>CAMTDV010000016.1:2135000-2770000 GCA_947069175.1 Scalesia atractyloides
GAAATCCAATTTGCATTAGTTCGCGAATCATGACAAGAATTCTATCTCTATATAGAATAGAGAAAGAAAAAAATAGATTTTTTCTAGTGCAATTCCATTCCATTTTTCTATTTTTCTATTTTTTTTTTTTCGTTCCTATTCTCCTTTCTCAAAAAAAAGGGGACCTTAAACAAAGTTAAAGGATTACTTCTGTTCTTGATAGTTATTTACTTAATCGGTGAATAGAAGTATACTCTGGATCGGAATCGTGGGAAGTACTCCTTGATCATTTCTACCAATTTAAAGCCCCTAATTCTTTTTATACACATAGAAATACACTTACATAATCTCTATTATGAATCCTTTGTGTACCTTAGTGTTCCTAGCTATCCACTCGTTTTTATCAATCTACTTTCGGGTAATACATATGGTAATAGATAGTAAAAACCTCATAAAGTTGATCTTTTGAACCCGCTTCAAGTCATGATGACTAATCAAGAAATCTTGGGGTAAACAGTCTCTAATACTTATATTTACTTTTCTTAACTTTTGTACATAGGAAATGAGATTCAATCTTTTACTGCAAATTTATAAGCCGTTTCTTTCACTCATATAACTATCTGGTTTCTTTCATCAACCCCCGAATAATGTAATGAATAAAAAACGAAAATCTATATTCAACTCATGACACTTCCTTCCTAGAAAGAAAAGAAGTAGCGGGAATTTTATGTCTTAACGAATCACACGTGGAGATATTGATAACACACATAGAGTTAATGGTATTTCATAACTAATTGATTGAGCAGCAGCTCTAGACCACCTAAAAAAGAATATCTATTATTTGAGCCATATCCTGACATAAGAAGGCCAACAGGAGCAATACTTGAAATAGCAATCCATAAAAAAACACCAATACTGAGATCGGCTAGAACAAGGCGATAACCAAAAGGAATCACTAAATAACTTAATAAAATTGATATGACTGCTATAGATGGTCCAATACTAAATAAACGAGTATCTCCTCTAGATGGAAGAAGATTCTCTTTGAAAAGTAATTTGGTACCATCTGCTAGAGCTTGAAGAATTCCCAAAGGTCCTGCGTATTCAGGACCGATACGTGTGTATACCCGCGGATATTTCTCTTTCTAACCAAACAATGACTAGTACACCTATTGTAATTCCTAATATATGAGTAAAAATAGGGATAAGCGCCCATATGATCCCATAGACCTCTTTTAAGGATTCCAATCTAGAAAAAGAATTAACAGCTTGTACTTCTGTTGTATCAATTATCATTTTAACGATCAACTTCTCCCATAATGATATCTATACTACCCAGTATCGTCATAGTATCAGTCAATTTCATTCTTTTAACTAACTGAGGAAGAATTTTTCAAATTAATAAATCCTGATGGCCTAATTTTATATCGCCAAGGAAAAACACCCTTATCTCCTATCAAAAAAATTCCCAATTCTCCCTTTGGTGCTTCGACTCTCGCATAAAGTTTTTACTTCAACAATTCAAAAGTCAGAGAAGGTTTTTTACTAATGAATCGATAGTCAAACTCATTCCATACAGTATCTTTTACTCTATCAAAGCTGCGGATTTCTAAATTTTCATAGGGCCCTCCCGGAATTCCTTCTAGGGCCTGTTGAATAATTTTTATGGATTCTATCATTTCGCTGATTCGTACTAAATAACGAGCTAATGAATCCCCCTCTTTTTGCCATTGGACTTCCCAATCAAATTCATCGTAACACTCATAACGATCAACTTTACAAAGATCCCATTCTATTCCGGAAGCTCGTAGCATTGGTCCCGACAAACCCCAATTTATTGCTTCCTCTCCACCAATAATGCCTACTCCTTCAACTCGTTCTAAAAAAATGGGATTCCGTGTAATAAGCTTTTGATATTTAGCAATCCCTGTTAAAAAATAATCGCAAAAATCCAAACCTTTATCTATCCAGCCATGAGGTAAATCAGCAGTGACTCCACCAATACGAAAAAAATTATGCATCATCCGCATACCGGTGGCAGCTTCGAATAGGTCATATATTAATTCTCTTTCTCGAAAATATAGAAGAAAGGAGTATGCGCCCCAATATCTGCCATAAAAGGGCCAAGCCATAACAAATGCGAAGCTATACGACTTAACTCCAACATAATGACTCTGATATAACTGGCCCTTTTAGGGACTTGAATATTGCCTAATTGCTCTGGCGCATTTACAGTTATTTCTTCTGTGAACATAGTAGCTAAATAATCCCAACGTGTTACATAAGGCATATATTGTATAATTGTTCGATTTTCCGCAATTTTTTTCATACCTCTGTGTAAATAACCCAATATTGGTTCACAGTCAATAACATCTTCACCATCTAAAGTAACAATGAGTCAAAGAACACCATGCATTGATGGGTGGTGAGGTCCCATATTGACTATCATGAGGTCTTTTCTTGTAGATGGTACAGTCATAGGTTTTTCCCGATTCATTCTTGCATGAATTGCTGAAAGCGAAAAGAAGTTCATCAAACTTTAAGCGAATCATTCAAACTAACTCTTCAAATTAACGAGTTTTTCTTTCTCGAATATCCAACTACCCTATTAATTCTTTATAACGCACTCTATTTTTTTGACAAATAAGCCAGCAACTGTTGACGTTTTCCCAGAATTTCCCGCAGACCTCTCTGAGATAAATAGTCTTTTTTGTGCAATTCCAAATGTGAAGTAAGTTCTCCGTATCTTATTGCTGAAACTTACTACTTGAAATTCAACAGATCCTCTGTTTTCTTTGTTTTCTTCTTGTTCTTTCAAAATAATGGAAATAAATGACTTTTTTACCATAAAAATTGACACTCCCCTTTTTACAGATATTGATTTTATTGATAGTAATAATAATGTCAGAAATTTTAATGTAGTATACATAATAATCATAGTTTATTTATATTCATCAATTAACATTAATTAATCCAATTTTTTAGTTCATTTGGATAGTGATACAAAAAGACGATAGCAAATAGTTTAGTACAAAGATTCTGCTGATTAATTTATAGCTTTAATTGATACGCCATTTCCTTATTTTTATCCTAAACTGAGATGTAAGACAGTACATGTGTGCATCGGGTTACTTGCATATAACATGGATATTACAGATCACGGAAAGCGAAAAAAATGAAAAATATGATTGATAGAACAATAGAATATACAGGAAACTCAAAAATTGAAATTAGGGATACATATATATCCTTAACATGCTAAAGCGGCTCCCATTATTGGTGTCAAACCAATAGCGATTCATACAACCTAAATCCTCTAGTCGATAATTAGGCCAAAAAAAGAACTTTAATTTACTTAATTCATTTTTTTCTATCAAAATTTTCACTTTCATCCAAAAATTGACTCCAGTTTTTTATCTAGTTCTCCTTGCAAAAGCATTTCTTTCTATGCATATTATTTTGATTCTTTAAATTGAAGGAAATTAGAATTTCAATTCTCTACGACGTCTAGACGATAAAACTTTTTCAGGAACAAGCAAATCAGAATTATTTTTGTCTCTATTTAGAGTTTTATGTCTTGGAATGGATTCATCAAAATGATTCTTAGCAACATTTTGGGGGTTTCGGTATCTTTGATTACTTTGGTGCTTACTTTTATGAACCAACGAAATACCTATGATTTGATACATAAAAAACTGTCCGTCATTTTTTACAGATAGACAGGCGGGTTCCATAATTAATATTCCTTTTTTTGTTAATTGTGTAAGATTTAAACGTCTCCTCATTATATCCAAATTCATTTCTTTCCTTTGAATATAGGATATAGAAATTTTTCTTACATTTATTAGGCTAACCAGGAGACCATATATCCGGATATTATTCATCATTTTTTGATTCAATTGATTCAAACGTCCAGTCCATCTTAATTGCAAAGGAAAATCTCCTTTGAGTAATATTTGTCGTTTTTCGATCGATTCTAAAAAGGATTCTTCAATATTGTTTTGATTCTTTAATTCAAAATATTGTTTTGAATTGGATGGACTAAAATTGAAAAAATCCTCATCCTCTTCGTGCTTTCCCTTGATATTTTGATTTTCACTAAAATTTGGATTGATATTCAAATTAAAAAGAAGTAAGTTGCTTGGGATAAACCAATGTTTCTCTTTATATTTATGATAAAGTATCAAAAACTTTGGAAATAAAAAAAAATTCGGATTTGATATGGGGCGATTTAAGATTAAGAATTTTTCATTCATTCCCATCCAATCAAAAGACATTCTCATCCAATCAAAAAAGACCTTTTGTAATTGATTTCCGAATTTGAATCAATCGGAAGATAAAAAAGACCATTATTCGGAATTTTATCCCTTGTTTGGATTCCTTATTAGATTCAACCTGAATATTTGTATTCAATTTCCAACCCAAAATATTTTCTATCCGTATTTTTTCCATATATATAATATCACTTTTTCCTAGATAATTCTTGATAGGAATATTTTTGAGTATGTTAACAGTTTTTTCTTTATTTCTGGTGGAATTTTCTTGCTTCTTATTTGGTTCTAATGATGATCTATAAATATAGGACTTCTTATTAGTTTAAGAACTAATATATTTATATGATAAACGATCATATCTATAGTTTTTTTTTTTGAAAATTATCTTCTTTATTTGGTAATAAATAGACTTTCAAATTTTGTTTTTTTTTGTAATCAAATAATTGGTCTTTTCATAGGAATACCAGTCATTTAGATCCTTATTTTGAGACGGCTGGCATTGATTTTGTCCATTTCGCCATTTTTGCGGGACTAATCTAGACCATGTAATCTGAGATAAATCGTATTGATAATGACCCTTAACCAGTTTTTTCATGGATTCATTCCATAATTTGGAAGTTTCTTATGTCTTACTTCGGAATCAAAGATTCCTTGTCTTCCAAAAAATCCTTTATTTCATTCTTAAGAAAAAAAGACGGTCCATTGTACTTAAGAATGGATCTTAACTTATTGAAGTTAATAACCTGGGTTTGTGATAATTTTAAAAATACATATTTTTGTGACAAGTAAGACAACTCAAAAAAAATATTTGACTTCCGCTTACTATTTCTAAGATTATCAAAAGCATTTTTTATAGTCCTAGTCGAAATAAAGTCAATTTGATTTTGTTTTGTTTTATTAATCTTTTCTTTATTTGTTTCGTTATTGTCAATGTATTTATCAACAATTTTTTTTGTTGATTCCATAAAGAAAAGTTGTAGAGCGATTCTGCGCATATTAATGATACATAGAAAAATATCTATGTATATTTTTTCAACGAAAATTTTAACTATTAATTCAATGTTATTTCTTTTTAATATTTTTCAAATTTTTGGGGGTGCTTCTCCATTATTCTTTTTATTTATTTTTTTTCAGCGTTACTGTTTTTTTATTTTTTTTCATTATTTCTGTTTGATTTCTGATTGTGTTTCTTCTATCAATTCTATGTTTCATTTCTTCTTCTGTCTGTGAATAATTTGTCAAACCTTTAGATCGATTTTGACCAAGTGATTCATGAATTGTCTTATTGCTGATTATAGAATCCTTTTCTCTTTCAGTTTCATTTGATTCATGTATTTCAAACAAACAAAATCGTGCATAAAAAAGTAAATGTCATGAGTTTGTATACAACAAAATAAACAAACAAAATCGTGCATAAAAAAGTAAAATTCATGAGTTTGCATACAACAAAAATAAAAATTACAACATGAAACATCCAGTGGTAAGTAGACTAGGCCTCGTGGTATGATATGACCCAACGATATAAAACAAGTTACCTGTTAACTAGGGGGTAAACACTAAAAAATAGTTCACATTTATGATTGATTTTTTTTTGTCTTTTATTAATAACCAGAGTAGTAGTCACTCGCACGTTACACGGAGATGCAGTTGAAATTCAGAACGTATCAAACACCATGACAAAATAATATGTAAATGTGATCGTAACTCGGTTTTAAAGATAAAAAATAAGAAAAAGTAAAACAGTGCAATAAATAATAAAGATAAACAAAGGAAAAACGGAAAAGAAACTATAGGAATTCGACCGGTTTAAGAGTTGTATAATAACTTTATTAATGTTTAGGGTATAAAAGTAAGTTGTTCAAAGTAAATGAGGTGCAAATCAAAGTTTATATTAAATAACAAAATAGAATAAAGAATGAAATATAATAATAATAATAATAATAAAAGAAAGCACTGTAGAAGTTATTCACTTGTATGTTATATATAATTAGGTACAATCCTTACGCGTTACGGTAAGAATTCGGTATGTATTAGTTCAAAATTTATTACGAAAGTGGTAAGATACCGATACTCAATATAGCAACTGAAAAAGATAAAAATAAATAGCGGTTCCAAAAAGATACTTTGTTGTGAAAACAAAACTACAATTGCGGATCTTTGTCAATGTATGTTTTTGATTCTCTTATATCTTTTGTCTTTTTTGTCTTTTATCTACAACTACGTACAATCCTCACGCGTTACAGTGAGAATCGGTCTGTATCGATTCAACTCATTACGATAGCGGTATGGTATCGGTGCCTGGTATAGCAATCCGAAAAAAAAAACAAATAGTGGTTCCTAAAAAACACTCTATTCCGAATACAAATGTACAATTCAGGATCTCTGTGAATGTACGTTCTTGATTCTCTGATATCTTTTGTGTTTTATTTGTCTTTTATCTATAACTAGGTACAATCTCCACGCGTTATAGTGAGAATTCGGTCTGTATCAATTCAATTCATTACGATAGCGGTATGGTACTCATGCCCGGTATAGCAATCGAAAAAGTTAAAAACAAATAGCGGTTCCAAAAAGATACTCTATTGCGAATACAACTTTGTTTTTTGATAAAATGTATACCGAAAATCAAAACGTATGAATACTAGTATTGGTACTAAAGTTGTCCCGATGGTATTTGTTCGATTTGTCACGATAAAGACAAAAAGTTCAAATATGTTTGACTTGTTCGACCTTTGAAAAAAAAAATTTCCACCACTTTATATAAAAAATGTGTGGTAGTTTTCATAACATGTACGTTTATGTTTTGATTACTTGCACATTACTCTCACAGAAATTTGTTTACTCGGTATTGAAAAAAAACATACATACCCAAATGTTAATGAAAATAGACATGTCGCAACAACATACTCCAAATTTTACCATATAAAAGTTAAAAGAAAACAAAATTTACTCAATCATAATTATGAAACTAAAAAGCAATTGGAAAGTTAAGTAAAAAAACATTTAAAATTATCCTGCATACTATTCATTCATTCATTAATCCACGTAACACAACAAAATTGTAATTGTTATGTTTTTTGCAATTTTGTTCCATTGTTTTCTTAATCCTCCTACTTGCATACATAGGTTGAAATATTTATGGTATCTAGGGTGTTCATCGGGTTTTTTCTTCAGGTTTCGAGTCGGATTGTTCGGGTTTTCCTCTGGAAAAAATTATCCCGATAACCGACCTGGTTAAAGTTTAGGTTAGTTAGGTTTGGGTTATTCAGGTTCGGGTTAGTTCAGGTTGTTCATTCGGTTTTCAGGTATAGATGTAAAATGAAAATAAATGTTTTTTTTTACAAAATATCATCAAAATTCATATTGTTAAAACTTAAAGATTAGTTGACAATATGCTATTATAATATTTAAAAGTCCCAAAACTTAATGTTCCATTTATTAAAGACTCCAAATCTAAACACTTCTATAAGAAAAAACCAATAGATGTTTGGTGCTCTTTTTGGTTTCGTGTTTTGGGTTTTTGGCCTGAAAAAAGTGACCCGATAACCTAACTATTTGAAGTTCAGGTTGGTCGGGTTTGGGTTTTTCGGGTATTCCCTAATTTGGGTTCAAGTGGCTTTGAATTCGGGTCGAGTTTTGTAGTGTAGGGTTTAGTTTGTAAACTAAAACAATTACTAACATAGAAATTTGAGTAAAACGCTAAAATGTCACTCAATGAGTTTAAATTATTTGGGTCTAAAATAAAACTTTTTATTTCTAAGTCCCTAATGTTTCATTTTTGGTGTCATTTTTATCTAATTGATAAACCAGGTTAGCATTTTTTGTTAACCTTTTTTTGTCGTTTTCCTCATTTAACTAAAAATGACAATCATACCCTTCGTTTAAACTTAAACGAGGAAAACGACAAAAAAAGAAGTTAATAAAAAATTCTAATCTAGTTTGTCAATTGAAGGAAATGGCAACAATAAAATCTTAGCAACTCAGATTTAAAAGGTTTCATTTGAAAATATTTTTAGACGGAACTGACAAGAGGAGTCTAAACTCAGAAACTACTTTTACTTTTCTTTTACCATTACTAGTTTACATTTTACAGTTAGAGAAACTCTAGTCCTTGCAACTCTCAACCCACCACGCGCCCACGCGCCACCCACAACCACCGCGCCAACAATATCAACGACAACCTTCAGCCACCGTTCTTGTGTATCTTCACTCAACAATTCATCTTCAAACACCTACTCAAATATGGTATGGATCCTAACCCTAAATCTGCTTTCTTTTTTTTTTTTAATTTTGTGATCTGATCATGAATGAATTCACAAAATGTTTGTTTGTTTGTGCTACTAATTGTTTAGAATGAGGAATTTGTCATTTTATTGTCACTTTTTTTTAATCAAATCATCACAATTTTTTTATATAAATTGTTGTTTTTTTAATTGATTGTTGCCCGTTTACCTACCATTTGCTTGTAATTTGTTGTTTTAACGTTTTAATGATAAAGAAATAATAATAAACGAGCCTCGCAAGCCGAGCTCGAACTCTAGAAACGGAGCTCAACTCGTTTAGTTTGCGAGAACTCGTTTTGAGCTCTGTTTTTAGAGTTTGAGCTCGGCTTATTTACTATTTATTATGTAAGTATATATTAAATAAAATTTACATAAATAATAGGCTTATGTAGGCTTACAAGCCTGACTAGATTTAAGCTTTTAGCGAGTCGATCTAAAGTAACTCACGGACTGCTCGTTTAAACCCGTACTTGAATCTTGTTGTTAAAAGTGTGGAGGAAGGAATAACATGTTAACGAAATCGTTGTGTGAGTTCAACGCTTTTAGCAGTTTAAGTTATGGTTGGAATTTAGATTTGTTAAGTTATGACTTATGATGATGAATATGTTCAGGGGCGGATCCAGGGGTGTTTTAGGGGTTCCCGGGAATCCCCTCGGTTTGGAAAAAATGAAAAACTTTAGTGAAACCCTTGTATTATTTGGAAAAAAAATAGTGAGAATCTATCAAAAAAACCTGGTGGAAAACATTCCTGGATCCGTCACTGATTATGTTATTAGTAAGGGCTTAGAACTCTCACAAGTTCAGTCTTTCTCTAGTTAGAAATTGTTGTAAAACATTTATAGTAAGGAATAACATGTTATCGAAATCATCGTGTGAGATCAAAACTTGTAACGTTTGCAATGCCATCTTTCTGATCGACAGGCTTCCGGACGCCAGTTAAGAAGCTTAAACCAACAGTCAAGAATGGATAGACAACCATTTGTACCATACACAAACACGAAAATCAAAACGAGAAACAAACCAAAAAACTTGTGTTGTGCGTTACAAGGGTTGACCGATGATCAGCTTTCGGATACAAGGGATATGGGATTTGAGTCTTTAAAATCGTTTAGCATACCCAACATACCAAGAAGATTAGGGTACTGGTTGTTGGTCAACTATGATCATAAAAGCAACGAGTTGAACGTTGGCAACCGTATAATCAACGTCACGCCTTCAAAGGTTCGTGATGTTTTCGGAGTGCCTATGGGGAAACTTACCGTATCCGAAAAGAGAACTGTGACAAAAAAAGATGCTATTAGGGAAAAATGGAGGAAACAGTTCATTCAGGAGAAAATAAGTTTTGAACACGTGATTCAAAAGCTTAAATCGTATGGAATAGGCGGAACGCTTTTCAAGCTGAACTTCCTTGTTGTGTTTAACTCGATCGTTGGTGAATGTACCAAGAATTCGACCGTTAATCATAAATTTCTCCTTTCAGTTATGAACGAAGGCGACATATCTAACATGGATTGGTGTAGCTACATCATAACTTGTTTGAAGAGAACGAAAGAGGAATGGAATAGTACAGAGCCCTTTAATGGTCCTTTGACTTTTCTCGCGGTACGCTTGTTTACTGTTTATATAAGTTGTTGACTTGCGTTTTAACGCAAATAAATTAGAGTTAAATGCCATTTTAGTCCATGTGGTTTGGGCCATTTTAACAGTTTAGTCCAAAGGTTTCATTTTTCGTCTGTGGGTCCAAAAAGGTTTCACCTTTGCCATTTTAGTCCACTAGGTTAACTTCATCCATTTTTTCTGTTAACGAGAAGGGCAATTCGGTCATTTTATATGGCCGAATTTCCCTTTCTAGTTAACAGAATTACATATAAAATGACCGATTTGCTCTTCTCGTTAACAGAAAAAATGGATGAAGTTAATCCAGTGGACTAAAATGGCAACAGTGAAACCTTTTTAGACCCACAGGCGAAAAATAAACCTTTGGACTATACTGGCAAAATGACCCAAACCACATGGACTAAAATGACACTTAACTCAATAAATTAACATGATTTTCCTAACACAACAGGTTTTATACGCACACGAGAAACAACTGAGATGTAGTCCTGAAAAAGCAATAACACCGGCGATAAAATATGTTAGCAGTGATTATTTAGTTGATCTTGAGAGTTCCATGTGTGACAATGGACCGTGTTTGAATGATGACGTCGAAGAGGACAAGCAGTTAACTCAATATGTTGAAGTTCAAGTTCAAATGGTAACTCATATTGACTCTGCTGAAGGTCAAACCGGTGAAGTTGAAGCTGCTGTTGACCAAACTGTGAACATGCCCATTGGTCCATCGGGTGCTCAGTCGCTGTCGGGATTATCAGCTAACCCTAGCCGTTGTAACCGACTTGAGCCGGCTAAAGATGTTATAGTAAGTCATGCACACTATTTTTTGCTCTAATCTGCTTTTTTTTTAAAGAATATTTTGTTTTACTCTGTATGTAGAGTAACACGTCTTTATTTATCTTTGTAGTTACTTGATGACGACGACGAGTTGACGATGATGTAATTATCTTAGACCCCAAGCAGGAACAATGTGAGCTGGTATGTATCTCCCTACGTATCAATTATGTTATACATGTCAACGATTAGTATTTAAAAAACATTAAAAGAAACCGGTTTCACTAATATCGGAAAATGCAAGACGTGATACGATATAGCCTCAAAAGGACAAAAAACTGTTGAATTTTGGCCTTTTGTAATTAGAATATTACTACTCTAATTAGGTTAAATCTTTTGATGCTACAGTTTATTAAGGTTAAGTAGTAAATTGTAAGATTGCATTCCATATATTAGTTATTACAGATTACAGATTTCAAAGGATATAGAAAAACTAAAGTGTCAACCCAGTCCGTTTGACCCATTACCCGACCAACCCGCTAATTTTGATGCCTCTAATCCGCATCTATTCATTGCATAGGTGGAAAAGTCCTCATCTCGTCGAAGTGGCACAGTTTGTGTCCAAGGCTACACCGTGAAGCGGGATGTTGCAGAAATTCTTGAAGCCATTTTCAAGAAACACGGTGACATTGCAGCCGATTGTGTATTCAAGACCGATTCTTTGATATCACCAATTCTTGAGGCTGTGTGTGAAGTTGCCAAGTGGATTCAAGTCAATGATGTTATTGACAAACTTGAAGATATAGAGAATCGGCTGTCGGATATAAAGGCAGTCAACATTGATGTCTCATGGCTTCAAGCTCACCTAGACACCATTAGCAAAAGAAAGGAGGTCAGTGAAGAGTACAATTTGCTTATGGAAATGAAAGCAAACACCTTTTCGGCTACAAAGGCTGCCCAAATCAGTTTGAGAAAGAGACGTGCAGAGCTCGCAGATGCGCAACAACAGTCTAAAAAGGCTAAAAGGTGTGTGGATGTGTTGCATCTTGTCGGAGAGAATCTAATCGACCACTTCTTTGAAACTAAAGCCAAAACGAACTCATGGATTCAGGACGCGGTTGTATAGGCTAAATAGATAATGCTATGCTATGGTGTGTAATTATTAGAAGATTGTCTATAGGCTAACTGTGTGTCTTAAAACAAGTTATTAACCAAGAGGTTGCAACTTTAAACCTTGATAGACTATGGTTTCAACCTTGTTAGGAATATTATGTGTTAGCATTCAGTTTCATCTTTCAAGTACCACTCACAGTGGCGAAGCTTGACGTTTCAGCGGGGGGGGGGGGGGGGGGGGGGGGGGGGCTAAGCGAAAGTTCGGGAGGGGTCTCCTCCCTCCCCCCCCCCCCTCTAAGTTGCGCCCTTGCCCACTCATATCATATATAAAGGTATTTCTCTCAAAAACATGAGTCTTATACGCTGTGTTTTACGTTTAAAATCATAAAATAACGATCTCCTTACAACCTAAAAAGTAAGGAAAACATATAAAGACGTATTTCACCAACGCTTGGAGAATCAAGTATCATTAACCCTCAAGGGCCTATATTACATCAAAAAACGACTACAACATACACGATTTACATCTAAACCGCATCCAATTATAACTTATAAGTAAACTTCCATCTTCAAACAGACTTAATCCGCAGCAAAATCCGGTTCAGAAGGCTTCTGAAGACTAATAAATCCAGTCGACACGCCACGCTTCCTCTGAACCTGTTTCATGGCATTAGCTGCAAATCTTGATGCATACATTGTAGCACCAAATGAAGATGATGATGCGCGCCCTCTAATCAACGCGCTTTCTTCGTTAATATCATTGTCATCATGTTCATCATCGTCGTCATCATAATCTTGGTATTCCTCATCATCTTCTTCTTCCTCCAACCGATGCAATTCTAGAATCTTTCGTCTAGAATAGCGCCTCCACGCCGCTTGAATAAAGCTCGCAGCCCATGTCCTCCATTGCTGTGAATAGAATCTAAACGTGTGTTGAACTTGTCGACTGTGAATTCGCCTGAACTGACTTGTGATGAACTTTACTTCATCCGCGATTAACGCGAACGCTTCTACTTCTGTTAATGCTTTTACGGTTCGAGTAGAAGGTGGTAGGTTACCTGCACATTTTAATAATGATGAAAACATAAATATTCCAAATGAAATAACTGAAAAATAACTTAACATAAATATTTCAAATGGGTAGTTAAAATTTCTCTAATTACCTGCTGATTTTGGATCCAAGGCCCAAGTAAGCAGTTCTTCGCCGCAAAAGTCACCTTCTTTTAAAAAACCGCGGTTGAAAAAGCCGCTTCTACCCCCGTCAGTAGTGACACTTTCTAACCGGCCACGAATAATGAACAACATTTCATCAACGGGGTCACCTTCCCTTAAAACATATGTGCACTCAGTGTAGAGACTCGGTTTAAGACGCTCACATATGGCATCGAGTAATCGTTCATCCATATTCGCAAACAATGGAACCTGAAAAAAGGTCAACATGGTCAAACTACATAAGAATGTAAAGTGATATACCAAAAGTGAAGAACAAACTTTCAAAATGTTTAGTTAGAAAAAGGTCAACTTGGTCAAAGTCATGATCATAATAACTAACACTTTAGTTTTCATGTTGGAAATAGGTCAATGGACCTACCCTTTTGACTAAATTCAAACAAAGGTGTCTCTTAATGTCCCTCCTGAGATCTTTTGGTAAACTTTGGACCAAACTCTCCTCGTCGACACCTCTTGTTTCGACCCATTTGTACTGATCATATCGACGTACTCTTTCTTTGAGTTCTTGAGGAAGCAACCTATGATGCATCCATTGTTCAGAGTCTCGCCTTTTGATCCTCATCTCCTCTAGGCGAACCGAAAGGGATTGAAGATATGTCTATGAATAAACAAAACATATGTGCTCTTTTAGAATTTATCATAATGTAATCAAGAAGAAGTAGCAAGTGAGTAATGGGTGGATTTTGGTTATCATTATTGGGCCAAATGGGTCAAGTAAACAACAAAGTGTATTCAAATGCATAAATTGCTTCATGTAATAACAAGTGGATTACTTTTGTAATAAAAAAGTTTTTTAATTATTTTTTAAATATTAAAGATTCTAAAAAGTTGCCCTTTTCATCCCAAACCCATCTAACCCATTACTCAAACCCGCCTAGCCTATCCATTTCACTAGAGGTGTAAACGAGCCGGGCTGAGCTGAGCCCGAGCCCAGCTAGGCTCGTCATGTTGTTATGAAGCTCGAGCTCAGCTCGCGAGTAAAACTCAAACGAGCTAAAATCTCGAGCTCGGCTCTGGGCTTGTTTACACCCCCCACATCTGTATTTATATTTACTTTTGAAGGACTATTAAAGCAGGAATTAAAATCCTTTTCTAACCTGCATGTTGCCAATGAGAAGTGCAAAAAGTATGAGCCCGGAAATTGCAATTATGATTGAGAAAATAATTTCTTTAGCATAAGTACTGGTTTCAAGCCCTTGACCAAGTGTACTGTTAAACACCATTGTACAAAATTAAAAAAAAAATTGAGTGAGGCTCAGAGAATTAACAAACTTGTGAGATTATGAATGTCTAGCTTGCAAGTTTACTCATAAATGGGCCAAACAGGCCTGAAAATTAGTTTTTTAATAGAACAATACCGTGTTTAATCATAATTACAACATTATTATTATTGAGTAAAGATCCGGTACAAAGTATCTAATCGTATAAAACGTACGAATGACATAGAAAAGTAAAAAAAACGCGGTGACATTTTCGTAATTATTTTACTCGGAATTACCCTACAAGATCAAAATAACCCTACAAGATCGTTTGTAAAGTAATGATAGATCAAAATTACCCTACAAATACCCTACGAGTAAAATAATTACAAAAATGTCACCGCATTTTTTCTTTTACAAAAATTGGCTAAATCATTTCATTCAAGATTTAGTTTCCATTAGAACAATATCGTTTTTAATCATAATTACAGCATTATTATTATATGTTTATAACAAAATGTGAACGTAAGAGTGTTTCTGGTCAACCCGGCATGGTGTCTTTCAACACATAATAACAACGCATGTTGTAATCCGAACTAGAGGTGCACAAACCAGCTATTTTCTCTAACCGATGCGGTTAACCTAATCGTTGGTTATTTTCTCATTTTTGCTTTAACGAGTTCAGTTAATAACCGATTATTTTCAAAATTTATTCATTTGTTCGGTTTTTTCCCGGTTAACCGGTACATCAATTAAAAACGGATTAAAAAAACCGATTATTCTAAAAGTCCCTAACCGATTACTAACGTACATTTACGGATAACCACTAATTTGTTACTCCTCAATCGGTTATTAACCGACAACGGTTTCTGTTAATAACCACCTATTATTTAACCGGTTTATTTTGTGCACCTCTAATCCGAACAGTTTGTAAACGGGCCAAGTTACTTTTTGGATGGGACAAATTACAGTTTGTAACTGTTTATTGGGCCAAATGGGCCTCATATTCCCATGACCACCTCATAGATAACCATAAGTCCATAACTTGTACATACCTCAAGTTTCTCAAGCCCACCACAAACAGTAAAAATATTTAGATATAAACTGTTCAGATGAATCAACTTGAGATTGTACAGCTGATAAGTAAATCCCATAATCAAATTCTCCATAAGCCTCACTTTCAACACAATGTTCATCAAGAATGTCTTTACTGACACTCATCCAAGCTTTATAGCTCTCAGATTCCTCAAATCCACAGTAAAGATACTCTATTTCACACTTCTTTTCTTTTATACAAGCTTGCTCCCAACACGAGTTTTTTCGTTCCACAGCTAACAAATACCAGAATGCCCCAAAGATCTGTCAATATCAAGATGACTTTTAGTTTACCTTACGTAATCGGTTTTGGCATCTAGATTGTTACTCCAAACCGCTTCCTTGGCTGAAATTGGCACCAAGGAAGCGGTTTGTTACAACCCAGATGCCAATTCAGCCAATGAAGCATGGTTCATGAACAATATCAAGATGACTTTTAGTTTACTTTATGTAATCGGTTTTGGCATCTGGATTGTAACTCCAAACAGCTTCCTTGGCTGAAATTGGCGTCAAGGAAGCGGTTTGTTACAACCCAGATGCCAATTTCAGCCAAGGAAGCATGGTTCATGAACTTGTTCGGCGGGAAGTTCGTTTATTTAATCAACGAACGAACATGAACACCGTTTTGTTCGTTCATTTACGTTTGCTTGTTTACATTTGTTTATGTTCGTTTCAATTTAAATACATAAGTAGTTCTATTTATATGTATATTAAAAATAAAAGAAACTTTCTAATTACTTATATAAATACAACTAACTGGTAATTGAGCTTTCTAGTAATAATAATAATAATAATAATAATAATAATAATAATAATAATAATAATAATAATAATAATAATAATAAGTTTTGCAATGGAATTTATCATAATCAATCACTAATTCATATAAAAAAATTACTTTATGTACGTTTTTGTTCATTCAATAATGTTCATTTGTGCTCATTTATGTTTGTTTAAATATGTTCATTTGTGTTGTTTATTGTTTGTTAAATTATGTTCGTTTAAGTTTGTTTGTTTATGTTCATTTACGTTTGTGAACTGTTTGTTTATGTTTTATACGGATGAACATAAGCAAACACAAACATGCCTATTTTCTTAATAAACGAACATGAACCAAAAAAATGTATTCGATTATATGTCCGTGTTCGTGTTCAGTTAAAGTTAAATGAACGAACACGAACATACCTGTTAACATGTTTGCTCGGTTCATTTACAGGCTCAATATAATTGATGCTTTGGTTGAATGCTTGAAACATCCTATACAAAATTCAAAAATAAATAAATTATGGGATCAAAGAAACTTACATGGCCAGCAAGAACAAACCAAACCAAATAATACGCTGCACCAGCCCAAGCTGTTTCAGTGATGACACCCACGGTCTTTTTGAGCTCCGAAAACAACGGTAGGATACGGATGGACCGAGGAATGTATTGCACAATTACAATCCAAAACAAAAAGTTTTTTGTACCCAACACAGCTGAACCATGTGATCTGTGAAGGAATCTCCACACGACAATCTGCAAATAAACCGTCAAACAAGATCATAGCTAAAACGGACATTGATTTTCTGATATATGATATGAAGCAGCGTTGTAAGAATCGCTAGGCGCTAGTTGGCCGTGGGGTACAGACTATCTATTAATCAGATTGGGATTTTATATGTAATCTTCAGTTTTTATATATATATAGAGGTTAGTTAACGTACAACTGGCCTTAATGTACGCTGCATACGCGATGAGAATTCCGCATGTTATAAACTTCAAAACAAAATCCCGCATGTTGAACCCATAAAATCCCGCATGTTTAAACACATAAAAACCCGCATGTACACTTTCTCTATGTAACATGCGGATTTTACTCCCATAAAATCGAATAACCGCATGTTATAAATCCCTCACACATGAACCAAATCCGCATGTTATAACCGCAAATTCGCATGTTATATTCTCATCGTGTACGCATCGTACATTAAGACCAATTGTACAGTATACACACTCTCTCTCTATGTATATATACACACACACGCACATATTTTTATGTGTAATATTTTTAGCAAGATAAATATTAACCCCCCATCAGCTCATTTTTTTAAGTAGACAAAATTAATCACTAAAATTTGCAAGGTTTGACCAGGAAATGGCCTGTAATTCGCCGGAATTTGTCTAGAATCGCCGATTTTTGGCTAATTAAGACTGCCTAGGGCCGTCGTTGACTGTCTAGCGATTAATTAGCCGATTAGAGGAAAATTACTCGGTGAACCACCGACCAGCGATTAATCAACAACTAATTGGATGCTAGTTGAGATTTTTACAACCATGATATTAAGAAAGCAATACCTGTGGTAAAGGTAGTACAGAAAGAAGGTCAACTATGAAATAACGCTGCAAATATCGCCTCGCTATTTGCCCAGGATCGATAACAAGTTCACCACGCCCAAAAACTCGAGATGACGGTGCAATATACGCTGTGCGAAACTGGAGACCAATTCGAATAAGGTAGAAAAGATCAACTATGGTCCTTACAGTTGTAATGTAGTGTGCTAAACTTTTATGTATTTTTAAACATCTTTCTTTATCATGATAAACCGGGATATAAAAGAACAACGGATCCACATATACTGCGAGAATACACGACAAGACCAAAAACTTGTTCCATACTAGAAGATTTTTGTCTTGTGGATCGATTATTTTTTTCTCTGATACTTTGAGATCTTCAGAGAATACGGCTCGTGTGACACCGGTTTTTAAACTTTGTCCGAAATTTAAAAGTCCTTCAGAGCCTCGTCTCATTCCTATTTTTATCGACTTTGATGCAGTTGGACGTGGAGGACGAGAAGGACCAGGATTGGTCGCTCCTTCTATATTGAACCCGCACCTCTTCATTACACCAGTATTAGATGAAAATTAAAATATTGGCTCGTGATCATCCAACCTAAATAATAATGAATCGAAAATGTAGAATAATTAGGTGACATCACAAACAAGTTAGGGGCTGTTTGTTTACCTCTTAATGAGGCTCTTAATGATTCAAACCTCTTACTGGTTCAGCACATAATAGTTTAGACTGTTTGTTTCGTGAGCAGATGTCTGAATAGTTAAGTATTATACAGAGTCTGAATGGTTAAGACCTCTAATCTGAATTGGTCAGACATTTGCCTCTGAACGATTAAGCATTATACTGGCTCTTAATGGTTCAGACCTCTTACTGGTTCAACGCTTAACCATTCAGAAGTTGTCAAACAGCCCCTTAGTATCCTTAGATTGTGCTTTAGTAACTTTTACCTTACAAACTTTGTTTTTGGTCACTTACATATGTTGTCTTGTAACAACCATTAAACATGTTTTGAAGTGAGCATTGAGAAAGTAAGCCCAATCATCACAACCTCCATAACAAGTGAAAACTTCCAAATGTCTTTTGATATCTTTGTGACATCCACTATATGCAGACTGCAGTTGAAATGTGCATCCGGTACCATGAACACCAAGAGTACAAGAAGTAATACTATACCCCGTTCAACAACCGATCACCAATACAGCCGAGAATCATGTATTCAATATGCACTATATTATAACAAATCAGAATTTGTTGTTAATTTGAGAAATAAGACCATCTTGCTGAATTAGGTAGGGGTGTGCAAGGTCCGTTCGGTTCGTGATTGAGGTTTAACCATAACCATAACCATAACCAATGGTTGGTTAAGTATGGGTTGGTTAACCGTCGGTTTTGGTTAAGTTCAGTTAATTGTCCAATCTATTATTTTATTTATTTTAGTTTTAGTTTTGTTCCAGCTGAATTTTGTTCCGTTATGGTGTTCCAAGCTCGGTTATGGACGTTTGTCACGTGATTTTAAATGTTCGAAACTCGAAATGGAGGTATAAAAGCTGGAAATAGAGGTATGAAAGATGGAAAATCAAAACATATAAGATTTAGTTCAATTTCGGTTAAAGTTTGTTAACGAAAACACATTGACCATAACCATAACCAAATGGTCGGTTAATTATTTTCACTTACCCATAACCATTTGGTTTTGTCAGTTATGGTTAGTTTCGGTTATTTTAAATTTTGATGGTTCGGTTTTTTGTTATGGTTCTTTTTTGCTATCAACACAAATTATGGAGCCGAAAAGATCATATAATTAGGTTTTTTACTCATGTGATCAAACAACATTGTTAGAATCATGCAAATCCAAAATAACAACCAGAAAATAATCCAATCATATTAATAAACCTACAAATTAAGATCTGAATCGACCGGTATCATACGTTATCAAATCGAATTTCTATAGATAACAATACAAGCTCAAAATCATGAATGAATAACAAAAAATGCGTATTTGATCGGAGAAAACAAATCTCATGATTCATTTAACAACATAAAGAAGAAAAATCAAACTCAAATAAATAATAATTGACACACAAAAACACCAAAAGAACATTGCGGATCAAACCAAATGAATAACGTACCTGAAAATTGTTGATTCCTTCGTTCTATGGTCAGATGTTTCGTATTGTTTCTTTTTCTAAAAGGATCAGAATCGAAGAAACAAAACAGAAAACTAAGGTTTCCCACGCGCGAGATACAGATGAGAGATTAGGGGTGAATTTGACGCAAAAAAGGGGGAATTTGGCGGAAAAATGAAAAAAAAATGTTGTTCTTGATAGCTAAAAATAGTTAGTTATTTGTTACAATTTCTTGTGGCGGGAAAGTCTTTAGAGCTTAAAATTCATGGATTTTTTGTGTAAAATATGATCACAAAGGTTTAAAAGTCATCTAAATATATGGTTACTATAAAGGATTCTGATCCATTAATCTTAGGTTTGGAGGGTGAATAAAAGGGCATAAAAGGAATATCATATTTATTGACCAATTCCCCCATCGATTTAAAACGTCCATAACTTTTTCATACGATATTTTAAAAAAAAAACTTCACCATAATAACAAGCGTTTTTTTATCTTTAATATGAGCACCATATTGTCATATAAAAATAAAATAAAAATTTTCATTTTTACTGGTTTTTTTTTGTATTGTGTTAAAGGTTCACGTCTTTTAACTGGGTCTTAGGGTGGGGTGGGGGTGTTAGGTTTTTGGGAGGTGGGGTTGTTAGGTTTTTTGGTGGGTGGGGGGGATGGGGGTTAGGTTTTTTTTAGGGGGGGAGGGTGGGGGGTTAGGTTTTTTTAAGGTTTTTGGGAGGTTTTTTGGTGAGGTATAGTTTGTTTTTTTTTTTTGGGTGGGGGGTTTAGGTTTTTGGGTTGGGGTGGGGCGGGGGGTGGGAGTGAGAGGTTTAGGTTTTTGGGTTGGGGTGGGGCGGGGGTGGGAGTGGGAGGTTTAGGTTTTCGGGTTTGCATGTGTATGTTTTATAAGAACCTATAACACAATGAGAATGATGTTATATCTGAGTTTTCTATAAATTTCGTTATTTGTTCAGGTCATTGTGTTTAATTTGTTATCCATTGTGTTTTAGTTTGTTGTGTATTGTGTTTTTAGTTTGTTTTTCATTGTGTTTAATTTGTTATCAATTGTGTTTTAGTTTCTTATTAATTGTGTTTTAGTTTGTTGTGTATTGTGTTTTTAGTTTGTTTTCCATTGTGTCTTCATATGCTCTTTATTGTGTCTTTTATGTGTTATCAATTGTGTCTTTTATCTGTTGTCATCAATTGTGATTTTATTTAGTTTGATACTTATTGTGTTATACATTATGGCCATTGTGTTATACGTCAAGGTCATGGTCATTGTGTTTTAATCCGTTGTCCATTGTGTCTTTATCTGTTGTCATTGATTGTGTTTTTACTCTACTTTACATTGTGTTTTACGTCATGTCCATTGTGTCATACACAACTGGGTTTTTGAATTTTTTTTTGAAAAATATAACAATATGGTACTCATATTAAAGATAAAAAAACGCTTGATTTTATGGTATAAATTTTTTAAACAAATGATGTATAAAAAGTTATGGACGTTTAAAAATTGGAGGGAAAATAGCATGTGACTTGTAACATCCGTCAAAAACGGATTTACCAAACCCGCTCCGTTTATCAACCGAACAGTCAGTCAAAAATTTCGTTGCGAATTAAATGCCCAAAATATTTTTAAACGATACGTAATCAATTATTATACGGGAATATATATTTAGTTTTTGAAAAACTGTCAAAAATCGCAAAATAAAAATGATTTGCTTCTGCCGGGTTTCGAACCCGGGTCTGTACCGAATCAGTTCAAGACTTATCTCACACACACAAACCACTGCGCCACTTGTTCTGTTTGATAAATAATAGAATCATTTAATTCAAAAGGGACGTTACGAATTCAAAACCGGCGCCCAAACAGTTCAGTCGTCGGAATCCCGGAAATCTCGCGAGTCTTAACTACAATTTACGTTATAACGTAAACTATTAACCAGACATCGGTTATAACCAATGTTTGAAGTCCGCGACCAAAATTATAACCGCCGGAAAATTTAAATCAATGAATCCAGTCGGAAATCAGACCATATACATCTCGATTTTCCCCTATAAATTCACCCTCAACCCATTGAAAACCTTTTCGCTCAAAACCACACTCTTTCTCGGTGAAAACTCCCTTGCCGGAACTTTTCTGTTCGTCGCCGGAAAACCGATTTCCTTGTTTCTGAACCTCACTGAGCCTCTGAGCTTATACCGGAGATACCCACACCCTTTTCCAAGCTTTCCGGAGACTCGCTGCTGCAAGACATCTGACGCCGGAGCTTATTGCTGTCGCCGGAGTTCTGCCGGAAAACAGAGGGTCCAGTCGGTATACCTTTTCGCTTATTTTCTTTATCTTTTCACCCTTATCTCACCTTAATGGACTGTAAAACGCTAACGAAACTTGAATAAAAACTCGAAACAGTCAGATTTTACCTCTGGTTATATTTCAGTGAAGAAGACGATGTATTCGTTATCGTATAAGTATAATTAAAATCAGGATATTACTCGGGTTAGACACACAGTCCAGCGGTGGACTGTGTGCATATAAAACGCAAAGGTCTCGAGTTCGAATCCCGTCTCACACACGCTGCCTTAATAAAAAACATTTTTTTTAAACTGAACCGGAGTCGTCATTGGTATATGTTAAGTATATTGATAACCGGAATAATAACCAAGTTAGACACACAGTCCAGCGGTGGACTGTGTGTTTGTTTATATCACTGGTCACGAGTTCGAGTCCGGTCTTTTGCACCGACTCGGACAATTATCTCTTCTTTTTAAATAAGGCAGAAAAGGAAATAACTAATTAGTATTTAAGTATAATAAAAATCGAATTATATAACATGTTGAACACACAGTCCAGCGGTGGACTGTGTGTTAGATTAAACCACAGGTCCCGGGTTCGAGACCTGTGGAGTGCATGTCCGATTCGCTTAAACTGTTTTTAAAATAAAAATGATTTTCGGTTTAAACTAATTAATATATATATATATATATAATTAAAATCAGATTTATAACGGGTTAGACACGTAGCTCAGTTGGTAGAGCTGCGTGCACGCGTACGGGAGGTCTCGGGTTCGAGCCTCACTCAGCGCACTTGTATACATGATCGAACCGGTCAACGGTCAGAAAAAAATAAATTTTTTTTATTATTTTTATTTAATTATTTTAATCAAAAATCAATTAAAAATACTTAAAAATAACACTTTTAAGGTTAGAAAATAGCCTCAAACTCACAAAAATACACCCAACAATCCTACTAAAATAGATTAATAAAACCCGTTTACTTACCAAACCATAATGCGATTTATCTAGGTTAAATCTCACTCGTGGTTAAAACCACTTCGCGTGCATTCAACGTCATCAACCGAACGCACCCACTGTGAGTGAATCTTACAACTTCCCCTTTTAAATTACACGTTTTGGGGTGTGTCATGTGTTATGAAAATAATTAATTTATTTATTTAAACTTGTGCCATACCACATCATGACCTAAACTTAGATTGTTTTTATTGTTGTGATTTACTTATTTCCTGTTGTCAAATTATATGAAACTCATACATTAAGCCCATCAGTTCCTCGTGGGAGACGAGTAGAACATCGCGTGCTTCACATCAAATTCATTATTGTTCATGTGTGTATCATTGAGTTTATATTGTTTGTAGTTGTGTCATTCATATTATCATGTTTATACAATTCATTCATCAGGCCCCTCAGTTCCTCGTGAGGGACGAGTTGAGCATCGCGTGCCTTTAATGGTTCCATTATTGTTCATGAGTGTTTCATTTAATATCTTATGATTGTTGATTAAGTTACATCTAATTTTACTCATGTTTGGTTGTGCACATATTTCATAATCAATTTAAATAAATATGTTCAAATGTTTTCCATAGGATTCACTCGCCAACATTATGTTGATCCAAAAACCCTTTTTCACATGATACAGGTGAACAGGTTGAAGCAAGGAAAACATAGGATATGCCTTAGAAGAGAACAAAGAAGTTAGATTGTTAGTTAGATCATGTTGTAACATTTATTGTATATTTCCATTTAATTTGTATTAATGAATATGAAACGCTTAATAAATGTCATGAGCTTTGATGATAACCCAATCATGCCCCGATCACCTTTTCCGCTGCGGGTCGGGGTGTGACATGACTTGCATGTGCATATTCTCTCTCCTCTTGCAGACAAAATTATCTTTCTCACTTGAATCCTCATAGGATTTCTTACATTTCTTACAACTAGATGTCTTTGTAGAATAACTTAACCCGTATTTTTACATTTAGTTACATCAAATAATTTTTTTCATTTGAAAAAAAAAATGAAAGTGAATTGTTTCGATGTATTACTTCTTCCACTTTTAAATATACTATGGGGCACCTTCGGGTAACCTCTTTAGGTAGTTTGGGTAAATTGGGTAAACTGCCTTTTATGCTTTGGGTAGTGAATTTGGGTTGCAAAGTTGGATGCGTTAAAATGAGTGGGTTGCAAAGTTGGATGCGTTAAAATGAGTTGTATTAAATCAAAGGTTTTAAAGTCATCTAAATATTTACACATCATATAAATTGCCTAATTTGAAAAAGTTGAATAGTATTTCTCGTTTAAAAAGTCAATTGTTTCAATCCGTTACTTGATCCGCACTTAAATACTTATATTAGGGTGAAGGGGCTTGGTGCACCTTATCGCTTTGGGTAGTTTGGGTAAATCGGGTAGACCACTCCCTATGTTTGGGGTAGCAAAGTTGGGTTCACGAACCCGAAGTTTTACCAGATGACAAATGATTGTTTTGTATTGAAAAGTTTATTAGGATACTTTGGGTAGTTTGAAAATGTCGTCGCAAATAATAGGTACTTTGAGAAAAAAAAATAAGATGGCATTCTCTTATTTGATTGAGTCAACTTAGGTAGTTTGGGAGGCGTCCCTATACCCTTAGGTAGTGACATTCAATATACATAATCCAAATTAATTAAACCCTAACCCCCAAGTTTAGCTGAGTGGGTCGTCTTTGGATCGATATAATGGGTTCACGGGTTGACCTGCTTAATTTTATGCTTATTTTTTTAAAAGTATGTGTATAATGTCATAGATCAAACCACAAGTTTCATGTTAGGTTTATGTCATGTTTCAAACTAGCATAATCCAAATCTTTTTACAAGTTAATAATCTATACATATAATAAAGTAAACCAATTGATGACAAGTGTCATTCATTAGAGCTATATATTTTGTTGTTTTCCCGCCTTCTCCTCCTCCTTAATTATCTCCTACTTAATTATAAATACACATTTTTATATAATTAAATATATTCATTATCTCCTCCTTAATTATCTCATACTTAATTATAAATACATATTTTTATATAATTAAAGATATTCATTATCTCCTCCTTAATTATCTCCTACTTAATTATAACTACTTAGTTTTTATAATTAAAAATATTCATTATACATAGATATTAATAAATGATAAGACTAAAACTTAAAGATATATAAAAATAATCTATTCACTTCACATAAAATTATCTTTAAATTATATAAATAATATATTAATACATTTGATTTTCATTATTCTCAACCGGCTTTTGTTTTAATTCTTCTCATCCTCACTTATTTACATGACATATATTATTCCTACATATTTTTGTGTGTTCTTTTAGCTAAGAAACATCTGACTAATCTATCCACGTAATTAATACAAATAGATCGTTTTGTCAATCAATATATTGATTAATATAATGGGTTATTTATTAATAATAATTTCAGTAACTATTGCTATATAGTTATTTTATTTCTTTTTTATTATCTCTTATATATTTAATATTTCTTTTCTTAATTCTTTCTTTTATATTTCTGCTTATTAATAACCATTTAATATTAAACTGATTCAATTACGTATAACACACAAGTTTCTATCTATTAATAAATAAAAAAATAAATATAGTAAAATGTTATAATTTATGTAATACACAAGCATCTAACTTAATAATAAATAAATAAATTATGTAAAATGTTACATCAAAGTTTATTTTTTTTTCAAAAACATATATTGATAATTGTGTGTGTTAATTGATTACATTATTTGTATTTAAGCCATGTAATATACGTGTTTATTCAATCTTGAAATGTGCGAGTTTTTAAAGATGTAACTTTTTTATTACTTAGTATATAAAATCATATTTATTCAGCCTGTGTAATACACAGGGTCCTAACCTAGTTATACATTTAGTTCAAACTAATTAATAGTGTTTATGCAATCGCTTTGTTTAATATAAAGTTTTAATCCCGATTGTGTATTTGTATTTTGATTATTACTTCAATCTATGTTTTATTATGACTAGGATTTAATTATTTCAATCTATGTTTTATTATAACTAGGATTTAATAAATGTGAAATGAAGGATATATTTATTTTATGATTTTTTTTATAATGGTCAATACGTGGTGCTTAAAGTTGTTCGAGGGTACGGGAGTCTTTGCATAGCACGAGTATTCGCATATTGTTTTTTATAATAAAGTTTAATTTTCATACGTCATGTTAGATACAATAATGCTAGAAGATAACTTTTTTTACATGTTTGTATGCAAAATTAAAGAAGCTTTATAATAAAGTATAAGGAACCATGCTTTTGGCTTTAATGGAGTTCCTTTTCATTCTAAACTTTGGTTTTATAATTGAAAAACAACATGATGAAGCAACAAATCAACAAGACTTAAAGCCAAATTGATAGGACTAGTAAAGATAAGTCCCATTCTTGGTATATTCATTTTCTTTCTTATCAATAGCATTTTAATCAACAACTAGGTAGGTGTGATTTATTTTTATTTTATGACCATTTATTGAATAGTGATAATGTTTTATTAATCTTTTGGTTGAAATACAGAGGAAATACAATGATAATGTTTTATTAATCTTTTGGTTGAAATATAGAGGACATATACTTTGTTAGATTGGATTTATTAGTGTAATTTTAATATAGTTTGAGTTGTGAAGAAACACTAATCTAATCGGATGGATTAGACAATGCTCAACAGGTTACTCACCTGAGGCTTCGAGCTTCATGAATTCTTCTGATGGATCAATCTGTAAAACTAAACAACACTGTAAGTCTCATTACGAGAAGGAGAGGTTGGGGGTTCTTCTAATAACCAATACTCGGTGTGAGAATAAGTATTGTTCTTAAGTGAGTAAGTTATGAGTGAGAGTAAAGAGTGTGTATTTTCACCTTGATGGAGTGTGTTATTTATAGTCGGGATGGTGAGAATTGAATAGGCGAGACATAACTATCGGAATATCTCTTTGGTCAACCCCTCTACTGATTATTAGTGGTGGCAGGGGAGGGTGTGCGTCCACAACCTGCTTTTGGCCAAACGTCGCAATCGGGATGTCCTTGTGGCCTCTTCCGTGATAACCGCCAATAGAGGTTGAGAGGAGCATCGATCCGCGCATCATGATAGGCTGGAGGTCAGTGTTAGTTGTACTTTTTGTCTCTCCTACAAGAACCGCTAATGGATCTCAGAGGTATACTTTTTATCACTAGCCTCACGTCGCTTTCAAGTGTCCTTTTGGTCTTCTTTGTCCCGGCGTACCCGACGTGACGGGTGGGCCCACAGATGCTTTGTCTTAGCCAATTGTTGGGGTCGCGGGTTGAATTTGGGCTTTCCATGACCAGTAGGGGTCCGAGCCATATTTCTTCATAATGTATTTTTGTTTTTTTTACCGCTTATTGCTTTAAAAAACATAAACTTAAACATTTTGGTGTGGTAAGAAACATTTAAGCTTTAGCATTGTTTTGTTATTGTAACTTTTTATTGTCTTATTAGAAAAAAAAGTTAACTGTCATTTTCGTCCCTGTGATTTATTCACTTTTGCCATTTCAGGCCAATATCCAAAATTATGCTATTTCCTCCCTGACATACTGGAAACGTATCATTTCAGTCCAAAAAATTAACCTCAGTTAGAATAACTCAGTTAGATTTTCATTTTTTCATGTTCTCTATGAAGTTTATTTTAAAACCGGAATTCTAAAAAAATGAAAATAAAAACTATATAAAATGAATATTTTACCCCTAAGCTAACTGAGTTACTCTAAATGGGGTTAGTTTTTTGGACTAAAATGGCACGTTTCTAGTATGTCAGAGAGGTAAATGATGCAATTTTGAAAATTGGTCTGAAATGGAAAAAGTAAACAACCACATGGACGAAAATGACAGTTAAAAAAACTAGTAATTTTACCCCGCGCATTACAATAGAAGTCAGATTATCATAACAATACGGGTACACGATAAAGCTACAACTTAAAACCACAAAGAATTAAACATCGAAACGTTAACGTACGTATCGAAAAAACACTAAAAGACGAAAATGAAAAAGAAAAAAGTATCGGATATGAAAATACCGAGATCGATATTGTTCAGTTGGAGTCTGTTTAATTCGTCCCATTAGCGAGAAAAAAAACATTAAAAGCCAAAATACTCAAAGGAATAAAAGTAGATGAACTAAACATGTATTTTAACACAATTAAATTAGAGAGACTAAGAGGCTGTTTGTTTTTTCAGAGAAGAGCTTCCTGACCTCTTATGTCTACATTGAGTAGACGTTGGGGTTTGAAGACTGTTTGTTTTCTCGAAGAACTTTTATTAAAAAAACATCTTCGTGTCCTTTTTTTGATGCAGATGTGGGAAAGGCTCTTCAAACCTCTTTTTCCCCTAATATCACAAAACACACATTCAAAACCCTAGCACACATTCTTCTCCACCACCCTTCCATCGCCGCCGCGGCCTCCTCCCTCCACCTCCACCGTCCCCATCGACGCACAACGTTTCCTTTATTATTTTAAGTTCATGTAATTTTATTTTTAGATCCTTTTTTACTTTCGATTTGTTTGGACGATGATTAAAATGTCTGAATCATACTGTGTTGCTAAATCTACTCTATGAGGCCCATCTTTTTCTTTGATTTTGAAACAAATAGTGATTTATGATTTTTGTCTTTTTTTTTCTCTTTTGATTTTAATTTAATTTTTAAATTTGAATCGAGAGGCTCAAGTGATGATCGTTTGCGTAGTTCAAATGACAATATATCGTGATTATAAATCTTTTATTAGTCTTTCGCTCCTCTCTAATGAGCCTTTTGTTTTCATTTAATTCCATATGTTTTTTTGTTTGTTTCTGTTAATTTTGATAACCAAGAGATTCAAATGACTGTTTCTTTTTACCCTGATGTTAGTTCGTTTTTTATGATGTTTGTTCTTGATTTTTTTCAGAAGTTAAAAAACAAACAGTTTTCTTTTTGCAGAATGCAGAGGTTTGGTCCATCTCTTCAGCTACAGAGGTTTGCAGATATGGTCTGCAGACTTCAGACGTTTTATCTCTGAAAAACAAATAGCACCTAAACATGTATATATGTATAGTTAACTATTGGGTAAACACTTTATTAAAGTAGATGGACTAAACATATATATTAGGAAAGTTAAATTAGAAGAGCTAAACACGTAAATAAGCAAAGTTAAAGGTTTAAAAGGTAAAATTCTTACGGCCAACCACAAAGATACACTTTGCTATATATTGCATAACTAGTAAATTTCCCGCACGTTGCGGCGGGTCCCAATGTAAAGTAACTTGGATCTGTATAGTAAAGACCTGAACCATTTCAGAACAAAAGCCAGGTCAAAACGTAGATAATATGAAGATGTAGATAAAAATAAGCATTGAAACGTATTATATGTGGCCCCACTTATTTGCAGAAGAAATTTACGTCGAACACCAACCTGAACTTATACCGACACGTACAAAAATTAAGGAAAAATTTATGTTTTTTAAGTTAAAAATTGTACCGCGCGCGCCCGAAACATGGAGTAAGTCGAATTTATAAAGTCTAACGAAAACATATTATATTCGACCTCACTTGTTGTAAAACAAAATTTGTACCAATACGTAGATCAACTGAAAACGTAAAAAACAAAACAAAACCTGAACTTATACCGACACGTACACAATAATAAGAAAAGAATTTATGTTTTTTAAGTTAAAAGTGGTACCGCGTGTTGCGATGGGGCCGTAACGGAAAATAAGTGAAATTTGTAAAGTCTATTGAAAACATATTATATTTGACTAAACTTGTTTTATAACAAAATTTATGCAAAACGTAAATTAATTGAAAACGTAAAAAAAAAGCAAAAAAATATATTTTATATGAGCCTATTCATTTTTAAAGAAACGCAGTTAACTTAAATTTATACGTACATATACATAAATATAAACATGTAAAAATGATTATAAAGTTTTTAAAAAGTTGAAGGGTTGTAAATACAAATAGTAATATTGAAAGGTAAAAATTAAAATCCAAAAACTTATTAAAAGAAAAAAAATAAATTGAAAAAAATTGAGCAGTGATAATAAGACTTTTATTTATAATTACATAGAACCATCATAAAGCAAATTAATTTCAAAAACATTAAATAAAATATATTAAAGTTCCTGTACATGAAACTTCAAATTGTAGGGTTATTGAAAGGTAAAAATTAAAATCCAAAAACTTATTAAAAGAAAAAAATTTGAAAAAAATTGACCAGTGATAATAAGACTTTTATTTATAATTATATAGAACCATCATAAAGCAAATTAATTTTAAAAATATTAAATAAAATATATTAAAGTTCCTGTACATGGAACTTCAAATTGTAGGGTTTATAAATATAAATATAAATATAAATATAAATAAATAGATATTGGTTATAAATAATAACATTAAATAAAAACCGTATTCAACTAGTCATGATTGTTTTTTCTATAAATCATCTTGAAAACCTTATAACCAAGCATAAATCACCATATTAATTTGTGTAATTTACTTCAAATAATAACAAAAAACTGAATCTGTTTGAAAAAAGAAAAAAAACATATGTATCAAGATGTGAGCATTTAGTGTTTTTTTCTATATCTTAATATTAGATATTATTTTTTACTTGTATAACTTGTAATAATTAATATTTCATATAAAAGTATAAAACCAATATGGTATTATAATGAATGTTGATATAAAATTTATTAAAAATTAATGTGTATATTCTATAATGTATTATAACAATATGACTCAAACTGATCAAACTTATACTGAAATATAGATAAAAGTAAAAAAAAAGAATATATTCGAATTTGTATAAAACTTTATATAATAAAAAGTTTATAAAAATCTTTATACATTATAAACAAAATGAATTAGAAAAGAAAAAAAACTAAACATTCATTCCAATAAATGTTGTCCAATTTAAGGTTTACATAATAGGACCCAATACATTTCAATTTTCAGGTATCACATAAATTTTAGGCTTAGTAACATATTGGACCTACTATTTGTGTATTATTTCTTATATAAGTTAATGATGCCAATCTTTTGTCTAAGTTTGTTTCAATTGTTCCTATTAAAAATACAAGTAAAATCTTAGGTTAGTGGTATTTAATATTTTGTATGTGTTTGGCTATTTGTGGAATTGTTGACTTAACCTTTTTTTGGTGTAACGTTAGATCAAATGAGATGTAAATATATTATCATTGTTCTTTGTCTAATTAATGCCTATATTCATGAGAATATGGTATCTGGTGAAGAAAAAAGAGGCAAATATTACTACTTTGTTCCTTTAAATATCTAATATCAATTGCATACCACTTGTTGGATTTTTTGAATAAATAGATATTGTAAACATGCCACTTTTGTTGGTACTTTTTTTGTAATTATTGAAAATAATTGGGTGTTGTTTTGTTCTCTAAATTTTGTTGGATAATATAAAACATGTCAAAAGTGAGAAAATTTTGTTCTTTGGTTTTGTTGATGGTGCATGGTTGGCACTTTCTTATTATTTTATTTTATTTGCAAACATTTACCATGATTTACAAAAAAAAAAAAAAAATTAAATTAAATTAAAAGAGAAAAAACTTAAAAAAAAAAAAACCCGAATAAGATGAAGATAAATTGAAACACATATTGTTTGTATGCAAACATATTACGAATTTTCTGGTGACCTACTGACCTGCATTGGCCACAATTTACTAACATGTGTTGTCCCATTGTTTGGATATATTAATACTAGTTGTATGTACACATTGACTGACATTACAATATTCCAACTCCTAGCCTCTCATAAGTATTTATTATATACATATTAACCATCTTAAAAACGGCAACTCACATACTCTCGAATTTACTCTTAAGTTACACATTATTTTACACCAAAGGGATTGAACTCTCACCACTTAAAAAGACAGTATTATCTAACACATTAATACCACTATGTATATTAACTTGATGCTAATCAATATATGAGTACTTGAGGTCTACAATACATCGTGTCAACCTACAAAAGAAATCTACATATAACGCCCAACAACGGTTGTTGTTGTAAGCGTGATCTACACCCGTTTTCGACAATGCTTCAATTCACTAAACTTCACATTATCTCAAAAGCGCATTGGTGAGTCAACCCAACCAAGAAAGTTCACAATTTAACTCATTTGCGAAAGTGGATACGAACACAAATTATACATATATACATTTGCAAGTTGGATGAACATTGGTTTTTTTTTTTGTTTTTCGTCTTTTTGTGGGTTTTTTTAACTTGGTTTTTGTCTTTTTTTTGTTTTTTTTTAATTTTATACTTTAATTTTCAGCATCGACTCTTACAACCCCTTAACTTTCTAAACACTTTAAAATCGAGTTTTACGTATTTATTTTTATTTACGTGTCGATATAAACTTACGTTTATTTACATTTCGACATAATTATACATATATATATTTGCAAGTTGGATGAACATTGGTTTTTTTTTTTGTTTTTTTTTTGTTTTTCGTCTGTTTGTGGGTTTTTTTAACTTTGTTTTTGTCTTTTTTTGGTTTTTTTTAATTTTATACTTTAATTTTCAGCATCGACTCTTACAACCCCTTAACTTTCCTTTAAAATCGAGTTTTACGTCTTTATTTTTATTTACGTGTCGATATAAACTTAAGTTTATTTACATTTCGACATAATTATACATATATACATTTGCAAGTTGGATGAACATTGGTTTTTTTTTGTTTTTTTTTTTTTTGTCTTTTTGTGGGTTTTTTTTTAACTTTGTTTTTGTCTTTTTTTGGTTTTTTTTTAATTTTATACTTTAATTTTCAGCATCGACTCTTACAACCCCTTAACTTTCTAAACACTTTAAAATCGAGTTTTACGTCTTTATTTTTATTTACGTGTCGATATAAACTTAAGTTTATTTACATTTCGACATAAATTTTTTTTTTTGTTTTCTCAACTTTTAGCATTGAAACCGACAATCCTTTAACTTTCTAAATACTTTTGTAATCGGGTTTTATGTGTTTAGCTTTAGTTACATGTGATATAAATTCAAGTTACGTTTTGACGTAAATTTTATTTTTCCCCGGAAATGAGTCTGGTTAGATACATTAAGTTTTCAGTTGGTCTACGTTTAACGTAAATTTTGTTCGGAAACGAGTTGGGTCAAAATTTAATACATTTTCATTAGACGGTATAAATCCGAGCCACTTTACGTTTCGACACCGCCGCAATGCGCCGTACCATTCTTTAACTTTAAAAAAACACTATTTTCTTACGTGCTTATTTTTATGTACGCGTCGGTATAAATTAAAGTTGGTTTATGTTTCGCATAAATTTTATTCGAACATATGTCAAATCAAATATAATACGTTTCCGTGCTTGTTATGTCAACAACAAACATTTAACATTTTAAAAAGAAAGTTACCCTGAATTACTTGAATTTGTGGATGTTTATAAAGTTTTAGTTATTGCAAATAAACTACATAAACCGAGTATAATCATTTTCGCACAAGATGATAGTAAAAAAAAGGAACAAGATAATAAGGGAAAAAAGGAACAAAGCAAGGATTGAACAAGGGACATTGGATTTAAATAACCTAAACTTTTACCGATTGGCCGATATAACTCTCAACTTTCAGTTTGTACTACACCACTCCTAACTTTCAATTTTGTAGACAATATCGCTCCCAAACTAACCGAACCCCAACCTAGTTAACTTTTTGTTGATGTGGCACTTGTGTTGTGACGTGGCATCTAATGTGGAATTTTTTGATGACATAGCAGCTGACGTGACGTCTGACGTGGGTTTTTTGATGTAGTGGCAGCTGACTTGGCTTTTTGATAACGTGGCAATAGTTTGGTGACATGGCAACTGACAAACGAGGTTAGTGTTGTTGGGAGTGTTATTGGCTAATAAGTTGAAAGTTTGGAGTAACGTGTTACAAATCGAAAATTTGAAGTACCGTCGACCAATAGATAAAAGCTAATGTTATTTAAATCTAATATCCAAATAAACAACGTTATAACAAGAGTCAACACAAGATAGATGACATGGAAGAAGGGTCATGCATGAAGTCTAAAGAGTTGAAGAGTTATGTCACTCGGAAAATGAGTTGATTTAAAAACAACATATGTAAAAGAAAACAAAAGGAATTTGTTTTGGTATCTATCCGTATACACCACCCTTGCGAATGTCGATAAACTCGTTAGTCGGTCTTTTATATGTAACACGTCTCAAATTTTAACAATTTATAGGTTTCACATATGCTCAAACGATAGTTCATCCTAGTCCTTCGTTACACTTTCTCTTGGCTTTTACCGGTTTAATACTTTAAAAAAGATCACGCCTCAAACCTGTCGTTTCGATCAACTATTGGCTAACCTTAAACACGAAAATCGTTATCACGAAACCATTGATACATAAAAAATAGCACGTTATATGTAAATACGTTCAAAGTGAAGTGTTTAAAAACAAATGATATTGATAAATGATAAGTCATGTCTCCTAAAAAATTAGTCTAAAGTAAGAAATAATGACATCACTTTTAAGAAAACATAATAATGAGACATGATATTATACAATAGAAAAAGATGTTACCACCACTTTAAAAGCGGATCTCGTGATACTCTTTTGACATCATATAAAAAGACAACATTGTCCTCATAGTACATTGTCTAAATCTTCAAAAAAAATTTCTTATAGGAAAATTGTTATTTAAAACATTAGTTGCCAACAAATAATCAAAAGTAACCAACGCCTATATTACTTTGTTAGATCTTAAACATATATTGTCTTACTTAACAAATAAATGATATAAATTTATCTATAAAATGCTATTTAATAAAAACAAAAAAAAATGGATTTGCGGAAGAATTATTATTATGTAAGTAGTAGTATGTTTAATTAATAAATAATAATCAACTTTAAAGAGAACTACATGAACTCCATAATAAAGTATCAAGGAGATATAAAAAAGATGTTATATATGTGTATTACATTTAAAACAGATACGAATGTTTCTGTTGATCTTATAATTCTCTACTTAAAATTGTTTATGTGTTAAAGAGGCATTCTTATAGACAAACTCTCGCATAATCTATCATATGAATTCACATCTTCGATGTGGCTAGGGAGTATTGGAACAAATGGATTCCGCTGAAAGTTAGTCTTTTCGTGTGGAGAGCTACAAAGAATCGGATACCGGTAAAAGTAGAATTTATGCGTAGAGGAATTATTCTTGAAAATCAGTTGTGCTCAAATTGTGGCGACGAGGAGGAAACGGTTGAACATTCACTAATGAAATGCTTAATGGCTCGTGCTGTATGGTGGAATATTATGGTTGGGTTAAAACTGCCAAATCAAGATGACGTCAATTCGTGCGAAGAACTCTTTCAACGAGTAGATGCATTCAGAGGTTCAAAGGAGTGGAAGAGATTAATTATGGCTATTGTCATGACAACGATGTGGCAAATCTGGAAATCTAGCAACGACTTGGAATTCAATAGATGCGATGGATCGGTAACAAATGTGGTGGAAGAAATAAAAGAGAATTCGTTTTTGTGGATGAAAGAAAGATCAAAGCTGAAGGATTTATATTAGGAGAGGTGAAAGGATTTCAATATGAGATATACTAATGACTTATGTATCTCCAAGAATAACAAATGAACAATTTTGGTTAAATGATAAAAAAAGCGTAATATTTGTAGTGAGTAAAGAAATAAAACTGTTTAAATGATAAAACAAAAAAAAGCATAATACTTGTAGTGAGTAAAGGAATAAAAAGGTAATAATTAAAAAATGATACCATTCTAGTAAATATTTTTTTCTAACAACATGTTTTAAAAGTAGAGACAAATATTTTGGAAGTAGTCATCAATTTACTCGAGACAGACGAGGTATTTAAATCCAAATATAAAATATTTATCGACACGGTAAAAAGTATTGAAGTATAAAATTCTAGAACGTTACAAGAAACAAGGATATATGTAACATTAAGTTATTAACATAATAACATAATCGTGTTGTTAATTTACCCAATAGTCAAATCATTACAAGTTAAAAGTTAAAACCAAACAACATTTTGTGGGACCACAAACCTATCATCCGTCATACTCACATGAATATTCTCGCTTCGAATTTTGTTGACTTGTAACCCAAAGTACAAGTTAGTGATGCATTTTGCATTACACATTTATTTTTTAATGCATTGCATTACATGCTAAGTTATTGAAACTGCGTATTATACGAATTAAATAAAAACAATGGACATGTCTATTCACACATCTATTTTATCTATTCACACACTTCTAGTGTTGAGCTGTGGCCAAAGCGCGACGTTTTGGTCCAGTCAACCAGACAAAGACTGACGAGTCTGTTAATCGGACCAAAACGCCGAGCTTTGGCCGCGTTTTGGTCCTGTCAATCAGACAAAAGACTGACCCGTCAGTCTTTGTCTGGTTGCCGGACCAAAACGCCGCGCTTTGGCCACAGCTCGATAACTGAGGGTGTGTGAATAGACAAAGTGAGTAGGTGGAGTGTGTAAATAGCACGACCCAAAAACAATATCTTATATAATTCGTATAATATATGTACTATAACCTAACGATTTAGATAATAATTTATAATTATAATAATATAATAATTACAAAAAAATAATAATAAAATAACAATAACATTTTTTTTCATTTGAACCTGGGGTTTGCATTTTTTTATCATTTCATCCACCTAATTAATTTATCAAAAAAAGTCTATTAAATAAGGGACATTTTTATTTTTTTACTTATTTATTTTTAATCCAAATAAAACCCACCCCATTAATTTATAAGTTTAAGGAGCTAATAAGATTTAACTTAATCACTGTTGATATTAAATTACAAAAATAAATTAAAATATAATCTAAATTATAGAAAATATAATATAAATTTTATATTGTATACCATATTCGTTTTTGTAGGTTTATCGATGTGGCAATGTAAAACTCGTTGAATACAGAGTTATATTCACAATAAAGTTTTTTTTCCATGGGACACCACATGTGTTATATATGAATAATAAAAATTTTATTAATTAAAACCAACTACGTTTATTAAATCTTGAAATTACCATCTATCTCGTTGTAAATTCTTTAATGAATGTATATTTAGTGAATCTATAACTCACTTTCGGATGAATGTTTTTTTTAAAGCGTAGCGTAATAAAAATTACTATAACATAATATCTAAAAAAATAAAGGTAAAAAAGAAACTAAAACTACTAGTCGTCGTCGGTCGTCTCAAGGTAGGGTAAATATAGTTGTCCAAGATACTTCACGAGATGAGAATTGAGATATAGAGAGTGGATGTGAAAAATATAAAATAGAGTGAACCGGGTGTAAGTTACTATGTATAAATAGGCATTTACATAATAAAAAAACTCTTTTATAGGTTGAACGGTAATATTACCATTAGGGGGCCCACCTCAATGGTAAAAAAGGAGAACATTGCATGCAGTGAATCCTCTCCTGGCTTGTGTGTTTACCGAATCAAATGTAGGTTGGTGACGGTGTTAGCATGCGTGAACGGTCACCTCCGACCTTCCCCGCATTCCATCATGTACACCTTGAAGTTAGAATAATTTTATGTTTGGGTATATTATCACTAAAATAAAATAAATGGTTGATAATGTGTGAATTCTAACTACCCTATCCAAGCAATTAAAATTTGTTTACCATTCGCCAATGAGGTGGTAGTGGAGTGGTAAGGGAGAGATTTGGTGTTGTTAGTGACCCAAGTTCGATTCCTGCCATCTCCATTATGTTCTACGGCACATGGTGATGATGGAAGACAGGCGAATAGGTGGAGATCGCTAGTGCGATCCTTGAACTGATCGAGTTTTACCTCACCGCATTGTCGTGCCTTCGGGCGAATGTTCACGGGCTTTGGCCCTAGGTGAGGGTTTTTCCCAGTTCGGAGGCGAGTGTATCTTGATGTGGTGAATTTCGCTAGTAACTCATTTGAAGAATTCGTTGGCCGTTAAAAAAATTGTTTATCATTAATAAAAAAATCCTTTTCTATTTGTAGAAACATTTGAGATCATAAATGTTGTTCAAACTTCTTCCCATTAAAAAACAACTTAACATCAAGCATACATCTAGTTATGTGAAGGGGTATGGTCCTAAAAACCTTGCGCCAATCAAAAAAACCATACCCATTAATAACTTCTAAGGAAACTACGCGCAGACTTCTTTGCCAAAATAATATTTATTAGAACTTTACGCCAAGTATCCAAGAGAGGAAAGCTTCATTTAACTACCTTGCGCGAGCTCGGGCAAGGTTCAAAGTTAACCTTGAACACTCTCTTTGGATAAATGCTTCATTTAACTACCTTGCGCGGGCTGACGCAAGGTTCAAAGTTAATCTTGAACATTCTTGTCTAATAATACTTCATTTAACTACCTTGCGCGAGCTCGCGCAATGTTCAAAGTTAATCTTGAACATTCTTGCCTGATAATGCTTCATTTAACTACCTTGCGCGGGCTCGCGCAAAGTTCAAAGTTAACCTTGAACATTCTTGTTTGATAATGCTCCATGCACAAACCTTGCGCAGATATTTATACCAAAGCAAGCGTCCACCAAACGTTGCGCTAAGCAGCAAGGAGAAGAAGGAAGATCAGTTAACTAACTTGCGCTTCCCGCGCAAGGAAACAGTAAACCTGAGAAACTTTCCCTTAGCAAAATCCTTGGTGCAAAAGCAAAGGGAATCTTTTATGTTATAACAGAACGTACACGTGGCGAATAATAGATGTGTAACAGCTGTGAAACCTTCGAGAACCCATTAACACCCAATCGTGCAAGCATCTTTTCGGTTATAAACAATTGCCACATAGCAGCATCTGGACGGCTGAGGAAGATCACGGTGATGGCATGCTCACATTTATAAGATGTAGTGATCTCATGTTGACACGTGGCACCTCCCTAACCGCTGATGAGCTCACGATCCTGTGTACTAACAGATTGCCAACAAACGTTAACGGAATAACAAAAGATTCCGTTAAAGTTAACAATCTCTCTTTTTGGCGCCAAACACCGGCTATAAATAAGTAACTTGGAGTTCAAGGAAAGGTATTCACACTCAACTACTCTCTCACTTACAATACTTACTTCCGGCTACCTGTACTTATTCTCACGCCGGAGGGTGGTCACGGAGAGAACCCCCCTTCTCCCCGTGGCGAGCTAACGGTGTTCTGTTTTGCAGGATCAGCCGGAGTATTGTTCTATTCATCATCCATCGTGAAACTAAACGGAGGGTTAACCCTTTTATGCAGAGCCCATTCCATAGATCTACTTTCATTCCGGTCTAGTTGATCTAGGGTTTCTTCATTGGCGCCCACCGATTTCGATTCTCTCACCTTTCGTTTCGTTTCACTTAGATCTGCAGCGTCATGGCTGACGGATCATCATTTCAAGGTCCTCGATCAGGGATTCGACGCGTTGTTGTCGGACCTCAGGTCGACGGACAAAAAGTTGAGGATTTTTCCGGCGAAGCTAATGCTCAGTATGATCCTAATCATGCGAGTATTCCTGTAACGCCGACGGTTCCTCAGGTTGATGTTACGTCGATTTACCACATGGAGTGACTCCATTATCGTGGTTAATCAAATCTCAACGACTCTAAACGCTATGTATGCTCAGTTATGTGCCCAAACCGGAACTCCAGCTTTTCAAGCTCCGATTAGCGCTCCTCAGGTCCGTGCTTCGCCGGCACCTCGAGTTTTGAGTTATAATACTCAAGGTCATGCTCGTTCCCCTTCACGCATGCCTGAAGATGGAACAGAAATTCATTCTAAAACCAGGAATGATCCTGTTCATTCTGGTAATAGAAGGCAAGAAGACAACGTTCAGCACCGCGCATCTGTCCACTCTCGTTTGGGCCCCGATCTTCGCAGAAACAGGGCACCCAACACGATGACCTTGATAGAACCATGAGGAAGGGGATAGTGCAAGTATTTTTAATCGAATATCTGCAGATCATGCTAGTTACAGGCCAAAAGTACACGCAGTATACAATCCAGAAGCTGAACATAATTACAATTTGGTGTATCGCCCAACCGAAGCAGCTGAACAGTCAAAGTTTACCAGAGAAATAGCACTGGCTCCGTTGGAGCGAGCAAAATTACCATCCAACGTTGGAAAGTTTAACGGTTTGACTGATCCCGACGATCACATGCGCCTCTTTACCGGCGCAGGGTTACTCGGGTGCTGGACACTGCCAATGTGGTGTCACTTATTTGTGCAAACCCTTACTGGCGCTGCGCGCCTTTGGTTTGATAATTTGCCGGCAGGTAACTTTCCTCTTAGAATGACTTAAAAAAAAATTTTCTTACACACTTTAGTCAGCAACGGCGATACGTGCGCGACTCCTCAGATGTAATGAACATCTGGCGGAGAGACGATGAAAGCCTCGAAGATTTTATAACACGTTATAATAAAGAGGTGTTGGAAATTGGAGATGTCCATGAAGACCTTATACGCGCGCAATTCAAGTATGCATTAAGGTGCGACGAAATAATTAAAGTGTTGTCCGGTACAACTGGGCTTCCAAAAAACTGGGATAAACTCATGGCGGCAGCCAAGGTTTATGCCCAGACTGAGCGCAACTTAAGTTCTAACCGACCACCTCTACCTCAGAACCGTCCGCAAGACCTGAATAGAGGTAGTCGCAAGTATATGAGAAACTGGAAAAAGTCAAGTCAGAATTTGTTTTCTCCGTATTCACCAATTGATGCGCGAGCAACAATCAACAAGATAACAACTCAAAAGCGATTAAGCAGGATAATAGGGAACGTCAATGGACTCCCTTAACGAAATCTCCGGCTGAGGTTCTCAGCACTGAGAATTATCAGTTTAAACAGCCGCAACCAATGAAAACAAAAAAAGGGCAAGACCCAAATTTGTTATGTGATTATCATAGAGACACCGGCCACACAACAGATAATTGCATCAGTCTGCGCACGGAGATTGAGAAAGCGTTAAAGAGCGGAAAGCTTACACATCTAGTCCAAAATGTGCGCAAAGAGATTAAACAGATTACGCGCGAGAACGAAGGGCCTAGTAACAAGAAAATGAAACAGCACGTTTCCATGATTCAAGGTGGATCATCGCGCAAGCGTAGCCTTCAACATTTTCAAAACAACACTTGGCGCGAACAGCAAGACATTTTTACTATCGTTCCAGGAGGTCCTCAAGAAGACCGGCCAGTAGTTATCAGTGGTATCTTTGGGCACTACCAAATAGACTATACGTTTATAGATCCGGGTAGTTCCATGGATATCATGTATGAGCAGTGTTTCAAGCAACTAGATCCGAGGATAAGGCACGCTTGGAACCAGTTGATTTTCTATTAACTGGGTTCTGTAATGAGGCTGTCTTTCCTCTAGGACAAATCCTCTTTCCTGTCACTTTATCTGATGGAAGGTGCTCTCGAACGAGTAACGTCAACTTCATGGTGATGCCGACAAATTCCCGTCACGATGTAATATTGGGACGCCGCGCGCAACGTGATTTTAGTATGATTACTCTGCTTGTGGTTTTCCGACACCAAATGGCGTAGCTATACTTTATGCGCGAAAAGAAATCATGTCAATTGAGGAACCAGTTATGAAGGCTGGCAAGACATTGCCAAGCAATGAACCAGAAAAGTGGGTACTCAACAATAAGTACCCTGAGCAGACAATCTTATTAGGACCTGCAGTCAGTACTGAAATTCGCGAGAAGCTTAAATTAATGTTATTTGCAACAAATACATTTTCGCCTGGACACCTGCCGACATGGTTGGTGTCCCGCGCGGCATTGCAGAACATTTCCTGAACATATTTCCATCAGCAGAGCCAGTTGCGCAGAAAAAGCGCAGCCTCGGGTCAGAAAAGACAGCGGCAATGAACGAACAAGTCACCGAGTTATTAAATGCTGGTATTCTGCGCGAAGTCAAATACCAGACCTGGGTGGCAAACCCAGTCATGGTAAAGAAACATAATGGCGGATGGCGGATGTGCGTAGATTTTAAAGATCTAAACAAGGCGTGTCCAAAAGATTGTTATTCTCTTCCTGAGATTGACAAAAGGGTTGACTCATTAGCTTTCTTTCCCTGGAAATGTTTTCTAGATTGTTATAAAGGTTATCATCAAGTCTTGATGAAAAAAGAAGACGAAGATAAAACCGCTTTTCGCACGTAGAAGGGCATTTTTTGTTATACCAAGATGCCTTTTGGTCTCCGCAATGCGGGAGCTACTTATCAAAGATTGATGGATACAGTGTATGGAGATGACATTGGGAAAACTGTGGAAGTCTACATGGATGATTTGGTTATTATGAGTAATTCAGAAGACATTATGCTAGACAACATCCAAAGAACTTTTGATTCTCTGCGCGAGGTAAACCTAAAGTTAAATCCCAGCAAATGCTCCTTCGGCATAGAGGAGGCAAATTTTTGGGTTTCATCGTCACCAAAGACGGTTTCAAAGTTAATCCCGAAAAGGTCGATGCAATACAAAAAATGTCTTCTCCTACTACCATCAAAGAGATGCAACGTTTGGCTGGAAGGTTAGCTGCGCTAAACCGCTTCCTCGCCAATCATGCTGCAAAATCTATCCATTCATTTCGAACCTTGCGCAATTGTACGAAGAGCAAAGAGTTCGCATGGACTCCTGAAGCTGATCAAGCTTTCCAGCAGATGAAAGATTGTTTAGTTCAACTTCCCACACTTACTGCTCCTCGAGAAAAAGAACCCATGGTATTATATCTTGCTGCATCTGAGGTAGCAGTAGGTGCTGTCTTGCTGGTAGAACGCGAAGGGGTTCAGTCTCCAATTTATTATATCAGCAAGATGTTGAACGATCCAGAGACAAGGTATTCAATCATGGAAAAATCAGTTTTAGCATTGGTCCATGCTTCGCAGGCTGCGAAGATCCTTTTCTGGACATGTTATTACAGTTTTAACAAACTTTCACATTGGCCAAGTCCTGGCTAAACCAGACGTTTCTGGACGACTTGCGAAATGGACAGTAGAATTGGGAGGTTATAACATCTGTTATAAACCTAGACCAGCTATCAAAGGCCAAGTTTTGGCAGATTTCATCGCTGAAATTCCTGCTAATAAGCTTGAAGAATGCCAAGCAATCCAAAACCCAGTCCCAGTCATCGACAACAGAGCCTGGACATTGTTTACAGATGGCGCATCAAACAGTGATGGGGCTGGAGCAGGTCTTCGATTAATAAGTCCAGAGGGAGCAGAATTCACATATGCAATTCGGTTGGATTTTAAAAGCACCAACAACGAGGCCAAATATGAAGCTTTGCTAGCAGGCTTAGGCCTCGCTATCAAAATGGGCGCAACAAATTTAGAAGCCCATGTTGATTCATTATTAGTTGCTGAGCAAGTAGTTGGAACATACGATGCAAAGGGAGATATCATGGCTCTATACTTGGCGCAAGCCAAGGCTCTTATAACACAGTTCCAACAATTTAAAGTCACACACGTCAAGCGAAGTGAAAACAAACATGCTGACGCTCTAAGTAAACTTGGTGCAACTAGTTTCAAGCATTTAGCAAAAGAGGTTTGCATCGAGGTTTTAAGTAATCCATTAGTCCCTCTCAGACAAGTGACAATGGTTGAAGTAGGAGATCCATCATGGATGTCTCCAATAATGATGTATCTGTTGATGGTTCCTTACCAGAAGATAGAGCGCAAGCACGAAAGTTACGATGCAAAGCCCGCAATTATGAAATGATTGACGGTATCCTGTACCGACGCTCTTACATGGGTCCTTCGCTCCGCTGTGTTGACAAACATGACGCGCAATACCTGATCAGGGAGATTCATGAGGGACTATGTGGCATACATTCTGGACCGCGCATGGTCGTAGCCAAAGTAAAAAGCGCAGGGTATTATTGGTCCGGAATGTACGTTGACGCGGTAGAGATCTTGCGCAAATGCATGTCCTGCCAATGGCATGCCCCTAAAACATTGCGCCCGAAGAATCCTTTGGTACCCGTCACAACAGCTTGGCCATTTCAACAATGGGCCATTGATTTAGTGGGACCATTTCCAGATGCGCCCGGCACAGTAAAGTTTATCATCGTTGCGGTCGATTACTTCACTAAATGGGTTGAAGCCAAACCTTTAGCTTCTACTACAGCGATGGTAATTCGCAAATTCATCTGGGAGTATATTATTTGTCGTTTTGGTCTGCCCATGCGCATTATTACAGACAACGGTCCAAATTTAAAGGCTCAAGAGCTGCAAACATGGATGACCGAAATGGGAATCCAGCATGTTTTCGCTTCTGTTGCGCACCCGCAAGAAAATGGTCAAGTTGAAAGCATAAACAAACAGTTGGTCGACGGTATCAAGGCCCGCCTTGGCACGGCACGGCGGGGATGGGTTGACGAATTGCCTAGCATCTTGTGGGCACACCAAACTATGCCCAAGACTAGCACTAGATAAACCCATTTTAGCCTTGTATACGGCACGGAAGCTGTGATTCCTGCCGAAATTGGGTTACCGTCTCCAAGAATGCTAGCTTTGGAAAAACAAGATAACGAAGAACAACGGCGCATCGATCTAGACTTATTGGAAGAGCGCCGAGAAAATGCAGCGATTCGCGAAGCTAAATACAAGTCCCTGCTTGAAAAGTATTACAACAAAAGGGTACGCATCTGTTCCTTTTACCTGGTGAATTTGTTCTTCACGATAATGAAGCGTCAAATGCCGAAATACCGGGGAAGTTAGCCTCGCGATGGGAAGGTCCATACGTGATAAATGAAGTATTGGGAAAAGGCGCGTACACTCTGAAGCGTATGGATGGATCCAGCGTTCCTCGAAACCTGGAACGCACAGCAACTGCGCCGATGTTATATGTAATCTCAGTCCTCTAAGCAACTTCTGAGCGTTGCGTAACGAGACTGCTTACTTTATTTTGTTATGTAATCTTAGTGGCAACCATAGCCTTGCGCTTTGTCAGTATGAATAAAATACTTTGCCACTACTTACAGTCTTATATATGTTCATTTACAAAATGCATGCAATTCCTTTGGATAAACAAAAACACAAACTCATGAGCAACAAGCTAATTTAATACTTACGCTCACACATGAGAAAAGAAATTGTTCATTTGTCTATCCTACACAAGTAATTGGTTCCATGCAAACATTGTAAAACTGAAATATATTATATTCACAATACTTGCGCAGAAGCGCAACGTTACAAGTTATCATACAATAAAAATTACAAATTTCCTATTCTATGGACTTGGTTCCCGCCTGCTTCTCTGCTGAAGAAAAGATCTCCTTTAGCTTATCAACAAAGTCGTCTTGCTGCAACGCGGCGTCCACAAGGTCCATAATCGGAATTTGCAATTGATCATATTTTTCCTTGGCAGCAGAATAAATGGCGGCAGTATTTAGCCCATGCGTGGTAGCACGGCTGGTATCCCATTCAGTCATCAGCGCATGGGCCACGTGCAAAGTACATTCTTTATAGCCCTCGGCATGCCCATCATTGCGCGCCACCACCATTAATTCTGCCACTCTCTCATCCAACTCCGTAGAGTTAAGGATGGCATTTGCGATCTGTACACAAATACAATCAGTATATGTTGCGACAATCAAACAAGCCGTGTAAAGAAAAGTGAATATTACCTCCACAATCCCGTACTCCCGCAACCAGGTAAGCTGGTTCATGAGGGATTCGGTCAAGCTTTCTGCAGTAGCGCGAGCGACCTCCGTGTCGTTAAGTTTTTGATCGCCTTCAGTCAACGGCGGATCAATCGGCTTTCTCTGTTCGGTGAAGGTTGACATCTTTTTTCAAACTGTCAACCTCAGCTTGCAGCAGCTCCTGGTCAAAGAGCATAGCAGTTAGATCATCAATTTCTTTATTCCTTAGAAGAAGAGTCATTTTGGTTGATACCTCATTTTGCTCGCTCCTTTCTCTATGTGAGCGCGCCTCTTCTGCCGCCGCAACTGCATCAGCTTTCTCTTTTTTGAGTTTCTCAATTTCATTGTGCAGAGAAGCTTTTTATTTGTTGTCACGCTCGCAAGCCTCCACAAAGCGCTTGCGCTCATCCGCATATTGCGCGGCAGAAGCCTCACACTTGCGCTTCCAAGATAACGCAGCCCATTCTTCAGTCTTCTTATCTTTCTCAAATTGGACCTTTTCCGCCTCAAAATCAACAAGCATCTTCAGCGTCTTCTCCTTCTCAAGCTTGGGCCTCTCTTTCTCAAGCTCAACCTTGTCCCACTCCTTGTTTATACTGCGCCATTCACGCACAATTCTATTTATGGTGGACGAGGCAAGGGCAGACTCTTGCAGATATGACTCATAAGTAGCTTCATGGTCTTTTTCCTCCTGGCGCTTCACCTCCGCCGGCAGAAAGATGCCCTTATACCAATCCCTACAGGAGTGCCAATCGGTAAAAACATCGCCCTGCTTAACCTTCCACACGGGCTGATGAATCGCAGAGGCCCGCCTCTCGGAATAAGAGTGATAATAATAATCCCCAGGCGTATCCTCTGGGCGAATGGGCGATTCCCCTCCGAATCCTCAACAAAAACAAAGCCTTCGCCTTGTGTTGAAGGTCCGGCTCCCTTGGATATCAACCTTGACGGTTCCCCAACATCTGTAGCCGTATCTTTAACCTGCTCACCAGCAGGATTCTCAGCATCAAAATTTTTGGGCTCTTCTTCCGGAGCCACTTTCTCAATATGTTCCGGGACGATGGGGTCGGCTTCAGGAATAGGAGTTTCTTGCCCTGCATCTCTCTCAACATTCTCAGGCCTGTGCGGCGATGGTATAGCAGATGAGGTGGCCGGCGCAGCCCTCACTATTTTCTCTGCAAAGCATATCAACAAATACCAAGTATCAGGTTCTGTACAACTTTTATGACAGAAATGCGCAACAAACTAAACGTACCAGGTGGGAACTTCTTTGCAAAGGCATCCAGATTGCCCTTCTTACCAATGCGCGGGTGCGCAACCTTGGTTGGCGCAGGAGTTTTAGTCTCCGCCTCCTTCCCTCTTCCTAGAAGTACGCTTCAACGCCTCTTCCGAGCTAGAAGGTATTTCAAAGGATCATCTGGGTTCTCAGCAGGAAGGGATGAGGTGTCAATAGGTTCTGGCTTCGGTTTCTTCAAACCTACAGGCGCAAGACCTCTAGTGAGTCCGAGACCACCACATAATTGCACCAAGAGTCAGATACGGGAAGTGTACCTTTCTTGCCCTCAGCTTTCGCAGCATCTGATGGCTTGGTTTTTTGCTCTGGATTGGAAGGGGGAGGCGCAGCAGCTGCAGCAACAGTTGGTTTCTTCTTCTTCTTCGAATCAGGGCCTACGTCCAAGTTCAGCAAATCACCTACATAATCAATCATATTGAGTAAAGGTTGCGCCATTAAGTTATATTGCAATATCAACTTAGGCTTTGTATGGACTTATTTACCAGTCTTCGAACATGGTTGCGCCTCAAGATCCTCCTGCTTGGGCAACTCAAAGTTCCCCAAGATTTGTGAGAACCAAGTGTCCTCACCATCAGCAATAGGCACGACGGCCATTTTTCCCTTCTCTCTCTTGAAAGAGAACAAGTAGAGAGGCGCAGCTACATAGCAAACATTTTCGCTTCAGTATATATCTATTGAAAGATATTGCTAAGAAGTTAAAGGGTTACATACCAGTTCCATCTTCTGTATACACTGGTTTTTCTCGGCGTTCCTTCTTACAGAAAATACTCATCCCGGCAGCGATGAGGGCCCTCTCCTGTAAAACAATATTGGGCACATCTTTAACGTCTTGATACCATACCTCGTCAGCAGGTATGGGAAGGGTCTCCAGCTCGATTTCATCACTTCCCCGGAATGTCATCTTCATCGGGATCACCACCGCCTTGATATAGAAAAACTTCTGCTTCCAGTCATGGTAGGACTTCGGCGGCACCAACAGCAATCGTTTGGCTTGCATACACTGTTGGAACAAATAAAAACCCAACGAGCAGTGCAGTTGGTAGAAAACTCTAAACTTTTTGAACTGACGGCACGATCTGCATCGATCGGCAAACGAACTCAAAATGCCGGATCCTCACCATTCCAATCGGGCTCAACTGAGAAATGTGAATCTTGTAAAAACCAAGAATTTCCAGCAAGAAATGGGTCACCGGCAGCCGGAAGTTCCTTTCGGCAAAATAGTCCTAAAATAATGTAATGTAGCCGGCCGGCGCATCAGCCGCCGTGGCATTCGCCTCCGGAAAAAAACCTTTCCAGGACGGAGCGAAAAGGAAGTTGGTGGCAAGATTATCAAAATCTTTCTTCGACCACTTTAGCGGTAGCAAAGTTGACGACGACATCTCAGCAGAGCTTGCAACGGTGGCCATAACTCGAACTTTGAAGAAAACTTAGAAAGCTTTGAGGGTCGCCAGAATTTTTGAAAGCAAATTTCTCTCAAGGTTGGGTGAGGAAGCAAATGGATCGTTGATCCCTTTATATACTAACCGCAATTAATGCACGATTTGATTGCATCGACTTTTACGGTCGTCACGTTTCCCCATATAACCACAGGGGCGAGTGGGGAACAGTAACCGCCCCACCGCGCGCGAGTGTCGCTAAAAAGGCATTAAATACGGTAAGACAGGTACTGTTGACAACCTGTCAACAGTACCACCACGTCTCAAGAATGTGCGTCGTCACCAACTACACCATCCAGATAAGTGACGCGTGTCTAAGCATATTTGAAATTCAAATACTTTTTCAAAATTCACTTACGACACGTCATCAAGATGCATAAAGCAACAAAAAGCTAGTCCTTACCTAGCGCATCATATTTATCTTAAGCCAGTGCTCCACCTACTTTTTATTCTTACATAGGAGCAACACTGGACTGGGGGGACTTGAAGGGGTATGGTCCCAAAAACTTGCGCCAATCAAGGAAACCATACCCATTAATAACTTACTAAGGAAACTATGCGCAGACTTCTTTGCCAAAATAAGATTTATTAGAAACTTATACGCCAAGGTATCCAAAGTAAGAAATGCTTTATTTAACTACCTTACGCGGGCTCGCGCAAGGTTCAAAGTTAACCTTGAAGACTCTCTTTGGATAAATGCTTCATTTAACTACCTTGCACGGGCTCGCGCAAGGTTTAAAGTTAATCTTGAACATTCTTGTCTAATAATGCTTCATTTAACTACCTTTCGCGGGCTCGCGCGAGGTTCAAAGTTAATCTTGAACATTCTTGCCTGATAATGCTTCATTTAACTACCTTGCGCGGGCTCGCAAAGTTCAAAGTTAACCTTGAACATTCTTGTTTGATAATGCTCCATGCACAAACCTTGCGCAGATATTTATACCAAAGCAAGCGTCCACCAAACGTTGCGCTAAGCAGCAAGGAGAAGAAGGAAGATCAGTTAACCAACTTGCGCTTCCGCGCAAGGAAGCAGTAAATCCTGAGAAACTTTCCCTAAGCAAAATCCTTGGTGCAAAAGCAAAGGGAATCTTTTCTGTTATAACAACAGCTGTGAAACCTTCTAGAAGCCATTAACACCCAATCGTGCAAGCATCTTTTCGGTTATAACCAATTGCCACATGGCATCATCTGGACGGCTGAGGAAGATCACGGTGATGGCATGCTCACATTTATAAGATGTAGTGATCTCATGTTGACATGTGCCACCCCTCTAACCGCTGATGAGCTCACGATCCGTGTGCACTAACAGATTGCCAACAAACGTTAACGGAATAACAAAAGATTCCGTTAAAGTTAACAATCTCTCTTTATGGCGCCAAACACCGGCTATAAATAAGTAACTTGGAGTTCAAGGAAAGGTATTCACACTCAACTACTCTCTCACTTACAATACTTACTTTCGACTACCTGTACTTATTCTCACGCCGGAGGGTGGTCACGGAGAGCACCCCCTTCTCCCCGTGACGAGCTAACGGTGTTCTGTTTTGTAGGATCAGCCGGAGTATTGTTCTATTCATCATCCATCGTGAAACCAAACAGAGGGTTAACCCTTTTATGTAGAGCACATTCCATAGATCTACTTTAATTCCGGTCTAATTGATTTAGGGTTTCTTCATTATGATTACTTGATTAGCAAATCTTGTTTTATTAAACAAAACTTAAAAAATACTAAAAAATATAAAAAAATCTAGTTATGATTACTTGATTATGAAATCTTGTTTTATTACCAAAACTTTAAAAAACTCTAATAAAAAAAAAAATGGTCCTGCATCCTACCTGTCACTCTCTTCCCTCCAATTTCTTCATCTCTCCCCAAAAAGTCATTATCTTTACCTGCAAATTCTTTCATTTTAGTCAAAAGCCACACTGCCCCCCATGGGCCCCACACACACACACACCACATTTTCTCAATCCAATTTCTCCATCATCACCAACAGATTTGAGATTCTTCCATCAATCACCAGCACCAAATGCTATATTTCATCATCTTCAAACACTCATCATTGCATTTCCACCTGTAAAGCCACCAAACGCATCCTATAAGGTACGAAACCCTAGATCCGCCATTTTTACTCGCTTTCAAGCTTTATTCTTCATATATTGTTCATAATTGTCAACAATTAAGAGCAATAAACAATCAATAAACAACGAACATAATGCCTTCACGGCAACCTGCGTTTACGCATCAACAATCAACGAAACACAGAGCGACGTTCATCTTCATCATAATAACTGTTTTTTCTTCAGTTTTGATACTGTTTGGAGTTATATACTTGATATACTACGTATATTACTCGTTGATTCATCGTTCACGTACTAGTCCGTTAAACTCATGTCCTGTGTTCTTAAAACTACGTCGTTTCACCTACAAAGAGCTCGTCTCCGCCACTAACGGCTTCTCCGATGATAACTTCATCGGAAAAGGCGGTTCCGGCACCGTGTACCGAGGTATCCTCCGTAACGGAAAACTCGTGGCGGTTAAAGTTCTCGATTCCGATTCGTTAGATGCTGATCGTGAGTTTCAGAACGAGTTGAGGATTCTCGGTGGATTAGAGTCGCAATTTGTTGTTTCGTTGTTAGGTTATTGTGTTGATAAACGGAAACGAGTTGTGGTTTATGAGTACATGCCGAATCGGAGTTTACAAGAGTCGTTGTTTTCCGATCGGAGCTTGTGTTGGAACAGAAGGTTTGAGATTATTCTAGATGTTTCTAGAGCGCTTGAGTTTCTTCACCGTGTGTGTGATCCGCCGGTGATTCACGGCGACGTGAAACCTAGCAACGTGTTACTTGATGCGGAGTTTCGTGCGAAGATTTCCGATTTTGGATTATCGAGGTTGAAGATTGAGCCGGAGTTCGGTGTTGATTTGTTCAGTCAGGATCTGTCTGGAACGGTTGCCGGAGTCGGTACCGGTGCCGGAGAGTCTCCGGCGATCGGAACTCCGGTGGAGGGTAGTACGGAGGTTGATTTTGCTCTTGCGTTACAAGCTTCTTCGTCTTCTACACCGATAAACAGTAAGGTTGTTTGTAATCGTTTGAAAGGGCTACGGTTAGGGTTTACGGATGAAAAAGGTAAGGATGTTTCGGTTAGTCACATTCAGAATGAATTTAGTAAGTATGATAATGATGATTCATGTCATAATTTTGATAATAGTCATGTCAGAGAGTCGAATTCGAATCCAAATGATTCGAATTTGAATTCTGTTGATGGGCGTAAAAGTTGTAAGAAACAATGGGGAAAGGATTGGTGGTGGAAACAGGATGGTAGCGGTGAGCTTTCGTCGAAAGATTATGTTCAGGAGTGGATTGGAAGTCAGATCTGTCCGACGGCGAATGCAGAATGGGACGACGATAAAAACTCCGATAAACGGGAGTTTGATCAGTCACCGAAGTTAAACACTTGTAATGAGAACAAAGGTTCAGTACACGAGGAACACGAAGAACATCGAGGGTGGAAACAGCATAGGAAAATGCAAGAGTGGTGGAAGGAAGAACATCTTGATGAACTCACTAATAAGGGGGTCGAAAAGAAGATTAAACGAAGATTCAAACTCAAAATATTTCGATGGAAACGGAAAGCGAACAGGCATGATCACAAATCGGAGATCAGTTTTAGGAAGAATTCAAAGAACAACACTGAAATGTATAGTGGCGATGTGTTCAGTCGAGAATTAAGCAGCACGACGAGCATGAGGGGGACGCTTTGCTATGTGGCACCAGAATATGGTGGCTGCGAGTACTTGATTGAAAAAACCGACATCTACAGTTTTGGGGTATTGATTCTTGTGATTGTTTCGGGTCGCAGGCCACTACATGTTCTTGCTTCACCAATGAAGCTTGAAAAGGCGAATTTAATAAGCTGGTGCCGACAACTAGCTCATGGTGGCGATTTACTAGAACTTGTGGACGAGAGATTGAAAGACGAATATAACAAAACTCAAGCGATAATGTGTGTGAATTTGGCTCTTGCTTGTTTACAAAAGATGCCTGAGTTGCGGCGGATATTGGGGATATTGTCAAGATTTTGAAAGGGGAAATGGAGCTTCCGGTTGTTCCGTTTGAGTTTTCTCCATCGCCGCCTTCAAAATTTGTCGGAAGATCAAGATCTCGGAGGAAGAGCAGAACGGATGTCGATTAACGGATTCCACGTTAGTGTTGTACAAGATGAATGCATAAGTCTTCATAGCGTGGCGTAGTGGTAAGCACTTGTTTTTTCTAACAAAAATCTTAGTGTTTTTACCGGTTTTTTGCGTTTAACATCAGAAGGTCACTGTCAGGCCTAATGAGTTTATGGTAACGGGTTCTCACGATATAGATAAGTATCAAAAGATTCATGTCGGGTTTAGCTTGATATAGAAGACTGGGTATAGGGAAATGCCATGGTTCTTGATTTGATTAAGGTGTTTGTGTGTTATTATTGCATTTGTATATATTGTAGGGTTAGAGTTTGGATTAATTTGTAAGATTATTAATCATTATATTCAATTGAGGGAGAGATGTTCTGGATTTTTGTTAATATTAATTCTTTATATTGATTTTTCTAACGTTGAATACCCGCTAAAATCTATTTCTAAAATTAACTCGATGCCCACTTTGTTTCATTGTTTGACTTGAACTCGCAACCCTTTTGTGTGAGGATAAACACCTGGTGCCGTTAGGTCAAGAGGCTTGGTTACCGGTAAGTAATTATTAATCAGAAAAAATAAAGACACAAGAAGTTAGTGATGTATCTTTATGCCTCCTGAATGAATGCTAAGCTGCAAATTGGCATTAAAGTTGTTGACTTGGGACAGCTTTAGCTCATGGGATACGCACGCCAAAGAGTCCAAGATTGATTTAAAACTTACAGAAAAATAAAAAATAACAATCAAAATGTTGTTCACTACTACTTTGGTGGTTATGGTTTAGAAAAACAAGGAAGGAAAATCATTGTAAAAGACTAGCTTACTTAGGCTATGTGTTAATAGAGGGTGTGTGGGGCACCTATATGGCCTTCGGGGTCGTGAGAAACAACGTGTTGCCCCCTTTCATGTGTAGCATCACGGTGAGTGCATCACACCACCACCACCACCTCGAGCATCATGCGCCATTTCATGCTTAAAAAATATTACCGTCAGCCCACACTGGATCGTTGGATCCCCAAACGACTCCCATGAAAAACATTCAAAGTAAACTAATTGACTCCCATGAAAAACATTCAAAGTAAGCTAATTGATAATATGACACTGAGACGACATTGAAAGATTTGGGATATTTATAACACATAGCCTTTAAGCTTAATTTATGTACATTTGATTTGTTTTAAACAACATTTCTTTCTTCTTTAAATAAAATAAAATTTATAAACACTTTAGAATGATATAAATTTAATTACTTTAAATTCAATCTTTTAAGTTTTATTTTTTTATTGCTCGTGAATATGGCTTAATTCATTCCCTAAATCAATGGTACAAAAATCTTTTTACGCTTTGTACGATAAAAGTCATTTGCATTTAATATTTTCTCTATATATTAAATATAGAGAGAGAGAGAGCTATGTTTGTGTCTAGAGAGGAAAAACCGCTTTGAGCAGGTTAGGTGGTTATATTTCATTGACTCTTACAAGTATCTTGAATCAAACTTAGTTTAAAGTAGTGACTCTTACAAGGATCTTGAATCAAAGGTAGTTTAAAGTAGTAGTATCACTAACTAGGGTAGTTAAGAATAAGTTTAAAGTAAAAGGTTATGTTCAAATATTAATTTTATAAAAAAAATGTAGAAGTATTTATTGCTTTAGGTAAACATTTATGTGACTTTGTTTGCATTGTATAGCAAAACATACATATTTATTAAAAGTAATTGTATTGTGTTGCGATTTTGACTTCCACACCTAAAAATTTAATTTTTGGTACGACCTTTTTTATTTGTAGTTAATAAATTCTTTGAAGTGATGCAAGATATTATTTTTATGGCCGTGGTCGGAACGGAATGAGTTATTAAGATGGGTAGATGACTAGTGGGTGCTTCAAGTCATAAAGAATTACAATAAATTTGGTTGACATGGTCTACACCACAAAAGTCACTTTCCAAAGAATGATTAATTAATTATTTTATCTTATACTACAGTTATCGTTTTTAACTTATATAAAACACATCTATCTATACTAATAATAATATGACATTTTCAAGGTTGATGTATTATATTTACTGAATAAAAAAATAATTTGGTTGGTTTCCAATCAATTCAGTATGAAAACAACGTTTGGTACAGCAATTGAAAGATAAAACCAAAAACATAAGGTCGTGATACTCGAAGAGAAAACCCAAAAAAAGTCGTGTTGTGCTAAACGGATATTGACTTTCTAATCCGTTGTATCATATTCTTATGTTGGTGTCAGTTCGGTTTGTCACGATATTGGTATTCACTATAGTTTGCGATATAAAAGAATATACTCGATCGAAAGTCAAATGACGAGTGCTACTACAAGCACACATAATAGAAGAGATGGTGTTGTGTAATCATTGGGTATTATGTCATTTGTTGTCACAAGGATGTGCCTATGGTACCATGTAGGTAGAATATGCTGGATTAATTTTCGTACAGGTTTAATCGTGTAGGATTAAGGCACCAGCCCATGGAGATTCAACATGTCGGTTTAGGGTTTATGGGATAATTTGGGTTTTGCATGTAACTTGGGGACCAAGTTGAGTCTTCCTATATATTCATAGCCGTGTCTAGGGTTATGCTTATGTAGGATTATTGTATCTGAGTTTTAAGTTTCTTAGTTGCAATAACATGTGAGTTTACCCCAATCTTGTGTGTGTGATATCAGTTGAATCTTCTTGAGAATATGGCTCAGGTGTTAGATTCGAATTAAAACGTACGCCAAAACAAATACAAACAAGTAGGTACGTCACAACAAGCGTCTAAACTAATAAATGTAAAACAATGAGATGTTAATCCTAACATAGAGAACATGCGTTACATGAAATAAGTTCAAGGCAAGCCAACATCGGCCACATGCATATCAAAACCTAAGGTCTAAATTCAAAGCATGTTACAAACTTACAATGATAGAACAAAACAAATTGAACAAGATATTCAATACAACTAAATATAAATTTTGTAACATCTAGTTCCTCGTACAAATTAGTACTACATGTTAAGTACAACATAGCTTACAATTTGGTTGGTTATCCAAGTGAAACTTCCACGTGCACCCTTACCTATGGAGTTCTTCTCTGATACCCAACCAATACGTTCAGGGCTGTCCCCGAGAATCCTTGAAAATTTATAGACTGAGTCGTGAAGTAAAAATGGGCCTATAATATATTTGAATTAGTCCATCATGGATATACGAGTTCAATGGTTGAATAATTATGTAGTGGGTCCATCCTAATTTGAACTAGTTCGTGTGAAACATGTAATACAAATTTGAATCTACACCTAAATGTGTAGATGAATGACAAATAATGGGCCCATCTAGTATGACTTGAGTTTGTAAATTGGTACTGGATGAATACCTGCCATCCAAATAGTCATGGACCCCCGAAATGATTAAATGAATGCTAGTGCATGTTTGAAAGGATAGATTGTCAAATAAATGAATGCTAGTGCATGTTTGAAAGGATACATTGTCAAATTGTGATCTATAAATGTGTTCAAATTATAAGTATTGGTAAAAAGGTTAGAATTTGAATAAAAGAGTTGAAAGGAATTCAAATCTAGAAAATTACACTTTTAAATATAAAAAGTTTGTTCAAAACACATATTTATGCGTTTATAACGATTACAAATTGGAAGGATCGAATTTGAAACACATCACTACTAGTACTTAATGTATCAACACATATTATTGACACTTTATTAGTAGATTGGAATTTTGAAAATTGTATGATATAAGGTTCTAATATTGTTGTGTGATTATTGATTGAATGGAAAATTCGAAGAATATAAACATGATTGTGTAATAAAATCACATATATACCATATCCCACAAGAAATTATAGTTTTTGAACTGAAGAATATGTATCTTATATCTATGTAATTTATATTCACATGTCCATGTGTTTTCTTAAAATATAAAATATTGTTTTTGAGCTAAAGAATAGATCCAGAAATTATTTTCTAGGTGTACGAACGAGGGGTTCAACTAAATTTTCAAGGGGTGCGATCGTTATTTTAGCCTATAAAATATACTAAAAATTCTTTTTAAGGGGGCGCCCGCCCACCCAAACCATAACTTAGGTACGCCTCTGCTAAAGAATACACGACTATGTTATACTCACATAGTCGTTTGTTTATATAAGTAACTAGTTTAAGATCCCATATGTTACACGGGCGGTATAAAGAAAATACTTTTTATAAATCTATTAATTAATAAATTACACATAAATGTAAATTGTACTATACTCACAATTGGTTCCCGTGTTACAAAGTGACTCCTCATTAACAAATAAATACAAAAAAATCACAGGTCGTTTTATATAATATATTTTACTTTATTTAATATATAGTATAATTCATTTTATAATAATACGAAATTATGCATTAAATATGAAAAATATTATATTACAATATACAAGTTTTTTTTGTTCTTTATTTCTAATGTATATGGGATTTGAAGTCTTGAACCTAAGACCTTCAAATCTAAGTGTACCTAAATGCTTTTACCTCTGCCCATTGATCACAAACGTCATTAGTAATTACAATATATAAGTAATAAACATATAAGCAATGTATAAATCTCCAAGTTTTTGTTTGTATCCAACATTTGTCGTCCTATTTGTAAGATTTTTCATCTTTGTATAATATGAGGAACTTAACTTTTTATCTTCTTTTTGTTCTTTATAGTGTCACTGCTCATGAGGAAAAAAATGATTCTTTTAAGTACAAACCAATATTTAATGGTGATTATGTTTGACTTTTATTAATAATCATTGACTAAACATCACGTTGTTGTTTATTTATAAGTTATGCAAACATTTTAAATAGCAATGATTTGCAAATATCATTCAAGATTTCCTTAAAAATAATAATAACAATACACAAAAGGTAATAATTATTATATTAATTTATTTAATAAAAAAAGAAGGCAATTTAAACTATTGCCATTCTTGAACACTATTTAAAACTTTAATTATTTTATAACTTGAATGCGTTAAATATATATTTTAATATTTAAAAGTCAGTTATAATTTCAGTTACAATTACAGATTATATTTTAAAAGGTCATTGTATTTTATTGAGTTTTTAAGAATGGTGACTTCAAAAAGGGAAAAAAAATATGACAATTATAACGAAATTGCATTTACAATTTAGTTACCGAAAGAGCGTTATATAAAGGAGAACACAATCTCAAAACTAAAGTAAAAAATCTCATAAACATAAAAAAATGATTTGATTGATCTAAAAAAGAAATGTAGCTAAAATTTCAATGGTACATCAAAATAATCAAAAACATTTTTAATTATTTAATATAAAAACCCTTAAAATAACATCGCTGTTTTCACTGGAAATGTTAAAGTAATTAAACATTGAAAAATTTAACGGATCAACAAACACCTAGTTAATAATTGGTGTAAAATAACTAATCATATGCAGACTTTTACAAATAAATTTTGATGAAGAATATACTATTATAAAAAAATAACAAAGGAAAGCGGATATACCTTAAAAAGAGGATAAATCCATAATATTTTCTGCAAGTAATTTTTATAAAAGGAAATAGTCTGCACAAAAAGGAAAGTATGTTTTCTTTAAAATTTGTGACAAAAATAAGTGAAAAAAAGCCTTGTGTTTTCCCTCCTAAGATAAAATAATAATGATTATAACAATGTCACGTGGCAATTAATAGCTTAAGTGATTGACATGTGACCTAAGATGGTTTTGATTTATTATAATTTATAGATTATTTGTTAAATAGTACGTTGACAATTTACGATCTTGTACTAAATCATTTTCCTAGGAATCTAGGATATATACCCCTCGTGTAGTTCAACGACCTTATAAAGAATTAGAAGACTATGCTCCTTGTGAAAGTTTGTAACACGTTAAACTTTAATGTAACTTCTTTTGTTTACATTGACTTTCCGTTTGTGCTTGACAAGCCACTTGGATGAAAAGATAGTAAGGCTATTCGGTGTGGATTACCAACCCCTTCCAGGTCAACGCTTTAGCTCCTAGCACACTGGCCCAGGGGCACCAGAGTTGGGTTCGTTAAAGCCTTAACAGAGGCTACGGCAAATATATATAGAGAGAGATGAGGGTGAGATGGAGAGATAATTTGTTTGATTGATTTTATTTTTTTAAACCAACTATGTGGCGCCACTTCAAGACCTTTTTCAATTAATCTACAACATATTTGTTATAGGTTGGGCTAGTTAAAGCCCTCATCGCCTACGTATAGCCTAATTGTTAAGGGGTCAAATTTCATGCCATGTTTATGCACTATTAAGTGATGACTTAAGATTAATTGAAATGAATTAATTTTTTGAATAATAAAATTAAAACTTGAAAAAAAAAAAACCACATGTTTTTGTTGTGGAGTATACTTTCATTAAGTAATAACGGCTTGAACTTGCAAATTATGTGGATTTTGGAATTTATTGTTGGGGTTTATAGGAAAAGAAAACAATAGCACCAGCACCTCACGAAAGAAATAAGAAAAATAATAATGAATTAAATGGAAAATTTGGTGGAATATATAATCGAACAGAAATTAAATATATTGCCATGTAGTTTTACTTGGGCTTAATTAACAAGTATTGGGTTGACTCAATGGCTTCTTATGGGCTGCTATATTGATGAAGGCCTACAAGAAGTAACCACTCAAAACTCAGCCCTACATATCCCTCTTTGTTACCCCCCAATTCCTTCTTCAACTATATTTTTATATCGTCGATGGTGTCTTGGCCTAGTGGCATCATATGTTTATCTTTATCAAAGTGGCACGGGTTCAAGGATCACAAAATGGTCAATAAGTGGATTTTTGAAGGGGTGTGTGCGTGACTATGTGTTAGCCGTTCAAAAGAAAGAAAAGAAATCATCATCATACTAAGTAAATCCGACCAATAACAAAGCTAAGGTAGAGTTTGAGGAGAGTAAAATGTGGACAGCCTTACCTCTACCCCGTAGGAATAAAAAAGTTGCTTCTGGTGAGACCCCTGTCTCGATAGTTGACACCTCATATTATTAGGCACACTAGATGTTATAACGTTCTTAAGGTAGATCGGTCACAACACATGTGTCCGGTAGTAAGCTAAATTACTCCTACATGGCCCAAACAAACAATAACAACGCACCACATTGACTCATTTATGCCTGATCCACTTGCCTGATTCTATTACTTTGGCCCCACACCATCCCACCAATTACAAGGCACCACGTGTCTTTCAATTGTAAGATGATCCCGGCTTGCTATAAGTGGTGAAAGTTTGAAGGAAAAAAACATGGATGTAGAAGTCGAATAGTGACCTAGATACCTGCAGTGGCGAAGCTTGACGTTTTTGACGGAGGGGTCGAAAACGTATATACCAAAAAATTTCTATAGAATCGGGGGATCGAAAACGTATAAACCCAAAAATTTCTATACGAAAACTATATATATAACACTACTGAGCGAAAAGTTCGGGAGGTCGGGCGCCCCTCCCGGCCCCTTAAATGTTGCGCCCCTGGATACCTGAACAACAAACGATTATATCATCCTCTTGAAAACTTTGGGACCTTTCTTTGAATTCTATTTAGGTTGTCGCATTGTCATTTATAAAGGCGTAACTATTCTTAGTGTGCTCATAATACCACGTGTATCGGTTATAAAAAATAATTATAAATTCAATATATACACAATTAATTTGATTGTGGTCAACTTGTTTACCTTGTGATTTTCCCCAAATATAAATATACTAGAGGTAAATACCCAAAGAGAACTTGAGCATGTGTGCATATAGACACAAGTTTTAACTATATATTCCTTTACATACCATCCTATGACTGCTTGTAAACGGTAAACTCCAAATGAATCTATATGGTTTAATTGTTATTTTCTCAAAATTGGTTGGTCAAAATCTTGAGTTAATAAAACAGAGACGATTACAACTAATGGCAGGTAGACGGGCAACAAGCTGCGCCGCATGATATAAGTTTTAAGGTAGCTTTTGTTTGGTACATGGGTGAGTTACTTTTAAAAGGAATTAAATTCTAAAAAGCGTAGGAAAGAGAATTATAACATGGTGTCATAGAAAATACACATAATGTCATCCATTTTTTTTAACACAGTGTCATTCACGTTTTTTTATTTCTTTGGACACATGTTATCTTAACGTGGCTTCCTACGCTTTATAGGATAAAAATCTTTCTAATTAGAACTTACACCGTTTGACATGTATAATGTCACATAGGTTAAACTGAAACCTCCGCGGTTGCACCTTGATCTATAAAAAGCCGAGGTATCCGCCATCCATACTATGGATAATCGCTGATACCCACATAGTACAGTTTGATTTTGGATAGTGAAATGCGTTATGCCGTTACCTGACCCGGATTAAGATTTCCCTAAAATATACACATAATCATCAATATCAAAACAATTAACATAAACTAAAGATTTAACCAATAAACATAGTTACCAAACTCATAATTCCTAAACATCAATCTTCATGATGATCATGCAAAAACAAAAAGCAAAAAAACAAAAAGTTACAAAAATAATACAATCTATCTTAAACCAAATCAATTAAACACACTTGATGGCATAAACTCAACACACATTTCAAACAATTCAAAACTAACAAATGGCCCCAAACCCAAACCAAACCAAACCAATGAAACCATAACCATAAATGAAACTCCGAACACTGATTTTCCCTCAACGTAAGAACCCGAGTGCTCGGCAGCAGCGATTGGGGAAGACGTAGGAGACGGAAGTGGATGAACCCGAATGGTGACTTTCATACCGTTGAAGCAACCGCCTGTACCGCAAATGAAATAATAGCGTTGCGACTTGTTGAGAAGAATGAAGTCTTTTCCACTTGTCCAGTTGCCTAAGTAGCCGTCGAGCGTGCAGTTGTCGTAACCGGTTTTGTTTACCTCGATCACATTGTATTGATTCTTCACATACCTAAATGCTACATCATTATGCATACAAGCATATAACATTAAAGATTTTTTTTTTGTTTATAAAAATAAGACAATGTTTTCACAATGGGTTTTTGTCAATCACTATCTTAGAGGTTGTTAGAATGTTGCATAGAAAAGCAAGAAGTTGCCAATGACGCTTGCGACTTCTCACTCAATCTACCAGGCCGTCTCCGAAAATAAAAAAAAAAAAAAAATTGGCCCTGTGCGTGATTAAAAAAAAATTGGGCCATATTTGCACTAAAACAGTTGGGTTACGAAATAGTTGGGCTTTAACGTTTTATATCCAGGCCCTTGAAGTTTTTTTTAAATACATACAGATTTATATATTAAAAAAATCCGTATATAAAAAATATATATATATATAGTTTAAATTTTTTTCGGGATCTATTTCGATTTTGGCCTAGAGCGGTTGCCCACCCAGTACTTGCTCTGGGCCGGCCCTGCAATCTACCTTTTAGAAATTGCGACTAGAAAAGCGAGAGGTTGCAAATAGCAACAACGATGACTCACTATTTTTCTTTTAAAATGTGACGTGACATTTCAAGTTATTTCATGTATTTTAAGGCTAAAAAACTCGAAAATGGACGACACCCGACTTCCGACTTGTTATGGTCAAGATTTTACCCTCTTGCGATGCACGAAAAAAACAATAAAAATTAAACGATTAGATCCACAAATTTCAAATCTACGAGCATAATTTAAAATGAGTCTTCTCATAGATCAATTTAATTTTCTGATTTACAAAAAGGGACGATTAAACAAACACCATTCACACACTATCCCGACTCCATTTATCACATGTCATATAATAAATAAATGGTCATACAAAAAAATGTGATTCAATCCTTATAAAGTCATTCAGGGACTTCAGCTTTGGGATGAGCACGGTACCCGTTCGATATCATAAGTACTGATACCAAAAACGGAAAAAATTGGTACTAGTACCAGTACGGTACCAGTATTTTATCCGCAGATACCGAAAAATGAGAACCAGTATGGTACGGTACCGAATATACCCCGTACAGTTCGGTACCGATTCTCAATACCAAATGCTCATCCCTACTTCAGCCAATCATACAGCCTGTATGTTTTGTATGGTCTATATGATGTGACATGCACGTTAGCATGCACTAGAGGCCCACAAAAATCCAGGTTGGAAATCCAACCCGGCTACCCTATTTTAAACCCGAACCCGACCCGACATAATTCCCAATCCAGTTTACCCAATTTAAACCCAACCCGTAAGGTTGAAACCGGGTTATAACCCTATACTTCGAAACCGGGTTCGGGTTAAAACCGGGTTCGATAGCAGACCCATTTTCTAAATTAATAATATCTTGAGCAAGTGAAAATGTAGAGAGAGGATACATTATACATACAGATAAAGTCACCAACATAGAATGTATGATTATTGGCCCAGAGAGTGTAGTTGATGCCAGGGTTCCACCCACGGTTGGCACCTACAATGTGATCGGTGGCGGAGACGGTGGTTGCTACGGCGGCGATAAGGAGGATAAGATGGGTAAGGTGTGAGGGGGACATTGTTGAGTGGTGGTGCCACTGCCAGAATGAATACAGTGTGCGTGTGTGCTGTTTCTTCAATTATAGTAAAGAAGTTTGGGGCCCATTTCAGAATTTGTTTGCATACCGTTGCTTTTCTGAAAATTTGGATGAGATGATATATATACTTTTTTAACGGCTAATAATAAATCCCAAGTATTCTTGGGGCGCCTACTGGACAAACGAAGTACTCCGAGAATAACCCGAGTCGTCCACCATCACTTCCGGGGAAAACCCGGTAACCTACTCGCCCGTAGGCACAACGGTGAAATTACAGGTAAAACTCGTTTCGCTCAAGGATCGAACCTAAGTTTCCCTGAACCTTCTATCATTGCTCACCAATGTCTCACTCCTTGCAACAAGTGGGAATTTATTTGAGTCTTCATAGAAGAACTCAAACCCTCCTATCACTTGAGCTACAAGTCATTGGCAGAATGAATTATGAAATAAGAATGAGAATTTTGATGAAATATGAAATAAAAATTTTGATTTAGGATTTAGTATATGGATTAAGTTGTTTATTTATGGAATAATTAAATCCACTGCCACATCAATGACACGTTGCCACATCAATGACACGTTACTGTTAGTTAGGTAGAAATTTGAGCAATAACTATATATCAAATAACTAGGTGTACTAGAATAATTAAAACAATAAATTAAAGAAAAAGTAAAAAAGAAAAAAGAAAGTGATTGGTTAGACTAGGATGGGCCCACCTTCTTCCTCATTAACACCACCATTGGAATGACAATGGTTGTTAATATGCACCTATTAACAAGAGGGTGTGTGTTAACTATCAAAATGATGGCAATTGTGATGTAGCTTGGGCGTTAATTGGCAAAACAAAGCCTTATTAACAACTTAATTTCAAAGTCAATAATAGGTTTATTTACGTATTTGAGATGGATTACGCATAACGTGACACATGTTTATCTTTCGGGCTTAATTACATACGCTTTCCCTTACAGATCAACAGAATTCTACATGTGGCATGCCTTAGCTCATTTATGCTAGCCTCACCTATCAGGTTTTTTTACGCAAGTCTCACCCAATTATTTCTACGTAACATGTTGTGTGTCCCTCTTAAAACACGATTAAGTGTGTTTACCAATCGTGTGTGAACATGCAACCAATACTAATAGGAATAGAATACGGGCGATGGACCCTTAGATGTCTATTTAATTTGCTTTTCAACAACAGATTTAAATCTTCTTTATTTAAATATGAAAGGAAATTAATTAATTTTAAGATTAGCATATTTAAAAAAATTATAATTTGAATTAGTTTATTTTAATTTTTTATTAACTTGACATGTTTTTTAACAACAGATTTAAATCTTCTTTATTTAAATACGAAAGGAAATTAATTAATTTTAAGATTAACATATTTTTTTTTATTATTTTCCATTTAATATGCTTTATAACCAGTCTTTTAAGTTTTATTTTTTGTTATTTAATATTTATTATTAGTTTGTTGTAGTATTGTACTTTTGAAAAAAAGGTTTAAATATAAAAATATTGCTCGTGGTTATGACTCGTATTATTTTACTACTGAAATACTACTCGTGAACGTGAGATATAATTTTAAAATATTGTTGGTGAATGTGGCTTATCTTGAAATATTATATTTTTATAAGATTTTACGAGGGTTTCAACATTTCAAAAATATTTAATAACATTCTAATAGACTGTTCACATTTTTTTGTTATATAAAAAATGCATAATAAAAAATAATAATGAGCTATATTTTGGAGGATGGGCATAAGGCCAACGTAAAAACACTTAGTCAGTGAGCCACTGAAAATGAGTCGAGCCATCTCATACGTCGAATCTAATTGGTCCAATATGGGGGGAGGCGTAGTAATCGAGCCGGAGGGTGAATATGTGTCACATTGTGAGGACCCCACCTCAAAGGTGTAAATCCTACTATATCTAACGATGATTCCGATGTGTCAATTTGTGATTGGTTGTAGAAGCAGGTATTTTTACAAAACATGGTTGGTGTTTATTTTGGTCAAAATATCCATTTTAGTGATTTTTCTTTATAAAGTCGTGTTTCATACAAGTTAGTCATATGTTACTCATTGTTGATCCTAAAGTCAATCTTAAGAAATAAGACCAAGGTGAGCATTTGGTGTAAAAACAGATCCCATATTCGCTTTCCACTTAAAAGATCTTATGGAGCTGCATAAGTTCATTCCCGATGCTAACTCAAAATGGGAAATGGCTCACATCATCATTCTCGTCACTTGCTGGTGTCTTTGGAAACCGAGGAACGAGGTTATATTCAATAAAAAATCGGTTTGCCCCTCGAAAGCCTTGGTGGAAGTTAAGGTTCTCAGCTTGTTATGAGTTAAGCATCGGATGAAGGCTAAGGCATCGGATTGATCATTATGGTGTCTAGTGGGAATCGGCTAGGAGTTTTCTGTTTTTCTTTCTATTTAATAAGCTTATAGCGACTTTCTTGTACGTTTTATCTTGTATGATTCGAGGTTTTAGACTCTTGCTAGCGGCTAGCCCCTTAATGAATGAAACCTTGGCGGTTAAAAAATCTTAAAAAGTAAATACCAACATGAAATATCAAATACTCAACTACGTTTTTTAATAGTTCAACAATTTTAGTGACTTCAAGCATCCTACTTCGTCTCATGCTGAATACAAGTTCCAAGTGTTTTGACTTGTTTCATTTCATGTTGTTTTGCCACCACGACTCGAATATAAAGCAACTACTTTTTATTTGAACTTAATCGATAATAAATTTGTTTGTTTCTATTCTTTCTTTTAGCACATAAAGAGAAAAAAACGCAATAACTAATGAAAAGTTGAAAATCAAATGTTGATGAAAGATATATACTAAAAGTTGAAAATCAAATGTTGATGAAAGATATATACTGGATGGCATATATTTACTTTGCAGTTTCAATCTGTTTCTACTAGTTTGAGCTAACATATAATCCAACTCGACTTCTAAGTCCCTCTAGGCTCTAGCTAGAGATGTTTACGATTCGATTCGGTCGATTTTAGCAAATATCTTAAAGATACTATTTTTTTTTTAGAAATAACATACACAACTGGTTGGATTGCGTGGGACAGCCAGACCAGCCGGTTTGACGGTTTAATGCATGGTTTGAACTAATATTTTGTTTTAATTTTTTGCCAAAGTATAGTTACCGTAAACTTGGCTTACACAGCCTGTTTCAATGTTTCAAAAAAGACCAAACCATGAAAACCAAACCTCAGGACCACACGGAGTGGTGGGCGTGGTGATGGCATGGCAAAACCTCACGCTGGGAACACCACCCGTGTGGTGATGGGGGCAGGGATTTCTTCACCGACGTGTAGGGTAAATGGTGTGGTGACGTGGGGCGTTTCATTGGTGGTAGATTTTGGTGAGTTTTGATGGGTAATAAAAACGCCACTTCCACGCCCCTCCCACTCTGTGCTTTTTTACCATGCCCTCTTGCTGATGTGGCTGACCGTGACGCTTAATGTCCCATTTTCATACCCTCCCACTTCATATAGTCTAAGGTTTTCAAACCGCCACTTGCTTCGGTTTGACGGTTTTTTTAACACTCTTTACATATAGCAGAAACATCAGATTCGAGCCGTTAACCCCCTTAACGCATCTATCTAACACAAGTTGCGTTATACTTTATCCCATAGGATTTTTTTTTGTTAAACCAAAAACATCAGCATATCAAATAATAAACATGTGGATGAAATTAGCACCTCAGATAAAAAGGGTAATTCATTTCAAGCTCATCAGCAGAATTTTCATTACAAGAGAGCTTCAGTTTAACTTTAAATTCTTTTAAAAAAAGATGCAAATAGTAACTGTGACAAGACTCTACAACGGCATCAACCTTTTGTATCTGAAAAACCATAAGAACGAACTAAATATGATGGCTCCCGTTACCCCCGTGATCACCAACACCCACGTAAACGCTGTTGGGCTATCAAATAACGGGATCATAAAGTTCATCCCAAATATTCCCGCCACCACTCCAAAGATCGCAACAACAAACGTTGCTGTTGTCAGTATCAGCTCGAACTGTATGAGCTGGTTCCTCACGTTATCCTGAGGTTCAGATATTCATATTTAGCAAATGTAAAATATAAATAAGAGTAAAATGCCATTTTCATCCTGAGATTTGGCCAGTTTTGTGACTTTCGTACAAGGGTTTGTTTTTTCGCATCTGGATCCAAAAGGTTTGAATCTTGCCATTTTCATCCAGCTCGTTAACTCCATCCATTTTTCTCTGTTAAGTCTGAGGTATTTTCGTCTTTTTTGTTAACTTAAAGGGCAATTCAATCTTTTTCACTTTATGTACAAGCATTTGGCATAATGTACAAGACCGTATTGCCCTTTAAGTTTACAAAAAGACAAAAATACCCCTGACTTAACAGAGAAAAATGGATAGAGTTAACGAGCCGGATGAAAACAGCAAGATTTCAAACCTTTTGGATCCAGATGCGGAAAAAAAACCTTTGGACGAAAGTCGCAAAACTAGCCAAACCTCAGGGATGAAAATAGCATTTTACTCTATAAATAAAGTTACCTATTATGACACACATCACAGGTAAAAATAATAACTTAAATTTGAAGAGGGTAAAATGATCACTTTAAATGCACATCCAAACGCAGCTTATATTACCCTCATAACTACAATATAACTATTTCCTTCGCAATATCGCTAAAATCTGAAGAGGGTAAAATGGTCTTTTTTCATATAGATGAGAGGGAGAGAACCATACCAGCTGAATGTTAATAAAGTCTTCGGTGTCGTCAATGTATTCCTTCAGCTGTTACAAAACAAAAGCAAGTCATTAATAAAGTTTCAACCTAATAAATTAAAGAGTAAAATGTCATTTTTGTCCCCCAAGTTTGGCCACTTTTGCGGCCCAAAGGTTTGTTTTTCCGAATCTGGATCCAAATGGTTTGAAATCTTGCCATTTTCATCCAACTCGTTAACTCCATTTTTTCTCCGTTAATTAAGGGGCATTTCCGTCTTTTTAGACATTTTTATTAGAATGAAAAACACTGTAAGAAATAATGATCCACCTCTATTGACTTTCTCCCCATCCAAACCCTTTAATCATCACAAAAAATGTATAAAAAGGCGAGAATACCCCTGAATCAACGCTAAAAATGGATGGAGTTAACGAGTTGGATGAAAATGGCAAGATTTCAAACCTTTTGGATCCAGATGCGGAAAAACAGACCTTGAGATGAAAGTCACAAAAGTAGCCAAACCTCAGGGACAAAAATGGCATTTTACTCTAAATAAAACTTGACACGATCCCATAAAAAATGACCCATTACCCGATCCAACCAGCCGGTCATTTTGCCACCAACAGTGACAAAGTAACCCGAAGAAAAATAATTTTGTTGATGTATGAGTATTTATATTTACCGATGTCAACTTATTGAGACTGCTATCAATGACAACAAAATAGGCTTCTAGAAGCATCTCAAGTTCTTCGATGTTTTCCGTAGCACTTGCGGAACTACTCATGCCATCATGTCTGCTTTTTGCAATGCTGAAAGCTTTTTCAAGTTTTCGACTATCTGGAACGGAAGAAACTGGAGAAACAGGAGCGGAAATGGATTGTTGACCGTCGTTTGACCGGTATCCCGTCATAACAGAGTGTTGTTCTGCACCATAGAATAATGAATCCATTCGGCTTTTCTTCTCAGTTAGGTACATTTCAGCCATATCTCCATCATCATCCATTAACTGTTCTATTTCGTCTCTTACCTGTGTATGCAAGTAATTGTCGAAATTAGATGTGACAATTTTGACCCGTTTACTTATGAACGGGTTGTGTTGTACTGTTATGTTGTATTTCTAAAGGGTCAAATGGGCCAAAAAAAAGTAGTCAAGGAGACATATCAAATAGGTCAATGCTTTGCAAGTCGCCCAAATTGTATTATAAATGCACACAACCTTCAAAAGTATGTTATTCAAGAATCAACTTATTATAGTAACTAGTATTTTAACCCGCCACGCGTTGTGGCGGCATCAAAACTTAAAGTAACTCAAACTTATATCGTCAAATATTTGACCCGACTCGTTTTCGAACAAATTTTACGTCAAAACATAGACCAACTGAAAGCTCACATGAAAATGAGCACGGAAACGTATTATATTTGACCTAACTCATTACCAAGAATACTTACATCGAGACGTAAACCAACTTGGATTTATAACGAAACGTACTTAAAAACAAGCACGTAAGAAAATAGTGTTGTTTTTAAGTTAAAAAATGGTACCATGCGTTGCGGGGGAGTTGAGATGTAAAGTAACTCTAATTTATACCGCCAAGTGAAAACGTATTGTATTTGACCCAACTCGTTTCCAAACAAAACGTAGACCAACCAAAAACGTACATAAAAGTAAGCATGAAAGCGTATTATATTTGACCCACGTACTTAAAAATAAGCATGTAAAACTCGAGGGGGTCAAAATGACATTTTACAAAGTTTTTAAAAAATTGAGAGGGTGTAAGTGACGATGCTAAATGTTGAAGAGTTGAATACTAAAAAAAACATGGGTGGATGGCATTGCGTAAATTTGTCAAAGAGAAACAATAAAAAAATAGAGGTTGTCTTAGGTACTATTCCTAAGACACCCTCGTTTGTTATATTAATAACGGGTAAATGGGCCAAGTGGGTCAAACAGAGACTAAATACAGCACCTTTTGAACCCTTCGAGTCAATGCAACAAGTCTGCTTTTCAGTCTACGAACACGTTCCAAGTTTAAAGTACTGATCTTTGAGGTAAGTTCATCTAGCAATGGATATGCTTCAATTTCCAATTCTGCTGCCTGATGAATTCAAACAAACATTTTTATGTAAATTTAACTGAAATCCATATAATTGGCAAGTTAATATGTTTGATAGCGTTCTATATGCCTGTATGGTATGAACTGTGAACAACTTTAGCGGATTCTTTTGAACGAATAGTCATACAACATTAATCAAACCTTCATTGATTATTTTTCACATAGCAATAAACTTTTCTGTAAGAAACACAAACACTTGCTAATAAGAATTAATATCGGTTATAAAACAAACCTGTGTATCCAAAAACGTACAAGCAGCCTCAAGAGCAACTTCAAGAGCCCTAAACTCAAACGGCAAGTAATCAGGGGACGTTTTCAACTCACCCCTTCTGACCGCCAAACCTCACCTCCCCCTGCCGCCTTCAACCGCCGTTGTAACTCCACCACATACTGCAATACATAACTATCAAGGGAATTCAAAAGCAAGACTTCATCAGCTGTTATAATGCACCGAATTTGCTCCAAATTTACAACAATAGCCTTCTCTCTTCCCAATATTGTTGATGGATAAACAAATAACGGATCAAGCAGGCGAAGATCTCGTGCAGGAAGATCACAACGGCGCATTATCGTGAATTTATCAACCTCGATAATTTGGGATTCGCCAGTTGCGGCATCAACACGAATCCATGAACGAAGACCTTGACCACGTTTTTTAAGCCCTAAAACATCAACCTGTGATTAACGTAATTTTTTTAGTCTTTTAGAGGGCAATATTATTGTATTTTTTTAGTTTTCTTATAAACCTTTACCCCTTGAAACGGTTGTCGGCCAGATGCAGATGGCCTGTAAGATGTATCTCTAAGGTTCGTAGCTGACGCGGATTTTGGCGGGAGCAAACGTTCTTTTAGGTCTGCCATAACAGAGTTTTAACTGCAGAAACATGAATGCTAGTTGGTAAATAGTCAATTTGCAATAATAAATCTCAAACTACTTATTAAAAATTACTTATTTCAACCAAATAAGCAAATAACCTAAGCACGATTCTTCGTGCACACGATAAACAGATAAGCTGTTTAAATAAGCAATCTAAATACCTAACAGTGTTGAATAAGTATCTAGTTATGAGTTATGACATAGAAGGCAATATTGTCCCAATTTGAAATTCATGGGTCACTTCCACCTAAAGGCTAAAACAAACTGTAATCAATAATAAATATTTGCCACAAGGTCTACCTATATTTGTAACAACATGGTCATCTACTCACTCAACGTATCATTGGCAAGCTTTAGATGCAGGTAACATTCACAAACAGAAAATCCAAAAAACATGTAAAAAATTCATATTGCAACAAACTATTCATCATATATTCAATTTAAAATCAACCTAAACTCCTAAAGTTTCATGAAAATTCTATCTAGTCAACGAATCATTTGGAAGCATTAAATGCAGATAAGAGAAAATGACACTTTAAGCAACATTCACCAACAAAAAATTCAAAAAAAAACATATAAAACACTATCATATCACAACAAACAATTATTCATATGTTCAACGAAGTTTCAGGAAAATTCAATATCTTCACTCAATGTATGATTTGCAAGCTATAAATGCAGATAAGAGAAAATGACATTTTAAGCAAACATCACCAACAAAAAAATCCAAAGAACATGTAAAACATTTTCATATCGCAACAAACGAATCTTCATATATCCAATTTTAAATCAACCCAAACTTTCATGAAAATTCTATCACGTCACTCAATATATCGTTTGCAAGATTTAGATGCAGATACGAGAAATGACACTTTAAGCAACAATCACCACCAGAAAATCCAAAAAACATGTAAAACAGTTTCATATCGAAACAAATGATTCTTCATGTATTCTTATATTCAATTTTAAATCAACCTAAAATTTCATAATAATTCTATCTACTCACACAATGTCTCATTTGCGAGCTTTAAATGCAGATAAGAGAAAATGACACTTTAAGCAACAACCACAAACACAAAATCCAAAAAACATGCAAAACATATTCAGATCACAACAAACAATTCTTCATATGTTCAGTTTCAAATTAACCTAAAATTTCAGGAAAACTATATCTTCCATCATCTGATCTCAATCAATCAAAATACACCAAATCAACCCTAATAGAAACCGACCAACCTAATAACAACTAATAATCAAACTAAAGACCAGAAAAACGTCACTTACTTCCTCCGATGAACGAATTAGGGATTCAGTCAACAAATTCGCAAATAAAACAGTTCTCAATGATCAAACAACCTGAAAACAGAACAAACAAAGTAACAAAATCAATAAACCGATTCAAACAAACAACAAATAAAACACATACAGACATAAACCCTAAAACATCAAACAATCAGTACGGATAGACTTACAGATGCATGTATCGTATCAAATCAAATGCTATCTTCAATCATCTGATCACAATCAATCAAAACACAACAAATCAACTCAGATTCAAACCTAACAACAAATTAACACCTAATAATCAAACTAAAAACCAGAAAACGTCCCTTACTTCCTCCGATGAACAAATTAGGGTTTCAGTCAACAAAAATCGCAAATAAAACAGTTCTCGATGATCAAACAGCCTGAAAACAGAACAAACGAAGTAGCAGAATCAATAAACCAATTCAAACAAACAACTAATGAAACATATATAGATATAAACCTTAAAACATCGAAAATCAGTATTATAGACTTACAGATGCAAATATCGTATAGAATTGAATGTTATCTTTAATCATCTGATCTCAATCAATCAAAACACAACAAATCAACTCAGATTCAAACCTAACAACTAATAATCAAACTAAAAACCAGAAAAACGTCACTTACGTCCTCCGATGAACAAATTAGGGTTTCAGTAGTCAAAAATCGCTAATAAAACAGTTATCGATGATCAAACAGCCTGAAAACGGAACAAACGAAGTAGCAGAATCAAATAATCCAATCAGATTGATAACGAATGAAGGATATACATATATATATACACAAAAATCAGTACGAATGGACTTACAGATGCATGTATTGTATAGAATTGAATATTATCTGTCTTCTACTGGAAGTAATAATAATAATCAATGAGATGCTCAGAAGTTTTAGAGAGGCGTGTTACCGCCTATAAATATAAATACGAGAATAGATACATAGGTTGTGTATCTATATTATCTCTGTGTGTTGAAGAAAGGCATTGTTGAAAGATGAAAAGCAATTGATTTGGAACGATAACCAAACAGATTGTACGCTCCGGATTTTGCTAATGATAGGATGCGTGATTGCGTGTGGTGGTGGAGGCTGTTAAACGACGTCGTATGCACCACAACAAACTATCATATATCAATGAAGAGGCTAGAATTATGTAAACACAGTGATACAAATAATCTAATTTTATTTTATTTTAGCAAGTTAAGATCTAAATGGGTTTGGTTTTGTAGGTGTTTAAAATTTAGAATTGAGCGTGTGGACGGAATCAATTGCTTAACTTTTTTATTTATGTATATAATTTTTTTCATTTTGTAGCAAGTCCGTCGATTTAAAATCTGAATAGGTTTGATTTTGTAGTTGTTTAAAATTTATAATTGAGCGTGTAAACGGAATCAATTGTTAAAACTTTATTGTTTATACATATATTTTTTTCACTTTGTAGCAAGTCAGTCTGAGATCTGAATGGGTTCGATTTTGTAGTTATTTAAAATTTAGAATTGAGCATGTAAATGGAATCAATTGTTTAAACTTTATTATTTATATCGTTTTTTATTTTGAAATATGTAATTATGTATGTCTTATAAGCATTAAATATCGTTGTCGTTTTAAGTTTTTAACACAAACTAGTTATTTAGGAAAAAATTGTTATACCGTCAAAATTGAAGTTAAACCACTAACCTATAAAATCAGCGAGTCGTTTCTCGAAACCATAGTTAAGGTTTTGGCTCACATTTTGGTTAAAATCAGTCAAACTGGATCATACGATTAGTTGTCTTAGTAACAACATATAAGTTAAGCCTATGTAATTCAGATTATATATAGCTAAAATTAGTTTCGTAGTAAAAGCGTATGTTTTTTGACATATATTTATGTTTTAATCTATCACAAAAAGTTGAAAGATTTTATAAAAATGAAAAATGAAATGGAGTTGGGTAAAAGAAAGTGAAGTGAATAATGTTGAAAAGTTTGATTTTTTTTATATTGGTGGGTTAAATTATTTTTTATAATTGATGTTTTTTTAAATTGTGTTGTTGGGATCCAACGGCTATAAGCAATCTCAATCAGTACACACTACGTCAACCCAAAAACCATCTCAACGACGGTGGATAACCCCAAGCCTAAACATAAACGTCATGAACAACGCCTTTTCCGGAGTGGTGTGTGCGGTGTGGTATGACATAAACACCACAAAACCACGCCCATAATCTGTGATCTAAACTATCTAACATTTATAAAATCTAGTGGTCTTGACTAAGTCTATTTTAATTTTTAACTAGAAGTAAATGAACCAATAAAGAACACAAAGATATTCATGTCAACCAATTAATTTATTGGAGAATAAGTTACATTACATGACACTGTCATGGGCCAGATTCTTTGAACCGGACCCAACCGGTTTGACCAACTAAATAAGGACCTGACTTTTTGATAGAGAAAGTGCCACAAACATCAACCATCTAAATGGGCCTAGAGAATGGATAGTGACATAGTGTATTATAGAAAGTGGTAGAGATGGGCATAATCGGGTTTTATTATTACCCGGAACCGGTTCTAACCCGGAACCGGTTCTGCTTGGATGTTATTGGAACCGGGTATGGTGTGGAACCGGGTCCAGTTCCTACCCGGGTTCACACCCAAGAATATGGAACCGTGTAGAACCGGGTACGGGTATTATGGAACCGGGTATGGTGTGGAACCGGTTCCTGTGTGGAACCGGTTCCTGACAGTAACCCCGACTTTTTTACTGTTCAGAACCGGTTCCTGACAGTCGAAAATCTGACTTTTACTGTTTAGAACCGGTTCCTGACAGTCGAAAATCTGACTTTTACTGTTTAGAACCGGTTCCTAACAGTAAATCCTGACTTTTTACTGTTCAGAACCGGTTCCTGACAGTCGAAAAATCTGACTTTTACTGTTCAGAACCGGTTCCTGATAAAAATGTTACCGTTATAACCAGTTCCTGATAAAAAATGTTACCGTAGAACCGGTTCCTGATAAAAAAATGTTACCGTTGGGAACCGGTTCCTGGCAGTCGAAATCGGTTTTTTTATATAAACCCCTCCCTACTTACCATTTCAAAACTTAACACTCACCATCATCAACTTACAAACTCACCATCATCAACTTACAAACTCAATCATCTTCTCAAAAATCTTGCAAAATACCTATGGCATGCAACGAACAAGTTGTTACTGTCTTAGAGACGAAAAGAAACCCAGCTATATGGAAGAATTTTGATCTCTGTTTATGTCCGACAGCCACGAGATGGCTAGATGCAAAGCTTGCGGAAAATTTATGAAGGCCGCAGCCAACTCAACCCTTAAGAAATCGGTTTTTTTTATATAAACCCCTCCCTACTTACCATTTCAAAACTTAACACTCACCATCATCAACTTACAAACTCACCATCATCAACTTACAAACTCAATCATCTTCTAAAAAATCTTACAAAATACCTATGGCATGCAACGAACAAGTTGTTACTGTCTTAGAGACGAAAAGAAACCCAGCTATATGGAAGAATTTTGACCTCTGTTTAATGTCCGACAGCCACGAGATGGCTAGATGCAAAGCTTGCGGAAAATTTATGAAGGCCGCAGCCAACTCAACCCTTAAGAAACACACTGAGCGGCATTGCCCAGTGACGAAGGCAAAGAAAAATGAGACGGGAGAAGGTTCCGGCACCGGTTCTTCCAATGTTTGATGTAACCCGTTTGGTTTGGTGTTTTAATAAAGTTTGTGTAATGTTTCTTTCTATTGTGTTTGTTATTTTTGTGTTTCTTTCTATCGTTAGTCTCCACTTTTTCGGCTATAACCGGTTCCAAAGGTAACATTTTAATGGTATAACCAGTTCCTTCTAGAACTTCATTTCCGGGTACTGATGGAACCGGGTACTAGTGAAACCGGGTACGGGTAGGAACCGGTTACTACCCGAGTCAAATGGTAAAATTGTGGAACCGGGTTGGAACCAACGGGTATTTTGAACCCGGAACCGGTTCTACTTAATGTCGGGTAGGAACTGGAACCGGTTCCAGTTCGGTTCTACCGGTTCGGGTTCGGAACCGGTTTTTATGCCCATCTCTAGAAAGTGGTTCAACAACGGCACATGTTGGTTGAGACTTGAGACTGCAAATTGTGTCGTGTTACGAGTTGATGTGTTTCGTAGTTGCGGGTTGGTTCATGTTAAAAACTGTTAACACTGTATATGGTTTTATAATCTAGTGGTATGTTGGGGGTGAAATAAGGTTTTGGGACTAATATGTCCTGGGTTCAATTCCTAAAATGAGGTTTTCCCATGTTTATTGGGTTTCCTTATGAATTGGTGTATATGCATTATGCCTAGTAGAGATGGATATGATCGAGTGGTTCTGCGGCTTCTGCCGGTGGCACGATGACACTCTAGGGGTCTGTCAGTGATTTAAATTTGTCGTTAAAAAAAATAGTAACACTAATTTGCACACATTTAAAATTATATAACCCAAACACAACTAATTTAACTGATTTATCTATATGTGTCAAGTGGTAAACGTGTTAATCGAGTTGGTTGGTACTAAAAAATGAGTTAAACATGTCATAACCGGGTTAGAGGGTCGGCCTATTTAATTAAACGAATTGGTGGGTCAGTGTGTTTAATTAGAGGGGTTAAAGTTTAAACAGGTCAACCCTGATACTGTTTATTAAATTAAATATATAACAATCAAAACATAATTATTTCCGTGACGTAACCATGATATTTTGTTTCTTCGTTAAAATGCCATGGTGAGATCATGCAACACTTTATTTAACTGTTTGTTGGCTTGTTGCTTTTGTGTTAATTTGCATTTCATATTCTTTTGCTACATATTTAGCGTACCCAAAAAATATTAAAGTATCTCAACAGTAATATAATTTTTTAAATAAAAAGATGGTGAATTCTAGACAAGATAACTCCGATTCACTTTTTTTAAGCGCGGCTATTTTATTAAAAAAATCATAAAACAGAATAAAAGGCCAGCAGAAAGCTGGAAATCCCAAACAAATAAAAATGTACATAATTATGTCACAAACATGAAATCTCTCCACCTATTAATAAGTTGACGGGTCTCAGGAACTTCTAATCTCAAAAAAGGTTAAACAATAAATCACTTAAATTAGCATTTAATCTCAAAAAGCTTAAACAAGTAAATCATAGAACCAAAGGCCTTTGGTCTAGCGGTATTAAGGTGTTGGATAAGGTTTTGTCTTCCCATGTGATGAGGGTTTAAATCCCATTGGTGACAAAAAATTAAGCCGTTCAAGAAAAACAATAAGTAAATCATAGAAATAGTAGGCGTAATTAAAGTGTGTTAAATCCAAAATCATTTAAAAAAGTATATATTATTGATGTAATATAATAGGTGTAACAAAGGGTTAAGCATTTGAAAATGTGTTGTTTTTGTTCAACCCTGACATGGACATGCCGATACATCAAAATTATCCATTTAGCCCCTTACCGATAGATTAACATCAGTATCGCTACCTGGTGATGAATCTAGGATTTTTTGCCTGTGGGGCAAAATACAAATTCGTAAAAACAATCGGTTGTAACATATCAAAATTGGTCATTATAATGGGTCAATCCTACTCGAGCAGTTAAGATGACACATTAAGAATTTCATGGTATCATGATCTAATATGTTGTACAAGTTTCAATTTTAAAAGCCAGATTGTATAAATAGTTTCAACTTAAAGTAAGAAAAATGATAAAGATATGTAGAAACCAATTCAACTTAAGTGTTCCTTTGACATTTGTTGTGTTGGTTGATGCTGTTGTAGACATTTAAAAAAGCATGAAAAACACCACCTCTTTTGAACTCTACACCATGTTTATGGCAACTTGCAAGTTAGTTTTACAATAAAAAAAGTTTAAAATAAATAACAATCAATAAACAGTTTGAATTAGGGATGAGTTTGGTACTGGTCGGTACTGAAAATCCCCAAAAGTGAGTACTGGTATCGGTACCGAGTATACCCGTACGGTTCAGTACCGGTACAGTATCGGTATTTGAGGTAAAAATTGGTAACAATCGGTACTGAAAGGTACCGAAAATATCAAAAGTCGGTACCGAAAAGGTACCCGGTTCGGTAAATTCAGTTCCGGTACTGGATACCATTTGCTCATCCCTAGTTTGAATTATCTACAATCATAACTAATAAACATAAAAAAAACATGCATTTTTTGAATTCCGATAATTGAACACCATGAGGAATCAAAATAATATTTCATGAAAATGAAAATATTTCCTCTTGTAGGAGTAAAGTGACAAATAAGGGCTTGTTTGGTTAAACTTTTTGAACCAAACTTATTGACTTTTTCAAAAAGCCAAATATTGTTTGGGTAATTGAAAAGGACTTTTCAAAACAACTTTTCGATAGGAAGAAAAAGTCAGTTTTTAAAAGCTGGAATTTTGTGGCTTTTTGAAGCTTTTTAGTAATTTTACATGGAAAAGCTAAGCCAAACACTTTTTAAACAACTTAGTAACTTATTGGCTTTTCCCACCCCAAAGCTAATCCAAACACTTTTTTAGAAACTCATTTTTAAAAAGTCATAAGTCAATAAGTTATTTTCACAAAAAATCTTTTTTTAGTTAAATAAGCTTAGCCAAACAAGCCCTAAGAAACAAATAATCTTAATCTGAAATTTAAAAATACCCAAACATAACATATAAAGATTTGATCTACAAGTGCTAATAGCATCTAAAACCCATATAAAATAAGCAGTAGGCGAAGCTTGAGATTTTCGACCGGGGGGTCGGAAGTCACCGGACCTAAAACTATACCTTAAAATTATAAAACCAGTGGGTCGAAAACGTATAACCTAAAAATTCGAGGAAGGGCGCCCCTGGCCCCCACTAAGCTACGCCAATGAAAGTAAACAATTGTAATATATGGTGATCATGATTTCAACTCACGGATTTAAGGGACCGTATAAAAAGCAAGTTAAACCTTTCTTTGTCGATCTTGATGTAACGTTAACCTCCCATAGTATCTTTCTTGTTTCTCGAGCTCAAAGTCAGATTAAAAGAATCTATAAACCACAATAAAATGAATTCTACGTCTGAACCAGATTTTTTTTTTTTTTTTTGGGAAGGGGGTTAACAGGGCCCCTAACCACCCCGAGCCACCAAAATTTTATTTTAGCGAAAATATGAGTTCTCCATATTGTAGTAAGTAGGAACCAATGGAGAAGAGTATTACACGGATAAAAAGTTCTGGTTCCGTAATTGAGGAAAATTCAACAAGAAAATATAATGTCGATTGTAAGCCGAAAATTGGGAATAAATAACCTAGCTTACCTACTTACAAAATTTAAGCCTTAACGATAATTGACTAATGAACCGATTAACCAAACCGGCAATAGTACAATACTTGCAAACTCCATAAGCAAAGTAATTAACTATTTAACCATCTTTAATATATTAAACTACAGTAAATTGATTATTGAAAATTAAGTTTTATTGTAATAATATATTTTAACCAAACTTTATGTTTTAATTTGTTATGATGTAAAATTTATAAGAAGACAATAAATGTAACAGTTGAATTAGTTTAATTAAATCAACACTTAAAACAAATATATACAATAATCAATTACCATAAACAATTAAACATGTTCATTTTGAGGGCTCGTGATCAGCGAATCAAAGTGTACGGTTCTTATTAACGGGCAGAATAATATCAGATCATCTTGTGATTACTTTTATTTATTTAGTGATGGTCCAGTGGATCACGACGTTCATGATTAAGGTTTGATTGGATCTAATTTTTTTAACCGTAAAAAATCTCACGTGTAAACTCATCTTGTTTGGGGCTAGTGGCGGAGTTTGAACGGAAACTCGGTAGGAGCCGGACTCTAAAAATTCAAATCGATGGGGGCCGAGTGGACACTTGAAAATCCAATATTTTACACTACAAAAAACATTTTTTTCATAAAATTTCGGTAAAAATAGCACTACACGCGAAAAATTGGCGGGGGCCAGGGCACCCCGGGCCTCCACTCTCCTCCGCCAATGCCCGGGGCTATGTCCAAGGTCGACTCCTCAATCGCCATCGCCATTAGACCATGCTCCCGATGCACGGGAACCGGATGGAATCCGTAAACCCTCGCCCCCCGTCATGTTCAAACCCAAGATTAAAGCCCTGATTCGCCCTTCATCCAGATGTCCATCGAAATGGTCCAAACGAGAATTGAACAGGCGTCTTCACTAGAAGGATCATATTTATGTTTTGACAAATAGCAATAACTAAAAATGTTATCTATAAAAAAGAAACTAGTTTATTGATCCTTAACGTTGAAAATAAAAACTAATACTTAAAATATAAATGAATTGTTTTATTCAGTGTCTTAAAGGGGTTCGTGAATAAAAAAGTTACATTTAGAATATTAGTGTTTTTATAATCCGGTCATCGAACTATCCGTTCTATAGGTCGTTTTAAAAACCAGATGATGTTGTGGTACCATTAGCAGCGGTGCACCAATCACTCTGTGTTGGTGAGTTCAAATCCTGTAAAAGGCAAGTTTGATGAGATTTTAGCCGTTAAAACAATTGTGAAAGTGTGGATGGTCTGATACGTGCCTCATGCCTCATGCAATACAACCCATGCACCTGACCCATCTTCACGTTATGCATGATCAATTAGTTTTGACCATTGTAGGGTAGTTGTCATCCATGATCACCCATGTTCACAGTTATTTATGTTTTGCACGTTTATTTCACTTATGCATATTATGTATTTAAATAGATTAAAGGAATGACAAAAAGTAGAGAAAAATTTAGATCAAAAAGTTCTCCTTCTTTATCTTGTTTTATTTGGAGTTTAACCCACTCTACGGGTCTTGAGAGATTGACCATCTCGAATCAATCTCTATCATGGTCTTAGCCCATTTGAACTTATTCTAAGCTATATAGTTCTCTATAGGTGGGAATGGGAAGGTCTTGGGTTCAAGTCTCACAGACAACATAGGATTAGAGAAATTAGCCGTTAGAAAAAAAAATTAAACAAACAGAAGTATTCATGTGAACCGACATCAGAATAGTCATAACTGTCACATTACATGACACTATCATGTACCAGTTTATTTCAATCGGACACGACTGGCTTTACCTACTAATAAATAAGGATATGATGTTTTGATAGAGGGCCACAAACATCAACAACCAAATGAGTTTAAAGAAAATGATATTATAGAACGGTCCATGTGTAGATCCGGTTTTTAATCAAATAACATTGAAGGTTTTATATGATACTTTATTTAAAATTAGTATTCTTACGTGTTATGGCGGGAATTTGTTGGTGTTAGCTTGGTTGATTACACTATCGATAGGGGCTAGCACTCAGTATAGCAACTAAAAGATAAAACTAGAAAATAGAGTCGTAATATGCCCAACAGAATATCTACATGTGTTTTACATTAAAAAAACAATAAAAACGAATTTCAATAACGTCTCTGATGGTACTGATACTGGTACTGGTATTTTTCAGTCGAAGCCGATATGGTAAAACTATTGTTGGGACGTTATCGATTCGGTTTGTGATGGTATCGGTACGATAGTGACACTCGCCATAGCTTACGATATAAAAAAAATATTTTATTGTGAAACATTCCTTTCAACCTAATCTTACTGGAAACTATGGAGACGAATATTGGTACTACTAGTACAGTTGTTCGGACTGTATTGGTCCAGTCGTCTCTATAAGAAAAAAAAAACTTAATTAGATTTGACGCGTTTGATTTTGAACAAAACTTTTATTGATACGCAGGTAAAAAAATGTGTCGCATCCGTATATTTAGAATTTTATAAACATTACGCTATTACATTATGATGTTAATATAATGAAAATGGTAAATCACATCATTTTATAGGAAAAAAGGTTAATTAATATAATGAAAATGGTAAATTACATCATTTTATAGGGAAAAATAGCTAAATGTGAGATAACTTTGATAACTTACTCGTTTGTGTATCGATTAATTCTATATTCTTACTCACAACTCTGTTTCAATTTTTTTTATATTGATACGTAGATAGATATAGGCACGTCACAACGACAAACTCGAAATTTATAAAACATTTTATATTAAAAGTTACGAGAGAAATTCAAAATATGCTCATAAATAATTACAATAGTAAATTTTTTTAAGATTAAAAAAAATATGCCCCTGTGAATTTCCTCACGAGCCATATGGAAGAGAGATCTAGCCTGAGACTAGCAGAACCTGATTGTCTTCGGTTGGGCGAAGGGTAAACATGCTTGTGTGGACCTCATGGGGGTTTCCCCTTTGGTTGGTTTATGGGAAAACGGGTTTGTAGCTGCCTAGCTGGACAAGCAGCAAGAAAGGCTGAATCGAAGAAAATGGATAAGCATGCTAAAACTTGCGCAGAGAACCAACATCTCTTCGTCCCTTTTGCCTTTGATATATTTAGCTCCCTAACGCGGAAGCTATCCATTTTTTGCCCAAGGTCCAACGGATCATCCACACTAATTGTTCAGCTCCAAAGGGACAGGGGTTTGTTTTTGGCGGCGCAACTTGTTGCCGTCTACCTTCAGTTTTTATGTAACTTAACAAGTTTGTTATATTAAAAAAATTAATAATAAAAAAAATCTTTTAAGCTTAAAAATAATTAAAGAAAAAAAATAAAACAATACAAATTGTATTTTACTATTCATTACCCACGCATTTTACTATCACAATAATAATAATAATAATAATAATAATAATAATAATAATAATAATAATATAATATAATATAACAGTAAATCTTCCCGCACGATGAGGCAGGTCCAAATGTAAAGTAACTTGAATTTGTGCAGTTAAACCTGAACCGTTTCTAAACAAAAGTTACGTCAAAACGTAGATAAACTAAATATGTACATAGAAATAAGCACGAAAACGTAACACATGGCTCCATTTTTTTGTGAAAGAAATTTATGTCGAACATCAACCTGATCTTATACCGATACGTACAAAAAAATAAAGTAAAAGATATGTTTTTTAAGTTAAAATTGGTATCGCGCGTTGCGGTGGGACCGAACGTAAAATAAGCTGAATTTATAAAGTCTAATGAAAACATATTATATTTGACCCGAGTTGTTTTAAAATTAAATTTATGCCAACACGTATATTAACTGAAAATGTACAAAAAAGCAGGAAAAGTATATGTGAGCCTACCCATTTTCAAAGAAACGTAATCAACATGAATTTATACCGACACCTACATAAATATAAACACGTAAAAAATAATTATAAAGCTTTTATAAAGTTGAAGGATTGAAACTGCCAATACTAAATATTGAAGGGTAAAGACTAAAATAAGGAAAAACCTACTAAAAGACAAGTAAAACGTAAAAAAGCCTGAATTTATACCGACATGTACATACATATAAGCACGTAAAAAAGATGTTTAGATTTTAGAAAGTCAAAGGGTTATAAGTGTAAATACTAAATGATAAACATGTAATCAACATGAGTTTATACCGACACCTACATAAATATAAACACACAAAAAATAATTATAAAGTTTTTATAAAATGGAATGGTTGTAACTGCCAATACTAAATGTTGAAGGGTAAAGGTTAAAATAAGAAAAAACCTACTAAAAGACAAATAAAACGTAAAAAACCTGAATTTATACCGACATGTACATACATATATGCACGTAAAAAAGATTTTACAGATTTTAGAAAGTTAAAGGGTTATAAGTGTAAATACTAAATGATAAACATGTAATCAACATGAGTTTATACCGACATCTACATAAATATAAACACGCAAAAAATAATTATAAAGTTTTTATAAAATGGAAGGGTTGTGACTGCCAATACTAAATGTTGAAGGGTAAATGCTAAAATAAGAAAAAACCTACTAAAAGAGAAATAAAACGTAAAAATCGTGAATTTATACCGACATGTGTAAAAAAGATTATATAGATTTTACAAAGTTAAAGGGTTATAAATGAAAATATTAAATGGTAAAGATTAAAAATTAAAAAAAAAAAAATATTATAAAAAGGAAAAAAAATGACCAGTGGAAGCTGTCATGCAGCAGCCTGTCACTGTTGATGACACTTTTTATTGTAGGTATATATGAAATATAATAATAATAATAATAATAATCTATATATAATAAAGTAAACTTATAGAGGACACATGTCGTATTAGGATGCATTCTCAGAATTGTTTTCCCACCCTTTTTTTCTTTAATTTAGTTAATCTTGATATGTCTATATATTATTATTATTTACATTATTATTATTTTTATTTAAGATCATAGGCTTTTATTTATATTATTATATTTCTTATATATGTAATGATCGGTAAAGCTTTTAATTGTGTTAATATTTTTTTATTAATGATTTATAATATGATATTTCTTATTTATGATCATTATGAATGATCGGTAAGGTTTTTAGTTGTATGAATATTTTTCGTTAATGATAACTATATATATAAATCTATATTTATCTATCTACTATATAATAAAAAAATCAATGTGTGATACGTATCTAATAAATAAATAAATGTTACATATAATAAAAGAAAATAAATAGAGACACATATCACTCCATATTCACCCTCATTTTTTTTACGCTCATTGCCTTTTGCCCGTATTGTTCATGCACTCTTTTTGGCCCATAGTTTTATAACCGGAACGCGATACTGAATGAACCATATTATCACTACATTCTTCCTCAGACGCAAATATTTATCTTCTCCCCATTCCACCTCGCAACTATCTATGAGGACACATGCCATTAATTAAAGCTATCTATTTTACTGTTTTCCCAACTCTCTCTCTCTCTTAACATTAACTAAATTAGAGAAAAAAAGGGTAGGAAAACAATTATGAGAATGCATAATACGACACGGGTCCCTTATATATTTATTTTATTATATAGTATAGATTAGTATAATAAAGTAAACTAATTTGAGACACATCTCAATCATCAAGACTATCTAGAAATTCTATTTTCCCTCCTAAAATATAATTACTTTAGTTTCATAGGTAATCCTAACTTAAAAAAATCATGAAATCCGATTTCCCTTCACATATCAAATTTTTTTTTTTTATTATTATTATTATTATTATTATTATTATTATTTATCTGTTTAAAAACGTATAAAAGCAAATCAACCAAATATATGATTGTAGTATTCAATTGATTATAGATTAAGTAATACACGTTTTAGTATTCAATCTAATTTCCCTACATATCAATTTAATAATATTATTATTATTTATCTGTTTAAAAACATATAAAGTAATCAAATATATAATTATAGATTAACTGATAAATTATACACATATTAATAATTAAAAAATATATTAAATTAAAATACTATATAAATTAAAATTGTAAGTTTGAAAGAGAGGGTGTCACGTGACATTATTTGAAATCGTTTATTTTATTTATATAATTTTACATATTAAATAAGAGAAAAACTTTAAGGAAACCCGTGTATTGTACGAGTTGAGTAAATGTAAATTTATATATCAAACCTATCGATATAATATATAAGTAATAAGTGTATACAAACCACCCGTGTGCGACACAAAATAAGTAACACACAGTAGTAAAAATGAGTAAAAAAGAATCAAAATAGTTGCACGTTTCTTCAATTCAACTTTTCCCAAGTTTTGTTGGTGTGAATTTTGATGACTTTGTTTTTTATTTTGTAATTTTAAGAGGTTTGTCCCAAGAAATTCAATGTTATTAGTGACAACCCATGAATTTATCATGTATGTTCATTCAAAACCATTAAGAGTAGATGGAAATAATAAGTATTTACAAAATAATTAAATTATAACCGTTTTGATAACCTAGTAATAATAATATAATGATGCATATGTTTCAAGAACGGTTCATGCGTTCATCATCTATGGTTAGGGTTTGTTGTAATTAACGGTGTCATTGTGTCATGGTTTAGTGTTTCAGGTTCGTAGGTTGGTAGTCACTGTTTTTTTTTTAACGGCAAATTGGATCACTGATGGATCATTGAGTCTCATTGTGCCACCAGCGGAACCACCTGATCATATCTATCTCCACAAGGCATAATGTTTATACACCAATTCAGGATGAAACCAATAAATATGGGAAAAACCTCTTGTGACAATCGAACCAAGACCTATTTGTGACAACCCGTATTTGAAAAGTATACGTTCACTTCTATTTATTACTAACTTCTTGGTTTTATATTTATATATATATATACTTATGTCTAAAAAAGGATCTTAAGACAATCCTTTCATGGAAATTGAAACATACGAACAAATTATATATATATATATAAATTATTGTGTCATGGTTTTGTTTGATAAAATTAAGTTATAATATACTAATTATAATAGTGGTTAGAGGAAAGGATACATTCTGTTTATAATTAAATCACATTGGATTGTTTTGTCAACTTATGAAATGCTAAATTTTGAAACAACAGATTTCACACTTCGAAATTTAAGTATATCAGATAATGCACTTTCTCTTTCCTTACTTCATCATCTTGATTAATGGTTGCCACCACTTCATCCGTCCAAACCCCAAACCGCCCCAACTCCTATTTATTATATAATACGTTGTTCTGCATGTATTATATAATCAAGAGATTTTATTATTTTTTTTTTCTCACTTTCCCCTACGCCGCAAACCCTAACTGAATTGCCAAACTGCCGACCGCAACCTCCGTTCAAGTCTGTTGACTCCGAAACAACCATCCAAGGGCACCACTACAACCGGTAAGTGCCACGCATGCTTCGTAGTCTCGTAGTAGGATTTCGTTGTCTTGGTTTCGGTTTTGTTTCGACCTCGACTTTAAGCCTTGCAAGAAAATAGGTTTATACATGAAAGCACTGTCAGTATTATATGTATCGTGACATGATAAAGTAGATTATATGTGTATGTATATGTGCATGAGAGGTGTTTTCAAAGTCTAGTTGGGAGGGTGTTAGACTCGTTAAGGAAACTGTGATGTAATGTTTGTGTGTATTTGTATATGAATATGAATATTGATCTTGATATTTTTTTTTTGTAAGATAACTTGATAAGGCATAATCCTGGGCGTCTGCCTATGAATTTTGTGAATCAATAGCGTTACGGGTTTTGCACACGATCAGCAGGATCATGGGTTGGGACATGAATATGCATGACGTGTGGCTTGTAGCGTTGAGTAAAATGGTATACATAAATGAGATACTTAATCTATATGGATTGGCTTGGTACATGCATGTATGAACATGTGAGATGCATAATAGTATATTTACATAAATGGGTTATTTGGTGCATGTGGTTTGACTTACTGTAGTTTAGCATGTAAACGAGTGTATATATATAAATATATAAAGACAAATTAGTTAATTAATGGGTATTGTTTAGATCATTGTGCATGGATTGTTCGAATATATATAAATATATAAAGTTGTCTAATGTCTAATATATTTACAATTAAAAGTGGGTGGTTATGTAGAGAAATAAGTACTCTGGGTTGAGTTGTGCGTGCATATATAAGATGTGAACAGAATCGGTCGTAGATGTGGTATTAATTGAACAATATGCACATGTGAACTTGAATGAGTATTTGTGTTTAGGCCTAATGTAGGAGTATGTAGATAAATCAATGTGATGTGTGAAGTTTGTGTTTATGTGGATCATTAATGAAGAGATGCTGGTGTTACTTGTATGATAATTTAGTTATGTCATAAGTAGCAAGGCCCAAATCCGAAATTTAAGGCGAACTTGAAACCGTACAGCGACCTTTTGATTAGATGTCTAATAATGAGATGATATTTATATCAGGGCTTATCGAACCTAGAAGCTTCTATACTTGTGTATTTGTCGCTGTGCACCCTAAGGTGAGTTCACATTTTTTTCTAAAAGCATGCGTCCCTGGTTTGGGACAACACTTTTTACCGTAGCCCTGGTTTGGGCTACGCGCGCGTTCCTTGTGTGGACCACTGAAACATGCTATCCGCTGGAGGTGGATAGTACACTTGGACTAAACGAAAATTCTATCATGAAAGTCCCTACATTTTACCGATTAAATTGTCGGGTGGGCATACGCGGGGTATTAGTTGATAGCGCTATTAGGTTTGACAAACCTCACACCGTGCTGGAGGCCGGGTGTGAACTTCTAACCTTCACTCTTGCTTTATTGTTGATAGGCATTATTGAGGGCAAAAACGAAACGTCAGCATTCGGTACATAGTTTAGTCATATGATGAGGGTTACCTACCCGAGTCATACTTTAATAAAAAAACATCGTGAACTGTACTTTTACTAAACTAAAAATTTGTGAATTCGCCAACTTTATTGTTGACACGTAGTTGCATGCTTTGCAGGTCAGTAGTGTAACATTCGTCGAAAAACGGGTTTCAAAACCCGCTTCGTTTATTAATCAATAATCAGTTATAAGTTCCGTTGCGTATATATTATTCAGATTAATTTTAAACAATACATAATTAATAAATACTTTAGAATTTAAAAACCATAATTTATAAATAATAATAAATAGTGAATAAAAAATAAAATGGAGACGCCGGGTTTCGACCCGGGTCACCCGCAAGCACAAACACACAACACACCGATCCGCCACACACTTCATTTGTGTTTAATACTGAAACAAATAACATTTATAATAAAACCGAAAGTCAAAATCTGTGAATCAGCACGCCCAAAACTCGCACTCACCGGAAAAACCGACATTTCCGCGATTTTGGCTATCCTCCTTGACTGAAACGCATATAACTGATTTCGACATCAGTTATAACCGATGCCGGCACTCAATTCCAGTCAAAACCGTCGGAAATCTTTAATCGCGAACTTTGACCTCAATTCAAACCCAAATCAGCTGTTCTTCCCTATAAATACCAACTTAAACATCTGGTAACCCTTTCGCTCAGAACCGCACACTCTTTCGAAGCTTTAATCTTTCCAGAGCACGTCGCCGGAGTTCCTCTGCACTCGCCGGAATATCGCCGGAATCACTGAACATAAAACCGCAGTTGTCTTCAGACGGTATAATTGTCTAAACCTCCCTGCTATCTCTTGATTTATACTTTAATTGTTTAAACCAATAATCGAAACTGTTAAAAACAGTTCATACAACCGGAAATCTCAAAATCAGAGCCGACGAAATCTTGCCGGAATTCTGAAGAAAACTCTCTGTTTGGTATGCCATATTACTTAATCTTCTTTCCATTTCAATCAAGTATAAGTTGTGGTCGATTAAACAGAACAGTCGAATTTCACTGATCTGTATTTCTATAAGTGAAGAAGATGAAGTTAAACATGTGTATTAGTATAATTAAAATCGGGTATCTAACCGGGTTAGACACACAGTCGAGCGGTGGACTGTGTGCACATATAATACACACGTCCCGAGTTCGAATCGCACATGTTACCGACTTTCAGAAATAAAACCAACATTTTTAGAACCTAATCAGATCAAGTCACAGAATGTTTATAAGAGGAATATAATTCAGTAGTTAAACTGATTAGACACACAGCCCAACTGGTTGGGCTGTGCGCACTCGAACCGAACGTTCCGAGTTCGACTCCGGGTCTCTAAAGCCGGTTCGGCCATATTAAATCATTTTTGATACAAACTAAATAAGGTTAAAGTTAATTAGTATATATATATATAATTAAAACAGAGAATATTTCAGGTTAGACACGTAGCTCAGTTGGTAGAGTTGCGTGCACGTATATGAGAGGTCCCAAGTTCGAACCTCACTCAGCGCATAGAAAACACAGTCTGACCGGTCAGACCGGTCAACGGTCAACGGTCAGAAAGTCAACTTTTTTTATTTCTTTTTATTTATTTTATTTAATTGAAAAATCATTTAAAAATACTTAAAAATAAGATTCCTAAAGTTAGAAAATTTCCTTAAACTCACAAAAATAAATCTAACAAACCCATTAAGAGCACTAATTAAAAATATTAATCTCAAATAAAATTTATTTATTTACCGAATCATTTCGTTATTATTTTAGGTTAGTTTTTCCCTCGTCGGTTGAGTCATAATATTCGTGCGCATTCATCGTCATCAAGAAACGCATCCACTGTGAGTGAATCTCTACCAATTCCCCGTTTTAATCATGTTTTGGGGTGTATGATGTGTCGTATAATTCTTTTATTTTATTTAAAACACTTGTGCATACATCTTATCCGTGATCAAATGTGTATCAATTGCTGTGTGAATTATATGTAGATTGGATTTATCATTTTCAGTGTACACATTTCATTAGGCCCATCAGTTCCCCGTGGGATACGGGTTGAGCATCAGGTGCCTCATTAGATCGGCTCCGTTTGATTGAGCCTTGATCTCACATACATCATCATTCATGTCATATACTCATCCAAAGTGGTTTGTGGTTGTTTATCTATATATGTTTGCTCACATGTGATTATTGCACGAATTTTCTTTATTAAATAAAACAAGAAATTAGTAAAAAAAATGTTTATTCAAGGTTCACACGTCAACTTTTGTTGACCCAAAATCTCCCCCGTTTTACACATGATATAGGTGATCCAGCTGAGACATGAAACACTTAGGAAGACCTAGAAGAATAAACAAATTTAGGCTTTGGAATAATTATGTAGTTTCATTCTCTTGTAATTGTACGAATTTTGTTTTGGATATTTAAGTTTGTAATTTGAATTTAATAAATATGAAACATCTTAGTAAACATCATGAGCTTTGGTGATAACCCAATTATGCCCCGACTTTTATTCCGCTGCGGGTCGGGGTGTGACAAGTAGGTACAGCTATGGACGAGCGTTGCAATCAGTTGGAGTGGGTGGTTTGCTAAAGGCTTTATTATTTATTTTTTTTAAACAATTATTTAACTTGTGGTTTTAAATTCTTGTTGGGTTTTAGCTTTATTTCCGCTGCATCTTAAACTGTGTTTTGACAACTAAACTCGATCGCTAATCATGTTGTTAGTGATGTTTTTATGTTTTAAAATATTTGGTTCAACATGATTAGTGACTAGATCCTGGTCCGTCACACGCCTCGCGGTAAAACCCCACGTGTGGATTTTCAGGGTGTGACACTATTGGTTCCAAGCCTTATCCCACCCCTAAAATGGCACTAGGTTATAAAGCGATGGCATTGGTAGTCACTATTACTTAAATTTCTAGACATGTTTTATATTACTTCATCACCCAGGTTTTACCTCATATCATGCAATTATCATCTGTAAATTCATTTATTTTCTGCTTAAATCGGTAAAAGTGTAAAACATACTCTACTTTAGATAAAAAAAAATCTGTGGGCGTAAACTAAAACAATAAAACTAAACTAGAGAAAAATATTTTTTAGGAGTAAAGTCTCTGAGGTATAGTTCAAATTGCCATTTTAGTCCCTGAGGTTTGGTTAAATTGTCATTTTAGTCTAGATAGTTTTTTTTCCTCCTCTGGGTTCTTGACTTTTTCATTTTCTTACCATTTTGATCATATTGCCTAACCCAATCTAAAAATCTGGTTATAACCAGGGTATTTTTGGCATAACTATTGTGTAGTGATAACCAGGGGTAGTTTACAACATAATTTATAAACCTCATAATAATTTAATGTCAAAATACCCCTTATTATAACCTGGTTTTTAGATGAAATTAGGCAATGTGATCAAAATGGCAAGTAAAAATGGCAAGTAAATGGAAAAGTCAAGGACGCAGAGGAGAAAAAAACTATTTGGACTAAAATGGCAATTTTGACCAAACCTCAGGGACTAAAATAGCAATTTACTCTATTTTTTAGTGTAAACCTTGAATATCATATAGAGAAAAATGCTCGGATAGTTCCTGTGGTTTACCGGTTTTCACCTTTTAGTCCATACACTTTCAAAATTACAGCTATAGTCCCAAGTTTGGCAATTTCGTTCTCGGATAGTCCCTGGTGCAGATAGAGGTTAGATTTTGATGTTAAATGGGTATGAAACGACTAGAATACCCTTAATATAAAACAAAATAAATTAATTAATATTAAACACACATACACACCCCTTTATAAATATAAAAAAACAACCGTACCCCACCCTTCACTCCGAACTACCGCCACCGTCATTCCGGCGACCACCCCGGTTAACTGTGAAAATAATCAAACCATTTGAAAAACATTTAATTAACAATTTATCATCAAACCACTGTCATCATCATCACCAAATCATCAAACAATTTATCATCAAACCACTGTGGAACACCATGTCTAAAATCACAGTCATCAACCCACTACCTACCTTTCAATCGATCGCTGGTTCAAGCCCAGGAAGATCCGACAACAAATAACCATCAAAATTCTGCACATCTGAGGTCGAATACACGGTCCCGATTGTACCATCACTTGATAACTCTTCTTCTCTGGCTGAAACGATGTGGAGATTTGTGCGAACGGATGAAGCTGGTAGGAGGGATGGACGGTGGAGAGGGAAGCGGGTACATTGTGGTATGGTGGAGGTGTTGCAGACAATCCGGAGAGACATCGCAGGTCTTGGTGGGAGAGAATGGATTGATGGTTTAGGCCTCTTTTAAGGTAGATGATGGGTTTAGGACTTTAGGGTAGATGGGAGAGAAGATGGTGGTGGTTACGGTGGAAGGTGGTGTGTGGGTGGTTGTTGGCGGTGTGGTGTGCAGAATGGGGAAGGGGATGGGGGGAAATAAAGATGGGTGTTCCATAGTGGGTTTTTAGACATGGTTTGATGATTTAGTGATGATGATGATAGTGGTATTTTGGATATTAATTTCCTTTTATCTTTTTTGATATTAATTTAAAAGTAAGAGTATTTTGGTTATTTCACACCCACTTAACTGAGAAAACTAACCTTCATCCATACCATGGACTATCCGGGAATGAAATTGTCAAACTTAGAGACTATAGGTGTAATTTTAAAAGTACAGGAACTAAAGGTGAAAACAAGGTAAACCACAGGGAGTATCCTCACACTTTTCTCTATCATATATGAAGAGATCAAAGAGCATTGATGGCAAGTTGATTTTATTCCAAGTTTTCGATTAACATATGATATTGGCTTAAATAAGAAAAGGGGATGACGACTTTATCTGGGCTTTAAAAGTTATTGGGCCTGCGACTGGGCTGTCAAGAGAAAGCAAAAACACAAGAAAGAGAAATTAAATAGCAATAATCAACTGCAATTTTAGAGTCGGCAATCCTTTTCTGGGAGATATCGACGAGTGCAGCAACTTCGAACAAAGCAATTCAAGTGGATATATTTTTGAACGAAAAATTTCTTTTATTCCTATCGTCATATGTGACACTTGAAAGATTCTCTCTGTGTTTAAAGACTTTGCCTTTACCAATGACCACCACCCCATTGGTAATTCAAGTGGATAAATTATTATATCTACTAGTAAAAGCCTTAGGTCGGTTGGGTCATGGGCAGATCTAGAAAATCCATATAGGGGCAACGTTTCAAAAGAAAATGGGTAACGAAATCGAAAAAACATTATTTTTTTTCTAAAATTTACACTACCCCTATTAACAAACTAGGTCTGGACATGGGTGAGAGGGGAATAGTGTTTGCAATTTATATTTTTATTATTTTATTTTATATAATTACTTTTAAGTATATTTTGTTATTGTTTTATAAATTTGAATGTACGGTATTTTATAAAATTCTAAGACACCATATAAGTTTTTCTTTAAATCAAGTTAACAGTGGTAAATACATTTTTTTTGGTAGGGGGCACATTACTGGACTAAATTTCAGCTAGAAATGATTCAGACAAAAAATTAACTAAATTTATTAAATATTTAATATAATATAAAACCCTAAAATTCAATCGACAGATATTATCAGTGATTCACATTGGAAAGAAAACTATTTTCCAAATTCCCAGCGGTTGTTCTCATCTCGGTGAAGGCTTGGCCCGGCGTTTTACTCGGGTTCGAGTCTAAGGGGGTGCAGTTTTACCTATTCCACGGGGTTTCTGCGCATCAGAGGTGTGCTACGCTTTCTAGAGGTGGTCGAGTAGTTGGCCTTTGGACATAGCTCCAAAATAGTGGGTTTACACGTAGAAAACAGTTAGCCGTTCAAAAAAAATTCCCATTAAAAGAAATTCTAAATGCTATGCCCCTAATAAAAATTTTGGGTACAGGCCCAAAGTATGAAAAAAAAGAATTACCAAACTCCCAAAAAAGGCCAACGTGATACATACGGGCCCATCTTAAATGAGTAGAACAGTAGGTTTGGTCCATTTGGATATCTTCTAAGAGGATCATATGATATGACTAAAGCTAAAAGAACAAATATCAATTCGGGCCACCTATAGGATGGCCTGTATTCATGTGCATCCGTCGCTGACGCTGAATAATAATATACAAGTAATCCGTCACTGAGAAGTAAAAAACATGCCCACCCTAGCCAACATGTGTATCCGCCATTGAGTAGTAAGGTACAAGTAATTGAGACACACACGTATATGTCATCAAAACTATCTTACATTTTTATGCAAAACAATATCGTTTACCTTTTTCGTCATAATGCTTTATAAATCCCCCAGTATACCGTTTTGACTTTCTTATTTTTATCTACATTCAAAATTTTACGGTTCAATTTTTTTTGCTCTTTACCATGACGAAATGAATCGATATCGTCCTAACAGCTTTAATACCAATATCAATATTTGTTTTTATGGTTTCGAGTATACCGACATCAAATCAATATCATGACGAACCGAACTGATACCGTCTGAACAATATCGGTATCAATAACAGTATTCATTTTTATCTCTTTCATTTGCTATACAGAGTGCCGATAGCGTACCGATACTATAACAAAATGAATTGAAACCCGACCAAAAGCCCACCTTGAATGTAGTTAATATTTTTCCTCGGCATTCCGGTTTACGTCACAATTACTTTTATAAAGATTTGAACGCCCTTCCCCCAAATCTCATGGGGAGCCACATCACTTTACACAACTTTTATATTATTTACATATTATGGTTCTTGTTAAAAAGGGTAGCAAGAATTTAAAAGGTTGAGAAGAAGGATACGAGGTGATTGCCTTTTTGTTACTCTAAAGAAAAACCCACTTGATACTTAGACCCTTTTATCTACCATCAATCGTAAACGGGTCAACTGGGTAAGATTTTAAGCCTTAAATATAAGAAACGTGTCAGATGGTGTAATTTATGTATCACATGTTGTACATGTACTATTTATGAAGACAAAATACGCTTGTACCAAGTTGATTAAGACACAATGGTAAGTGTTTGGATCTATCTCTTTAGCAGATGTCTTAGGATCGAATTTAACTACCGGTTTTCTACTTTAGCCTCATTCAAGGTCACATGCCTAGCTCAAATCGCGTTTTATTGTATCTCATTGCTTAGCAGGGTGATTGGAGGTTCCGTAAGCTTTTCAATAACATGTTATAGCGGTTACAAAAAAAAATATTGATCGAGATGTAATCCTTTTTCGAAACAATAACAAACTAGACTGAAGGCATTTTGATAAGGGGGTAAGCCCACTTTGATCTAAATAAAGTTAAATTAACTTAAGTGTTACATGATCACTTGAATTATGCTAAGCCGACTTTGATCTAAATAAAGCTAAATTAACTTGAGTGTTCCACTATCATTTGAGTCATGTTAAGCCGGCTTTGATCTAACTAAATTAACTCGAGTGTTCCACAATCCTTGAATCATGTTAAGCCGACTTTGATCTAAATAAAGCAAAAATTAACTCAAGTGTTCCGTAATCGGTTGAATCATGTGAAAGTTGTAGTGTACAATCTTACATCCTATCAATTTTTACTTTTTATGTTGCACAAGTAAACTAAATACAAAATATATATAAAAAAAATATAACCGTTGTAAATAGATATATAATCACCTTTTTATTATATATATACACCCTTAAAAAGAAAACATCAGTGAATAGTAATTGGATACATGAATTTCTTTTTTCAATTGGCCAACACAAAGCAAGCCAAGCACAACCTGCCATATCACAGGCTGTGTGCCTGATTCTTTTAGACAACAATTTTTTTTAAACATAAATACATTTTGGTGGAGCTGCAACTGGTTGCACACTTGCACGTATGCCTTTGCTTACCCTCCACCCGGGTTCGAATATGGGCCGGGTCAATTACTGCTGCCTACCCTCCACACATGGGTTCGAATCTAGGCAGGAGCAGTTGTTGCTTTCGCATGTTTTTTTTTCCTGCCCTACACATAGGTTCAAATCTTTTTTTTCTTCGTTGTTTTTTTTATCAAATAACTTTTTCCTTATCCTAGAAAATGAACAAACGGAAATAATAGGATAGGTGCGTCTTGGATATTAATGAAAAATAATATTATATTAATTATTAATATAATATTTATTTAGTGATCAAAACAAATGAATAAGAGATCATAAGTTTTAATTGTGTGTTGTAACTTTAATGTGTGGGAAGTTGTGTTTGTCCCACATGGATGGAGAGATAAATCTTTTGTGGATTTATAATCAGAATTCTCTAGATGAATGTATTCTTGTGTGACAACTCACACCCAGTGGCAGCCAGAAGGGTGCGAAGCACCCGACACGTGCCCGGGCATGGGACCGGGACGAGGGCGATGGGCGCAATGTGGCGCTTTGATGGCGCAACAGTCAAATGATTAACTATTGAATTCTAGAGTTTAATTTTATTGAATTGTGTATTCAATAGAGACTCATCATTTCAAATTATAATCAGTATAAATACAAAGCTTTGTGCTTATGGTTCATACAACACACACATCAAACGAGTTCCCTAACTTTGCATCTTTGCGCTCTCTTGTTTCAGGTATATTTTCGGGTGCTAGGCTAATCCCGGCAGTACAATCTGCTTAGGCTGTTGTACCCTGGGAAACAGACGGGTTCACCTGGGTGGCCCGAAATCTGTTTTAAGGGAAGCGTGATCTTCACGTGCCTCAGTCACCATTGTTTATGTTTTCCCTTTACTTTTCTTTGTAATCTGTTCTCGATTAAGTTTATATTTTTTGTATTGTAATTCCTTTCAGTTTGATGTAGTTCTTCTTTATGTATTGTAATCAAAATATTGATTAATAAATTTTTATTTTATTTGTTTGTGAACGGTTGTCCTATAGTGCGTTAGAAGCGTGGATCTAGTGGTTCGATTTTGTTCCAATACATATGCGTAGTAGCCAACGCAATGTGCAGAAGGGATAACCCGCTGGGGTTATAGTTTAAATATAAATCATGTGACACTTTAACAAAATACTTTATTTGTTCCGACATTCTACTTAGACCAGTGACGGACTTAGAAGTAAAATTCAGGAGAATCCTATTTTTTTACCGTATATTCATTAAACGGAGTATTTTTTAACCGTAGATTCAGTGATGAATCCTGAATTTTATTTGTATGAAATCAATGTTTTTATATCCTTCAATTTCATACAATATGCTTCTTTATAAAACTCATTTGGAGCCTCCATAACATTATCTTGGTGAAAGTAATTTGCTTCTTTAAGAATATATATAATATGTTTCTTTATAAGATATAAAATATTTTGTTCAATTATTTCTCTTTACAGTAGCCCCACATCCCTTATCTTGATCAATTACAATGAAATGAAATGAGTTAGTGGAATCGGAATAACTACAAATTAACATTTTAAAATATTTGTTATTTTAAGCGGCTACTAATACATGATCAAAATTCTAAATTATACTTTTGTCTATCACAATGTTCTCAATAAGAAATAACTTTCAATTACATCTTAATACCGCTAGGTTATAAAATAGTCCACACTTAAGTTTACAACTTTACAATGTTAAATAAAATTTTATAAGAGAATGAAACTTTATAAAGTAGAGTTCTTATGAATACAAAATAACACGATTCCTCACGATCCAACACTCGGTTTATATACAAGGGCCTAGTAATGGTGGTGAGTGGGCAGGCGCACCTCTTGAAAGAAAAATTAGTGTATTTTATAGAGCAAAATCCCACCTGCACCCCTTGAATATATTTTCTAGGTCTGCCACTGTTTATATACAAAGGGGCATACGGTGAAAAAATCCCGGGTTTTAGGAGAACAAAGTGAATCAAAAAGGGGAAATACACGAGTTTATATATAATTAGAAATCATGGCATTAACTTTTTTATGTGAATCAAATTTATGTGTAAGAGATGCGGTGAATAAAGTATCTGGAGATTGATTTCTAGATCCAAAAAACGAAATATGTTGTAACACTTTAGGAAAATCATATGTAGTATGTCTATAGAGTGATAGTGGGATATGATCTTATGAAAAATTTGTAAATAGCACTAATGCGAAAAATTCATAACCTAAATATCACTAACACGTTTGTGTATATTAGGCTATTAATATCAACAACGGATGAAATAGAACTTTGGAGTTAAACATGTTTACTAGAGAACGATTTAGCTAAAAACAAATCTGTAAGTTTTTAGTCGATAAAACATATATCAGCGACTGGTGATAAAGAACCAAATGTTACATATACTTGTTGAATGTTCTTAATTTACAAGATACAAATTAGAAATCATGTTATTGACATTTATTGAATATTCTTAATTTACAAGATAAGAATCACATATTTTTACTTTGTTTAGAAGGATGAACGTGACATATAAATTAGATGTAAGGATTAATGTGTGAAGAATAATCACGAATACCTGCTCCTTCCCAACCCATCCATTCTTCCACACAACTCCCAATCTGGATCGTTCATTCCTCTCATTGTCTCATCCAATGGCCCATCATCCGTTTCACCAACACTAGTTTCACCTTCATCCCGCAAATTACTCATTACCGTCTGTTCATATCAACAAAAAATTATATCTGTTACATCAATTATTATTATTATTATTATTATTATTATTATTATTACAGCAACGGCAAAAAAATACGTATTTATAGCAACGAAATTTATAAAAACAAAATACGAAAATTACAAAAGCAAAATACGAATTAATCGTGGGAAAAATAATCAAAATATTTATTTGAATGATTTTGCATGAACATATGGATACCCGAGGGGTGTCTTCGCGATATCAAGTAGAACACAAATACCAGTAATCATGTAACGTTAGTTTTGTTTAAAAAAATTCTATCAATATCATATTTAAATAAAAAAGAATCAACTGCTCTTTGTTGTATATAATAACTAATACTATTATATATAAGGGGGCTACTAAACGTACCCTCTCTTGTTACTTTTCATACCCCTTTTTCATAAAATCACATTTAAACTTATCATATTTACCCCCTATACAAATCATCATTTTTTTAAAATAAGTATTCCTTTTCTTACAAACAAATTCAAAAGTGTGAAAACGATTATAGATGTTTTTTTTTTCAAAAATTTTGTTTGTTTTTTATGTTTATTTACAAAAATATATTTTTCAAAAGTTTTTAGATATTGTTTTTTTTTTCTTTTGTTGAACATCTTTATAAATTACCAATAATATTTTTCATATAAAAAAATAATAATAAAGTTTTGATTAGTTTTATAATTATTAAAACTAGTGGGTTATATTCGTGTTCTGCGGCGGAGCGACCCAATTGTTAATGGAAACGTAGACATAATAGTAAAAATAAGGTTTTTTTTTTTTTGAAAAAGTCTATACTATATTTTTTAAATGTCTTATATTTATTTCTTTTTAATATTTTGAAATGGTTTTTTTAATGACTTGAAGGGGGTATCCTAAGGGGTGTTTATCGAATAGAATATCGAATTATTTTGAATAATTTTTATTTTCCCTTGAATTCGAATTCGATTAAAACCTACACAATTCGATTCGAATAAAAAATCCAATTCTTATTCGATTTAAATTTCGAATCGAAACGAATTTGAAATTATAAATTCGTATTCGATTTTCTTGACTCGAATTGAATTGAATTCGAATTTAAATTCTTAAATCGAAACAAGTACTTGATAATCGAATCGAATTTAATCGAATTTCAAATTTTTCGAACTCGAAACTAATTCTGAACACCCCTAGGTATCCTCATTGAGTCTTAATAAACAATAATACACAAAAATCGACACAAAGTTTTGAAATCATTGAGGTTTTGGTTGATGCTTTATCCTTCTTCTTCTCCTCCGTGAAGTCTTTATTCCGTATGTGGTTTTCGGTGAGCTCTATAGCTAACTCCATTGCTGCTTCCAAAGTTGCAGGTGTGGTACTTATTACAGGGTCTTGAATTTTTGAAGGAAGACCTCGAATGTAGTGCTCGATCAAACAGTAGAGGGGAGTGAACAAGTTGGGGACCATCTGATTTAACTCAAGGAATCTCTTGTTGTATGTGGTGTGGTCGCCCTCCTTTTGTTTCAAAGAATATAACTCATCTTCCAATTTCTTGATTTCGCTTCTTGGACAGAAACGTCTTGTCATGATTTCCTTCAACTCTTCCCAAGTCAAAGTCATAGCATTCTCAGTACCTCGCTTGGCCTTCTCTGTATTCCACCATGTAAGTGCTACTCCAAACAAACGACCGGTAGCATATCGCACCTTGCGATCATCGGGACAGTCGCAATTGAGAAAAGTGTTTTCCATCTCCTCAAACCAATGGAGGAGAGCGGTGACACCTTCAGTCCCTTCGTATTTTGGAGGATCGCAAGATTTGAAATGCTTGAAGGTGCATTTTGTGGTATTTGGGGGAGGGTTGACAACATTTTGATCTTCTTGATTGATTGGGTTGACGGAATTAGCGGTAAGGGCTTGTTGAACTTGAACTACGATGTCGGGTATTACGGCAGCCATTTGTTGAGCGATTTGGGCAGCCATGCGCTCGCGGGTATTTCCTGATCTCATTTTTCTACGAGAGAGACTAGAAGACATCCACAAGAAATACGTATCAAGAGTATGAGTTTGACGTTTTAGGTGTCATGTGTCGTATTTAGAAATGAACATTCATAAAACAAATGAAGAATAATAAATTTACTACATCCATAGGATGTCTTGGGCTTTGCTCGTAATTGGGCCTTGCATGCCGCCATACTTCACCTTCGTAATCATGTGGGCCCCCATGATTACCAGGTCTTTCATATGGTTCGCATGTGTTAGCCTGGTAACGTACACTAAAACCCGGAGAAAATCGAGAAATATGTATGTAACGTATGAAATTCGGAGTGCATGCAGGTGTGGACACGGTGACACCTCAAAGTGGGGTTAGTTCGAACGACGTTTGGTGTGGCATGCTTTGGCCTAATAGGTCCTTCGTACTCTCATCGTTAGTCCTCAGGTAGGCAAACTGGTCCGTTATATTGGATTTATACGAATGCCAACCTAGACAGGACGTTCCGACTACCGGTACTTGTACCCTTACGGTTACTACATGCCCATCGTAGAACTCACTTTGATGAGGTTGAAAAACGAAAATTGCGACAAAGTCTTGAATAAATGAAATATAAGGATGACTTGAATATGTGAACATTGAAATATGCGTGATGAATGCATATGTAAGCATGTTATGTTTGACAATAAGTATAACTCATTAAATATCACACAATATGATAGTGGAAGTGTTTGCATGCATTTGTGTGTGTAATAAATATGAAACAAATAAACATCATGAGTTTGCATGTAACCACATAAACAATTAAAATCTAATCAACTATAGTATAGGCTCTAAGGGTCTAATAACCTATCCTATATCCCTATAGTCAAAAGCTCTGATACCAATCTGTCACACCCTGACCCGTAGCGAAAATGGTAGTCGGGCATGATTGGGTTTTCATCAAAGCTCATGACATTTACTATAAAGTTTCATATTTATTATTTCTCTTTAAAGAAGAAGTTACAATAAACATACAAACACAACATGTTCAAATACATTTTCATTCACATTACAAACCAAAGTACAATTACAAAGGAAAACAAAACTAAACGTTCATTCCAAGGCATTAACTTGTTTATTCTTCTAGGCCATCCTATGTGTTTCTTTTCTCAACCGGATCACCTGTATCATGTGTAAAATAGGGTTTTGGGTCAACAAAAGTTGGCGAGTGAATCTTATTTAAATATTTGAAAGGATTAGTTATGTTGGTTATTTGAATAAAATTGTGCATAACCAAATATGAATAAACGTAAATGTAAATTTAATCACAAAACACATAATATCAATTAATGCACAAGCACACACACAAAATGATGAACAATGAGACCAAGGCTCAATCAAACGGAGCCGATCAAATGAGGCACCTGATGCTCAACTCGTCTCCCACGAGGAACTGATGGGCCTAATGCATGATTTGCACACAACTTGACAAGAATGTAAACACGTATCACAACAATCAATATTTACATCATAAGTTTAGGTCATATAATGGTAATAGCACAAGTTTGAATAAACGAAATAATTAAAGCGACACATGATACACCCAAAAACATGAATAAAAAGGGGAATTTGTAAGGATTCACTCACAGTGGGTGCGTTTCCTGGATGACGATGAATGCGCACGAATTTTAGGATTTGATCGACGAGGAAAACTAACCTAGAATAATAACGAAATGGTTCGGTAAATAAATGGATTTTATTTGAGATTAATAATTTTAATTCATATCCTTAATAGGATTTTTAGATTTATTTTTGTGAGTTTAAGGACATTTTGTAACTTAAAAATATTATTTATAAGTATTTTAAATAATTTTCTGATTAAATAAATTAAAAAAGAAATTAAAAAATGTTGACTTTTGACCATGTTGACCGTTGACCGGTCGAACTGTGTTTATTCTATGCGCTGAGTGAGGTTCGAACTCGTGACCTCCCGTATACGTGCACGCAACTCTACCAACTGAGCTACGTGTCTAACCTGAAATAATCTCGTTTTTAATTATATTTATATACTATTTAGATTAAACTATATTTTGATTTAACAAAATGATTTGCATATTATAGAGACAGGGTCATGGAACCGGCTCGAACTCACGACCTTTGCTTCGCGTGTGCACACAGCCCGACCAATTGGGCTGTGTGTTTAACCCGTTGGATATAAGATTTTTATTTCTTTTATATACTTACTGTCGAGTTTCATATTTGAGTTTTATAAAAAGGTTTGAATATTGTGACGAATCGAAAACAATAACAGAATCGAACCCGAGAACGCATGCTTTGTAATTTGCACACAGTCCACCACTGGACTGTGTGTCTAACCCGGTATATTTACCGATTTTAAATTCCTTTAAACACATTTCAAACTTCATCTTCTTCAATTCATGAAACCAGAGCATTAACCCGACTGTTTAATCAAATCTTATTGAATTAGTTGATTGATTATTACTGATAACGAAAATAATTTAAACAGAAAAGGATTTAAGGATGTTGTATCGAACAGGTGTGATCTCCGATGAAGTTCCGGTGACTGAAAGAAATTCCGGCGAAGTGTAACTTGCGACAGAGGATCTACAAGAAGTTTGAGGTGAGTGTGGGTGACTTCTGTCTGAGCTCTAGAAGTCCTATTTTTAGAGTAAGGCAATACTGGAATGGGTTCGGTTTTCCGGCGAGACTCCGACGGCTGAGGTCAACTCCGGCGAAGTGCAGAAAAGACAAGCAGAGAGTTTTGAGTGGAAATTCGAAAGAAATGAGCGAGATATTGAGGTAGGAAGCATCGACATATATATATAGTGTGGATATTCAATCATGAGATTACGGTTACAAGACCCAAATTTAGGAGTTTTTAAATTTCCGGTTGACCTTAGTTGATTTCGCATTTTGAACCTGAATTTTCGGTTGCATTTTTTTGTAAACGGTTAAACGTTTTCAACGAGAATAATCGCGAGTTTAATGGTTGTTGATTTTTGCCAGTTACTGATTTGGTTAACTGATTTGCAGGTTTACATTCAATGAATATATAAAAGTTAATCGTTATGGGTTTTAAAACCAAGTAGTGCGTGTAGCTCAGCGGTGAATATGGTGTGTGCGGAGTTTGTAAATTCGGTGGGGACCCGGGTTCGACTCCCGGTTACCCCCTTTTTGTGATGATTTATTTATATATATTATTTTATTTATCTTTTTTTGATTTGTATTATGTTTATTTATTGGTTAACTTTTTAATTATGAGTTTATTTATTAATTATGAATATTAATAACTAACACAATAAATACGCACGAATTTTTAACCGAATTATTTGATTATTAAACGAAGCGGGTTTTGAAAACCCGTTTTTTCGACGAATGTTACAACCTGCCAACCCGATACGAAAAAAACATGTTTGGGTCGATTAACGAACCTCTTTAAAAAAAGGGGCCGGGTTTGGGTTGACCTGTATAAAATGGAATGACCCGTTAACCTGTTTAACTATTTTGAAAAAAAACTTTTATATTTTTGTTTTTTCCGTTTCTGTTTTATATGGTTAGTCATAATAATGTTAGTTTTGACACATTATATTATCTACTTATCATACTCATACTCAACCTTAAATATGTTATCAATAACACGTTTAAAACCAAACAACTCTCTTATAAATCGTCAACTTGTATGACTCACTTAAAAATACGGGTTAAACAAGTGGAGTTCGGGTTGACCCAAATAATAATATGGGTCAGGTTCGGGTTGAAGATTTCAATGCACCAACCCGCAAACCCTCAACCCGACATGAGTAAAACCCGTACTCAACTCTATTATATCACACATGTGTGTGTATGTGTATGTGTATGTACATATAGAAAACTATATTTTTATGGATAAAGAATTAATAATATGAAAAATCTAATTCATTAGCTATGAAAAGTGAAAACTACCTTCAAAGTTAGCTGCCTAAAAGCAGTTTTAACCTCAGATTCAGAAGCACCAAGTTGAACCCTCAACACTTTATACTGATCCGAAGCAAGATCATTAATAGAACCACAACATACTCGAAACCTTTTACCCAAACCAGCGTTCGCCATCATCTTCTTCCGACAACTTTTCACTTTTCCAAACGACGACGACGATGAAACCCAACCATTAATCACTCCACCAGCCGTCGCCATTATATTTTCAAAAAATCCTATAAACCCACCTTCAAATGATGATATTAATAATAATAATATTTCTAGTTATGGGATGTGACAATTAAAAGATACGTGTGTGAAAGAAGTTGATTGTTCATATTGTGTTGAATGTTGAGTGAAGAAATGGTCAGCATTGGAGAAACCATCCTTTCAATGTCTATTGAGGCATGGAGGTCAGATCAGGAGATGTTAAAGAATGATGACGTGTTGATTTGTGATTGGTTGTTTGAGTAGCATCTTTCTGATTTGGTACGTTTAAGAATATTAAAATATTGTAATGTTATTTTTTTATTTCGACCCAATAATATGAACCTTTGAATAATTTTTACCAACTTCTTTTATTTTATAAATAACTAGTATTAAGCCCACTTGAGTTATGGTGGGGGACGTAAAACCAGAACAAATAACACCAATGCCATCCTACACCTAATGACCACTAACACTGAAGTTGCGGCGTCTTAATGCAGATAAATTAGACCGACATATAAAACATAGAGAATAATAACTAACTCGATTTAGGACTCACGCGTTGCGACGAACTTGTTAAACGGGAAAAAATAGACGACGTAAAGACACTGAACCATACACGTCGTTGCGCCATGTTAACTCGGAAAATTTAGAACGAAGCGTATAACAAAACGTAAAAACGTTGAACCACACACGCACATAGTGCCGCGTTAACTTGGAAAACTTAGAACGAAACGTAAAACGGAAATTTTGCAAAAATATGAAAAACATAGGGGATAAAAATTGAAATTAAAAAAGTTGTGAGGTTAAATTGGAAAAACTGAAAACTTTCGAGTCCAAACTACAAAATCAAGTAGTTGAGTTAAAGTGTAATATCCAAATTTTTTTGAAAACTCAGAAAGCATAGGGTACAACACCTCAATGCATCAGCTTGTTGCTAATTTATACTATGCAAATTAGAACTAGATGTGTAATCGATTTCAGTTGATAGATTAAAAGGTTTTAAGAAATAAAATCACTGGATTTTTTTAATCATTCATAACCCTATCTATAGTCTAGATGCTATAGACAAGGCCGATGTTCTTCTGGTGTAGTAACGTTGATGATCGGCTTCACAAATATAACCTGAGTTCAAATCCTTGTAAATGTAAATTGAGAAAAATACTGAATTTTCGCAACAGGATTTCACCATGAATCCGATAACATGATATTTCTTTTAATCTTTATACAATCCTTTTATTTTGTTTATGTACATAACTTTTTCTTGTTATTTCAAATTATTTTAGCAGTCGTGTCGGATTGACGGGTCTAAATATTTCAAGAGGAAGTTACTCTTTTTTTTTCATTTCTCATGACCCCTATCTATAGTTTTAGGTGCTATATGAGAAGAATAATCAAATCTTACAACAATAATTCATCATTACGAACCCTAATCGATAAACATGTAAACCTAATCGATATCTTAACCATTGGGCGTAGCTCAGTGACCACCGGCCCCCGTTCTAAACCGGCCCGACGACACTCGAGGTCGCGGGTTCGAAACATGTTTCAGCCCCTCGGGTTGGCAGGGGTTTAACCGCCAGGCAGCGTTGTCGGGTCGCTAGCTTGGGAAGGGGAATCACTTCCGCGGTCAGGGTTACCATGCATCTACCCTTTTTACTCGATATCTTAAAGTCTTCAACTCAAAAGGATAGGAATCCACAATCGGATCAATCATTTCCACAAGAATGAAAACAATCATAACTGATGGACCCCAGACGAATGAAAACAATGGGTTTAGAAAGGGACCGAAGGAGGGAAGATGAAAACGGGGAGTTTCTTCCTGTCAAGCTAATAACAAAAATAAAGAAAGTGGTTCGGTTGGTTATGCCATATGCGGAAAAAAAAAATAAATGGATTGTTTTTACGGTTAACAAGTTAGAACCGGCATATACCTGAAAATCCTATCAAACACATGAACATAAACAAGACACTAGTTTTCATGAGTTGACACTATTACGATTCATTTAACATCAAAAATTATTTTGTATACTTTTTTAAAATATACTCTAAATAACAAATTACATCCATATATACTGATTATATAAAAAAAGGGTAGTTGCACGGTACCCTTGACCGCGGAAGCGATCTCACTTCCCAAGCTAGCGACCCGGCAGCGCTGCCTGGCGGTGAATACCCTGCCAACTTGAGGGGAACGAAGAGCCTGGGGTTGCTAGGATTCGAACCCGCGTCAGTAAAGACCCCGAGCCGGTTTAAGCGGGTGCCGGTGGCCACTGGGCTACGACCAGATGGTTTAATGTATATAACATAACACTTGTTTTATCATTCATGTTAGGCTCATGTCATTTTGTGTCGTATCATAAATTCACGCTCCTACAGCGGCAACCATCAATTTACGCATCCAATAGAAATTAACAGGACAATATCACAATATACAAGTGTAGGATTTGAATTCAGGACAATATAACTCATGTTTAGACCAAAATAATGCAAAAGTAATCAAAAGTGAAGAAAAGATGTGTACAAATAAAGCAATTTTCCCTATCAAAGTAAAATAATATTATTATAAAAAAAAAGAATATTATCACGGATTCTCGACAATATGACACCCGAATAAAATGAAACATATGACAACATATGCACGAGTTTTCCTAAGAGGCATCTATATAAAAGTATAAAAAAAAAGTTTATGTTTGGTTGACGAATATAGTATTACCACTAATTCGCCCCTGATTTATCTTTGCTGTCTGATGATTCAGATGGTTGATCAGAGGAAGGCTGTTGATCTGAAGTTGAAGGACCAGAATTTGGGTTCTTCTTGAACTGAACCAGAATCATTGTCATGTTGTCACAACCTTCACCACCCGAAGTTGGTGCCAAACACCTCTCGAATACCTTCTCACAGATCGTTGACAGCTTACTTTCCTGCGTTATTTACAGTCGATTAGGTTGCGTTTTATTGTTTAGTTTTTTTTTTATAATAAAAGATAGCTAAAAAGGAAACGGTCGAATTTGCCCTAAGTGTCTTGTTAATGACATACAACCTCCTAAAACGCTGTATTTCAAAATTTTCTTATTTAGTGTGTATATTGTAATCATTTTTAAGAGCTACTTGTATTGTAATATTACAAACTTTGGTTGAATCTTTTTTAGGCAACAAACTTCTTTTAGGACCAAACCTTGGTTTAAAAAAGCGCGCTATACAACAACAACCGTACCCAGTGAATCCCACATATAGCAAGCTATTGTTAGGGTCTGGGGAGGGTGGGATATAGGCAGAACTTACCTCTATCCCTAGGGATAGAGAGGCTGCTTCCAAAAAGACCCCGGCTTAAAGCGAGCTTAAAGCGTGAGGCGCTGAAGCGCTGGGGTTGTCGTTTTTTTTTGTTCTGAGGCGACAAAACACGTGAAGCGTTTTGAGGCGAGCTTTAAGCGCGAAGCGCCATTGGTTTGAGGCGACGCTTCAGCCCAATCAAATCACATTTGGGTTTTTTCTTTAGGCCCAATAGTCTCAAACAGGGTTTAAATAAGGCCCGCTACTTCTTTACCCTAAAAAAAGAACGTTATCCTTCTTTTAACAACTTCAGCCGCTCCCTCCCTCTTCTCCAGCGATTCTTCATACTTTCTCCAATAATCAACTATTTTTATGTTTATGTTTTAAGTGTGTTTCGACTTTAATTTATGTTTTAACTATGTTTTTTATGTGTTAAGTGTGTTTTTTAATCATGTTTTTGTGTTTATTATTGATTAACTAGTAGAATAGGTCATATTGATGTGTACAAATATTTTTTTTTATTTTTTTTTATTTTGAACGCTTCGTAAACGTGAAGCTCTCGCTTCACGCTTGAAGCTTCGCTTAAAGCTTTTGGAACCAAAACGCTTCGGAGCGCCTCACGCTTTTTTAAACCAAGGACCAAACAAATGAAGTTTTAAAACCTTTAATTTACGGCAATCCGATCCGAAGTGTAATATGTGCCGATCATGTCACTTGGAAACCGATTAACTTGGAATATTTTCGTAAATCGATTAGATGATTTTATGGTTTTTTGACAATTTAAAAGGTGACAGAATTAGTTAAAATTTTGAGGTAGCAAAGTTGGCAAGCTGAGAGGTGACAGCAGTTACTTTTTATGCGCAGGTCAAACGGGTCGGGCCGGGTCAGTTAGCCGGCCAACCATTATTGTTTCGTCGCTTTTCTTTTATAGTTGTAAGCAGCTAAAATATGATTAAAAACTATATTACAGAAATAATAATAAAAAAAATCTTTTAAATAAAACAATATGGGACATTGTAAGCATTTGGTTATACGTTAGGGGACTTTTGAGTTTTGACCCATTAGCCCTGATTCATATTTGGCTTCGTTTGATCCGTTACAAATACAATACAGCTTGAAGGACCCGTTTCAATGTAAACACGTTGAAATTGTGGCCTCTAGAAACTGAAAGTATAATATTATAAACTAATGAATGATTACTTACAGTTTTTAGTTGCTCCAGTACAAAGTCCACCAGCTGTTGGCTTGACATGCAATCCCTGTAAAAAAAAAAGAAAAATTAAAAAAATGTATGTTGATGCCAAACAGATTGACTTCATAGTCGGTTGAAACTGTAATGCAACAAGAGAGTAATATATATATGTATGTTTGTGTGCGTGTGTATATGAGGTTAAGCTAAAAAGGCTTCAAGTCCTAAAAGTGTGACTATGTGAGAGGGATTGTTCACCATTGATCAAGGGTAATTAAAGGCTAGGATGAACGGACTGACATGTGGACTCAACCAGTGGCGGATCTAGAAAATAATTATAGGGGCAATGTTTCAAAAAAAAATTCTATAGGGGCAGCAAAATCGAAATAACGTCAAATTTTCAAAAAAATTACACTACCGCCGGACTCAACTTGAACAAGATATGAGGCTGGGAGGGGCAAATTAGGAAAAAACCCACCATTGTTGGCTTTTATCTAGTTCCACCAATTTTTTAAATGTAGATAACTTTTTAAACATCACTGTTTAAAAAAATAATATAAAAAAACCTTATACCAAAATTTTGAGCAATTTTTATCTTTAATCTGAGTATTCTTCTATTAAAAAAAAACAAATTTTTTTATAAACGTGTTGAATTGGGTGCATAGTACAGCGGCGTGTCAGGACTTTGTGACCACCTAGAACACAATGCATACATCCAATATAACAGTAGTTATGTTTTTATGAATTCGCTGAACGAATCTTTTTTAATAAAACGGTAATAAAAAATGAACACATTTAAATCGTGTTGAACTGGGTGCATAGTACAGCGCGTCAGAACTTTGTGACCACCTAGAACGCAATGCGTTTATCCAATATAACAGTGTGTTATGTTTTTGTGAATTCTCTGACCAGAACCTTTTTTTGGAGAAAAAATAATTAAAAAAAATGTGGACGCATTTACCCTCAACCACCTAGACACGTGGCTACTCCCGACGACTTCTCGCACTTTTCAGGACTTGAAGCGTTTTTAGCAAGCACACACGCACACACACATATATGGGGGAAGGTTACCATACGATAGCCCTTAATAACATACAATAGCCCTTTAACGTGCAACGGTATGCGACTGTGTGACATCAATTACGCATGTTCATTTTTAAAATCCGCACGTTATAATACATAATTACGCAAGTTATTTGCATAATTACGCATGGGTTGGGTTAAACCCTAATTGCGCACGTTGTTTGCATAATTACACATGGATTGGGTTAACCCTAGTCACACACGTTATTTGCAAATTACGCACGTTATGTTGGTGGTCGCGTACCATCGCACGTTAAGAGCCTTTTGTATTTTAAACTTTTACTATACATATATATATAGGATAAGTCCATACATAAATGAGGTGACAAAATGGGCGGGCACGTGGATTACGCGGCGGGTACCTTTTATAAATGTGGGTCAGGTTGGGCTGGCCCGCAAAAGAGTGCCTTCAGTTCTTAATTTTCAAACAATAAATACTTGGAACATATTTAAAAACGATATAATAACAAAAGGATAATCTATTTTTTGAGATAAAAGGATTTAAGAGGTTCTATTCATTTTAAATTTAGGTGACCAAACACATATTAGATTAACTCATATGAATGTAAAGAACTTACCATATTCCATCACAAGCAAGAACAATAAAATCATCATCCTCACAAAGCTCAACCTGAGAATGGGAATATCAACAAGTTTTATATGTAATTATTGGTGGCAATATGAATGTTGAGTCATGGGTTATCGGCTATGCAGTTAATATCGGTGACATATCACTGATATATCGGTTATCGGTCCCCATGTAAAATATCGGTACCGATATCATCGGAGATATCGATCGATATATCACCGATTTTCTTGATATCAGTACCTTTCTTCTTAATTTTACCATTCGTCTTTCTTCTTATTGCTGCTATTAGTGTTTTAAGTCTTAATTGTTAGTGTTAAATGTTGGTGTTTAAGGCTTAATCAGTTCCTAGTTGCTACAATTGTTGGTGTTTTGCAAGTTGCAATAGGTTAATTTGTTAATGGTAGGAGAGTATAGTGTTGAATTGCTACATATATATATATATATATATAAATAAATTCTGCATGATATTAAAATTACCGATATCCAACCGCGATAACCTATATCTCAAATATCGGTCCTTGATCGATATCCGATTTTTTACCACATTAACTGCTTAGATTAAGAAGATGCAGAAAAGACATATAATAACTTTAAATAAGTCAAAACCAAAATACTTTTACGCACCAAGTTTATATCAGGATTAGCAGTTAAAATTTGCTTTTCAGCAGGCAAGGATTTATCCTTCTTCAGTTCCATGTCCCCTGAACATATGATGAAGTAGAGAAATGCCATAGAGAGCAAAATATGAAATAACTGTTTTAATAAATAATTGTGAAAATATTTAACATATGTGAAGTACCAATAGCCCTTGTCAAGTTTAGAGTCCCGTTAACTCGACCACAATGAATAAAACCACCAGCTTTTGATATCCTTTCTTTCTCAGTTTCGAGATCAGGCTTATGGTCTTTTGACAGATTATATGCCTGCGTAAATTATTAAGATGCATATCGGTGCAAAAACTGGAACACTTGTCCAACTACTTTCATGGATGATCAATGTATTGAATAAGATTGCAAAAGCTATACTATATCAATAATAGTCTAATGTTTATGACTAAAATGACTTGGTAGAATTTATGCATCAAAACATACTTCTAGCGACTTTTGACCCATTTAAATAGAAGTATAAAACAATTTATCCTCTCTTCACACACACACACACATAATACAAATATATGCACACACACACATAGGGTTAGAGTCGTGTGAGAATCACTAGGGTAATTGAGTAACTTTAAAAACCATTCTGGACCACACATTTTTTTCTAGACAAAAAAAAAAAAATTAAAAAAATGCAATTTTTTTCGTTGTCTTTTTTTTTTTTGAATTACACATATGTGTGCATATAGGTGTTTATAATCGAAAGATAAGTATTGTACATATATGTTTGATAATGTACATATACGTACAAATGTGTATTGACTGATTGTACATGCTAAATATATGTATATAAAAGAAAATTATGGTTCTGAATATATTTTTCTAATGTACATGTGTAAATACGTGTTTAAAATTGAAAAACAAGTATCGTAAATATATGTTTGATAATGTGCACATATGTATAATAAAAAGCTGACAATATACACATGTGTATAATTAAAAACTGAAAATATACACATATGCATCATTATTCCCAAGAAAAACCCTTAAAAAGGTGTGAGTAGTAGTATTTTTTTTTCTTAGAGAAAATGTAAGGTTCAGAGTGGTTCTCACAGTTTCTCAATTACCATGTGTTTTTCTTAGGATCCCTACCCTGTACATATAGAATTTTACCATCCCCAGGATAAATATATTTCAAAGTCCACACCATTGGCTGACCTTTCAGTAGACTAAAAGAGAATTATCCCATAACTAAAGGAATGTCACTGTGGGGTTCCAAGTGAAGTCACGAGACCCACCAATACCCTGCTAAATAATGGGATCAGGTAATACATTGGCCTTCAAGAGGGTTGAAATTCAGATATTGTGAAAACTAAAACATTATGTTGTGTTTTTATTAAGAAACAACATGTAAATATATATAGACATAGGAAACCAATCCCAAATTCCCAATTATTATCTAATTCCTATCCAATCCTAAATCCTAATCCAAGTTCATCTCAAACTAATAACTAATAATAATATCAATATCAACACTTATTTAAAAATCAAACGCATGACTAACGATCATCTAGAATTCAAGATATATCACCTGACCCTTTCGAGATATCACACAACGAGAATCACCAGAATTAGCCACCACAAGTTGGTTATTACGAATGACTGCCACGCAAGCAGTGCTGCCACATGTGGGCCCTTCATAGTTAGAATGTGGTCCCTGAACCAGTGAAATTAATGCATTCAGTCCAATTATAATATTGTTTGAGAATATAGCCGGTGGGTTTTATGAATTAAAAGTTACAGTATTTCAATGTGTGAAATACGATTGCAAAAGTTACAGTATTTCAATTATAATCTGAAGATTTATGATAAAATAAGTTGAATTTTTTTTTTGTTCAAAATACACTATGTGCAACCTTTGACCCATTCCATCAATCTTACTTGTTTCCTTTTAGCTATTCTTTTATTTTACATTTTTACCAGTTGGACATGTTAAAGATAAACATATCTCGAATTTAAACACATACTAGTACATCAGTTAACGTTAGAAATATGGGCGCGATGAGTAGGTTAGGTAACGGGTCAAAATAGGTAATTTCTTTTTGCAGGTCATAACTCATAACGAGTCGGCCAAGCTGACAATAAACACTCTTTTTGAATTTTTAGAGTAAAGTACACAGATGGTCCCTGTGGTTTACCAAACTTTTGGATTTGGTCCCTAGCTTTCAAAAAAACACAAATGGTCCCTGTGGTTTGCACTTGTAACAAATTTAGTCCCCAGCCAATAAATCTAAAGGTTTTAGCATGTCTAAGATAGGGACTAAATGTGTTACAAAGTGCAAACCACAAGGACCATTTGTTTACTTTTGGCAAGCTAGGGACCAAATCCAAAATTTTGGTAAACCACAGGTACCATATAAATACTTTACTCGATTTTTTTGTATAAATATCCCGTGTTGGCAGTGTGTCAATTAAGATTACGAGTTAAATGCTTGGTTGGTCCCTGTGGTTTGCAAATATTGCAGACTTGGTCCCAGTGGTTCACTAATTACACGCTTGGTCCTAATAGTTGTAGTTTTTACACTCGGGTGGTCCTTACCACTAACATGTGTTAGTTTTCTTAGTTAAGTATGTGTAAAATGGCTAAAATACCCCTAAACAATTAAAGAAAATAAATATAACGCACCTTCCTACTCTCTATCTCTCTCTACAGAAACCTGCAACCACACCTCCCTTTACTCCCACCTGTTGCTTTGTAAACTACCACACCAGCCCCATCGCAACACTCATAACAACCAACCACCACCCTCAACTACTCGCTGGAAAAACGAACCTGGTCGGAAAAACCAATGTGTAGATATTAGAGAGATCGAGAGAGTTTGAGAGAAAGTGAGGAGCCGACATAATTCCGACATCCTCCGGTGGCGCACCGCAGAATCCCGACGACCCCTTCTAATTCCGGCGTCCTCCGGTGGCACGCCGCAGAATCCCGACGACCCCTTTTAATTCCGGCGTCCTCCACCGTCACAGATTGAAGGTGCAGGTGGCGATGGGTTTAAGGGGCAGGTGGTAATACGTTTTAGAGAGAGGAAAAGATGGAGCAGACCAGATCTAGAGGTCGATTAACCTCCACCGTCACAGATTGAAGGTGGCGGTGGTCGGTGGAGGTGATGGTGATGGGTTGAAGGTGACGTTGTAGGTGGAGGTAGTGGTGGTCGATTGACGGTGGAGGTGGTGGTGATGGGTTGAAGGAGGCGGTGGAGGAGGTGGTGGTGGGTTGAAGGTGGCGGTGGTGGTGGTGATGGGCTGACGGTGGAGGTGGGTGGTGGGTTTTAGAGAGGGGGAGAGGATGAAGAAGATAAAGGGGCAGGTTCAGTTCTTTTTCTTTTTTTTTCTTATTTGTTTAGGGGCAAGTTAGTAATTTTGCATGTATTTAAGTGAAAAACTTAACATAAGTTAGTGATAAGGACCACCCGAGTACAAAAATTACAACTATTAGGACCAAGCGTGTAATTAGTGAACAACTGGGACCAAGTCTGCAATATTTGCAAACCACATGGACCAACCAAGCATTTAACTCTAAGATTACAGTATTTAGATCATTTTCTGACTAGTAAATACTTTTAATTAAAAAATTCAGATCTCTGTATTCAAAATACACTTGGGGCATCTTTAGACTTGTTTAATCCATGTGACCCGTTTCCTTTTTCTCTATTTATTAATTTACCCGTTAGATAAGAAACAAAACCCAAAGCAAAGAAAGTACCTCCTCAACAGGCCAGTCATCAGTTTGACCTTTGGTTTCACTACTCCTAGGAGACCAAATTAATCCTTCCATCATGCCACTAAACTGATCTCTTTTATCTCCCAATATTGCTAACTCTCTCCAACCACGTTGTCCACACATCATTTCATCCAATCTACATAGTCATGCAAACTTGTTATAATAATGATGATACAGATGTGTGATAACGACTGGCAACAAACAAATAAGAGTAATTTGTCATTTTTGTTCTTGAGGTTTAGCCACTTTTGCAGCTTTCATCCAAAGGTATGTTTTTCCGCATCCGAGTCCTCGTGGTTTCAAAATCTTGTCATTTTCAAAGATCGCAACAAAGTGCCAAACCTCAGGGACAAAATGGCAAGATTTTGTAAGCACAGGACCTAGATGCGGAAAAACAACCCTTTAGATGAAAGTCGCAAAAGTGGTCAAACATCAGGAACGAAAATGACAATATACTCAAAGAAATAGTGTAATACTTCAGAAACAACTAGAGATGGTGAAATGGACGGGCGGGTGGGTTGGGTAACAGGTTAAATGGGCAATATACCGGGTCCAAACAATACCTCTAATAACATCATATTGTTGCTTAATACATACATTCACGAAGTAATAAATCAAAGAGAAACTGTTGTTATTGTGTTCGTGCCTGCCTACTCTTAGAAACTAACAGATTGCTGACTCAAGCAGATGAAACCCCCAAATTATAAAGGTGATTATGCGATATTAACCGACAAAATCGAACCAAAAAAGTTAAAACATATAAAAACGGTGGGTCGTTAATTGTTTTTATGAAAGTCGAAAGTAGCGGGTCGGTTATGGTTACCAATGTTTCCATACCCGACATAACCGAACCGAACCAACATGTAGTAAAATCTTTGTTGGATTTTGGACTCTCCATTTTTTCAATATTCGATGTTTTTGGTTAACGTTTGTTAAAATTAATAGGTAATATCATTTCGTTTTGATTGAATGTTTGTTTGAATTTCTGGTTTATATCATATCATTTTGTTTGAATATTTGATGATAGTTGGTATTAATATTAAGATTATATGTATTTTTTAGTACTATGTAATATACTAATATACATAAATATGTAATAACAGTTTATTCCATGGTCAAAAATATTTTGGAGCTATTTTTAGCTAGGCCTAAATTCACGGTTAACCGCCGTAACTGACCCACTATAACTTTCAAAACTGATTAACTGAAACCATCATAACCGATCGGTTATGGTTATTGTTATCCATTTACCGACTTCGCGCTTATGGTTATGGTTTTGGGCCTATACTGACCCAAATCCACCATGCACACCCACAGTCCTCACAGTCCTTGTATGATTAAATGAGAGCAAAGAAAAATAAGAAATATGAAACCTGAGGAAAGATTTCTGGACAGCAGTGCCAATATCACCACTAGAATAAGCTTCATGTTTGATCACTTGTTGATGAAGATATTTAGCACAGAACTTGGAGACTGCCTGACCTGAGAACGTTAAGGAATAGTATTTTAGATCTTTAAATAAATAACCTTATTTTTACAAACACACTGCTTAGATATATAGAACATTCATTCATATTCAACCATGCTTATTCGTAACACAATAGGTCATGAAAATTGAAATGTGAATAATGGCGCAAAGAACTATAAGATCTTAATCTAAGCTGTGTCTAGATCATATGAATATAATTACATCAGTGTTTTGTGAATATATTGGTTGTACCGATTCATATTTAGCGACTTTAACAAATTCTGAGCAACCGATTCTCTTACAGATCTCTGTTAAGCTAAAAGCCGACACAAATATCATTTTTGACAATGTTTAGGTGTGTTTTTTTTTTTTGACAATATCATGACTAACACCATACGTAGTGGCTACGACACCTAAAACTGAATATTATATGTTTCCACCCCTTGCGTTGCAACGCAGTTCGGTTCATTACGGTATCAATACTGGGTATAAAAACCGGAAGAAAACCAAAAAATAAAGTCATGAAATGCCCAAAAGGACACGTTTTTTACATAGATCGAAAACCATAAAAACGAATATAGATAATGGTCTCGATAACACCGACACCAGGACGGATGTTTGATCGGAAGTGGTTTGGTTTGTCACGACACCGGTACATTACGGCACTCTCTGTATTCTAGGATATAAAAATATATATTTTAAATAATGAATTGTAATAAATGACTGGAGGTATATGATACCTATTACTCTAAATTGGGTACTGGACCATTACTGATAAAATTGGTGCAAGTTACTTTCATGGCTTTCAATTTAAAGTATCACAAAAATTGGATAGGTGTACACTCTTGTTTGAAAAAGACTGTTGATGGATTCATGTTCAGGAACAGTTTCGGATAAAGTGCAATAGCACATACAGTCTAAGGACTGGAGTGTGGCCCCAAACAAGTATAAAGCAAGAAGAAAGTAAAACGTGGGAACCGTGTTCTAAGAATTGGGAATTAAACACAACAAAATACCTTTAATGATTCTACATGTCTTTTTCTCAAAAAAGAAAAGAGTAAATGAAAAAAATAAACTAAATTAATTAACGTCAAAAGGCGAAACTGGGTGATGACTCAACTAACACTGAAAACAACATGCAACAAGAAAGTTCTCAAAGAACCAAAAAGTTGATTAGATGCATTAAAAATACTGTAATCATGTTTAAGTAGTAATGATGATCAAATAAAGAAACACTAAAGTAGATATAAATGTGTATTGCACGCTTACCTCCATGGCCATCATAAACGCCAAAAAACGACGTCGAACAGTCCAGATCAGGATAAGCAGCATGCTACCAAACACCTCAAACCAATAAGGCAGACAAAATGCTGAGTCATCCACATCAACAATAAACTCCAAACATCAAATCAAATGCATTAATTCTACACCCTATTGGTAGAAATCAAAAACACCATCATTATATTTCTCTTTTCCAAAGTTAACGAAGTTCCGTAATCTGAACCATCATTCTAAAGGTAAGGTTGTGATCATTTGAGTTTCCATAAACGAACTACAACACCATGAATGAACTAAATGACCCAAGATTTAAAAAAATAAAGAATTGACTATCCAAAATATGAGTCATATACGCAGTTCGTAATTCCATATCTTCCATGATTTAATAGAAACAACTATACAAATAGCTAGAATATAGCCCGGTTTAGCTACTTACAGCATCTTCCATTGACGTACGCCACCCTTGCATGGATGACAGTCCATATCTTAGTTTCTCATTCTCACCATCCTCAGAAAGTTTGTCAGTTTTAGGCGTGCTTAGGTATATTCCCATTTCTAGTTATCCTTATCTGCCTGTGAAATTAACAGTCATAACATTCACATCACATACAATAATCAACCACTATATCCAGTAACCTAGAAAAATTAAAAGACATCACATACAATAATCAACCACTATATCCAGTAACCTAGAAATATTAAAAGGTAAACAAGCCTAGTTTCAAGCACACAAGAATCCAAAATTACTAATCAAACAACACGTATTAAAGAACAATCCAGAAAAAAACACACATAAACACAATTCATAATATTTCACTCACAATTCTAAATCGCATCATCCAGATTCCGTTCAAAAAACTGAAAATGAATGGAGAAACATGATACATCAATCTGTTATGGACTAGTACCATTGCAAGGTATGGGACTTGTCCCACATCGGTTGTATGGGCAACCAATATGGGGTTTATATACCAAATGGACTCTCTCACCCACTAGACTAGTCTTTTGGGTTGAGTTCTCTCGTTTGACATGTAACACAATCCCTCAACAATAAATCAAAATCATTACATACGCTGCATGTTAACGAAACAACAACAGAACCACACATGCTTCAAATCACGAACCGAAAATCCTTGGGGAGAAACCCTACGATAATCGATTAATCAACGATAACCAACCACTAAATCACGTAAAAGCTAAACAAGCCTAGTTTCAACCATACAAGCATCCAAAATCACTAATCAACACAGCTTAAATCATAGTTATTAAAAGTCATCGCCTCTTACGACTAGGCCATTTTCCTAGCGAGGTGAGGCAATTGCGCTTTAATTCCCAGGTGATGGTTCACACACAAATTCCAGCGAGATTCCTAGATCCTGAGAGTTCTAGCCAAATTCTCTAAATTCCGTCAAAATTCCAGCCAGATTTCCACTTTTATCTAAGGAAAGCTACTTTTCTACACTAATATTTTCGAACTGTCGGTACTAAATATATGATATTAAATGTTATATAATAGCTTTTGTTTATTATATTTGAAGAATATTATTATTTTTCTAATACATAATATTTTTTAGTTTTTCTCTCATTGCCCTCGCTTTTTTTGTGCCTTGCACCTAGGCCCCATGTGAGGTTTATACACCTTGAGTGCACCTAGCGCCTTTAATAACTATGGCTTAATACAAAATACTAAAACAACATGTATATATTATAAACAAGCCAGAACAAAACACATAAACACAATTCTAAATCGCATCATCCAGATTCCGTTCAAAAAACCAAAAACAAATTAACAAACACGATACATCAACAATTCAACGATAATTCAAAAAATCATTACATACGTTGCATGTTAATTTAAACATTTAATCAACGATTGAAATTACAACTACTAAACCACGCACGCTTCAAATCACAAATTGAAAATCCTGTTGTCAAAGCCCTAGGATAACCGATAAATCAACGATTGAAACATCGCAACAGAAAGCGAGCCTAATAGTATCATATCAACAAACAATCAAATCGTGAAATAAGATCCGTAACTGTATCATTGAACGATTAAAAGCAAAAAACATCAACAATTCAACGATAATTCAAAAAATCATTACACACGTTGCATGTAAATCTAAACATTCAATCAACGATTAAAACAAAAACAAAACTACACACACTTCAAATCACAAATCACAAATCGAAAATCCTCGCGTCAAAACCCTAACATAACCGATAAATCAACGATTGAAACATTCATATCACATAAACGAACAATTAAATCGCGAAATAAGATTCGTAACTGCATCATTGAACGATTAATGATAAGATAATTAGAGATTGATGTATGAATTGCTTACGGTTTATGGAGATTTGGATCATCCGTAACGAGTGTTTCCGATGGGCGACGGTGGTGGTTTGGGGAGCATAGATAGCGACGAAAGGTATTTTTTGTTATTTTTGTAGTTGATTGATGAATATATAATATTATATATATATATAAATATCTATTTGATTAAATGCAAACATATGTGAATGGTACTAGAGGCTTCTTTTATTGGGTAAAGTTAAAAAGAAAAAAAAGGCAAATTCATCTTGTTATTAATGGAATCACTCGATTATATTGGTCTTTATTAGACATAATGTCTATATACTAATTCAGAAGGAAATTCAATAAATATAGGAATACCCTCTTTGTAGGAAATCGTATCTAAGACCAATTCGTCCTCAAGCTTTATATCCCACCCTCAAATATGCCACTACAGTATAGGACCATAGACAAAGTAAAAGAAGTAGTAAATGGCTATATACAATATACATACACATTCCTTTCTTTTTCTTTAAATATCAAATTAGAGTTAACTGTCATTTTTGTCCATTGGTTTATCTAATTATGTCAGTTCAGGCAAAATTCAAATTTGTATCTTTAATGTTCCTACATTCTTGAAACATATCAATTTCGTCCAAAAACTTAACGTCTGTTAAAACCTGTTGTTTAATGAAGAGTAAAAAATGTCATTTCTTTTTGTATTTTCTTTTTTTTCTTGATTTAAATTAAAAATGGGAATAGAAAAAGAAAATGATGGTTTTACCCTTCATTAATCAGTATGTTTTAACAAATGTTAGTTTTTTAGATGGAACTGGCATGTTTCAACAATGTCAGAGACAGAAATGGTACAAATTTGAAATTTAGCCTGGACTGACATAATTGGACAAACCACAAGGACGAAAATGGCAGTTAACTCTTGAATTTTTGTTTATAAATAGTGTTTAACCGCCATGTTGCAGGTGCGTGGGTTGTAAAACCATGCTAAGTGACAATCAAAACCGAGGAAATCGTAAAGTGATGTAAAAGGTAGCAAAGATAAACACAAACTTATACCATTAATTGGCATAAAATGTAGCCAAACTCTGATTTATAGATAAAGCTTCAAATAAAAAAACCCTAAAGAAAGAAGACTAAACTTTCAGGTCCAAAGTGAAGTACATAAACTTGAGGGACTGAAAATGTAATATGTACAATAAAACAAAAACCAAAAAAGGACAAAACTTTTGTAAAAAGGTTAAAACTGGAGTAATGGTATTGTTGTAATTTGTAAATATGTTTAAAGCAAAGGCTTTTTTAGTTACTCTAGATAAGAATCTATCCTAATTGTTACTATATAACTAATAAACTAAACTATTGGATGAGATTCTTGTGCTGAAGTAAGTTTGTCAAAATTTGTAAGACTCGATTTTGATGATTTGAACATTTGTTTATGTGAAAAATGTCATGTCTGAAATATTGATAAAATAAGCATCTTGCAATGACAAATCGAAAACCTTATTAAACATCATATTTTAAAGTTGTAAGAGGAGAAAAGGTAAAAAAAAACATTAAAGCAGTTTTGACGACATACGTGTGTTTGCAATTTTATGACTTGTTCGTTATCACGTATAACTTGGTTTTGTATAAACTTTATACCAAAACGTGAATAAAGAAAAGAATGTCACACCACCTTAATAATCAAAGTTTATCAAATCTTTAATTAATCTAAATGCTTGATTGATTGGTTTGGATGTTTTGTTGTTTATGGTTTAACGTTATATTATTATATTTGGAGTGTCTTTGACTATAACTTTTTGACTTGTCTACTAGTAAAGTAGTAATTTATGTCTATTTTATATGAGATGATGCTATATCATTGTTTGTTTTAGTTAGCCACAATAGTGATAGTCTAGAATAAACATTAGTCTTTCATTAGTCATCCATCAACCAAAAAAAAATAAGAAAATGATTTCCAAACGTTTGATAAAGGGTCATATTCATATATTTCAAAAGATGAATCTGTGCGGAAAAAAAATTACTTGAATACGTTTAACTATTAATATGACATCGAATGGATTAGTCCAAACGTTATCTGATATGTTAGCTATATGAAAACATACGTTTCGATGTATCCGATTTAACTCAATGTAACATATATAAACTGTTTATTTAGCTCTGAATGGAGATCTTAATGGTTTTGATCTTAGGGTCATTTATAAAGAATCAATTTCAATTTATGGCCCCTAATTAAACTAAATGATTTTTGTATTATCAGTTAATGTTCCAAGTGGTGGTACTGGGAGAAGGATGCGGTGGAAGTTGTTGATGAGGCAAATGATCATTGTATCTTTTGTTCTTCTTAAGGTAATATAGTATTTAGTGTTTTACTTGGTTGTCGACCATGCTTTTAGTGTTTTTTTGTCATTCAACCCATCTTTAGATGATTTCATTGTTTGTTTAACCTGAGGGGTGCTTTTTTCATTAAGCCCATCAAGAGTTTGAGACTGATTTATATCAAGTTTTGTATAAAAATGGGAACTTTGAATTCAAAAGCACTAAAGATTGGTTTTTTAATGGTTTGGCTATGTGGGTTTGTCATTTAACCCATCGTTAGATGATTTGCTCTTCTTCCAGTAAAGAGCAAATCAAGAATCTTATGAATTCAGTGGGAAAGAGCAAATCAAGAATCTTATGAATTCAGTGGGACCCATTGTTATAATATTTGCAGCTGCTAGACCTTTTAGTGGGTTGATTGGGAGTAGACAGTCTTTGGCTGTTAGATCATGGCTTGGTTTATCACAAACTTAGGGTTGTTCTTTTTAGTCAAGACCCTTCTGTTTTCTCTTTTGCAGATACTTTTGGACCTGATTCAAGGGTTTATGTTGAACCGAAGATTGATTACACGTAAGCTGTCTTCGATCCACCTAAAGTTTTCATTTTTATAGCTTTTAAGTTTAGTGCACACATACATTTGCATTGATGAGATGTAAAAGTTTATAAATTGTTCATATATGGAATCCAAGGTAAATCTTTGATTTATTAGGTGTTTGGGTTTGCATTTGCTTTCAGGGGTTGTTTAAATCGTATTGAAAAGACCGAAATGTCCTTTGTTTGGATTATCAATCCTAAACACTTTGAGAATAGCTTATTGTTGTATCGAAACTCAATAGGCATATAAGAAGGTTTAACAAGCAATCCCAAACACTCCCTAACTGATTTTTTATGATTAGATGTTTTAATAATCGAATTGAAGTATTCGGGTCAAAAATTGATCTTTGTTATGACTTTATGCTTATTTAGTGTGAAAATCATTAACTTTAAGGAAACGTGTAAGAAATGTATTGAGATAGATGTAAATATACCAGCATATCACTAGCTTTAATCTTTACTGTAATGTGAAGCTCAACTTTTTCAGATATGAAGCACGTGCATCAGCTTGAAATTTGTGATTCATATATTATTATAAAAGTTGAACAATATAAATGTCTACTTTAAACATTTTATTTAGAAACAAGCTGAAAGGATGAAACGGAGATAAAGCTTAGAGAGGACGATTTTGAGGTATAGCATACAATTCAGTTTTCATAGTTGATACATTTTTGTGTTGAACAAGAATTAAGATTATGATTGAGGAGAAAAAACGCAGCATCCATGATGCATTATGTGTTGCTAGAAATCTTATTCGTAATAACTCAATTGTGTTACGTGGCGGGTCTGCAAAAAATTCATGCTCAATTGAAGTTGAAGCTGCCACAAATAAATATTCAGGTGTAGAACAAGTACGATATATAATCTTCAACACATGCTTCAAACTTTTCGCATTTTACAGGTGCCGTTTCTACATGTTCGTATGAAAACGGGTCAACTGGTCTAATTGTATGAACGGGTCAAACTACAGTGTATTCAACTGCTTACCATAAATATTTTTTAAAAGGCTTATGTTATTATTTCGCTATATGGTACTGGCCCAGGGTAAACCCGACCTGTTTGCCCTGCTGCTCATAATGTTTAACTGTTTCAACTTCTAACCCATCACCCATATCTCTCCTATTTTTGCCACCTATATCAACTACAAAACCATACTTTTTGTAGCACTTGGACTATATTGTTTTCTTGCTGTTTGAATATTGACGCTTACTTTGCTCTTGCTGTTTACAATTTATATTATGTGTGTCCATTGGTATGTGGAGAAGATGTGAATGTGGGTCCCATTTTTCTAATGATATACTGAATATGTTGTTATTTGTGTCCATGGTATGCCTTCAGGGCTTCTATAGATGCCTTGGACTCTGTACCCATGGCTCTTGAAGAGAATAGTGGTCTCCAACCCATGGAAAAACTATCTGCAGTGAAAGCTCAGCAAATTAAGGTATTTATGACAGTGGTTAGTAGCATGGTGTTGTAGAGGGGCAAATGGGCATTTCGGGTAATCATAAAGCATATAAAGTCTGAGTGTGGATCAAATTACTTGATTTTTAAATACGTATAAAATATTTTGGAAACTTCATGTTGTAAGTTTTTATAGGATAAGAGATTAAGAGACCATCTATGAAAGAGAACACTACAAGATGATCAAACGCCGGCGCCCCATTTGGACTACACAATCCCAATAAATCAAGGGAGATAACTGTTTTCAAAGAACCACTATAGCTAAAATAGGCGAAGAAGTCAAGTTTGTTCATATTTATAGACCTTATCTTTTGAAATCATAGTAACTAATTCTAATGTCTCTTAGTATTTAGGATATAAAGAATCTATTAACCATATAATATTGTATACTGAAGCTCAAATCATTTTCTTTCCACAATTGGCCTACAAAAAATATTGACACTATTGCAATCTACCGTTGGCTACACAAGTTGACCAGCAGCCATGGGTCAAAACAACAAAGCAGCGGCTAGCGGCTTTATATTTAGTTTATTACTATCTTACAAGACAACTAATTTCCTGTAACAAAAAAAGTAATGCGCGAGAAATTAAAAAGTTTGTTTGATGTCACATGTTATAACGCGTGTTGGCGATGTTTCGAACTTCGTAGCTCACGCCGCAACTTGTGTGGGTCAAACCGTGCAAAATTCAGAACGTGTTTATAAAAAAGTTCAACCTTAGGTCAGTTTCTATGACTCTATATAAGTTCCCCAATTTAATAGGTTTTGTTTTGTTTTGAAATATGTACAACCGCTTCAACGGAACGTGATCTCCAAACCCGATGCGTCCGATTTTAAAAGATTTGAAATCTTTCCACAGATGTATGTTGGGTGCCAAACCATTGTAAATGATTGCAGCATCGCATCATCATACTCAGCAAATCCCACCAATAGCAAGGTTAAGGTAGGGTCTGAGGATGGTAAGACGTAGACAACCCTACCGCTACTCTATAGGAGCAGAGAGGCTGCTTCCAGTGAGAGACCCCTGGCTCAAAAATGATTGTAGCATGTTACTGTGCAATTGACTTGTGAAGAACAAAAGCTGGTTCACATTACCAAAGAGTTGAAAACAAGAACTTATAGGATTAAACTAAGTAGCTCTACTTACAAGCATAAGGTATGTTTAGCTTTTTCATGTTGTTTTTAATATACCCGTTTACCCAAACTATATACCTGATTATATACTTTTTTTTATTTTTTCTTAACCAGGTATGGGTACAAAATTACCAATACCTGGCTCGTCACCATCCCTACCTCAAACAACAACATAAGCAATATGAATGCTTTTATTTGGACTCCTTGGCTACAGTTCCATGTTCTGATTTTAAAATAACATAAGCAAGAAAATTGATATTTATAAATCGTGGTTTGGTTCATGGTTTTACCAAATCGTGAATACCCTAGTATGTATATGTATGGATGTATGTATATATGTATGTAGATAGAATGTATGCATGCATTATTATTGATGTGTGCTAAATAGACTATAAAAATGAACTACTTTAGACTCTCTAAACTAGACACTAAAAAGCTTTAAAAACTAGACTCGACTTAAACCTAAACCACACAATCGGCAAGTGTACCGATCAATGTAGTATAACCTAAGTAAGTCCGGATATCGAACCCACAGGACTCTATTAATTACGCTAATTAGACTCTGAAAGACTTGGACAGATACGACTAAAACTGTTTTGATTGTTTGGGGGGGTTACGGAAAATCTACGGAAATCTATATTAAAACTAATTAAAGACCAAATTAACTAACACGAACGAAAGACGGAAGTTGTTCTCACGAAGTGACGAAGACTACCTAGACTAGAATCCTGGATTGATTTTAAGCGTTTACCAATTAAGTTAATTACTCGTTTTCTGGAACCGGGATCTTATGATACTAAACCTATTAAACACCAGCTAAGCCCCTCAACCCTTCTCGAGGTGAAACTTATGGCGTTACCTAGGCCGTTAATCCTACCGGTTGATTAGACGTCTTTTCGGTTGTCTAATATTGTGTGAGTACTCTAATGATGACCTACTCTTTTCCAATTATAGATCTAGGGTAGTTTAAGTATCTAAACTTGACTTGATAGACTAATAAAACCGACGGGTCAACAAAGGCATGATCTTTTTCCAAAGACCGACAATAGCAATTCGCCGGGTAAGAGGTATTAGGACTAGTAGAACACTAAAATCTAGTAACCTGTTAACTAACACTTCTAAGGTTTACTGGGCCCTTCAACCTTAAAGACTATGAACTTATTCTATGATATAGACACTCACCAAAGTTCACAACCTAATACAACTCTATTCCGTGATATAGACAGTCACCAAGAATCTTACGAAGTAATAGAAAACAGAAAACCAAATCAAAGCATGCACACACACCAAGCTAGATAAACAAACTGCTTACAGAGCACAATTAATCCATAACAAACATGTAATTAACGAAAAAGGTATAAACTTAATATCAATCCATTCATCAAAGTCTAGGTAGTAAATGCGTTTAGCCTTGCATAGTCAATAACGAAATCAAAACAAGAATAGTCAAACTAAAATTCATCATTACAAGTTCAAAAAGAGAAAACAAGACAAACAAGGATCATGTAAACCCGAGAAAGTCTTTAATTGTCAATCTTCACTTGATCCAATGATTCCAGAGCTTTCAAACCTTCAAACTTGGCTTAAACGATTCCAATTCTGCTGCAAAAACTCCTTCAATTCGTAACTAGGGTTTACCTATGATAAAAATCACTTAAATACCCCCAAATCTCAGCTCAAAACAAATCCATCTGCAGATACCACCCTCTCGCGGGGCGTGAGAGGGTTTAAGCTTATCGGTTCGCGGCCCGCAACCGTGTTTATGACATCAGCAAAAATAAGCTTCTCGCCGGGCGCGAGAAGCAATAGTTCTGGCCATTCGCGGCCCGCCAGGAGGCATTTTCCTCAGAATTTAACTTATTTCAGCTCCAAAACTCTCCAACTCGTTCCAGGACTTTACCAATTCGTATTTCCACTCAATTATCATGCTTTTTAGCTACTTTAAACTCATACGACCTGCAAAACGCAATTTGATCAAAAGACAACTATTCTACGGAAAACGACACTAAAACTAATAAATATTGTACAAACTGGACACGAATAAAGGATGTATTTTACAATACATCAAATATCCCCACACTTACTCTTTTTTCGTCCTCGAAAAAGAATCTATGCAAACGGAATCAGAGACAAGCAACTACTCGAGACAACAGTTATCCATACTTATTAAAATCAAAACTTGTGTTAGCCGCAATTGCAAATATGTTTGTCCTCTTAAACCCAAAACCCGGTTCCAAGCCCTTCTTATACAAATTTAGTTCAGGTGCAACCAGCTTACCTAGGGTCTCACACTAAAAGGCACAGTCCATCTAATCCCGCCTCAAGCTTATAGAACAAAAGGAACGATCACTGGAGTGATTCCTAACCGTTTTATATCAAAATCAAAAGAATTTAAAACTAATTTTTTTCTTTCATTTTTTTTCTCTTTTTTTTTCTTTGAGCATAGACGTTGCTTTACTTAACCCAGAGGCATTACGGCTGTAGAGTCGCTATCCCCAACTCGGATTACAATAGGCTTCAGTAGATTTTTATGCACTTTGATTTCACACATCCCAGTGGCAATCTAAGTCAGAGTCACTATCCCCAATTAAGATTACATAGGCCTGTGCTACTTCTCTTAGTTTCTAGCTCAATTTATTTTTTCTTTTCAATTTTCTTTCATGATTAAAAATTCTGACGATTTTAACTCATAACGGCATTCTTTATACTATTTTGGCGGTTTCAATTTTTCATTTTTCCTAGATGAGCACCCACTAGCAAACCGGCAATTAGGTACATTAAGATCAAAGGAACCTAGAACCAGACCCGGGCCTATTCACATATCCCAAACTAGACACAAGCTCGACTATCTTTAACTCATATTATTATTATTTGAACTCGAGTAGCGGCCCATCTTTTCTATCATTTTCCGTTATATTCTTGCAAACTTCTTATTTCAAAAGACAATTTCTAAATTTTTTATTTTTTTTATTTTCTTTAACTCTATGACTACGACTCCTATTTACATCATGCATCCCATCCCCACACTTAAAGATTGCATTGTCCCTAATACAAAGACGAGACACGACTCAAATTACCTAGAAAAAAAACTAAAATGCTAAATAACGAAATAAATATATATACAAGATATAAGTGAAACGACTTAGCTGTAAATATGCGAGACTGTCAATGTGCCAGTCAATTCCACATACGCCATCCAATCCGAACACACTCAGCAAACAATTCCTAACTCGGACACGCGAACGGAAGCGGCAAAAATAAACACCATACCTATAATCAAACCAACTACTAACATACCATCATAAAAATAAAAGTGTTCAACACATCCAACAAACATCCAAACATACTACCCCCAAACCAACCCAACCAAATACCAAAGTATTCAAAATTAGGGATACAGACCGAGTTAGATTAAAAACAACATAAAAGAAAAATAAAAGATACTAGATAAACCACCACGGCTGCTGCCTAAAATCACTCATCATCATCCGACTCCTCCGATCCCTGCTGGGGAACATGATACGGCTCAACCCTTGCTAAACCACTTGATCCTGCCTGTGGCTGCCTGAAGAACGGGGGAACCGCGAGGTGCATATCCTCCATCATGTACCTCATACCATCCTCTAACCTCTGCTGACCTGCTCGTGCATCCGACGACTCTCCATCATCACCTGCCTAACACCTCCAAACTGAGTATCCACATAACCCCTCAAATCACCAAAACCGGTCTCCATCCGGTCATACAAAGAGTCCAAAGTAAGCGGGTTAGGACGTGGCGGTATAGGTGGAGGCTGAAAAGTAGGTGGATCAATATCTGGCTGCCTGGGTGGAGACTGAGGCTGAGGCATCCGCGGTCTGGTCCTCTGCTGATAACGTGTAGATGTACCAGACCCTGAAGCCGGTGTACTCTGTGACTGCTGGGTAGAATAATCCCACTCGGGTGGGTCAGAATAAGTCAAAATACCAGCAGCCTGAAGATCCTGTAACCTCATAAACCCCGGCGTCGGCCCCTCTCTCATCTTGTCCGCCGGGTACCTGGCAAAAACGCCCAAACTCTCTGCCAACCATGTAATGTACGGGCCCAAATAAATCCTAGCCCCAGAACCACCTCTCCATGTTCGCCTCATCGACCAAGCAAAAATCATTGCGAGATTAGCGGGCCGCCACTCAACCATGCACATTAAACAGAACAAACTCACCTGATTAACCTTGTTATCACCTTGACCCCTTCCTACCAAAGTAGCTGCTAGAATTTTGTGTACAAACCTCAACACTGGGTCGGTGATCTCACTAGCCACCATGTTGGTTAAATAGGGCGCCCTCGAAATCGTACCCCAAAACCTCTTCAACTCACTTGTACGAACACTATAGTCATGATCCTTTATAAAACCCCCCTGAAGGCTTGTGATAAAAGTCATCTGTCTGTACTTCCTCTTCAGTGTAAAACTGCAAAGCCACAGCAAACTGAGGAATGGTCATCTCGTAAGATTGGCGACCCAAAGCAAAGAACACCGCATCTTTCTCAAAGAAGTTCCCTTGTTTGTATTCGAATGTCGAATGAAACTCAAGGGTAATCTCCTTGTATTGACGAGCATCACAATCCAAAACTCTCCGGAATCTCGGTCCCAACAATTGCTCAACCCGGGCCCTTGCCCCTAAACGATCCAAAATTGGCGTGCTCCCTCTAATTAGTTGTAGTTTTTGATATCTTTTTGGAATTATGTTGAATTGTATTAGCTTACGGTTTAAACATTTGGGAACTTGCGTTGCGACGCATGATTTTTAAATTTGTGTCATCGTAACTTCGGTGAAATTTTGTAAAACAGGTTATTGGTATTACAAAATATTTCTGGAATTTTTCGCCAAAAGATGCAGAAATTTTATTTATTTATTTTTTTTTGCAGTTTTTTTATTTAATAGATTAGGCTGTTGGAAATGTGTCACAACCAAAAATTTGTCACGAAAAATAGGAGACCTGAATTTTTTTTTGGTCAGAAATTTGTCACAAAAAAAAATCCTCACTTTCCTCGGAAACTATCACAAAGAATACTCAGTTTCCTCATAAAACTGTCACAAACAATACTCAATTTCCTCGGAAAACTGTCACAAAAAAAACTTATTTCCTCATAAAACTGTCAAAAAAGCCCAGTTTCCTCGGAAAACTGTCACAAAAATAACTCAGTTTCCTCATAAAACTGTCAAAAAAACTTAGTTTCCTTAGAAATCTGTCACAAAATTATGTGATTTTTATTTTTAATTTTTGTTTTTTTGTCGAAAATTCGTAGAAAAAACTTCTTATTTATTTGTCATAATTGGGTCACAAATAATGTTTAATAAAATTTGTTTTTTTTTTGCCAGAAATGTGTAGTTAAAAAAATAAATCTTAAAAGGTAATAATTAAATATATTGTAGGAGATTCGTAGCAATTTGCGATGTAATGGTTTTGTAGGAAATGTGTAGGAAGTTGCGTAGGAAACAGGTTTCCTACGAGCTATTTTCCTACATCAGGTGTTTGTCATAAATGCGTAGGAGAGCCAATTTTATGACGCATTTCCTACGAAAACTGGTATAAGAATTTTCAAATTTTCTAGTAGTGTTAGTAAATGCTTGACTTTTGTGGTGTGTTGACTTATAAGACCTATGGTATCAATCAGGCTGGCCATTCTCCTTTGCTACAGTTCCATGTTCTTTTAACTTTGTTTTAGATTATCCACTGAAACATTATGTAGTAACATTATGTAGTTGGAGGAAAATAGCTGAGAAATAGTTCTATTTTAAATCAACTTATTATATAGGAAAAAAGCGTCATAATCCCTTTTAATTTCCAAACACTATATTTTAGGCTTTATGATTTGTCCTAAGCTCTATATTATATGCTTCATGATTTGTCCTCAGCTCTAACATAAGGAAGAATGTTTTTTTTATGATTTTTTTCTTATTTGTTTGTCAATTAATCGTAACTTAGTTTTTTACATAAGTAATGCCACAATTTATTCATTTCAACTTTTTTTTACTAATATTAAAAAGTACAATTGATTTTGTAACGCTTCTTTGAATTTCACGATTTCTTTTTCTCTACTAAAATTCGTAACGTGTAGTTTTAACTTTCATTATTTTATTATTTTATGGAATACGCTTATTTAACTATCTAAAAATTGGTTTTTTTAAGTTTGTTTTGTGTAAGGGTTTTTTGTCAGCTTTTTTAGGTTTTTTTTATAATCTTTTCATATGCCATGTGGCTCATGTTTGAAGCTTCAACTAATTCTAGATACGAAGGTTTATTTCAGTTTTGTTTATTGTGGAAATCAAGTATATTATTATTCGATATATGGTTACTCGTGATTCAAACTTATCTTGACTTTTTTTTTTAGTATACTCATCTTGCCCCATGACCCAAACCCTTCCAGCTTGCTCATTTTGCCACCCTTAGTTACAATCGCAGGCTAATCTTAGTATGAACATAGACCCGGATCATGGGGCTCATTTGATATGCAACATGATGAAGGATAGATAAACTCTTGCATGCTAAGTTGTGGTCTTAGAGCAAAAAGATAGTACTCTGAATTGTAATGTTGTTTTGATATTGTTGGCAGGGTGGGTGGGATGAAATGAACTGGATATGTTCCCTTCTTTAAATGTGCTAAACGGTAATATTTTTTAGTTGCATGAGACTGCACATATTAGTGGAGAGAGTTTTAAGGATGGTGGTTGTTTGTGGTATGGAACATTGGTCACCTTACATGCGGTGGTGTATGTTTTGCGATGACTATCAACAAAAGCCAAGAGCAATCACTTTCTAGGGTTGGTTTGTACCTGAAACAACCGGTTTTCACTTATGGCCAATTGTACGTCGCGTTATCTAAACAAGAGATGGTGTTAAACTGCTAATATTAGACAAAGATGGAAGCCTATAGATAAAACGTCAAATGTGGTGCATAAAGAAGTCTTTAATGACTTGTGATTTTTACGTTACTTTCTTTTTTCAGTTCATTGTAGTTTACTAATTTCATTAGTACTTAAACTTTATTTGTTTCAAAAGATTATTTCAACTATTTTAAGTTATAAATTTGTGTTTTACTTCAACGTGAAGTTCGCGGGTTCTTAAACTAGTAAAATCAATAAATCAGGAACCTAAAGATAATTTATTGTGGAGTCAATAACTCTTATAAACTCAATACACCAAAGAAATTATTACAACTTCTTTAAAAATTTTAAATGCATGTGTTGGTGTACATGTTATCTTCATAACTGCGCAAAAAAAAAAAAAATCTTCAGGATTGATGTATTTTAATCTACTCCAGCTTGTTTCTTTGTTTATTATAGCGGTGTATATTTAATTCAAATTCACACCCATGCTATATTCCCATCTTTTCATGTTGGCCACAAAAGAAAATCACTGAATCAATAATTAGAGCACAATTTACCATGTAATAAAATATCACCTGATATTAAATCAAATAATAATTAGTAATCAATATGAACAAATAATAACATCATTGGATTTACTTAAAGTTCCTTGATATTTATGATAACCATCATGTAAAATTAGTAAATTAAAAAATATTTGTAAAATAAAATGAGAAACACAAATATTTTGAAAAGGTGATGGAAGTTTCAACTGTCACGTCCGGATGATGTGTTTTCCAACGATTAAAACTCTAAGCTGAACGATTAATCCTTAAGTGTTAGCACTGAAATATAGCATAAGTTTTACAGTAAAACATCCATTCTTACAAAAAAAACATGTCCTAGAGGGTCTAAACCCATTGCTTGTTTCTCGAATGAAACAAATTGATTCTGGCCTAAAATTAAATTATTTAACGATTATAAAAAAGGCTTTTTAGTAGTAAACATTATATGTTATTGGTGGACATTGTTGATGTCTTTGTAAAAGAAGAGGGAGTTGATAAGGTAACCAATAAAATAAATTAAAGGAATATGGATGCTTTTAGGAAAAGGTGGTTGTATAATTTTAAATAATATATTACTTTAGACATATCAAAAAAATTTAGACACCGTTTATAAGAAATTCTAAAAACACTTAAAAACGTGTCTAGTCAACTAACAAATCAAAAAATCAATAATTATTAAAAACACCAAAATCCATGAAATAAGAAAACAAAAAGATATTGTATATCATCAATACCTTTTTAATTTTTAACTACTCAATTTTTCTCATATATATATCATTATATATTGAAAAATACACAAGCCTCCCATTAGTTTGTTTTGATGTTTTTGTGTAAACAAATATCAAACACATCACCTAAAAGCAAGTCTCACAATAACAAAAGCATGAGATGTGATAAAACACCTACAACGTCTTCCAAAAACATATATTATGGATGAGTCTTTTATATATCAAACATATGAAAGAATTACTAATAATAATATATTAAATAGGTCTTAGAGAAATTAGTTTCACATATAATAATAATTTGACACGAATACTAAAAGCAATGTTTATTTTTTAACAACTAGAATCAAGCTCCCCCGCGTTGCGGGGCATAAGACTATGTCAAATAGGATTAATGTCACACCACCGCAGCGACTATCATCACTGAGTCAATCCAGCCTGCGTGTTGCGACAAACTTATCAAACGAAAAAAATAAACGTAAAAATATTGAACCACACATGCACGTTGTGTCGTGTTAACTCGTAGAATTTTGAGTGAAAAAAAAAACGTTGAATAACACACGCACGTTGTGTCGTGTCAACTTGCAAAATTTAGAACGAAACGTAAAACGGAAATTGCAAAAGATAAAAAGTATAAGGGACCAAAGTTGAAGGTTAAAATGTTGTGAGATTAAATTGAAGATAATGAAAAGTTTTGAGTTAAAAGTGAAAAAAAATTATGTGGGTTAAAATTGCAAGACACAAAAAACTTTTGGGTCAAAGTTTAAAATCAAAATTTTTTGAAACACTCTTATGCACAAATTCGTAAACTTTTCTAGAATGGATACACCATGCCTACAAATAAATTAAACTCCCAAATTTTAGTTATGGAGTACAATCAAATAACTTAGGCGAGTTTTTTTTTATAATATCAAATACAGTCTATGCATAATATTGATTAAAAACTTTACATTAAATTGACACAAAAATATATATATAAACTTATATACAAAATAGCAAATATGTGGGTGATTCTAATGTTCTCAAGCCATTTGGGTAACCGAGATTTACTTAAAACCAAATAAAAAATAGAAACAACTAGTGATTCGAGTTACGAGATGTTAAGGACACCCCTAGCCAAGACTATTATGATTTTGGATATCAAGAAACTCTAATGGTTTTAAGATGTGAAGCCTCTAAATCAAGGGGTTTTAATAGGGCATCACGCCCTTGCTGTGGGTTCGTAGATTGGCCTCCGGAGGAGTCAAAAGGGCAACGACCTTAGTGCGAATTGAGAGTGAGTGTGATAAAAACAAATTTTACTTGTTAGTAAACACTATGCTTTGAATCTTTATGATTAGTGAAAAGGTGCATTGAAATAGGTGGTCTATAGGAGTGATCATTAATGCAACTTAATTAGCAGTGGTAATTTGGAGCAATAAGGGGGAAGGAGTGGTTAAATACCTAAAGTATTTAAACTTTAAAATCAACCAATGAGAATGTGCCATGTCAATCCACCTAAAGTGTTTAAACTTTTGGTTAAAAGTGTTGGCAATCGTTAGACACTTCATGAATTGGTAAACTATTTTTTTTTTAAAAGAGAAAAAGGTGTGATTGGTTGAGAAAGAATGGACCCCACTACACCCCACTCTCCCTCCCCTTCCCTCCCTCTTTCCCGATTCGGTGAACACTCACCGATTTTGGCCACATTTCGGTAAAAAGGTCATCGGCAAACTTGATGGCGGTGGTTAAGGAAATCGGTAAACAAGTTTACCGAGCTTTACCGAGCTCCACTCCCTTCCCCCTAAGAACTAATTCCAGTACTAATCCAAGAATACTCATCCATGAACCACTTACTAGTACAAATAATATAAAGAATTGTGACCAACATTTATTATATAAAGATACCCCAAATATTTGGGACCATAAATGATTAGCAATAAGCCAATAACAATTGAATAAGTTTCTTTAGCTTAAGTTAGGTTAAAAGAATAATATGTAGAAAACACTTTCTACGATATCCGATTAATGATTTCGTATATTTAGAAAATTTAAATTATAAAATCCATATAAGAAATACAAATAGTAATATAAACAACATAAGGTAAATACTTCTTATAGCGGGTCACATGTATAGGACCAACTGGGGCATTGGTCATGGTCTAAAAGATATTTTAGAAGCTCATAAAGGTCCATTTACGGGCCAGGGCCATAAAGGCCTATATGAGATCCTAACAACGTCGTGGCATGCTCAATTATCTCTTAACCTAGCTATGTTAGGCTCTTTAACCATTATTGTAGCTCACCATATGTATGCCATGCCCCTTATCCATATCTAGCTACTGACTATGGTACACAATTATCATTGTTCACACATCATATGTGGATTGGTAGATTTCTCATAGTTGGTGCTGTTGCATGCAGCCATTTTTATGGTAAGAGACTACGATCCAACTACTCGATACAACGATCTATTAGATCGTGTTCTTAGGCATCACGATGCAATCATATCACATCTCAACTGGACATGTATATTTCTAGGCTTTCACAGTTTTGGTTTGTATATTCATAATGATACCATGAGCGCTTTAGGGCGTCCTCAAGATATGTTTTCAGATACCGCTATCCAATTACAACCCGTCTTTGCTCAATGGATACAAAACACCTACTAAAGTAAACTTATTAAAACTAATAGACAAGTAAAATAAGTTCAAATTGCACGTACGCAAATAATTGACAATAGAAAACATGTGTAGAAATAAAATTTTAAAAATATAAATATGTGTAGAAATATAATTTTAAAAATATAAATGATAAAATAGCAACTTTATAATTTAACACTAAGTAAATTTTTTTAACGACCAACAAATTAATCCGAGTACTCTCGAGGCACCCACTGGACAAACGGAGTACTCCGAGAGTAACCTGAGTTGTCCACCACCACTCCGGGAAAAACCGATAACCCACCCGCTCATAAGCACGACGATGAAATTAACGGTAAAACTTGTTTGGCTCAAGGATCGAACTCAGGTTTCCCTGAGTCTCCTATCATTGCCCACGAGTGCCTCACTCCTTTTTGCACCAAGTGGAAATTGAACTTCAGTCTTCATAGAAGAACTGAGACTCTCCTACAACTTGAGCTAGAAGTCATTGGCTTTAACACTAAGTAAATTAAGCAAAAAAAAATTGATAAAAGGATGATATTTTATGTTATTTAATAATTTGTAGTGCTTTGATGACTACTCCCTTAGTGAGGTGTGCCCACTTTTTATGATGATGCTTCATCATTGTGATATGATATGATTGTTTAAACGAGGATTGAAAGATCATGAAAAACGTTTTTCAATACTCTTAACATAATTCGCTAAGTCCGTTATTTTTTGGGTGTCTTTAGCTACTTATTTGGAGAATAGAGGGAGGAGATGTCGGGAGAAGAGAGAATGAAGCAACTGCTAATATGAAGGAGAGATGTTTGTGGGGAAGACATGGAGAGGCGTCCGAGGTCGTTTTGGTGGTAATTTGGGCAGCTAGGACATGTGACGGCCTGTTTGGAACTTTCCATAAGGGGATTTTCTCAGATTTATTGGGTTTCATTCTGAATTGGTGTATAGGCATTATTGTCTAGTGGAGATGGACATGATCGGGTGGTTCCACTGATCCTTAGTCCGTCAATGATCCAAATTTATCGTTAAAAAGGATTAACAAAAAACCACCCATGTGTATCGTTTGTATGATGTGGATGTGTGCTCATAGTCTGAAATAAGTGTTGTTTAAGGTACATGCTATTTACGTTTATTTATGTATGCAAGTTTGTGACAGTATAAATCGCATAATAGTTTAACACTGTTTGTATGATGTGGATGTGTGCTCATAGTCTGAAATAAGTGTTGTTTTAGGTACATGGTTAAAGTGTTAAACTATTATGCGATTTATATGTGTCACAAACTTGCATACATAAATAAACGTAAATAGCATCGTACATTAAGCCCAGTATTATACGATTTACACGTGTCATAAACTTGCATACATAAATAAACGTAAAAAGCATCGTACATTAAGCCTAGTATTATGCGGTTTATACGTGTCATAAACTTGCATACATAAATAAACGTAAATAGCATCGTACATTAAGCCATTATATGCGGTTTATCGTTCAAAACTTAGATACATAAATAAACGTAAATAGCATCGTACATTAAGCCATTATTATGCGGTTTATACGTGTCATAAACTTAGATACATAAATAAACGTAAATAGCATCGTGCATTAAGCCCATACATATACGCGTTCCGTCTCTACAATATTGTCGGCTATATTTTTAAAGTAAACACACATATATTATTGTAATGCAGCACCCCATGTTATCAACACTTTTAGTTATTGATATAAAAATCGAACAAGGTACATTCCATAGTGAAAATTTGTTGCAATAGTCAAACACGTGACACAAAGTAGCAATATTGCAATAGTCAACAATTTGACTCGGACTGTACACAGTGGATGATCCTTGTTTATATATAGTTAAAGATCCACTTCTCATTTGCATGAGAGATAACAATGGCCACCATCAAGTTTGCTTTCTTCCTCTTAACTCTCTCTACTCTTCTAGGTAATAAATAATAATTAACCTATTTTTTACAATAAATATTATTTACGTTACACTAAGTGTTTTGGTTTTCACTTTGTAGATGCAAATATATATGGAAGATCACCACCGTTTCAGGTGGTGGAGGTGATTCAGAAGGTGACCGAAGAAGAACTTCGGTCACCTGACAGTAAGTCGTTTGACTCTATATTAACGGTGTTTGATAGTCAAACGACTTATGGTCATGAGGACCCAAATTCACCACCATCACCCAAAGATGCTCCATCTCATGGCCAGACGACCTATGGTCGGGACAACCCAAATTCACCACCATCACCAGATGATGCTCAAGGCCACGCGACTTACAGTCGTGATAACCCAAAATCACCACCATCACCGAAGATGCACCGTCTCAAGGTCATAGGACATATGGTGAAACAAGTAACCAAGTCTTAAAAGAAGTAGCAAGTAAAGTGTCACCTACAATTTGGTTTGACTAAAATAACTGTTTAAAGTCAGCCTAGTAGTACTCAAGATGTTTAAAAAATATATTTAGTTTTCCTAATGTATTATAACTCTTATGTCTCTATGACAATAAATTCATAACTCTATGTCTCTATGATTGAGCCGAGGGTCTCACTAGAAGCAGTCTCTCTATTCCTATGAGGTAGAGGTAAGGTTGTCTACATCTTACACTCCTCAGACATAACTTAGCTTTGCTATTGATGGGATTTACTAAATATGATGATGATATTTCTATGATAATAAATCCACATGTGACATGACAATACGTATCTTAATATATTTACTCGTCTACGAAGTTTTACATGTGATAATAGTAAAGAACCATGTCTCTTTGATGTAGATATATACACGAATATTAGTTGCATGCATTATTATATTTCATGTGTCGGCATAAGTGCCTCTATGTATTACTCAATAAATTTATTTGTTATCATATCATCTTCAAAATTTACATATTATTGATGTTGTCATACACACATACATAAATTTTACTTGATTTTTATTGTATACATGTTATATGATTAAAATTCCACCATATAGTTTAGGTGCTTATATCTTCTCTTAAATCATGTTAGATATCATCCTTTGAACCAATTTACACAAAAGCATATTTAAACAATTACAATCGATTTCTAACGATTTTTCAGTTTAAATCACAATCATCGTCTTCATCTTATTCAAACGAAGGACGCGGCTTAAAAATCGTTATTTATTCTTCGTATGAAGAAAACAATTCTTAGTTTGATCTCCTCATCTTTTTGTAGTGATTTCAAAGTTTGTTAAGTGGATCTGTCTAGTTCAACTATTTCATTTTTAATGAAGTATGATGAGCTCCAAAGTTTGTGTAGATTTTCACATACCGGTTAACCAAAGGTTTGGATGTCCTTCCATCTTGTTTTCCCTAAGATTCTTCCATAATTAATCTGATATATGTTTATATAATATAACTAGTTAGAAAACTGTGTATTACACGTGTTGAACAAATGACATATTAATTAAATGGGTAGTATTAAAGATTTAGAAATGGTAAAACAACTTTTTGAAATCAGATATGACTGAAATTAATTATAAGTAAATATATTAATTAAGTTAATAAAGCAACAGTATTGAAAATGAAAAAAAAAATAAAATAAAGTAAGAGAATAGGTAAAACAAGAGAAGCGAGAAAAAGAATATTGGCCTCAACTAATTTTATTAGTTACTTATTTATTAGGTATAATCTAAATATTTGTCTAAAAACTTTTTATAAATAGTTGGTATCTACATTTTGATACTCTGACTAGTGTTTTCTTTCTCTTACACAAAATAGGTGAAAGGTAATCTTCATTAATGGATGAGTTTATATATAAATATTTAACTAAACTACTAAAGTATGATTCATAGAAATTAAGTTGTTAATGATGTTTTAAAAACATAATCAAGAAAGGAGATAAGCTTAAGTGAGTTTTCTTCAGTTCCGTTTTTCACATGATTTGTTTAAAGATAAGCTTAAGTGAGTTTTCATCAGTTTTAAACTGGTTTCCGTTTTTCACATGATTTGTTTAAACAGACTCGCATTGGATTTATTAACATGTAAAATGACTCACCGATAGAATCCGGTTTTAAAAGTATCGACTGATATAAAAATAGTTTGGTGTGAACAAAACCAAGAAAAATGTGGTAAAGTAATCAGTTTTGCTATTATGAAGGTACTAAAGTGTAAGAGTTTAGCTTATGATCTAGTAGTTTAAAAAATGGTTATAAGAGCATTCACATCTAACCCCCATTTTTACCCTATATTACACTAAAAACAACTATCTTTTCTCTCTCCTTTTCAATTAACTAATATTTTTTAATACATTTATCATTACATTTCTCTCCCCTCCACTCACAACCACTTTTAAAAAAATATTAAAAATTATAGAGGTGAACACTATCCCCCCAAATTTACAGATGAACAGTAACATTTTCTCTCTCCTCAACTCACAACCCTCCATAACCACTTTTCATAATATGCAAAACTCTCTCACATAAAAATAGGGGGTTGGATATGAATGCTCTAAGTTATCCTCTCAACAAATATGACTAAGGATAATTTTTATTTTTATTTTTTTTATAAAATTTACATGATAATGATTTTGCTTAAGCATAATTGGATGCAATTCTAAGGTTAAGATATACTAGAAAGTTTATTTGGGGAGAAAGATTAGAAAATAATCTTGATTATCTGTTAAGTAAGGAGATAAGCTAAAGTGAGTTTTCATCAGTTTTAAACTGGTTTCCGTTTTTCACATGATTTGTTTAAAGATAAGCTTAAGTGAGTTTTCATCAGTTTTAAACTGGTTTCCGTGTTTCACATGATTTGTTTAAAACATACTCGCATTGGATTTATTAACATGTAATGACTCACCGATAGAATCCGGTTTTTAAAAGTATCGACTGATTAAAAATAGTTTTGCTGTGAACAAAACCAAGAAAAATGTGGTAAAGTAATCAGTTTTGCTATTTATGATGGTACTAAAGTGTAAGAGTTTAGCTTAGAATCTAGTAATTTAAAAAAGGTTATAAGTTATCCTCTCAACAAATATGACTATGGATAATTTTTATTTTTATTTTTTTATAAAATTTACATGATAATGATTTTGCTTAAACATAATTGGATGCAGTTCTAAGGTTAAGATATACTAGAAAGTTTATTTGGGGAGAAAGATTAGAAAATAATCTTGATTATCTGTTAAGTAAGGAGATAAGCTAAAGTGAGTTTTCATCAGTTTTAAACTGGTTTCCTTTTTTCACGTGATTTGTTTAAAGATAAGCTTAAGTGAGTTTTCATCAGTTTTAAACTGGTTTCCGTTTTTCACATGATTTGTTTAAAACAGACTCGCATTGGATTTATTAACATGTAATGACTCACCGATAGAATCCGGTTTTAAAAGTATCGACTGATATAAAAATAGTTTTGCTGTGAACAAAACCAAGAAAAATGTGGTAAAGTAATCAGTTTTGCTATTTATGATGGTACTAAAGTGTAAGAGTTTAGCTTAGGATCTAGTAGTTTAAAAAGGGTTATAAGTTATCCTCTCAACAAATATGACTAGGGATAATTTTTATTTTTATTTTTTTATAAAGTTTACATGATAATGATTTTGCTTAAACATAATTGGATGCAATTCTAAGGTTGAGATATACTAGAAAGCTTATTTGGGGAGAAAGATTAGAAAATAATCTTGATTATCTATTAAGTAAGGAGATAAGCTAAAGTGAGTTTTCATCAGTTTTAAACTGGTTTCCGTTTTTCACGTGATTTGTTTAAAGATAAGCTTAAGTGAGTTTTCATCAGTTTTAAACTGGTTTCCGTTTTTCACATGATTTGTTTAAAACAGACTCGCATTGGATTTATTAACATGTAATGACTCACCGATAGAATCCGGTTTTAAAAGTATCGACTGATATAGAAATAGTTTTGCTGTGAACAAAACCAAGAAAATGTGGTAAAGTAATCAGTTTTGCTATTTATGATGGTACTAAAGTGTAAGAGTTTAGCTTAGGATCTAGTAGTTTAAAAAGGGTTATAAGTTATCCTCTCAACAAATATGACTAGGGATAATTTTTATTTTTATTTTTTTATAAAGTTTACATGATAATGATTTTGCTTAAACATAATTGGATGCAATTCTAAGGTTAAGATATACTAGAAAGTTTATTTGGGGAGAAAGATTAGAAAATAATCTTGATTATCTATTAAGTAAGGAGATAAGCTAAAGTGAGTTTTCATCAGTTTTAATCTGGTTTCCGTTTTTCACGTGATTTGTATAAAGATAAGCTTAAGTGAGTTTTCATCAGTTTTAAACTGGTTTCCGTTTCTCACATGATTTGTTTAAAACAGACTCACATTGGATTTATTAACATGTAATGACTCACCGATAGAATCCGGTTTTAAAAGTATCGACTGATATAAAAATAGTTTTGCTGTGAACAAAACCAAGAAAAATGTGGTAAAGTAATCAGTTTTGCTATTTATGATGGTACTAAAGTGTATGAGTTTAGCTTAGGATCTAGTAGTTTAAAAAGAGTTATAAGTTATCCTCTCAACAAATATATGACTAGGGATAATTTTTATTTTTATTTTTTTATAAAGTTTACATGATAATGATTTTGCTTAAACATAATTGGATGCAATTCTAAGGTTAAGATATACTAGAAAGTTTATTTGGGGAGAAAGATTAGAAAATAATCTTGATTATCTATTAAGTAAGGAGATAAGCTAAAGTGAGTTTTCATCAGTTTTAAACTGGTTTCCATTTTTCACGTGATTTGTTTAAAGATAAGCTTAAGTGAGTTTTCATCAGTTTTAAACTGGTTTCCGTTTTTCACATGATTTGTTTAAAACAGACTCGCATTGGATTTATTAACATGTAATGACTCACCGATAGAATCCGGTTTTAAAAGTATCGACTGATATAAAAATAGTTTTGCTGTGAACAAAACCAAGAAAAATGTGGTAAAGTAAGTTTTGCTATTTATGATGGTACTAAAGTGTAAGAGTTTAGCTTAGGATCTAGTAGTTTAAAAAGGGTTATAAGTTATTCTCTCAACAAATATGACTAGGGATAATTTTTATTTTTATTTTTTTATAAAGTTTACATGATAATGATTTTGCTTAAACATAATTGGATGCAATTCTAAGGTTAAGATATACTAGAAAGTTTATTTGAGGAGAAAGATTAGGAAATGATCTTGACTATCTATTAAGTAATCAAGGGCTTGGATTATATTGTTAGAATTCAACAAAACGAGGAGGCGTGTGTGTCAGTTACGGGTATAATAGTACATCAAAGGCAATAGGTTTTTTCTTCCACAATTCCCCCAGTTTTTTAAATGGTAATAACTCTTTCATACGACATTATTTATTTTTTATAAAATTGCACCATAAAACGAGGATTTTTTATCTTTAAAACGGGTATGTTATTGCTATACCTTTGATTTTTTTAAAAACCCAGATGCATAAAACTCAATAGACAAACAACACAAAAAATGTGTTTTTTTTCATTCTTTTGTAAAACGCAATAGACAAAAAACATTCAAAACATGTGTTTTTTTTTTCTTTTGTACAACACAATAAACAAAAATCACAAAAATGCGTTTTTTCATTCTTTTGTAAAACGCAACAAATAAAAAATACACAAAAAATATGTTTTTTTAATTGTGTTATAAACACAACAAACAAAAAAAACACAAAAATATGTTTCTTCATTGTGTTATAAAGCGTAATGGATAAAAAACACACAAAATTGTGTGTTTGCACTATTTTGTAAAACACAATGGACTAAAAACATAATAAAAAATATGTTTTTAATTGCATTGTAAAACATAATGGACTAAAAATGCAATAAATTATGTTTTTTCATTGTGTTGTAAACACACAATGGACTAAAAACTCAACAAAAAATTGTTTTTTCATTGCGTTATAAAACGCAATGGATTGAAAACACAAATAAAAAGTGTTTTTTTCATTATTTTATACGCAATAGACTAAACACAATATACTAGTCTATTTTAAAAACACTATTTATAATGAAGTATAAAATTATGAAAATCATTTACATCTAAAACCAAAAAATATAACCAAATAATTAATAAGCTCATCAATCCCACCATAAAACATAATAAAATTAATAAAACACAATGCACTATTTCAACAATCCAAAATGCAATGCGTTAATTAAAAAATTCATAAAATTTATAAAACGTAATTCACAGGTTCAACAATTCACAAAACTAATTATAGGGTCAATGAATTTAAAACATCAATCCACTAAACAAAACAACAAAATCATGCTATAGTATTGTACAACAAAAAAAAATCAACTATCATAACTTTTATGTCACCTGCTCTTGTTTACACCGGTTCATGTGTGGTTTTGTTTTGAAGTGGTCATTGTGATTCGATTGAAATGGTGAATTATTTTATACCTCGATTCGAAGAAAAAAATTGCTTATCCTTGTTGGCGGTTGATGGGTTGCAGATGCCAACGGTTGCAGGTGGTGGGTAGTAGGCGATGGGTGGTGGTGGTGGAATGAACCATAAGAATGTGCTGAGTTTTTTTTAGATTTAGGTTAAATGTACTAATTTGTTGACTAAATACCCTTATATAAGTTTTTTTTTAATTTATCATAACGTGTTACTTTAGTATTGTTTCATACCATCTCTATGTAAACCATGCTTTCTATTTGATCTTCTCTCTATATAAATATATTTAATTATATAACGCTAGAGTCGAGACTAGATTTGTCACCTCTATAAGCCAAGCTCGAGTTTTAGACATAGATTTCAACACCGAACAAAACCGGGATATAGATCAAAACCCAAAACTCAAAAACACCATGCCTCATCCTACAAAATTACCATTCTGCCATCTCAAAACCCTGCCACCTATCATCAACAATGAACCACGCCACGTCAGCACATCCCTTCTTATAGATCCACGTGTCCGTGACGTCAGCTACCCGTGGTCCCCACACCGAACCCTTTAAAACTCATCCAGCCCTAAAAGCGCCAAAAAGCACACCGTTTCTCTCTCGATCAAGAACTCACACCATCACTCAGAAACAAGTATGAACAGTTTTATTCATAATAATCGCATATTTATCTGTTAATTTCCGCAAATTTAACTGTAATTTCATGATTATTTGATCAAATTTGTATGTGTTTATGCTCCGATCGTTGAATATTTCGCGTTAAGATGGTTACTGATCGTTATTTGTAGGATCTTTGATTGTTACGGTTAATTTCGTTGTGCGATGATTGTTAATTACAGTCGGTTGTTAGGTTTCGTAGTTATCAAGCTAACTATAGAAGTTATTTGATCACATTCATCACTATCATGTGACTCCGTTAGTGTTTGGGGTTTTCCCCTAAAATCTTAGGGTTTTCGTTCATTTTGACTGTAATTTTATGATTATTTGATCAAATCGTTGACTATTTCGCGTTACGATTGTTACTGATCGTTATGTGTAGGATCTTTGATTGTTGCCGTTGATTTTGTTGTGCGGTGATTATTATTTACAGTAGATTGCTAGGTTTCGTAGTTGTTAAGCTAACTATTGCAGTAATTTTATCACATTTATCGGTATCATTGTGAGTCGATTAGTGTTTGGGGTTTTTTACCCTAAAATTGTTGGGTTTTTGTTCATTTTGACTGTAATTTTATTATTTTCTGATCAAATTTGTATATGTTTATGCTCCGATCGTTGACTATTTCGCGTTACGATTGTTAATAATCGTTATGTGTAGGATCTTTGATTGTTGTCGTTGATTTTGTTGTGCGATGATTATTGTTTACAGTAGATTGTTAGGTTTTGTAGTTGTTAAGCTAACTATTGCGGTAATTTTATCACATTTATCGGTATTATTGTTGAGTCGGTTAGTGTTTGGGGTTTTTATCCTAAAATTGTTGGGTTTTTGTTCATTTTGACTGTAATTTTATTTTTTCTGATCAAATTTGTACATGTTTATGTTCTGATCGTTGCCTATTTCGTGTTACGATTGTTACTGATCGTTATTTATAGGATCTTTGATTGTTTCCGTTGATTTTGTTGTGAGATGATTATTATTTACAGTAGAGTGCTAGGTTTCGTAGTTGTTAAGCTAACTATTGCAGTAGTTTTATCACATTTATCGGTATTATTGTGAGTCGGTTAGTGTTTGGGGGTTTTTACCCTAAAATCGTAGGGTTTTTGACTTTTTGTTCATTTTGACTGTAATTTATGATCATTTGATCAAATTTGTCTTCGTTTCTGTTCTGAGCGTTGACTATTTTGCGTTACGATTGTTACTGATCGTTATTTGTAGGATCTTTGATTGTTGCCGTTGATTTTGTTGTTTGATGATTATTATTTATAGTAGATTGTTAGGTTTTGTAGTTGTTAAGCTAACTATTGCGGTAATTTTATCACATTTATCGGTATTATTGTGAGTCGGTTAGTGTTTGGTGTTATTTTTCCCCTAAAATCGTAGGGTTTTTCTTCATTTTGACTGTAATTTTATGATTGTTTGATCAATTTTGTCTTCTTTTCTGTTCCAATCGTTGACTATTTCGCGTTACGATTGTTACTGATCGTTATGTGTAGGTTCTTTGATTGTTGTCGTTGAATTTGTTGTGCGATGATTATTATTTACAGTAGACTGTTAGGTTTTGTAGATGTTAAGCTAACTACTGCAGTAATTTTATCACATTTATCGGTATTATTGTGAGTCGGTTAGTGTTTGTGGGTTTTTACCCTAAAATGTAGGGTTTTTGACTTTTTGTTCATTTTGACTGTAATTTTATGATTATTTGATCAAATTTGTCTTCGTTTCTGTTCTAAGTGTTGACTGTTTTGCGTTACAATTGTTACTGATCGTTATTTGTAGGATCTTTGATTGTTGCCTTTGATTTTGTTGTGCGATGATTATTATTTACAGCAGATTGTTAGGTTTTGTAGTTGTTAAGCTAACTATGGCAGTAGTTTTATCACATTTATCGGTATTATTGTGAGGCGGTTAGTGTTTGTGGGTTTTCCACCTAAAATCTTAGGGTTTTTGTTCATTTGAGGGTAATTATATGATTATCTGATTACATTTATATTTTTTCGCTTCTGATCGTTGAGTATTTTGTTTTGCGATTTTTTGTTTTGTTGCTTGTTGAGCGTTATTTGTAGGATCTTTGCTTGCGATTGATTTTGCTGTGTGATGATTATGATTAACTGTTGATTGTTAGGTTTTGTAGCTGTTAAGCTTACTACTGCAGTAATTTTATCACATTTATCGGGATTATTGTGAGTCGGTTAGTGTTCGTGGGTTTTTACCCTAAAATTGTAGGGTTTTTGACTTTTTGTTCATTTTGACTGTAATTTTATGATTATTTGATCAAATTGTCTTCGTTTCTGTTCTAAGCGTTGACTGTTTTGCGTTACAATTGTTACTGATCGTTATTTGTAGGATCTTTGATTGTTGCCTTTGATTTTGTTGTGCGATGATTATTATTTACAGCAGATTGTTAGGTTTCGTAGTTGTTACGCTAACTATGGCAGTAGTTTTATCACATTTATCGGTATTATTGTGAGGCGGTTAGTGTTTGTGGGTTTCCCCCCTAAAATCTTAGGGTTTTTGTTCATTTGACGGTAATTATATGATTATCTGATTACATTTATCTTTTTTTTGCTTCTGATCGTTGAGTGTTTTGTTTTGCGATTTTTTGTTTTGTTGCTTGTTGAGCGTTATTTGTAGGATCTTTGATTGCGATTGATTTTGCTGTGTGATGATTATGATTAACTGTTGATTGTTAGGTTTTGTAGTTCCTAAGCCAACTATTGCAGTAATTTGATCGCATTTATCGGTATTATTGTGAGTCGGTTAGTATTTGGGATTTTTCCCCTAAAATGATAGGGTTTTTGTTTATTTGACTGTAATTTTGTGATTATTTGATCAAATTTGTCTTCGTTTATGTTCGGTTCGTTTACTATTTTGTTTTGTGATTGTTTGTTTTGTTGGTTGCTGAGCGTTATTTGTATGATCGTTAATTGTGATTATTTTGTTGTGCAGTGATTATAATAATTAGTCGATCGTTAGGTTTTGTAGTTCTTAAGCTAACTATTGCAGTAATTTGTTCACATTCATCACCATCATGTGTGTCTATTAGTGTTTGGGATTTCTCCCTAAAATCATAGGGTTTCTGTTTTTTGGTTTGTGTTAGAAATAGAATGGTGGATTGTGTGTATACTGATCGTTTGGTGTTTAATTTCTGTTAGCGATACATGTTCGTTGAGCTTTTGGGGTTAGTTTCGACCTAATTGGGCGTTTGATTAGTTTCGCAGATGAATAGAATTTACACACATACATCTTTGTTGTGAATACTTTTGTTAACGTGTAGTGATTATGCCGTGTTAACTTTTAGAGAATCTTTGACACTTGACAGAGTCATCCGATGATCATGATCTACGGTCGATTGTTAGGTTTTGTAGTTGTTAAGCTAACTATCACAGTGACTTGATCACATTCATCAGTATCATGTGTGTCGGTAAGTGTTTGGGATTTTCCCATAAAATCATACGGTTTCTGTTCTTTGGTTTGTCATCATAATGCAATGTTATGTTAAAATGGTGGATTGTGTGCATTCGATTGTTTGGTGATTGATTTCTGTTAGTCATACATACGCGTTCGTTGACTTTTTGGGGTTATTTTGACTTAGTTGGGCGTTTGATTGATTTTGGAGATGAATAGCATTCACACACACACATACATATTTGTTGTGAATACTTTGGTTAACGTGTAGTAATTATGCTGTGCTAACTTATAGAAAAATCTTTGACAGAGTAATCTGATGATGGGTAGTAACAAAACAAACGAAAAGGGCAAGGCACCAGTCTCCGCCGATAGTGCGTCTTCGAGAGGAATCTCACCACCCAGCGGCCTTACTATTCTTGACGGAAACATTGATGAAGATGCTTTCGATTCCCTGCTGTCACTAACATACGCCGATTTGGAGGATTTTCATCGATCTCTTTCACAAGAGTTACCTGAAACTGTTGCAAACCCTAGCGATTGTTCGACAAATTCAAACAGCTTTCAGAATCCTCAAATAAACATGAGTTCCAATACTGTAAACACAAATGTTCAACGAGTTTCATCATTACCTGACTGGAACATGAGTTGGGGTCAAGAATCTGTGAATCAACCTGTTCACACTCGAAACGATGCCGTTTTCAGTCAAAGTGGGATTCAAGGAAATTTTGGGGATAATGGTTTTTTGAGTCTTCGACTTGGAGGTACTGAAGAATCTGTATCTAGATCTCAAGCAGGCAGCAGAGATAATTCCAATACGCTAAAAGAAACAGCTTCAAATGAGTTAAATATGGCTTGGGCTTGGGGTCAAACTTTAGATGCTGGCTTTATGGGTTTCCAGAGTAACAATAACAGGCTCTCTAATCAGTTTTGTCGTGAGAACCGAATGAACTCAACCAACAATGAGGTTGGATTTCATGGTAGTCTAAAAGAAGCGGTTTCAACTGAGTTAAAGATGGTTCATGGTCGGCAAGCTACGGGTCAATCTTCGGGTCAATCTTCAAATGCTGGTTTTATGGGGTTTCATAGTAACAATACTGGTTCATCTAATCGATTTAGTAACATGGATGGAATGAACTTAACCAACAATATTAGACAAATACAGCAAAATGATAGCAGGAATATAAGATCTGGTGATTTGAATCAATATAGAGTGTTTATAGGTAACCAACCTGTGCATTCAGGAACTATCGGTGGACATTCTGCTCAGATTATTAATTCACAACAACATAACTTGAATAAACCATCGGAATTTGAAAAACCTTCACGGTCGGTCTCTTATGCGCATTCTATAATCGCAAACAACCTAAGTTATGCAGGTAAGTAAGACAGTTGTTTTCTTTTGAATAATAGCATGATATCAATTGTTGTAGTTCATCGTAAGTCTTTGCAGTTAATATCTGTGATATATCACCTATATATTGGTTATCGGTCCCCATGTCAAATATTGGTACCGGTATTATCGGGATATTGACCGATATATAACCGATTTTCCCGATATCAGTACCTTTCTTCTTTGTTCTGCTGTTAGTCTTTCTTCTTATTGCTGCTATTAGTGTTTTAAGTCTTAATTGTTAATTGTTAGTGTTTTAAGTCTTAATCCGTTTCTACTTGCTACAATTGTTAGTGTTTTGCAAGTGGCAAAAGGTTAATTTGTTAATGGTAGGAGAGTATACTGAATTGTTAGTGTTAGATTTGCTATATATGTAAATTCTACATGATATTAAGATTACCGATAACCTATATCTCAAATATCGGTCCTTGACCAATATCCGATTTTTTACCGCGTTAACTTCATAGTCCTAAGTACAGTTGAACTGTATCCTTATTGAAGCGATAAATTGTCTTTATATTTGTTTCTTGCAGGACAAGTTAGTTCACAAAACGCGACACCTAGTCAAGTTGTTGGAGTTGGAAGTAATATGTTTTCTCAGAGGACAGCTGGCGCTCAAGTATCATGGGGAGAGAGTGGCCCAGCTGTCATCGATGAACCGTTTCCGAAAAGGTTGGGGGTGGAGTTCAATGTAAGAAATAGCCTTCAATCTAATCAGAGACATTTATCTCCCATGGGAACAAGCTTTCAGACAACTAGTACAGGTTGATATATTATTGCTATGTAGATTTTGCTTTAGATCTGTAGGTAGGGGTGAGCTGAAAACCGAAAAAACCGAACCACACAAAAAAACCGAACCGAATATTACGCTTCGGTTACGGTTTTGCATTTTATTAAAACCGAAAAAAGCCGAACCGAATAACCTAAAAGATCTTTTTTAATGTTTGTTATATATTGATTTAGGAATTATTCATTTTATTCTTAAATGATAAGTATATTAATAAAACATTAACATGCTTATTTATCTTTGAATTTGAAATGATTTATCTATTACCTACAAGAAATAGCAAACTTTAATATAAAAGTTAAATGATTTCAAAGTATTATAAAAGAAAATGTTTTAATAAAAACTTTGAGAAAACACAAAAATAGATTAGAAGTTAGGTTTATGTAATCAATCTTAATTAAAAAGGTTAAATACAATAACTTAAATGTGTAAACATTTAAGTAAGATTCTTAAATTTATACATATTATGTGTAAACATTTAAGTAAGATTCTTAAATGTTGGATTATACATATTATTTTGAATCTTACGTAATTTTGTTCCAAAAACCGAAAAACAGAACCAAACTGTTGCTAAAACCGAAAAAAACCCAAATTGAACGGTTTTTAAAAACCGAAAACCGTATATTTCGGTTACGTTTTACCATAATACCGAACCGAACCGTGCACACCCCTATCTGTAGGTGAACTCTGACTATAGGTGTCACATCAGTGGTCTTATTATTCAGCGATTTGAGTTGTGTATGTATGTTAATTCAGGTCAGGTATGTCAATTTCCAGATAAAGGATCAATTCACCTGACAGATCATGTTCTTCGACCTTCTGTTGGTATGATTGATTATTATTCTTTTTTTTTTCAATCAATGGGGGTGAGGGTTATTAATTTCTTGCGTGTGTTTACATGAAAATCAGGTCGAACTGATGGAGCTCCTGTTAGTTACCCGGTTAATTCTCAGCAACCCTTTCTTGCTCATGGTAAATAAGACCCTTGTTTTGAATAATGAATACTACTATGTGCTGGAAATAATGAATATTTGACGCTTGTTTTTTTAATCTGTTTGTTTTAGGCCAATCTCATAATGCGCCGATTCAGCTTGCTAGAGATCCTCAAGTAGTACCTTCCGCCAATGGTAATTCAATCTCTGTGTGTGTATGTGTAGTTGCACTTTTATACTAAGAACCTGAAAGATGCAACAAGCTCACGGAGCATCTTTTGATTTGTAGTTACATGTGGCAATTTCAATTTTCAACCCATTTACATTATGTTAAATACTTAAATCTACGGCTGCAAACGAACCTCACGAACACGGCCTTGAACTATTCATGAACACTTACAAAACAAGATTTTATGTTCATGTTCGTTTGTTATGGAAATGAACGTGTTCGTGTTCGTTTGTTAATTTTAGAGAATGAACAAAAACGAACGCTGGTGAACGCAAATAAACACAAACTAATGTTCATGAACACAAACTAATGTTCATTCATGAACACAAATGGAAACAAACAAGCGTTCATGAACAAAATAACACTTACTAGATATTTTATTTGTCAGAATTTTGAAATATTTAAATGAAATATAAAAAGTAAAAACACTAATGAACTATCAAATATAAAGGGACACGTTCACGAACATAAATGAATGAATGCGGCCTCGGTTCATGTTTGTTTAATAAACGAACGAACACAAACGAACTTCCCACCAAAAGGTTCACAACTTGTTCACTGAATATTTGGTTCGTTTGCAGCCCTAGTTAAATCTATAGTGGGTCAAATGGGTAAAACAAATTTCTAGTTAATAAGGAAATGGGTTGAGCGGGTCCCAACTTGCCCAAAGCTTATATATTTATTGTAATACTGATACATAAAATCTCCAAGATCATGTTAGTGAAAAAGCTTGATTTGTATTGAGATAATATAATTTTTGTAATCATAATTTGATACCCTAATTACAATAATGAAGATTTTGTGATATAAAGGGTTCCTGGTCAACTCAACCTAACTTGAACCGAACCAAAAAGTTATCTGTATCGACTTGACCTAGTTTTTGATTTAACCAATTCAACATGAACCAAAAAGTTACATATTTGGGTTGAACGGGTCGTGTTCGGGTTAACCTACGAATATTCGGGTCATGTTCGGGCTTGTCTAAATTTTCGGGATCGGGTCGGGTTGAACCCGCCAGCCCCACAAACACAACCCGTTTAGCACCCCTTAAAAAGGTACCCTTGTTGGCTTGAACCTATTTTGCCACCTCTAGTTATAGTTAAATATATCTGACTCTCATTTTCACTTTGTGTATATGTAGCTTCAACTGTCATTGGTCAATCCCAAAAGCCAGACTTGCATGATAGGCCACATCACAAGCGAAGTGCGGTTGTACCCCATCCAGATTCCCGTTGGGTTCAACGCCAGAAGATAAATCATCCAACCATTCATCATTCTAATACGCTAAAATCATCTATACCTGTAACAACTGCACAGGTTCATCCTTCTATTCCAGGTGGGCCCCGGACTCAACCTGCAGGCCCTGTTGCTGCTCGTACTCGTCCTGTTATACCAATCGTTAGACCTCGTGTTCCTGTAACAACTGCTCCTGCTGCTGTTTCTCGTATAACTTCGAAAGGTATCTCTATTATCTTTTTAATCTTAAACTAGTTTTTTTACCCGCCGGGCATTGTGGCAGAGCCGTACGCGAAGTGATAACTTATAGACTACAATTGACAAGACTCGTTTTCGAACTAAATTTACGTCGAAACATATGCTAACTCAAATTTATATCGTCGAATCGAGAGTATTACCTTTGACCCGATCTGTTTCCGAACAAAATTTACGTCAAAACATAGTCCAATTCAAAACATACATAAAAAAGCATTTTATAATTGACCCGGCTCGTTTTCAAACAATAAATACGCAAAAGTGTAAGCGAACTCGAAATATGTCAAAGGTTTGAGGGTTAATGAAAAGTTAGAAATAATGGGGGCCTTTTTTTGTCAAGTTAGAAAGTAGGTGGGGCGGGGTTCATTTTTGTCAAGTTAGAAAGTTATTTTTGTCAGTTTAGAGGGTTGAGGGGTGAATTTTGTCATATCGCAAACTTGATGGGTGAATGGTGATAAGGTCGGCACTGACCTTTGAAATTAAGGTATTATATAATTACCTTCTATATCTATGTAAGTAGGTTAGAAACCCATGTATTACACGGGTTGAATAAAAGAAATATTGAATAGTCAGTAATGAAGATTTAGGAATTATAAAACGTTATTTAAGAAATAGAATACGAAGGGGTGAAATAAGAGAAGTGAGGAAAAAATCTTGGCTCATAGAAATGTGGCGCGTGGTGCAACCAGTTACTTATTTTTTAGGTATAGATTATGTGGATATCAATAGTTTTGGATGCTAACAGTGCACATAGTTACAGAAAATGATGCGGTAAATGTGATCACAAAACCAATTTTATCAAAGTAATAAACAATTTTGTTAAAATGATATCCTCTTGGCCCATTTGACCAGTTGACTTGTTAGTTAATTGTTTATTTGACTTGTTTGAGATTAAAATTAACTCAAGTATGGACTATGGGCTGTATGGTAAAAACTCACTTGCTATTATCTCTATGTTGTGTGTGATTATGCTATTCAGCTCCAATTTCAAACCTGCTTTTACACTCAATTGCGCATCTTACATGTGGCAAAATGAGTGTGTCGAGCTGGTTGTGTAATGGGCTATAATGGTTTGTTTTTGTACCTGTCAAAAAGGGCCGGGTCAGTCTGGTTGAGTTGACCTGAAGTAGAGGTTCACAAATCGTGTTTTTTTAAACCGGTCCGTTTTTAACCGAACCATTTATTTGGCAAAAAAAAAAAAAACGATTCGGTTTTTCAAAAACAGGTTCGATATGATGAGAACCTGAATTGGTTTGAACCGGTTCGGACCGGGCTTAAAACCGGGTTGGGACAAAAAAAATGGTTTTAACCGGGTTTTTTACAACTGGTTCGGTTTTTAAAGCGGTTTGGGAAGGGGAAATGGTGAACCGGGTGCCAAACTGGTTTTCTCAAAAACCGGTTTCAAAGAAAACCGGTCCGGTTTTTCTTTTCTTTTCGTCCAAACTGGTTTTTTTGTATATGTATAACCTTAAGGCTGAAACACTACCGAAACACCTTTTCTACCCAATTTTTAGTTTGCATTTTCTTACTATTTACCCAATTTTTAGTTTGCATTTTATTACTATTTTTGTTAAACATGATTAACAAATTATAGTATTATTCGAGATAAAACATTTTAATAGGTTACCCAATTTCTTACATTTGTAGCATTTCGCTTTTGTTCCAAAACGTGCATGTACCCTTTTCTCCAATATGGTCATTGGATAGTCTAGAAACTATTAGCGGATGTATATCCGTTTTATAGTTTATGTATATCTATGTATTTCTTATGTATATCCGGTTTATATCCGTTTTATAGTTTATGTATATCTATGTATTTCTTATGTATATCCGGTTTATAGTTTATCCCTAAATTAGTTAGGAATTATCCCTGAATTAGTTAGGAGTTAGTTAGGTTCTTGTATTATATATTGTTCTCTTCTTCATCAATAGAAATCAAGGAATTCAGATTCAATTATATGGTATCAGAGCCTACTGCTCTGAACTAAAACAAATCCGCAGCAGCCCCTGTCCACGGACCCTGCAGCCGATTCTTTTTCCTTCTTTTGTTCATCCGCAGCAGCCCCTGTCCAGCAGCCCTGTCCACGGACCCTGCAGCCGATTCTTTTTTTTCCTTCTTTTGTTCATCTCGATGTCAGACAAACCAGAATCCTCCAAGCACACTGACAGCCTTCACCCTGCTTATTCGGTGACTAACATCCAGCACAAAGTTCGTGTTTTGATGGTTCCAAAGTCACCTATGCATCATGGGTCAAGCTGTTCACCCTGCATGCACGCGGTTACGAGGTGCTACACCACATTGATGGCACTGAACCGCCTGCCAAAACAGATCCGGACTACGCCAACTGGGCCAAAATTGACTCTCTTGTGCTTCAGTGGATCTATGGGACACTTTCAGATGACCTGCTGGCACGTATTCTTGATGAGGAAACAACAGCTTATGGCGCATGGACCCGGATTCGGAAAATCTTTCTGAACAACAAGGGTGCCCGTGCAGCAGCCCTTGAAACAGAGTTTGTCAATCTTACCCTGCGCTCCATGCCCAGCCTCCAAGACTACTGTCAGCGTCTTAAGTATCTCGCTGACCAACTGAAAGCTGTTGAGCAACCAGTCACAGAAGATTGCCTTGTCCTGCAGCTGGTTCGAGGCTTACCACCGGAATTCGATGTTCAAGCCTCTATCATCAATAACACCCTTCCCTCATGGGAAGATGCCTGCGACATGCTCGACTCAGATCTGCGTATATCCGGTTTATAGTTTATCCCTAAATTAGTTAGGAATTATCCCTGAATTAGTTAGGAGTTAGTTAGGTTCTTGTATTATATATTGTTCTCTTCTTCATCAATAGAAATCAAGGAATTCAGATTCAATTATAGAAACATGCTATTAACGTGCTGAAGTTGCGGTAAGCCGGTAACATGAAATGTAAAGTCTAATGTGGCGCTTGTATTCTGTTTTACTTGCTGATTTAGCATTTTTGTATAGTTATTGTTTCTGATGTGGTAATACATTCTTTTATTTTAGAGTTAGTTACGTTTTCCGTCCTCGTGGTTTGTCAAAAATCACTATTTCAGTCCATTAGTTTAAAAATTGCGAAAATAGTCCCTATGGTTTCACTTTCATAACTATTACAGTCCAACCACACTAACGCCGTCCAATTATTCTTTTAGTTTACTTGAAATGACCATAATGCCCCTGTAATACTAAAATTAAAATAAAAGAGTTAGTTACGTTTTTTCGTCCTCGTGGTTTGTTAAAAATAACCATTACAGTCCATTAGTTCTAAAAATGCCAAAACAGTACCGGTATCCTTCACTTTACTTTTCACTCTCCTCATTTCTTCCGGCCACCTAATTTTCTCTATCACAATCGACGTCAGTATGCCTCAAGTTTTCCTACTGACGTCGATTGTGATGGGGGAATTAGGTGGCCGGAAGAAATGGGGAGAGTGAAAAGTAAAATGAATGATACAGGTACTGTTTTGGCAATTTTTAGAACTAATGGACTGTAATGGTTATTTTTAACAAACCACAAGGACGAAAAACGTAACTAACTCTTTATTTATTTTAATTTTAATATTAATAACAGGGGCATGATGGTCATTTCAAGTAAACTAACGGAATAACTAGATGGCGTTAGTGTGGTTGGACTGTAATAGTTACGAAAGTGAAACCATAGGGACTATTTTCGCAATTTTTAAACTAATGGACTGAAATAGTGATCTTTGACAAACCACGGGAACTGAAAACGTAATTAACTCTTTATTTTATTTTATTTCACTTGCTGATCTGGCACATGGTAACTACTTTGATTACATGCAGATCCCGAAGCAACTCCTAAACTGAGCGGATATAAATGCTATCTTTGCAAGAGGGATCTTGCTTTAACATCAGAAGGCGCGGTGTACCAACCCGCAGCCACACCACCCGTCGCAATTCTTCCGTGTGGGCATTCATTTCATGATCAATGCTTACAAAACATCACGCCTGATGACCAAGCGAAAGACCCCCCTTGTATTCCTTGCGCGATTGGCGAACAATAGATCCCATTTTCTGACCCGACTTTATATTTAGATTGTTTTTTGGTAGAGGCCCGAAAAAGGGGGGGGGGGGTAGATGTTGTATATACAGTAACAGGAGAGGTGATAACCGTGATATTGAATGTCATCAATTGGATGGGGTTTTTGATATAAAGGCAGATGGGATGTAAATGTTTTTTACATGATCATAGTCTTTTGTTGTTCTATACTAGGATGTTTGGGGCTTTTGTGATTTCGTTGCGATGTTTTATAATCTGGGTTTGTATTGGTTCAGGTGTTTATAAACTGTTAAAACCGATTGGACCCCTCAAACCGAAGCAATTCGGCACGTTTGAGATCCAATTGGTGTAGTTCACGGTTCGTGGTTTGGTGGTTTCAGTGGTATGGATTATTGTAAGTGTGAATTATCTTTATCACTATAAAGCACACTAATGATTTTGAGGAAAAAGTTGGTTCAAACTGTTAAATCGACAAACCAATGGAACTGGTTGGCCCACTGACACACTCAACATAGCTGGTTTGGTTTGTGATTTTTCAAAAGCGTAATTAGTAATTTGGAAAGAATGTTTTGACGGTCAGAATCAGCGAATCAGCTAAACCGGATAGTGAACACCTTAAAGTAAATACATGTGTGAGAATATGCAAGTTAGGAAGGTTGGTTGGGTCGGAACACCTTCCATTTTTTAAACTTTATGTGTTTATATAGTGTTATATATGATCAAAAAGTTACGCCTATCTGCGATAATAAAGTTTGTCCATTTTTTAAATGTTAAAGAATTAGAGAATGTTTTCTTTTGTCAGGATTTATACGACCAGTATAAACTTACATGGGTCGTATATGAGTTGTATACACTTATATGACCCAAAAATTTATTTCTAGTGGTGTTTTTGTTGACAAAATGAGTTTAGTAAACACTATAAGAGCCGTATAGTTGTGTGTGTATATATATTATAAGTTTAATAATAAAATTTAAACAAAAAAGTATAACAAGTTTATGTACAAAAACTTTTGTAGATGTAACTTATTTGTATACAAGGTTTCTTTTTATATACTTTAATATCTTTAATATTTAATATAATATATATTTAATTGGCTCACCTAGAAGTTAACTGGCTTACCATAGCCTAGACCTGTACCAACCTCTCCTCATACTGCGCTAGAGCCGCCAACCGTTTACTCACACTACGTCGCTCATATGGCCGATGAGACGGCCTGCCTCTGTCCCCTCGCCCTTAATAGGCGGTGTCGTATAAAGCTATACGACCTTTATACAAAGTGTGAACCCAAAATTTTAGATTTATCTTTACTAACCCTACTGTGCGGAGTTTTTTCCTATAGTGGTGTCGAGGGGAAAACTATTTACCATTTTGGTGTTTTTTGAAAACTATTTACCAAAATAATGTTTTCATTAGTTGTTACACTTTTGAGATTTTTACTTAAATCCCTTAATAACAACATTTATTACATATTTACTTAACCCTAAAAATCAGTTACATAATTTCCTTTTATAAAAAAAATACCCATTTACGCTTTTAAAATTCTTTTGTTAAAATCAATATGGTTTGGATTAACATTAACCGATAAGCACTTATGAAATGCAACACTTGGGGATAAGTATTGTTTAGTTTTTTAATTGTTTATTTGAATTTCCTTTTAACTTTTTTATTATTTAAGTTAGTCTTAAGTCAAATTACAATTAGTATATGTATTCCGTTCACTTCTTTTCTCAATTAAAGAAAAGTGGCAGCATAGTTTTTTTACGCAAAATTCATTAGTTGTTATCAGCTTAGTCTTTTTATGCAAAATTCATTAATTGGTTTCTTTGTTTGTTTTGTAAGTGAAGAAAATAAAATAGGGAAGTTCATTTTGGTTTGAAGAAATGTACAATCTATTCGGTATTTCCGTGTGTACGATTTGTTTGTTGCCTATCAAAATTTTATGCAAGAGTTATAAATTGAAGTTGTGTGTAGGATGAGCTATCAACAAATATGGGTACCGGTATCAATACCGAAAATGCTCGGTACAGTCCGGTATTTAAAAGTAAAATTCGCATATTAATAATGATCACTAAATGGAATGAATGTTAAAGATGGGAAAAAGACTTTGCTTTGTGGAATCTGTAGACAACCTCGTCATAATACAGACAAGATTTTCATATAAGCATAGAAGAATGAATAATCACTAAGTCGATTGAATTTTTTTGACATATTTCTTTTAATTTGTTTGACATTAAGATCGATAGTGATCAACTTTATTTGACAATTTTGATTTTCGTTTGTATTTAACAGTTTTAATGTTATATTAGCTTTGTTATGCTTCTTATTTCATTGTTCCATTCTATTTGAGATGATTCATGTCTCTGATTGACTCAGTTGATTGTAAAAGTAAATATAGTGAGTTGGTAAGAAAATAAAATAAGGATAAAAATATAGTGCAATTCGTTGATGGAAAAAACTAAAATAAAAATATATAATTAATTAAATTAAAAGATTTAAAAAATATTTAATAAAAGAACAAAAATAATGTCGTGGGGAGTGAATGTGTCTTTTTTTTAATTTTTTAATCCAATAAATTAAATGAGATAATGAGAAAGCTAAGAGTAACTAACGAAAACACTATTTTGGTAAATAGTTTTCATGAAACACTAAAATGGTAAATAATTTTTCCCTCAACACTATTATGGGAAAAAAACCATCTTCTTATAAACCTTTGATTAAACCAAACACATGGAATGATCAAGTATTTGTCTTTTTATGCGGAGATTATACAATAATGATTATCCTTTATTAAATTGTATAAATGAAAAACATATTGCACTTGCGCTTATCCTAACAATGAAATCATGAAAATGGAAATAAAAATGGTGGCCCTAACTACATGCGTTTCACATGCATGCTTTTGTGGAGCCATGGACTCTTGGAGGAATGCTATCATGGAGTATATTCTAGTCATCCTTGTACATTGTGACCATGTTACAAAGTGAGTGAACCACTAATTTCAATAAAAAATGTATTAATTAAATAAGTTGTTTTTTAAATTCACCTTTAATCAAATGTAAGCAATATTTTTATATAGACTAAATGGATGATGTAGTTAAAGGTCATCATAGTATTTCTTTTTCTATAGTGTTACATTAAAATCAACGACCCATTTATCATCAATTAGAGGACTTTAATCGATCGAGGGATCTATTGTTGAAGATAGAAGGAGTTGATGAAGATTTGTAGGTAAAACTTCACTGACGGATCAATGACTACATTACCAACGGATCAACACATGCGTGTTCACTAGCGGATAACCAACATATTATAACAAATAGGGCTGTAAACGGATCAAACGAACACGGACAAGGCCTTGTTCGTGTTCGTTCGTTAAGGAAATAAATGTGTTCACGAACTGTTCATGAACACTACCGAACAAGATTTTATGTTCGTGTTCGTTAAGGAAACGAAGGTTCACGAACACAAATGAACACAAATAAAATCAGAGAAAGTGACGAAGGATATAGGTGGATGACGAAGGGAGCAGCTGAAACTTGAAGCCATAAACTAGAACAGAGGTCAACAGTGTTCGTCAATATGAATATTGAGGAAGGAAAGGAGAAAGTGCATAAACAGGCGGAAATAGGGCTTTCGATTTTATTTTTTAGGATAATAAAATAAATAAAAGTTAAAGAATATAAAAAGTTTAGATAAAATAAATAAAAGTATAAAAATCTCATGATCAACATAAACAAACAAAGATGTATGAATGTTCGCGAACATGTTACCGAATGTTCACAAACACAATTGAACGAACGAGACCTATGTTCATGTTCGTTCATTTAACTAACCGAACAAAATTTCTTGTTTGTGTTCGTTCAGTTATTAAACGAATGAAAAGGAACTTCTCGCCGAATGGTTCAAGAATTGTTCACTGAACGTTGGTTCGTTTAAGACAACGTAGTGTAAGACCCTAACACGTTTTAATCGAAAAGTCGCAGCGGAAATACGTGCCATAAAGTTTCTTTTATTAAAATCATTCTATCATGAATAAAAGACTTTCTATTGTAAGTTTTATCGATAATAACATTGTTCATTTCATTTGATACATAAACATATCATATATTTAATAACCGCAAGGCCACACATTCCCATACAATCCGTATTATAACTCGTATCTTCAATCGCTCATGTCTCTTGATGGTTATGACCCATAAATCTACACAACATGCATTCACCACATACATTCACATTATTAGTAATTGAAGCATTATATGATCTAAGTATATAACTAAAGCATGTGTCACGTTTTATCCTCCTGTATATTCCATCTAGTTATCCTTCTGGATTTGAGAATTTCATTCCAAGGTTTATCCCTTGATGAGTATACGTTAATATATCTGCACTTCATTTCATTCTCAAAACTATTCGGTTAATATCACAAATTCTTATATATTAACACCATATATTTCTTTGTACGAGTCTCATTCATTGGAAACATATGATGTAATAACACATATACTAAATCATCTAGTCCAACTCTTCCTTGTATGAAAGGTCCTTCTACAAACCTACATGCATTTCTACCAAATTTCTTTCAATTGCCATACATGCTTACATAAACATTAAAGGATCATAAACCCAAGACCGTGTAAATTCTCATACGTACTAGACTCCACGTATATTCGTATCTAATTACCTTCAACGGTGTTATCCATATTACAATACATCATGTGCTTACAATAAGAATCCTACTGATAATACTTAGTCAAATCATGACAACCACATTTACATATTCTCATATACTTTCCACGCATTCGTACGCGTCCTATAGGCCTCCGTTCTTACCCGAAACTCTATAAAACTTTAAGATAGACTTGGGGTACCTTTGGAGAAGCTAAATGGGCCTTGGAACCAAGCAAAAGTGCAAAAAATGCGAAAAACGAGTTTCCGGCACCATACCCGCGTAGGCATCAAGATATGGCGTCGGCAGCAAAGGAGTGTGCGTCGCCGACGCCCCTTCGTTTAACCATTTTTCGGCTGTGTTGTTTTCGTCGTTCGTACGCACTAAAACGCGCATAACTTTTGAAACGTTTACCCGTTTAACCTCACGTTTCTTCCTACGTGATATAATTTGGTCCTCTACCATATAGACTCAAAATCTAACATCCGTACTAAGGACATTCTTGACTTATATGTTTTCGGCTTAATATTCATTAACGAATTATTCGACCCATTTATGTTTTTGTCAAACAACTTATTGTTTGAACTCAAAACTCACATGAACATTATAACTACCTAAGTTTCACATCCTTAGGAGTTTGTACTTAGGAATTTAGGCGCCCGATACTTGAGATACATTAGACTCATTCGTTCTAATCAATTATACGTTATAAAACTTTATTAGTACAATTTTCATACTTTCATTGTTTATCCGTCTAATTCTACCTCGCAATCGAGTCTTATGGCTATTAACTCAAGTGTCCGTTTCTCAGTTAGCATGCTCATGTGCAATCATACCCATTTATCGGTTATAATACCATAGTCATTACTTAACCATCATTCCGGTATAGAAATAAAACATCATTTTGACCCGTTCGTTCTACTAGCGGAAAATCATCGGTTTCATATGTAACGCCTCGTATTTCCAAGATTATTATTTTTATAAAAATTCACGCTCGTTTTCTATTTCCTGAGTCGCAACTACAATCGGATCGAAAAACGGTTTAAAACGGAAACTACGCGCTGTTACGTGTTTTTAACGAAACGACAACCGAACGCGACCTTTTTCGATGTCTTACATTTAATTCCTGTGTTTAAAACTTAAATAAAATTATACGCTATTTCATAACGTTCGGGCGCTGAAATGGGCTTCAGAATCGCGTTTGGGCCACTTACAGGCTTTTAGACCCAACCTGCTCAAAACCCTATCCTATAAATACATCTCATTCCCTTCAAAACCCTAGCCCCCCTCAAAGAACCCCCATCCCTGCTCTCCCCTGCGTTTTTCCATCGACACCTTCCCCTCTCCAGCCACATCCATCACCCTCCAACCTTCGCTCTCCTCTCTCTCTCTGTATTCGAGGCCGCCGGTCACCATTTGTGGTGGCGGCGCGCCTGTAACCAAGCCGCTGTGGCAGCACACGGGGACGAAAGCAATGGGGCGGCGGCGGTGGTGGCTTAGCGACGATGGTGCAGCAGCGGCGACGGCGATAGCAGTTCGCGGCGCGGCAGCAGCGGTGTTAGCCGGCTCGGGTTCATCTGAGTTCAGGTCTTGCTTATTCTCGGTTCTGATTTCAGGATTGTCGAGTCTATAACCCGGTTCTTATTCCACTTCTTAATCTCAGATCTTGTTCGTTTGATTTCAGGTTTGAGTTCCGGCCGACGTCAATCAACTCCGGACGACGTCAGCTCGGTTCATGTTCAGTCCAACCCGGTTCTAGTTCGAGTTTCAGCTCAGTTCCGGTATCGACTTCAAGTTCAGGTTCCGGTTTCTCGGTTCAGGTAAAGTTTTCAGTTTATTCGGTTCGAGTATGTAGTTCAGTTTCAGTTTCAGTTCAGTGTCGTTTCAGTTCAGGATAGAAATAGTTCAGGTTTTGTTTGTTTATATTTCGATTCAAGTTCAATGGTTGTTGTTTCAGATTCGGTTCGGTCTTGGCTCGGATTTTAGTTCATGTTTGGCTCGGGTTTCGGTCAAGAACAGTCAACCGACTTAGTTGGGTGTTCCGGCTCAAGCTCAGTCAATTCGGGTCTCGTTTCAGTTTGGTGTTCGGTCAAATCAGGTCAAACCTGGTCAACTGTGGTCAAACAGTCAACGGGTCAGCTTTGGTGTTCACTCAAGTTACAGAGACAGCGGTTCAGCTGTTCCAGTTCAGGTCACTCATCCCGGTCAGATCAGTCGTCCCAGTTCAACCTCGATTCAGTTCAGGTACGGGTCGTGCTTGATTATTTCAGTTTTGCATTCATTTTTAATTGGTTTGTTTAGCTCACTTTTGGTTCCAACTCGATTCAGCGGGCTCGGGTCAACCCGGTCAAACCTGGTCAAAGCTCGGGTCACGGTCCATCTTCCAGTTTCGGTCAACACTCGGGCCTCGTGGTACTCAGTCGAATTCGACTCGACATGGTATAACCCTCTATAGTTAGTTATTGGATATAATCGTTATAAGTATATATTTACATAACTTGTATGTAGACGTAATTATATATATTGTTTCGTTATTATTGCGTTTTGAAAACATTTAATCGACAACTAGATTGTCGGGATCGTCCAAAAACAAGGGGAAACTCTGCCCGTTTTCATCAAAACATACGTAAACATATTTAACACACCTTACGACAATATATTTCTTTAACGACAAAATATATATATATATGCATTATTAAAATTTTCGACAAAATATATTTATTGAACTTCGACAAAATATACTTATTAAACTTTCGACAAAATATGTTTATTAAACTTTTGACAAAATGAACTTACTTATTATACTTCCGATAAAATAATTATACATCAATAATACCATTCGGCAATATGTATATATCTCTCATACCTTTCGTTAGAATATATATGTATAATGATTAAATATATATATATATATATATATATATATATATATATATATATATATAATCATTATTTTTGACAACATAGCGTTGTATAAACTATGATATATATGTATTCGTACATTCAACTTCAATTCAAATCCTTCACTGTAATCCCGATTATTCATACACCTTCGTTTGCCATATAAGGTGACCTCGACATCTCATTCTCCAACTCATCAACTCATCGCGAGATTTCAAGAAGACTTAGCAATTTTGTGAGTACACTCGACCCACATTTGTTTATATCACTTTTTGGGTGTAACATGTTTCCATATACAAAAATCACAAACACTTAAACTTTATGAAACGCACAAACAATCCTATACACATGACTACTTGAATCGTATACTTGTTGCTTGTCTGGGGATAAACGTTATGCTATGCTTTAGTCATTAACTATTTTTTTAGCCTTTGTTTGACATGCTTAGCGCTATAGGAATTCACGCATCCACCTCCATCGTGTTATTCGTGAGGTCATGTTAAAACATCGTGATTGCGTTAAGGGTTTGATTATTAGTATTGCATGCCTTGATATTGCTCTTGTATAGATTTGGTTGCCATGAGGATTGTTAAAACTTTATTCGTATACGTATGCTATGCTTAAACTTGTGTACTCGCCTTTGCTTTTGCATTGACTTTATTTTAAAACATGTTACAGGTTGAAGGAGATGACGCTATGAAAACAATATAGCAAGGACTAGATACACACAAATTAGACGTTAGGTTTAATGTCGACGTATCAATTTTGTTATGACTTTGCAAATGTTAGGTTGTTCTTTGTTTTGTTACATTGATGTATTTGACAATTCTTATGAAATGAAATATGGTTTAATTAATTATTGTCACTTAATAATGTTGTGAGCAATGAGCAATCTCGTTTTCGTCTCATCCCGATGTTTCCGCCATCGGTTGGGGTGTTACATCATACATCCAAACTCTAATTGAATTCAATTATCATGCTTAAATAACTAGTAAGTAACTTTACTTAAACAAATACAAAGTGATTCCGGAGAATCACTTACCTCGAGTGTCCGTTTCGTACATGCTTCCTCATATCCTTTCCGTTAGCCTTCCATGCTTTCCCCATCTTGACATGATCCTATACTTTCATGTCGTCATGGTTATCACTTCGTTAGTATAAACACACATTCTAATATTGCATTCATTTCACATTCATGCTCATCGAATTCCAACAACACAATGTATAAGCTAGAAGTCGCATCTTTTCATTCCTTAACTAGCGACTTCATTCGAGATAAACTAAATTAACATTATCTTTACTAGTAATTCTACATGTCATACAATGGCACCACTTTCGCCTCTTGATCCCTACCACAAGATCAATTAGACGCATAAGGTGTACCATGTCTTCAAGCATAGAGTACAAGCTCCTAATGCACGCTTCTACCACATCATACTAACAATTCAAATTTCCACATGAACTCCATTTAAAACACACTTCACATATTACTTTGCTAACAATTTCATCATTATTACTTTCTATAGATATTTATCCATTGATTAACATGTAATTCCATATATTAACCTATACTAGGCATTTCATCAAACACTTGGCGTGCGTACCACTTTCTAAGCACTATGTACAAGTATTTTAAGTATGTTCTCCCCGATTCATCTCATGAACATCACATCCAAGTAAAAATCACATAATCATCAATCCTACATCAAGTTTATCTATCACAGTCTATCATATAACACCTTATGCATCACAATATCACAATATAACATCTACATGTTCATCATGACCATCATCTTCACACTCATGTAATGGGTTTCATTCTAAATCATCCAATTAATCAAAATCATGCATAATTCATGTTCCGTTTGATGATTATAACACATATACATGATCAATTTCATTCAATTCCATGGATTAACATAACCCACTTCATACAAGATCACCAAATCTCAAATTACAACTTATCATGTGTTCATCTTGTCTAGATGATCAAGAATCCACGTCCATGCATTAGATTTGAGTTGAATTCCTTTTTCAATTTGAAGATTTTGGAAGAATTAGGGTTCTTCCCTTCTTCTTCTTGCTCTGGACGACACACACACTATGTGCGTGTTGTGTTTTAGTTTTATTTATTAAAACTCATGTTTCCTTTTTAACGATTTTGGCCCTTAAGTTTCGTTTCGATTATAAATGAGACTAAACTCATTATCTTGTTACTTATATACATGTTACCACTAGGTTAATTTTTCCTAGTTATCTTGTTTACGGGTTCACCTTTACTACTAACGGTACTCTACCCGTTCCTTTATGTTAACCGGGTTTAAATTACCAAACCCGTTTTTGAGGTGTTACACGTAGTCTGGGCAGATCTTGGCTAGGGCCGCCGTTTAGGCGGTGTGACATTGAGTCACTCAAAAAGAGTGTCACCGATAAAAAAAAGTATCTATTTAAAAATTATCTTAGAATATTGGTATCAATAAACAGTCAGTCCCCATAGTTAATTCACATGATATGGTGATGCCATTTTTTTTAACTTTCGGAATGATTTACCCAAATGGTATAGTCATATCATATATCAACTAAAAAAATAATCTTTCACACTATAAAGTTAGCAATTCAAAAAATATTAACTGTGCATATTTAAATCAACATAAAAGTGAATAAAAACATGATATACAAACCAAATAAACTGATATACAACTTGTATAGTTAAACATGGTCTTGCTAATCATCACTTATGGTCGAAGATGATATCCCCAAAGACGATGCAAATGTCGCAGTCGTGTCGCCACTCAAGTACCGTTTTAACCGATCCAAATCGTCTGCAGCGTCGAGCATCGTGGGTCTATTCGATGGTGAATCGTGTGTGCACAAGATGCCCATTTCTAATAACTCCCCTATCGCGACATCCCACATTTTCTTCACATCGGGTGATTTGGTCTCTTGTGGTTCGCACCAATGTCGAGTCAACAACATGTTCCATGTGTCGATGGTAGTGGCTTTTAACCCATTTGTGCAAGTTAAGCCTTGGGTGAACATGTCATCCGTCGGTCTCTTTCGAGTCACCATCTCGAGCACAAGGATGCCAAAACTATAATCGTCGCCTTTTGTTGACGTGCTTGATCCATACCCCTATTCTGTACACAGGACTATGGTTGTTCAGAAACCGTTGAAATCAATGAACCCGCCAAACTAAAAGAAAGCGGCGGTTTGAAATCCAGACGGATAGTTTTCTTACGATTTGATTGTTTAACCGATCCAACTGTTTGAATTTTTATTATTTATTATATATATTATCAGTTTATAATATATACGTGTTTAACCATCTCTATATTTTTACAAATTTATTATAAAATGATTTTGGAATATTTCTTTAAATAGAAATCATTTAAACCATCAAAACCCATTCATTAAAACTTCAAACCATTTAAACCAACCGATCATCTAAACTGAAGCAAGTCAGCCAGTTTGAGATTCAAATAGCACTTTTTTTTTTGCGGTTTCACGCGTCAATGATACAATTAGATTTGAAATTTGAAATCAACCACGTAAACCAAAAAAGTTGTTTAAATTCTCAAATTTTTGTTTTTTAGAATAGTAGTTATTTTTTTTTAACACAAATAACCGTGAAATCATCAAAACCCAATTGTTAAAACGCCAAACCAACCAGTATAGCCGACCCACCAAACCCATCAATTTTATCCCTCGTTTTCCAAAACCATAGTTAACTATATGGATGAGCATTTCGTACTTGGTACTGGTACCAAATTTCTCCTACCGAAATTTTTTCAGTATTAGTATTTTCGGTTCAGTACGGTACCGAATTTTACATACAAATACCAATATGCTACCAAACCCATATTTCATAATTATCAATACCGGTACCGGTATCAAGCTCTCCCTCACCCCTAGTTAACAATACATCATAACTTACCCAAAAAAACCAGCAACTAACGGAACCAGAACAGGAAAAACTTACATACCTGGAGCAATATAACCAATGGATCCACAAAGCATATCCGCCGTAAAATTCCCCAAATTCCCGACGCACCACCACCACCAACCGTCATAACCAACTTCGCAATCCCAAAATCCGCCACCAAAGCAGTCATCTCATTATTCAACAACACATTACTCGGCTTCAAATCACAGTGAATCACCTTCACCGGCGAATGATGATGCAGATACGCCATTCCTTCCGCTATATCACTACATATATTCACTCTTTGTACCAAATCCAAACCCGAACCTGAATGAGAACCCGACTGCAACCACACATTTGGTGAATCCGGATACAAACAGCTCTCTAAGCTCCCGTTCGCCATGAACGGGAGCACAATCGCCTTAAAATCAGGTAAACTACACGCTGTTATTATTCGTATTAGGTTTCTGTGACGTATGCGTTTCAATACTTGACATTCTCTGTTGAAACCCTTGGTCGAGTTTCCTGTTTGTAGTTGTAGAACTTTTACTGCGATTTCGGTTCCGGTTTTTAGCATTCCTTTGTATACTCGCCCGTAGCCTCCGGATCCTAGTAGTAGGTTATCGTCGAATCCGTTTGTCGCTTCGGATAGCTCCTTGTAGGTTATTCGCGGAAAGTTGGTTAAATTCGGTTGCGATTTTGCCCTAGGTTGCGTGCTAGGGTTTGTTTTGCGCTTTAGGTAACGCCATAGGATGAGCAGCAGATTGTTGTTAAGAAGAGTGATGTCGACATGCCGATTGAGAAAACCACTAGGAAAACGGTTGAGTGGAAGAATTTCCTCTTGTGAGAGCAGGAGCGGAGGCCGGAGATGTTGCCGCAGAGGTTAGGGTTTCCTAGGAAGGAGATGCTGGTGGTGAGATAGAAAATGCCTCCGGTTGGAACCGTGCCATTGAAGTTGTTGTAAGATAAGTTTAGGTGTTTTAGCGTTGGATTTTGCTTAAGCCGGTTGGGATGTTTCCGGATAGACTGTTGTTGGATATGTCGAATGTTATGAGGCTTTGTAAGCATGGTTAAGTACTCGGGAAGCTGGCCTTAGAAATGAATTGTTGGATAGATCGAGTACCGCTAGGTCCATGTAACTTGTGATTTTGGGGAAGATGGTTCCGGTTAGGTTGTTGTGTGAAAGATTGATTTCTTTGATGGTTTGGAGGCTGCTGAGGTCAGGTGGCAGTGGTCCTTGAAGGTGATTATGGGAAAGGTTTAAGAATATTGCGTTTTGGCTCATGGCGGATAGTAATTCGGGAGGAATGTGTCCGGTTAATCTGTTGTAAGACAATCTAAATTTCGTAAACCTGTGCATTTTCCTAAACTTGAAGGTATGGTTCCCGAAAGCTGGTTGTTTAAGAGAAAGTGAGTTTAGACCGACCAAGTTCCCTAAGCTTTCCGGGATTTTACCTGTAAATTGATTGTGTGACAATTCAAGTTCGCCCAAATGAGGAAAATGTCCGATTTCTTCGGGATTTCGCCGGGGAATAGATTATCGGTTAACCAAAGTGTATCTAGTCTCGACAGGCGACTGATTTCTGGTGAAATTGTTCCGTTGAGATTGTTTGATGACAGATTGAGGTAAATGAGTCTTGAAAGGTTCGCAATGACTGGCGGTATGGAACCGTAGATGTTATTTTCTTGTAGTAACAAGTAGCTTAGATTGACACCAGTTTTCCAATGGAATTAGGGAGGGTCCCACCTAAACCCATACCCGCTAACTCAAGCTCCCTTAACATGCTACAATTTGAAAATGCGTCAAAAAGATATCGAGATTAGTGTTTTGATCATGGCTCACCATATGTTATATGATAAGTAAAGAATTTCAAGTTGGGTGAGCTTGGAAACTAGCTTCGATGGCAGTTCACCAGAAAGATTGTTGAACTCGACATCAAGATTGTACATCTTTGAAGCGTTTGATAAAGAAAACGGGATTTCACCAATGAATTGATTGTTATACAAATTCAAATTCCAGAGGTTCGGGCAATTCCCAATTTCTGGTGGGATTTTTCCGACAAAAGATTGAATGAGAGATCCAGATTCATTAATAAAGTGCAGTTTGAGAATAAAGAAGGCGGAATCTCACCGTTTAATCTGTTGCTCCCGAGATCAAGAAGAGTAAGATTCGATAAAGAAGATAAAGATTCCGGAATTGGACCTTCGAGTTGATTAACATCAAGAAGAAGGTTTCTAAGATGTCGTAAAGACGAGATTTCATACGGGATATTTCCATACAACTCGTTATTCGAAAGATTAACAGTTCGAAGGGCGGTAAGATTTGTAATCACAGGTGAAAATGGGCCCACGAGCCCGGCGTTGTCAAGCTTGATGCTCCTCACACGGGTTCCATTCCCGCAATGTATCCCTTTGAAATTGCAAACTTCAGTAGTTTCATTCCAGTTTGAAAGAACCAATTCTGGGTCTATTTTTATACTTCTCTTGCACTCTAGAAGTGAATCTTTATCCGTCTGAAGCGAATGTTGACGAGCCGTTTCCCCAACGCTAAAACCAAATCGTCAAAAACGAAGAACACGAATAACTCAAGGAAGATTCTTTTATGGAAGGTCATTTCTGATGGTGTTTTGGGCTGCATTTGGTATAGTGAAATCGTAGCAAAATGGCACTATGTGTTTATGGGTATAAATAGTTGATTTTGGCATGATTTTAAATGGGCTAAAAAAGTATAGTTTTGTTCATGATGGGAGCATAAATTGGTGAGTAGATATTCACTAATAGTTGGTGGAGGATGATAGCAATAAAACTGGAACATAGTAACTAACAAGTTGACTATTATATTGATGTGAACTTGTAGCCACTTCTAGAGCTTTTATGAGGTTGAAGCCATTCATTATTGCATATTAAAAAAACTTTTGTGGATATTGGACAAAAGGAAGATTGTCAATGGATCTTTTGATTTCATATTTGTTTTTAATGGAAAAAGCAATATGAGATTGTCAAAAGGAGTTTGTTTAAGGTATAAAATTTTAACATAATTAAATCATTGTTACTAGAGAAGATTTAAAAAAGTAAGTTAACTTTAACAAGTTAAGCCGTCATCTTGTGGGTCTCAAAACTCGGTTAAACCATCTGACATGATGAATATGGGTGTTCAACCTGAGAGGTTATTAAGCCATCATCTTGTGGGTCTCAAACTCGGTTTAAACATCTGACATGGCGAATATGGGTGTTCAAACCGACATGTTATTAAGCCGTCATCTTGTTGGTCTCAAAACTCGATTAAAACATCTGACATGGCGGATATGGGTGTTTAAACCGACAGGTTATTAAGGTTTTGGGTTTAAACTCTAAACATATGAGTAAGTCAGTCCACGCCAAATTAGCTTATATTTTAGTTTAATCAATTTGTTGAGGTCTTATCAGACCAAATTCTTATCGGTTTCTGCTTAACTGTAACGATAATAGAAAAAAGATGCACTACTGAATTTTCGAATGAACTGTAAAAGTTGTTTCTCGTTTTATAGTCTAACCTATCTTTTTTTTTCATGCTTTTTTGTTTCTTTTTTTTATATTTTACAAAACGCATGAGAAAAACATGCTAAAATTTAAAAATTGGGAATATAATGGGTTAAAAACTTAAAATGATAAACGCAGGTTAAAAACTTAAAATGGTAAACGCATGCCTAAAATGATGGCATGGCAAGTTATTGATATTTTTGGGTACCAATTGACCAATAAGTGTTTGTTAACGTGAGTGTTTAGATTATTTATTCGGGTATATGTCGATTTTGGTGGAATAAATAACATGTGCTTAAAATCCTAATGGCTATTTTTAAATATTATATTTTACCAAATTGGGGCGTCACTTTACATTTTTATACTAGTAATTTTACCCCTACCTTACGTTGGAAGTCGGGTTTGTTCATCACGTTAGCAAGAAAAAACATAAAATGCGAAATACTAAAAAGAACAAAAGTAGTAGCACTTTAAAAATGTATATAAACAAAGTTAGTTAACTAATAAGAAGAAAGTTTTATTATAGTAGCACATATATATATTAGCAAAGTTAAATGTTTAAAAGTAAAATACAAAGAACTTTAAAAAATTAAAATAAAAAAGGTTGCCACATGTCAGCTTTCGATTGGCTACGATGAATTGTGAGAGCAACCAAGTTGTCTTTTAATATATATGAATATAATAACTTCACAAGCTACACTCTACGAGATTTGAACACTTAATCTTTTGGTTATAGAACAAACCACTTAACCACTAGATGTCCAGTGACATTGAGGCTGTGTGTTAGTCACGTTTTCTTTAAAACATATTTAGCGTCATTTTTTAGAACGTGTCTGCCTCCCCAAGGTTAAACAACAATTTTTTTTCCTTTTTCTTTTTAAGAGGTTTTTTGCTTGAAGCATAAAAAAGATTTGGCTGATTTGAAAAAAAAAAAATGAAGTAGCATATGATGATTCACAATCTCAATCAACCTTTAAGAAAACATAAAAATATCATCATCATTTAGTCAATATATAATTAACTACTAACATTTTCTGATCTTTCATAAAGGTACAAAATTTGGGTCAACAAATTCTACTGCAATCACTAATTTGGGTCAACAATTTCTTTGTTTTTTCCTTAAATGAGTCCTAGAAAGAACCGTAAATAAATATCATAATTACTAAAGAATTTTCTAAATAACTTTCAGTTTTCTAAAGGAAACAGATTGTTTTCCATGTGCATGACATGAAGCCTTTTGACTTCCAGTCAAACCAGAACAAGAAAGCAAAGTAAAAATAAATGGTGCACAAGAAAGCAAAGAGTGCGAGGGCGATTAGTAGGAAGCGATGCCGCCTAACGACTGTTGAAAAGCTACCCAATTCGTCGGTTTTGGAGTGTTGTTTTTTTGCATGAAGCAGAAGAAAATGCAGTTTGTGACCTCGTGGGGTGAGGTTGTTGCACCCTCTAGAACCATGGCTTTACACAGCCAGGAAACGGGCCATGCGTTAATCAAAGTTCAAAACGAGCTATGTTAAGTTGAACTTGCCCGTTTACAATTTACAGGTGGATTTGGGTTGTGTTTTATCTTAAACAGATCAAACTAAAATGATCTTATAGGCACCCACATACATTTTATCATTCTATAAATTTTTTGGCATAAATTTAGATGGAATTGGTATGAACAAATACATACTTGGGTGGCCTATGATATTCTTTTATAAACTTGGGTGACCTCTAGATATGTTATCCAATTCTGTAATCACCATCAACATGACAAGTATGATAAGTATTTCATTTCATTTCATTTTAATACTATGAATTAGTAACATATTTATGCATAAAGAAGTTGTATTAAATGCTTGGGGGGTTTTCAAAAATATTTTGATTTTTTTACTTTTAGTCCTAAAGTATTTGATAAATTACTTTTAACCCAAACTATTTGAATTTTTAGTTTTAACCCAAAACTTTTTTACTTTCAACTTTGCTCCCCTGTACTTTTCATCTTTCGTACATTTTTTCGTTTTACGCTTCATTCTAAATTTTACCTGTTAACACGGTGCAAAGTGCGTGTGTGGTTCAACGTTTCGTTCTATATTTGCGAGTTAACACGACGCAACATGCGTGTATGGTTTAACATTTTATGTCGTCTATTTTTCCCGTTTCACAAGTTGTCATAATGTGTGGGTCCTAGATCGACTTAGTCATTTATTTCTATGTTTACGTTTCGGTCTAATTGCTCTGTATTAACACGCCGCAAATTTAGTGTTGGTCGTCGTTCACGGTGGTGAGACATTGATACTATTTGGCACGGTTTTACACCCACGACGCAACATGGGTGCTTAATACTAGTTCATAAAAACTTTAGAAGATTGACGAAACATGCTTGTGGGTCAACCTGGCTCGACCTATTTGAATTTGTACTAAGTAGTGACATGTGTCAAACTTAACCCGTTTTGACCCAGCACCAAACTCTTTCGTGAGCCACCTTGCAAGAATAAGATATTGAATATCAAAAGAAATTTATATCACTGGAGGCTTGTTTTCAACACGAAGCATCTAATTAAGGCCATTGAAACTTTAACGGAATAACGGATTTAAAAAACTTACAAGTTGCAATTAATTAAAAGGCACCAAGAATGCAACTAGAAGAATCATCATTAAGCCTAAAAACAAAGAGATTATATGAGATTTGTGAAAGTTGATGGATCCCATGGTTAGAAAGTAATATACAAATGGGAAATGAAGAAAACATGTTGCACAATATATTAATGAGATAGATTAAAGGGCGTTTTAGTCATTCGATCATAAAGAACTGGTAAAAGAGAAACCGGATACACAATTGGGTGACCTACAAAGTAGTTTTAATATACAATTCGGATGAAAAGAAAGGTTGAACACTCAATTGTCATCTTAGGGATGGATAAGGCTTAGGGACCGTTAGGTCATGAGTTCGATTCTCTTAAGGGGTTTTTTCTTTCCCATATTTACTGAGTTTCCTTCTGAATTTGTGTATATGCATTATTGCCTAGTGGAGATGGCGGCTGCAAAAAATTTGGGCCCTCTTCATTAAAATCCATTATGTTTGTTTATTGATTTGGGCCAAGTCACTACACCATTACACACTGAAAGTAGGATTGTTCACGAGTCGAGCCAAACCGAGAGGACCTTTGCCCGTTCTTGGCTCGTTTACAAACCAAACCGAGCAAAGTGGCTCATTTAAAACCGAGCCTTAAATCAAGCGAGCATTTTCCGAGCAGTAAATATTCCGAGCTAGCGTCGAGCGAAGTTCGAGCGATTTGGATAACCGTGCCGCTCGATTTAAATTTGCTAAGAAAGACAGTGACAATGTTGGGTCTCAAGTTTTTAATGTCTTTAAAAACAGACACATTTCATGACATTATATTTTCTTATGAATAACAATGTTGTGGCTAACGGGGTGATGATCATATTGCACGAACATGAAACATAAAGGCGATGAGCAGGCTATCGTTTATCAGTTTAGGATTTACTTTTAAATTTGATATTAAATCTTTTATTGGCGTGATTGGGCTAGTACATATAGATATAGTTGTAATTTTGTATATAGTGGACCAAAATCTAATATAGTGGTATATATAAAACTGTATATATGTATAATTCATATTTGTGTATATGTATATGTATATATATACTAATTAAAATAATAATTCGAACCGAACTGAGCCGAGCAGACCTTTGTCCATGCTTGGCTCGTTTACAAATCGAACCGAGCAGAAGCGGCTCGTTTACAACTGAACGTCAAATCGAACGAGCATTTTCCGAACGAGTGTCTAGCGAGCGACTAGCGGCGAGCGATTTGAACGGCCCTAACTAAAACAGTTGTGCTTCTGAATTTGATTGGCAAACACAACTGGGCTTCGAAACAATTGGGCTTTAATGTTTTTGGTTCATAAATCCAAGCCCCTTTTTTTCTTTGAAAACATACATATTATATACATATATATAATATAAATTCTTTCGGGCCCTATTTCAATTTGGGCCTAGAGCAGTTGCCTACCCGACTCCTGTTCTGGGCCGGCCCTGGGAGATGGATATGATCGGGTGGTTCCCTTGGTGACACGATGATACTCCAGTGGTCCATCGGTGATCCAAATTTGCCGTTCAAAAAAAAAAATATATATATATATATATATATATATATATTGTATATATATATATATATTATAAGATAAATATATAATCTATGGACCATAAAATCCAAAAAATCCGGGAAAGTATTGTTAAACAATCTTTGTTTAGATTATGGACACCATCAAGTAGATCTTGTATAGTAGAACAAGATTGTGTTAAGTAATACTGTAATAGAGGCTCCAACTTGAACTAGGGGGTGTTTGGATGTGCAGTTTGTGGTGTTAGGCACAAGTTATTCTCAATGTGATTTCTGATTTTTTTAGAGTATATATAAAATTAACTATTGTTCTTGAACTTTAACCAAATATTGTTTGATTCTGATTCTTAAAATACTTTTAAAACCCAACATACAAACACCCGTAATACATAATTACAACAATTTTTTTTCCTGCAGCTACTTGACATTTTTCAATTCCCTTGAAACTTTAATATGCTTATTAACTCAGATAATCAGATAAATAGTTTGGATAAGCAATACCAACATCCTTCAAACGCGGTGGCAAACGCGATAAGCATAAAAATGGTTTTTTAGTAGCAAGGGTATTTTTGTCATTTCACATACATTTAACTGGACAAAGTAACGAGCATCCACTCTAGGGACTATCGGGTAACAACCGAACAAACCACAGGGAATATACATGTAATTTTAGAAAGTTATGAACTAAATGTGAAATTTGGTCCAACAAGAGGACTACCCGTGCATTTTTAACATCAATATGCATTTGTGATTCATCATATTTATAGGATATTACAAAGCTTAATTTAACAGATGTCATGATGATTGACCCCATAGACGATAGTGAGCCATACTATACCGAAATTTAAGAAGGTAAAGAAACGTCATTGTAATAGCGCACGTTGGTGTAACATCATATGTATGCATACACATTAATGTTTCAATGACCAAAAATTCACATAGCTAGATTTCAACAAACCGAATTTCACTCACTCCTAATAAATAACTAAAATCTAATATTCTAAAGTAACACTCTAACCCATTTTATATAATATATTAGAAAAATACGAATAATCAGGTCCCAAATTTGATTTTAGGATTGTGATCCATTGTGTAAACACGCGAAGGGTATCATGAATGAAAACCTAAGAGTTGTTATCCAAATGCATATAGATCTCATTTTAGGCTTCCATTTTCCAAACACACAAACATGAAGATATATACAACATGACAATATCGATCTTTTATGTATAACCACTTTCGATCAATGAGATGTACAAAGCTAAACCATTATCATTAATTCATACATAAAAATGAGTGTACTATTTCATATTTAATCAAATCTAAAAGAGGCGCCAAAGACAATGGATTGCAATATTTTTAATCATGTATAAAATTTATGTTATGACTATAGATTGAAACCAAACCGAATCAATCAAATGCTCAATGTTAACCCTAGTATTTATAAAAAAATTCAAAGAGAATTGCTTAGGTTTACACGAAAATCCGCTACAATACCCAAATTTTTGAATACCAGAACACATGAATAATTTTTTTTATTTTTTTTTGAATAAACAATTTTTTTAATGATTTTTTTTGAATAAACAATTTTATTTTAGAATGATTTTTTTTATTTGAATAAACAATTTTATTTTTAGAATAATGATATCTTATGATTAAGATATATCATAAAACCCGAAAAGTTTTTTTTTTAATTCCTTTAGGTTATTTAGTGTGTAATCTAAAATACAAAAGTCATGCTTAAGATATACGTTGTCACAAGAAAAATAGTATATAGATTGACCATTTTATCAATTCAATTAACTTTGTTACTAGTATACAAATTATGAACTTTTTATATGGCCTATCATTGTTGGTTATGGCCTATCATTGTTGGTTATAATCTATATTATATAATAAAAGAAACGAATGAAGAGATACTTGTTATTATTCTAAACCATCATTAATTGTAGATTATTATTATTTAATTTAAATTATTAAATTTAATATATGTTTTAAATATTTAAGAAATTACGGATAAAGTTCCATAAAATATTTTATTTATTTTTATTTATCTCATTTATCTCTATTTAATTCATCAAATAACAAAACTAATAACAAAAATCACAAGTTTGTTGATCTTTTACTTCTTTTATCATGTATAAATTGAACGACAATTTCCATTAAATAGAATATTCTTTGTACATGTTATGTTCTTATCATTTATAAATATCTATTATATATTATGTATATCTTTAATTATAAAAAGAAATGAGTATTTATAATTAAGTAGGAGATAAAGATTAATATCTTTAGTTATAAAAAATACACTTGTCATTATTCTAGACCATCATTAATTGTAGATAATTATTATTTAATTTAAATTATTAAATTTAATATTCATTATTTTATTTAAATTATTAAATTTAATATATGTTTTAAATATTTAAGAAATTATGGATAAAGTTCCATAAAATATCTTATTTATTTATTTATTCTCATTTACCTCTACTTAATTTATCAAATAACAAAACTAATAAAAAATCACAAATTTGTTGATCTTTTACTTCTTTTATCATGTATAAATTGAACGACAATTTCCACTAAACAGCATATTCTTTTTATACATGTTCTATTCTTATCATTTATAAATATCTATTATACATAATGTATATCTTTAATTATTAAAAAAAGATAAGTAATTATAATTAAGTAGGATATAAAGATTAATATCTTTAGTTATAAAAAGATACAGTTGTCATTATTCTATACCATCATTAATTGTAGATAATTATTATTTAATTCAAATTATTAATTTCATATATGTTTTAAATATTTAAGAAATTACGAATAAAGTTTCATAAAATATCTTATTTATTTATTCTCATTCATCTCTACTTAATTTTTAAAAGTTAAATAAAGATGATAAGTATCTATCATTCTGTACTTAATTTTTAAAAGTAAATAAAGATGATAAGTATCTATCATTCTGTACTTAATTTTAAAATGAAATAAATATGATAAGTATCGATTTTTAAAGTTTGATTCTTATAAAATAAAATGTATTTTTTTCAAATATTCTATTTTAAAGGTATCTTTCTATCTTAGTTTATCAAAATTAATTTTCAAAACTGATACGAAGTTAAATATAGTATCTTTGATTTAAAAGTTTGCTGCCACGCATATTAATTTTCGGATAAAATGTGTTTTTTTTCAAATGTTAATATTTCCAATTAACTCCGTATTTGAGACAATATATATAAGTTGTTTAGTAACCTTTTACTTAGAGTGTTCTTCTTAACCCTATCACATTTTAATTAAGATTAGTTTGATCCTTGAACTGAGCGGGTTTTACCTCACCGCATTGTCGTGCCTTCAGGCGAGTGTTCACTGGCTTCGGCCCTGGGTGAGGGTTTTCCCCGGTTCGGAGGCGAGTGTATCTCGATGTGGTGAATTTCGCCAGTAGCGCATTTGGAGGATTCGTTGGCCGTTAAAAAAAATAGGATTCTAATACGTCTTAATTCTCTCATATTTTAGTAAATAAACAGTACATCAAAGTTTATTTTTTTATAAATATCTTAACGACTATATTTGCAATACACAAGTTTATTTAACCCGTGCAATGCAATACACGAGGTTCTGAAAGATATAACTTTTTTTATTATTCCGTAGAATAAAAGAAAATGTTTGTTGGGCTACAAAATTTATTATGAAAAAAATATTATTTATATTTTGTTTTAGTGTTGGGCTAGAAAATTTATTATGAAAAACATATTATTTATATTTTGTTTGGACCCCGAAACAGATTATGCAACCCCATTAACAAATTAACAAAATATAAATTAATAACATTGGTGTGCATAAATGTTTGTACCTCATGCTTTGAGAGATTTAAAAAAAATATAAAAAATGATGTTTCAGTTTTAACCTAAAGTTATTTGTTTTTCTACCTATAACACCAAAAGTTTTCATCTCTTGCAATTTAACCATACTCCACACTTTTCATATTTTGCAGATTTTTCGTTTTAAATTTTGCGAGTTAACACGGCGTAACGTGTGTGTGGGGTTCAACGGTTTAACATTTCGTTTTAGGCTTCGTATTAGATTTTGCGAGTTAACACGACTCAACGTGCTTGTGTGGTTCAACATTTTTACATCGTCTATCTTTTTCCGTTTGACAAGTTCGTTACAACATGCGGTGTCCTATATCGACTTAATTATTATTTTCTATATTTTACGTTGCAGTCTAATTTCTTCACATCAATACACCGTAACTTCAGTATTGATTGTCGCTGAAGACGGTATGACATTGGTGCTACATGACACGATTTTACACCCACGGGATGGTATCTAGTTTAGAACAAAGAAACACAGATGTCAATTCATATTTATGTTGGTTAAAATTAACTTCCCATCAGACACTCATTCACCTTCGTCTCTTTTCTTTTGTCACTCTCCGATCACGTCACCGTCGTCGATCCTCCACCCCACCGCTGCCTCCACACGCCACCGTTCTTCTGCATCGGCCAACTGTCTATCAAAAAATCAGGTTTCAATCCCTTTTCACTCTCACAGCGCCATAAACCACCTGATTATTATTATTACTCAACTTATTCATTGTTTAGGGTTTACTCTCGATTTCCTTAACCGATTTTATAAAATTACACATGTTTTTGGACAATCGGCCTCACATTCCTTTGTATGATCTCGGATTTGATTAACTTATGGTGGTTAATAATGGTAGATTTTAAGTATAACTGTCTAATGTTGGTTTTCTTTGTGTTTAGCTGCTACTTGTTTCTGTTTTCACAAGCCCTAAATTCATATACGTCATCACACAGATCGTAAAAAGGGGATTTCATGGCTCAAATTCCCAATTTACAGAATGGACCTATTAATTTCACTTCTATAAGGTTAGTTTTTTTTTATATTAGGGAAGAAAACATTTATTTGTTTCGTTTTATGTGAAAATGTGTTTTTCTTCGCATTATTAGATTTTAATGTTGGTTTGGTTTGAGTTACAGAGATCAGTCTCAGAAGGAGCTTTTGACAATCCTAAAAAACGTAAGCTTGACTTTACGCTTTTAAATATAGCATTATTATAAATTTATAATGCAAATTTGGTGTAATGTGTACGTTATATTGAATCATTAAATTATATAAGTAACCTTGGTTTTAAATTGCGTGATGTGCTCCAATGCGTTTGGTTCAAAAAACTGATGCGTGATGCGCGATGCGAGCGCATTATGTATGCGATGCGCTCTTTATAAAAAAAGTATTGAAAATTATTTATACATAACAATTTAGTAAAACATACTTAAACTAAAAAAATGACGTAATAAGAAGACAAGAATTGTGCTTTTTGGTACAAATCAAGCATACTAATATGTTTCTAGAACCATCAACAAGTGTTTAGGAACCATAATGGTTCAAATCAAACGTACTAACATATTAATTATTGAAAAAACCCAACTCATTTCATAAAATCTGAAGAAAAAAAACATAACAGACAATGTTGCGTGCATCGGAGCGCATTATACGAAATTGTCGCAATATCATCGCATCATGTAAATGCAACCATCAGGTGTTGCGATGCGCTCTCACTAGCGCAACGGGCGCATCACGAATAATGCGCGCATTTTAAAACCAAGTAAGTAACTGTTGAATATGTGCAGATTCGAGGGAAAAAGTGTTTAGTCATCGATCCGAAGCTAGGTGGTTCACTGTCGTTAGTCGTCCAGACTTCACTTCTCAAGGCATGTCATTTAATTTTTTATTTTATTTTACTCAGCTTTTTGTTATGTTTTATGTGTAGTAAAATGACTCCTTAGGGTTGAGAGAATAGAAGAGGCATATAGTTCTTTAACGATTGATTAAAATTTAATAATCACCTAATATTTAGTCTTAAAGGTGGCGTAACTTGAGTTATCTATGTGCTAACTATAATTGAATCTGAATTCCTTGATTTCTATTGATGAAGAAGAGAACAATATATAATACAAGAACCTAACTAATTCCTAACTAATTCAGGGATAATTCCTAACTAATTCAGGGATAAAATATAAACCGGATATACATAAGAAATACATAGATATACATAAACTATAAAACGGATATACATCCGCTAATACGCCCCCGCAGTCGTAGCAATAGGTCTGCCGATGCATAGACTGGACCGAAATCGTTGAAACAACTGGCGTGGAAGACCCTTGGTGAATATGTCAGCGTATTGATAGTCTGCTGGAACATGAAGAACTTTGACAGAACCCATACGAACCTTCTCGCGAACAAAATGAATGTCAATCTCGATATGCTTGGATCGTTGATGTTGGACCGGATTCTGAGATAAGTAGACAGCAGAGATATTGTCACAGTAGACAACTGTGGCCCGGGTAATTGGAAGATGGAGTTCGAGAAGCAGGTTTCTGAGCCATGTTGTTTCTGCAACAGTGTTGGCCACACTTCTGTATTCAGCCTCGGCACTGGAACGTGAGATAATCGCCTGACGTTTTGAGGACCAAGAAACCAGATTATCATCGAGGAAGACACAGTAACCTGAAGTAGACGTCGTGAATCAGGGCAGCCTCCCCAATCCGCATCAGAATAGGCTGTGATATGAGCTGATTTGGATGGTAAAATAGAGATTCCATAGTCTAGTGTACCCTTGAGGTATCGAAGGAGCCGTTTCATGAACTGGAAATGAGGATCTCGAGGGGAGTGCATAAATAAACATAGTTGTTGCACTGCATATGATATATCAGGTCGTGTGAAGGTTAAATACTGCAGTGCACCAGCAAGGCTAAGATATAAGGCACCATCTGAGAAGGGTTCTCCAGCAGTTGCACTTAGTTTAGAATTGGTGTCAGTAGGTGTGGCACATGGTTTACAATTTTCCATTTTAGCACGAGCTAAGATCTCTGCTGCATATGTGGTATGAGATAAGAACAGGCCACCATTTCGTCGGGATACCGCAATCCCGAGAAAGTGATGTAGTGGTCCGAGATCAGACATGGCAAATTCCCTGGAAAGAGTGGCAATGAAGTGCTGCAAAAGTGTCGGATTGGAGGCTGTCAAGATGATGTCGTCTACATAGAGAAGTAAATATGCCATTTGATCACCCTGTTTGTAGACGAACAAAGAAGTATCACTCGTGGTAGATCGAAAACCACACTTTTGTATATAGGAAGCAAATCTGAGGTACCACGCACGTGGAGCTTGTTTTAGCCCATATAAAGACTTTTGAAGTCGACAAACATGCTTTGGATTTTTACTGTCAACAAACCCAGGTGGCTGAAACATGTAAACAGTTTCATTAAGGTCCCCGTGTAGGAAAGCGTTCTTGACATCCAGTTGATGAATGGGCCAAGAACGTGAAGTTGCTAAGCTGAGGACGGTACGAATCGTAGTGGGCTTAACCACTGGGCTGAATGTTTCGTCACAATCAACACCCACCTGTTGAGATTTGCCATTTACAACCAAATGCGCTTTGTAGCGCTGTAATGTACCATTGGCATGGTATTTGTGGCGAAATAGCCACATACATCTGATAATATGAGCATCTGCAGGTCTTGGCACAAGCTCCCATGTATTATTAGCTATTAATGCCTGGTATTCGTCGGTCATAGCCGAGTGCCAGTTCTGGTCGGTCAAGGCCTGGGTGTGGGATTTGGGTAGTGGGGAAATATTATGCTCGGAGGTGGCTAAGAGGGTGGGATCTGTTGAGGGTAGGGAACCCCTTTTAGACCGGGTCTGCATAGGGTGGGTAGAGGGTGGCGGTGTCAGGTTAGATTGTGAAGGAGCTAGGGTGGTATGTGCATGTTCTGGGAAGAAAACAGGTCTGGATGCAGTAGAATCAGACCTGTTTCTGCGGCTGTAAGTGTGGGTAAGGGGTGGGGAATGTGGCTGTGAGACCGTGGGGGTGGGGTGGGTGTGGAAGCATGGGCTGGAAAAAAAATGGGTCTGGATGTTGCTGGGTCAGACCTATTTCGTCGGCTGTAGGTGTGGGTTATGGGTGGTTTAGATGGTTTGGAAGTAGTAGTGGTGTCGGTTGTGGAGGAGAGGAGGTGAAATGAAACGGGGTACTCATGGGTTAAGGTTCCGAATCAGGGTGAGAGCTTGGGGTGGTATGAGGTGTAGGTGGGGTAGAGAAAGGAAAAGTGGATTCGTCAAAGGTGACGTGACGTGATAAATAGACACGTCCAGTTGAGGGGTCTAAGCATCGGTATCCACGATAATTCATTGGATATCCGAGAAAGATGCATGGTGTAGAACGGCGGGCTAGTTTGTGGGGTCGAGTGGCATTGTGATTTGGAAAACAAGCACACCCGAAGGTGCGAAGGTGAGTGTAGGTGGGATGCCGGTGATAGAGTTTGTATGTGGGGGTTAGAAAGTTATGGAGTTTGGTAGGAAGAATGTTATGTAAATAGACGGCAGTGTGAAGTGCTTCAACCCAGAAATGGGAAGGTAGGGAAGTATGGGTAAGGAGGGACATAATGATGTCATTAATTCGTCGGATCATACGTTCCGCCTTACCATTTTGTTGTGAAGTTTGGGGACATGAAAATCGAAATTGAAGGCCGTGAGTGAGAGCGAATGATTGAAATTTGGAATTATCAAACTCACCACCCATGTCACATTGAAAAGTTTTGATATATTTATTAAATTGGGTTTGGACAAGGCGGTGAAATTGAGTAAATTTGGTGAAGGTTTCGGATTTATATTTGAGTGGATAAGCCCAAACAAATTGGGTGTGGTCGTCAATGAGGACCATGTAATATTTGTAACCTGTGTTGCTAGGTATAGGTGAAGTCCACAAGTCACAATGTATGATGTCAAAAGGTTGAAAAGTAACGGAATCAGAATCATGAAATGGTAAACGCTTATGTTTAGCAATTTGACAAGAGTTGCAAAAGAAATTGTTCTTAGATTTATTACAAGAAATTAAATTACGAGAAACTAAGAAATCCATAATAAAATTGCTAGGATGGCCAAGGCGATCATGCCAAACATTAGAGAGCGAAGAAGTAAGCAAAGCAGAAGCAGGTTTGTTGGTTTTGGTGTTGAAGGAGTACAGTGGGCCGGTACTATTGTGGCGGCTCAGGAGCGTTCCATTCTTGTAGTCCTTCACAGAAAAGCCAAAAGGGTCAAAAGACATGGAAACCATATTGTTAGTAGTGAATTTACGGACTGAAACAAGGTTTCGGATAATATTTGGGGTGTAAAGGACATTTTTAAAGGTGTAGGGGCGGACCCGGGAATTGGGTGATTGAATGGTTGTATGACCGGACCCGTGAATTGGCACACGGTTACCATTTCCAACAAATACAGAATTAATAGTAGTAGTACAAGGAGTGTGAATATTACCTGGTTCGTGTGTCAAATGATCAGGTGTCCAGTGCCATCGCCTGGAAAGCTGCCCCTAATTCTGATGGTTCCAGTGGGTTTACATCTGCCAAGTGGGCCTGAGCAGGTGGAGTGGACCAGGGCTGGTGCTGTCGTGAAGTTGGGCCAGTGGCATGTGGAGGCTGACCAGGAACAATCGGCCAAGATGGGCCTGCCCAACTGGGCTGAGTTGGGTAGGGACATGGTGGGGCCGCAGCCCACCATGGTGGCCAGTAGGGGGATGGACCTGGGTTCCAGACATTGGGTCGGACCAATTGATGCTGGGCCGAAGACTGAGAAGAACCACGAGGCTGGTTGCGGTTAGAGGGCTGCTGATTACCGCGACCTGTGCGATGTTGCTGTTGACCGAATGACTGCTGAGGCCTGTGAAATTGACGTCTTGGTTGCTGTCGGTTGTTGTTGCGATAATGAGGGGGTCCCGGCGGGCCGTAGGTGGCTCGCGAGAGACTTGGGCAACAACAGCCGGGTTGGGCAATAGAGTCCCGTGCGTGTTGGCGACGCAGATCTGAGTCGAGCATGTCGCAGGCATCTTCCCATGAGGGAAGGGTGTTATTGATGATAGAGGCTTGAACATCGAATTCCGGTGGTAAGCCTCGAACCAGCTGCAGGACAAGGCGATCTTCTGTGACTGGTTGTTCAACAGCTTTCAGTTGGTCAGGGAGATACTTGAGACGCTGACAGTAGTCTTGGAGGCTGGGCATGGAGCGTAAGGTAAGATTGACAAACTCTGTTTCAAGGGCTGCTGCACGGGCGCCCTTGTTGTTCAGAAAGATTTTCCGAATCCGGGTCCATGCGCCATAAGCTGTTGTTTCCTCATCAAGAATACGTGCCAGCAGGTCATCTGAAAGTGTCCCATAGATCCACTGAAGCACAAGAGAGTCAATTTTGGCCCAGGTGGCGTAGTCCGGATCTGTTTTGGCAGGCGGTTCAGTGCCATCAATGTGGTGTAACACCTCGTAACCGCGTGCATGCAGGGTGAACAGCTTGACCCATGATGCATAGGTGACTTTGGAACCATCCAAAACACGAACTTTGTGCTGGATGTTAGTCACCGAATAAGCAGGGTGAAGGCTGTCAGTGTGCTTGGAGGATTCTGGTTTGTCTGACATCGAGATGAACAAAAGAAGGAAAAATAATCGGCTGCAGGGTCCGTGGACAGGGGCTGCTGCGGATTTGTTTTAGGTCAGAGCAGTAGGCTCTGATACCATATAATTGAATCTGAATTCCTTGATTTCTATTGATGAAGAAGAGAACAATATATAATACAAGAACCTAACTAATTCCTAACTAATTCAGGGATAATTCCTAACTAATTCAGGGATAAAATATAAACCGGATATACATAAGAAATACATAGATATACATAAACTATAAAACGGATATACATCCGCTAATACTAACTACCAAGGCTACATATTATATATACTAACAAATAGTAACTTAGGGTGACTCACAACACCATCGCATCACTTCAATCAAAGGCACCGAATCAGACACGTCGCTTTGACTTCCTGCTGAACCAATTCGTTTAAAAAAACAACCTCAAATTGACGGTTGTGTTAATGAGAATAAGTAACGAACCGACATGATTTAATACATATACGGCGTATCCGAATCACACCGCCCCTTTTCCTAATTTAATATTGTTATTTTCTAAAACACATGAATTAAGTATGCAATCCAATTTAACCGACGACGTACAGGGCTGTTTCTTTTCAAAGGAACACTTATAACACCTTTACAACGATTTTGTGAACAATGCAACGTTTCTGCTGTGGTACTACTACTAATAATAAAGTTAAATAATAATTATCTAATCACCATTCAAACCTTCAATCAGGTTATTACACTTTTTTGGGCGGCGGTGAGAAAAGAAGTATGCCTATGATTGCCTACACGACAATATTTTTTTCTAATGCAAAACCCCATACCACATAGCCAAGAAATTATCCATGCCATTTTTTATTTATACTTCATTCCTATAGTTTTAATCAGTTCATTCATTTAAATAGGATGTAACTTATCAGCGTACACTTACCAATTTCCTTAATTATTTGATATATTTGGTATAATTGTCTTTACCCACTGAATAGATTATTAACAATTGTGTGTTTACATGCTAAACTGATTATCAACAATTGCGTATTTTCAACACATGAATAGTGATTCGGTTTCCGCAATATACCGATTTCGTTCCTTGAACCTCTTATCTTTAGCATAGCTATTATTGTATGATCATTACTTTACAAACTATGATGTTTTGTATGGTATTTGAGTTAATCAAAGGTGAGTCTCATATTAAGCATTTCAATTCCAACTTAGACTAGAGGCTAATTGGTTTTAGCAAATGAGAAATTATATCAACATCCCGCCGCAACGCGCGGGTTAACGTCTACTCGTTATGCACAAACAGGAACACGGGGCTGAGCTACATCATCTTAATTCAGATCCGATCGAGACTAACTGTACAAAAGTTGTCTACCTTGTACAAACTCAGCTTCATTTAATGAAATTTATCTCGTCTCATATTCATAACGACACATCCAAAGGGCTTCAAAGAGAGTATTTTCTGTATTTTGTTCCTCGCCGTGCTGTTGCCTGTGAAAAAGTAAGCTATTTTAGCATCTTAAAATATTTGTTGGTAAATGACTGTTTTATTAAAGTTTCATATATGTGATTAACTTCGCAGCTTCTCGAGGAGGAAAAAGTTCACAATTTACTAACTATTGGGGAGTTCCCGTTGTATTCTGTTCCACTGGACGAAGATATATTATCGTTTGAACTCGATTTGTCTTATAAAGTATGTGTCTTTACATTATTTTAGGAAAAAAATATTATTAATATTTTAGGGAAATGTAGCTCTAGTTTTGTGTCTCCATATTTGTTAATCTTGTGTTTATTATATTATTTAAACAGGAATGCGTTACGGATGGTGATACAACATCTCTTTGGCATATTGCCAAAGCCATCCACAAGCTTGAGGTTTAGTATACTTGTTTACTCTTTTTTTTATGAACGGAACAGAGAATAAGTTTATTAGATACGAAACGCTACTAGCAAGGGGCTAATTATTTTCTTTTTTTATATAAATATTATATAGTTGTCGTGATCATGTATTTTTCAGTTCTCGTTTGGTCTGATACCAAATGTTAGGGCAAAAGGGAAAGCATCTGTACGTGTTGCTGATATGCTTAACCGTATGCAAGCTGAAGAACCTGTCAATTCAACTGATGTAATTCTTCATTTTCAAATGATTTTTTTTTAATTTTTTTTATTTTAGTAATAATCACTATTGATGTTTATTCGTCACAGATGGGTGTCCCTGAGATAAATACGCTTATTATTCTGGACCGAGAGGTAGTTCATCTGATTTCTGGGATTACGGTTTACAACTAATTAATTAATTAGATGTTTCTTTGTTGAAAAGTGCATTATTGTTGTTGCATTGCAGTTGGATATGGTTACTCCTATGTGTACTCAGTTGACATATGAAGGGCTTGTGGATGAGGTAATATATATGCATGTATATCTTTGTGTATGTGTGACATCAGACGTAACAAAATGACCCTTCAATAATGGTGCCATTTAACGTCATCTCTAATTGTGCAGCTTTTACACATCAGTAACGGTGCTGTCGAAATAGATGCATCAATCATGGGTGCTAACCAACAAGACGGGAAGAAAATGAAGGTTCCTCTTAATTCAACGTATGTGTTTTTCTATACGTATGTTACACACTTGTGTTGTACATGTTTGTTAAATGTTTCTATTTGATTTCATTTTAGTGACAAGCTGTTCAGGGAGACCCGGGATCTTAACTTTGAAGTTGTTGTTCAGGTTGATCTATGATAACCAATTTTTTTTTATTTTTCGAATGCAAAAACCGTTTTATATAATTATATTTGCTTGTCTATAAGTTTTTAGAGATCCTCTCTTAGTTGCCATTTGCAGTATGTTTGCAGGTTCTTCGACAAAAAGCAACATCCATGAAACAGGACTACACAGATATGACAACTACCGTAAGTCCGTTTTTTTTTCTTTTTTTTTCTTTTTGTATAGAAATGGCTGATTAGTCATCTGTGATCTCAGAATCAGACAGTCTCTGAGTTGAAGGATTTTGTCAAAAAGCTCAACTCACTGCCGGAAATGACTGTATGTGCCTTTTCCGACTTTCTTTTTACTCTTAATTATTTATCTATTTATTTTTTAATTTAATTAAATTTTATAATATTTTATTTTATTTTTAGAGGCACATAAATCTTGCTCAACACTTGTCCACACTTACTTCAAAACCTTCGTTTTTGGGCGACTTGACATAGAACACACTATTGTGGAGGCTGAAAGCTATGATATGTAAGCAAAATAACATCTTATATCCATTTCCAGTCATAATCTATATATGTGGGCCTTCGGGGGCAAAAGTGAAAGTGCAAATATTTTAATATTATTTTACGAATTTCGTGAACATAACGTTAAAAGCGGGGGATGGTTAATCATGCATCATGTGGTGGCGTTGATAGCCGAAAGACAAGTAGGTACATGCGCTAATCGGCCTTTGTCCCTATTGCCGAGTGTTATGTGCCTTATGTCCAAGGCTTGATGCAAAACTACCATAGAGCCTCTCTATTCCTACGGGGTAGAGGTAAGGCTGTCTACATCTTACCCTCCTCAGACCCTACCTTAGCGTTGCTATTAGTGGGGTTTACTAGATATGATGATGATGATGATGATGCTGACGATGATCTGTTTCTAGTCATATAAAATTACATTTTTTTAATATTTTATGTTTTACAGATGCTTTGAACACATTGAAGAGATGATTCATAAACAGGAACCACTTGTTAGTGTTCTACGGCTTCTTATCTTACTTTCAGTTACCAATGCTGGCTTACCGAAAAGGCACTTTGACTATCTAAGGTCAAAATAATACAACTTATTATATGTATTATTTTTCACTTTCCATGTGTCAAGACATAATTAATTAGTTGTTGGTATCTTGCTTTAGGAGAGAGATTCTTCACAGCTATGGATTTGAACACATGTCCACTCTTAACAATTTGGAAAAAGCTGGGTTGGTCAAGAAGCAGGTTCTTCTATTTTTTTCTTTGCTCCTGCTGGTTTAAATGAACACACTAAATATTGTGAGAACCGTGAGAACGAATGAAAAAACTACGGGAACATAGTCAAAAACAATTCAAATTCAATTTTTTTACGCTTATTATTATTATGATTCGAATAGAATGTTAGAAATTAAATTCATATTTAAATTTATGTGAATTCCTAAATAAAGAAAATTTACACATGTGTAAAAATCTAATAAGAGTGATTTTGAGTGGGGAAATGAACTATTTGATGTTGTAAATTCTTTTTTTTTTTTTGATGTTGTATTTTAATTACAATAAGGTTTGTATTAAAAAAAATTGGTTTTGATTGGTTTTTTCATTCGTTCTCACGGTTCTCGCAATATTTAAGATAACCCTCCCATATACAGGGAAGGGTTATCTGGAGAACACTAAGTATTGTGAGAACCGTGAGAACGAATGAAAAAACCAATCAAAATCAATGTTTTTAATACAAACCCCATTATAATTAAAATACAACATCAAAAACATCAAATAATTTTTTTCTTCTCTCAGAATCACTCTTATTAGATTTTTTACACATGTGTAAATATTAAAAATTTTCTGCATGTGTAAATGGCAAACTTACACTGTGTAAGTTTTCTTTATTTACGAATTGACATAAATTTAAACGTGTAGATTAAGTTTCTAACATTGTAATCGAATAATAGTGTAATTTTTTTTGAATTTGGATTGTTTTTGACCAAGTTCTCACTGTTTTTTCATTCGTTCTCATGGTTCTCTCAATATTTAGCGTTCTCATTTAATATATTTGAACAAAGTATACAAGGTTACCTACGTGCAGGAAGGAAAAAGCAATTGGTTGACTATTAAGCGCGCCCTTAATCTTGTGGTTGAGGATACTGATACAACCAAGTAATGTATTTATTAACACGGATAATTTCATATATCCTCCTTAAAATGTGGTATACTATCATATTTACCCTCAAAAATCATAACATCAAATATGATCTTTTTTTTTAATTCTATATCAATTGTGAATACTAGTTCAATAATGTTATTTTTTTTTCTATTAGTTTAGTTCTTTTTGTTTTATTTATTTACTTTATTTTTATTAGTTTAGTTGTTTTATTTATTCACTTATTATAATTAAAGTTAACTTTTAACTTTATATATGTTTACTTAATCAGGTTGCTTACTTACTTTTACCATTGTTTAGATTAAAGCCTACATGATCTAACCCTTCAATATACTAGTTAACAAATACATCATCCTCAGCACCCCGCCGCGAAGCGCGGGCTCCCATACTAGTTTATGACATTTATACCCTTTAAAATATGCATGAGGATACAGAGTATAGTGTATGGAGACATAGAATGGTATAATGGTCACATCTTTGGTTAAATACGGACTTTTAGTATTTTGAATGGATATATTTGATATTAATTTTTTTTGATCGGGTAAACATGGTATTATGCAAGTTTTTACTGGTATATATGAAATTGTCCCTTGTAAATATATGGAAGTAAAGATTGATTAACTTTTATGATATAGTTTCTAATACTTCATTTTTTGGTGGCAGTTCCAAAGACGTTTCGTATGTGTTTTCTGGATATGCTCCTCTGAGTATCCGCTTGATTCAGCATGCAATTCGATCTGGATGGTGAGCTTTCTTTTTAACTTTTTTTTTTGCTTTTAAAAAAAATCACAATATATCATAATGTATTTCACGGTCCTACAGGCGTCCCCTTGAAGAAATATTGAAGCTGTTACCGGCACTCATACGGAGTCAAAGAGGGTTAGTAATCATTTAACATATCTGTCTTTTCATTTTCTTGATATTACTTTTAAATATATTTTTTTCTCAATAAAAAAGTAATTACTTAACTTATTTGACCAATTGCTACAGAGTGTATTTGCAAACAGTCCATCATTCGATATACTACCAGGGGGTTTACACATGGAAAAGTATGTTTTTGTTTATTTATTTTTTAAACACATCATCCTTGATTATGAAATATGTCTACATGGTATTAATTAGTATTTTTTTTTGTATTACACAATTATTTCAGACCTCAAGATGGGAGGCGTTCAATCGTTCTCGTTGTTTTTGTTGGCGGAGTAACGTTTGCAGAGATTTCTGCTCTCCGCTTTCTCAGTTCTCAGGTACTTTATTCATATGTGAATTTGACCTGTTTCTTATACACGGGTTGATTGGAATGTTTTACTTAAAGATTTAAGAGTTAAATGCCATTTTAGTCCCTGTGGTTTGGGCCATTTTGCCAGTTTAGTCCAAAGGTTTCATTTTTTGCCTGTGGGTCCAAAAAGGTTTCACCGTTGCCATTTTAGTCCACTGGGTTAACTTCATCCATTTTTTTTGTTAACGAGAAGGGATTCGGTCATTTTATATGTAATTTTGTTCACTAGAAGGGCAATTCGGCCATATAAAATGACCTAATTGCGCTTCTCGTTAACAGAAAAATGGATGAAGTTAACCCAGTGGACTAAAATGGCAACGGTGAAACCTTTTTGGAACCACAGGCGAAAAATGAAAAATTTGGACTAAACTGGCACAATGGCCCAAACCTCAGGGTCTAAAATGGCATTTAACTCAAGATTTAATCTTAACGTTTCTTGTAACTTGCAGGAAGGGATGGCATACGACATTATCATAGGGACGACAAATATTATAAATGGTAATACTTTGACTGAAACCTTCATGGATAACTAGGGTTGACTCGCGTGTTTTGTTATCTGACTTCTGTACTCATACCATGAGCATTTGGGTTTGTAACTCGCATCAAGTGGCACTATAGATCGTGACGGCTGTCCCATATGACCGTCATCTATGATCCATGTCATAGGGTTACATCTGGCTTTATTTATATTTTCTGCACTTTATTTATGCTTTTTGGAGTTTCTTGCATTGGTTTTTTGTACTTGAAATTGGTATATGATTTTACAGTTGATACAACAGTGTTTCTCGTTATCCCGTTAACTATAGAACAACTAACATCCAATCCCTCAAGTTTCGAGCTTCCAATACAGCTGCTTTCAAAATTACAACCGTCCAGAACTGACCCTCGAACTTTTCCATTATGCACAAAATACCACGCCAAGTTAAGACAACAATGAAACCATAAGTTTGCTGTTTATAAGCTAAGTTAATTACATCTTAATTTTTTGAGTTAAATGTCATTTTTGTTCCCGTGGTTTGGGTCATTTTGCCAGTTCATTCCAAAGATTTTATTATTCATCTGTGGGTCCAAAAAGGTTTCACCATTGTCATTTTAGTCCACTCGATTAACTTCATCCATTTTTTTTGTTAACACAAAGGGCAATTCAGTCATTTTATATGTAATTCTGTTAACTAGAATGGCAATCCGGCCATATAATATCGCCGAATTGCCCTTCTCGTTAACAGAAAAAAAGGATGAAGTTAACCCAGTGAACTAAAATGGCAACGGTGAAACCTTTTTGAACCCACATGCGAAAAATGAAACCTTTGGACTAATCTGACAAAATGACCCAAACCACATGGACTAAAATTACATTTAACTCTAATTTTTTTGTTACCATCAAACTCCTAAAAACTGAACTGCTGTTGAAATAATGTTACTTTTGTAATCATATTGAGCATACAAACTACTATAGATCTACTAGATATTTGGACCAAAAAAGCAACATTTTGGGTCAACCCGACCCATTACTCACAGGTAGCAATTTCAACTTATTTTACTAACAAATGGGTCGATTCAGGTTGTACGACGTAGTCACACACGTTAAAAGGCTTATGCCCACAACTAAATTTGGATAAAAAGTTTTCAATGGACCCTGCACGACCATTAACCAAACCGCCTATTAAGTAAAGTAACGCTCTATCTTTATTCCTCGATTTTGCTGCAGCCAATGATAATACGAGCTCACATGAAGTGTCAGCCATTTTACCCTCTAACTATCATCTTTCTTTAATTTTAGTCAGAGAAGTCAAAATTTGCTTGTATTCATCATCAAAAAAGATAATAAAAACAGGGTAAGGTGTGGTAAGAAAATTGGTTGATAAATTTGCAAAGCAAAATACTTTAAGGAAGACTTTTCGTGGTCCAAACTCTCAACTAAATCAGTAACTTATGGTAAAGTGGCTAAACTACGTCGTGGTTTGTGATAAATTTTCAAGCAAATGTACCTACGGTTGAGGACTCGTAACAAGAATCTCTGGGAAAGGAACTGCAACCGATAATCTTTCTTTGTAAAGGACAAAACTTTCCTGCCTCTGGTCAATAATTCTGTTTTAGGGTTATGAAATTATTATTGGCATCTGAGATACAAAAAATAAGGTTATGAAAAGTAATATTTGCATCTTCATTTCATAAGAATTTTCAAAAGGGTTGGGAAAAAGGGGTTTATTAAATTTTTTTGAAAACATGTTAACAGACATCTTACATCAAAACCAATGAATACATGTTGACATACATTGTGTAACCAACCAATAAAGATATCTTGTTTCAAGTTTTTAGTCATGTCACATTGACACCCTTTTTCCATGAGTTGCATACCTTCGGATTCACTGACGCCATGTTTCCACGGGTAATAGCAATTACTAGGTAGGCCAAATGCATCTAGAATTCTGGATAATTAGGGATATTCAAAACATATTTATAATGATTGACTCGCGAATTCTTGTTATCCCATGTGCGATGTTGACCATATACTAGTCCAAACACTGAGTATCGCATGCGCTTGTCTAAATCTCGCACTTACTAAACTCCTTTTGCTATTTACACGTAGAATAATTATTAAAATATTATATGTGGACGAATCTTAAGCGGATTATTCGACTGACGTTGGTTCGCTTAACTGCTCACAATGGTTGCCGGTAAGTCTTAAAACTATCAAAAGGGTTTTACTACTTACAAAATGGACTCATTGGCCTTAAAAAGACTAAATGACTTATAATCAAACCATAAATACATTATATCTTCTAAATCAAGTTTATATTATGGTCCGATAACGATCCGATTTTTGTCGGGTGTCACACTTCATATTACACAACATAATTTAAATACAATTAGAAAATGATTTATAAATCTAAACATAGATAAATTATTAATATGATATCGATCATCTCACATTCACAATCACCATTTTCACCTCTAAACACATAGTCACTGTCTCTATAAACACGACAATTACCCTTTCACTTAAATAAGTTTGAAAACTTTCCGTGGCCTTCCAAAGGTGTAATCCTCATTTACGTCATCACAATCGATCAAGTATTGCTCTGAAAACGTAACCACTTCTCCTCCGTTTGCAATTTTGCGGAGGGCTTCTATAGTAGTTATCGTCACGAAAGACCAAATGTGACTACATTTCAACAAAATATCAGTGTAGAATAACAGTAATTTTAGAACTTAGTTATGTGCCTATGTTGTAATGTCTAGACCTTGCCTAAAGTTCACTACTTGAGTATCAATATACATGTTATAATTATTTTGTCGTAATTGCTATTGAATGCATATTTATTAATATCAATTGGATTTATGTTGCAAAGTTGTAATTGGGTTTAAAAACGGTTGTTTTTCCGTGGGTAATAGCAATGACTTGTTAGGCCAAATGCATATAGATTCTGGATAATTAGAGACATTCCTCTGGATATGAAAGTATCCTTGTTCACCCCACCTTGGACCTCCAGTATTTCTGCATATCCAATAATCAATACCATCTTCCCCCCCATATCCGATGATGACTATGGCATGGAGATAACTCTTAACCAGAGTCTTAGTTTTGATAATGGCATCCTCAAGACGAAAGCCAGACGAATGCATGTGTATACCCTTGAAAGAAAAAAAAATGTTACTTTATAAGAAAAAGAAATTTATATTAAGATAACTTTTTTTAGCTTTTGATATGAATTAATGTATCTATAATCAATATCAGCCTTCCAGGCTATTTCATTACAGCCTTTCTCAGCTCTTCGTCATTCTTCTTGGGTACCCTTGCATACCCGTCAATTTCAAAGGCAACTTCATGTTACACCCCGACGACACGGGTGATTCGTGAACTATTTGTATCATTGCAACGCAACAGAAATACTTTGTCTAGGACTTCTAATGAACTTCAACGCCTTTCAAACTAAGGATCCACCTATTCCAACCGTTCCATTGCCCGAAAATACCTAAGAAAACATGCTAAAAAGTGTCAACACAAAGGCTTGTGAGTTCACAGGTTTTATGTTGCGTAAAGTAACCAAAATATTTTCCAATTTTGAAAGACATGACAACCCTAGACCAACATGTAACATCGTAAACTAGCAAGGAATACGAAAGTTCGCAACCAAGAGAGCATAACGAAAACAAAACCTTAATTGTTTCACGTATAAATTTTTTAACATATATTCCTTGTCAAGGACCGGACCGACCGGTCGACAAGCTTGTGGTTTGTCAAAACCCGATAAATCTATCAATATATCTCGTGCCCTCCTTCCAAGAGGCTAATGATTATTGCGGCAGGGAAAATGTTTTATTCAAACCAAGTGTTTCCTTGTTTTAGTTGATTTAGTGAAAACCCCATTAGTTTTGTGAACAACTTTACTTAAAAACAAGATTTAAAAGCAAAAATAAGATAAATCTTTATTAAGAATCTTACCGGAATTTCACCGGAAAATAGATTGATCAGAAAAATTGCATGGAGGCTCCTAAAAGCAAGATCTTGACATGCATGAAGAGAAAACTTGAAAACAAGCTTGACAAATTTGGCCGGAATTCTCGCCGAAGTTGCTATACAGATCAAACCACTCCGAATTAGAGAAAACGGACCTCACCATGGTGTTCGGAACGTCGAAATTAGTATAAAAAAGTGTACCTTTGGCCGGAAAACGGTCGTCGGAAAACCGCCACCGGTGCGCGCCGCCGTGGTCGACCGCCCGGCTCCGCCGTGTGGTGGTTGGATTTTGATCGACGGATTTTGTGTTCTAGAGAGAGAATGAAAAGAGAGGTTAGAGAGAAAGTGTTTGTGAAGTATAAAGGATGGAGGGAAGTATATAGGGGTTTATATACCCAGGGTTTGGTGGAGTGGGCTTGAAGCCCATCAGCTAAGCTCATCTTCTTCAGCCCACCATTGTCTACAGACAACTCCGTTTTAGTTTGTTCTTGCGTCATAACTCTTGTTTTCTCGCGTAGATTTCAATACAGATTAGTTTATAAAATTATAATAATTATTTTTATACTCAAAATATTAGTATTTTGCTAATATGACATTAAATGTCGCGCGCGCACGCGCTGCACGTTGAAATCACGTAAGTTGATCTGCTTGTAGATTCTTGTCATTTCAATGACCCGAAAGTTACTGTAACTTATAAAATACTTTTTCCATAACTCATAAGTATTCCAAACATATTTATTACGATTAAAGCGCGGATTCTTGTTATCCCATGCGCAGTGTTGACCGTATACGCGTCCAAACACTGCGTATCTTTCCTAAATGCTATCTTTTAAATCTTAAAGATACAGTTTTCTTTCTTAATCATAATCTTGAAGTTTAAAAAAGAGTCAAAAATCTATCTTGAGTTATATTTTCGGTTGAGTCTTTGTTTTCCTAAACACTAATCAGGTTTTTCAATTTTATTGTGATCTTAAATGATCATTAGTTTTTGTGTACATCTTATTCTAAGATGGTATTTGTTTTTCTAAAAAAAGATATGTGCAGGCTCTTCTTTATGCCCGTGCAGACCAAGCGCAGACATTGCCATCTGCAGATTGTTTATTTTTCCAAAGACGTTTTATTAAAAAACGTATGCGCGAGCTCTTCTTGGTGCAGACTTGGACCAGCCACTTTTAAAATCTTCTAACGTCTGCAGAGGGTTAAACACCACCACCGTCCACCACCACTACCACCGTCTACCACCACCACCCATCATCCATGTCCACCTCCCACCACCATTGTCCGTACACCACCACCCGTTTATTTTAGAAGTCTACATACGTTAAAAAACAACAGCATTCTTTTTGCAGACTGCAGAGATTTAGTCCAACTCTTCTTCTACAGAAATGGTCCATAGACTATAGACATTTTTCCTCTTAAAAACAAACTGCACCTAAGTGTAGTGTGTAATCTAAAATAGAAAATCTATGCTAAACAATTCATATTCGAAGAGCATCAACTATTAACCTTTTTTAATCTAAAATACAAAAGCTACGTCAACCATAGAATCAGTATCGAACAAGAACGAAAAGGAAAACAATAAGAACTTGGCTAAGTACCCAAATTTTATTAATGTCAATAAACTATCTCAAAACTTGACTTACAATCTGTGGAACAGTTGTTTCAGTCTTCCAGGAATGGTTCACAACTGGAGCCTCAAAGAAATCTCCAACATTTCCAAGGCGAGCTTCGTCTACTCAGGACTAGGAAAGAAAGGCAGAGACAGGGGAAAGCTAGGGTGATAGCCCTATAGATGAGTAATAGGATAGGGAGCACTCCGCTACACTCATTAGAACAAGAACCTCCTAACTACTATGATTAAGCAACTAATGGACAGACCATACCACATAAGACTACTGGAATAGAAAAGGAGAAGGGATTCACGGGCAGTGAAGGCAACCAAGGGAGAGGAATCATTCCATTCAATTCCGATCTTTCTAAGAAAAAAAAGAGGGGCGAAGCGCCCGTTTGAAGTGGTGAAGGCCTTATCCATAATCCTTGACTCAAAGTTTCATTAGAGCAATCATGTTTCGAAATTACAATGTCATTATGATTTAATAATTATTGTAATTATCATGTTCTATTTAATTGGTTAGATAAATATCTAGCATCCTAAACGAGTTAAGTTTGGATGTCTTTAGGATAATTATATGAGCAAACCTCGTCTACTGTGATATGTTAGCTTATATATAGCATGTATTGGGTACTATGGATTGTTAGAATTAAGTTTGTGTGTAGTTTTTTTATCTAGTAATATTATGGGAGTTAGCTATAGTTTTAAATTCGTTTGAGTATCAGTTGGGAGTTGAAACATGTGATCGATATTCTGATGATATTTCTTTGAAAGTTAACATATTTTAAATTTGCTTAGATTATAAGTATAAATTATATATCTTTGAACGAACTGGTTGACCACAAACGGTCAAAGTCATTTTTTTTGTTGAAGTTTGTTTCTAAATCTTGAAATGACACGTGATGTTGCATATATATATATATATATATATATATATATATATATCTTTTATTGGCATTCTTTTATCATATATTAATTGAAGGATTTATCTTAATTTTCTTTAACGACAAAAATATCTTATGTGTAAACCCATACTATTTGGGGTTTCCAAGATCGATTTTCAAAAATACATCTTAAGTTGTGTTTTTATTTTAATCATCATCATCATGATACTCATTTAATCCACCAATAGCAAAGCTAAGGTAGAGTCTAAGGAGGGTAAGTTGTAGACAGTCTTACCTCTACCCCATAGGAATAGAGAGACTGCTTCCAGTGAGACCCCCAGCTCGATAGTAGTTTTGCATCAAGCCTTGGACATAAAGCACATAACACTCAGCAATTGGGACAAAAGCTGATTAGTGCACGTACCCCCTTGTTTATCAAACGCCACCACATGATGCATGATTAATCATCCCTCGCTTTTTAACGTTATTTTCACGAAATTAGTAAAATAACTTTAAAATTAGTGCACTTTCAATTTTTGTCCCCCGAGGGCCCAGACATATATACATTATATGCGCATAGCGGGGCGTGTGTGCTTTTATTAAGCAACATGTTTATGTTTCATATTGTATATTTCTTCCCATTTCTATTCGTAAACATTGCAACAACATCCATTTCATTGCTTTAGTTGTGATAATAGTCCGTCACGGTGCTTCCGGTTTGGCAACTTGATGTCATTAATAGTTACTTAGGAGTTTCATATATGAAATAAGACAACAATATAGGCCTCATGTACACCTAATACTAACCTTAAATGTAAAAAGAAAAAATGCACTCTTTTATGTTGTGAATTTTCGTGCCATCACTTTGATGATGGTTTTGTTGTTTTGGTTTAGAGGCTACTTTAATACGGATATAAAAGAAGAGGGTGAAACGACATGTTTTATAAACTTAGGGGTTTGATATGTGAAATTGAGTAACTGAAACGCGTTGAGAGATTTAAAAATGAGTTGTATAGACCAGAGAGTGAAATTGAGAGAACCAGCAAAGAAAAAAAAACTCTAACTAGTTTTTCTTATTTCTATATTAGTCTTGTAAAATCTTACAACAACGATCCATTGCACCACTTTAGGCTAAACAATGATTCGTTGTAGTATTCTAGAATAACCCTATCATCAATTCGATTCAGGTAATTAGAATTTACTTACAATAATATAATATTTCTGAATAAAAGCTTTGGTATGTCATGTTAGGAGGTGTAGAATACATATTCTTTCAAGACTAATCTAAGTTACTCCGAACTAGTATGAGCTAGGGATGCTAAACGGGTCAGGTTCGCGAGTTCAACCTAACCTAACCTGAACCCGAAAAATTTTAGACGAACCTGAACTTGACATGAACCCAAAAACCTTGTCTTACATGGGCCCCGAACACGACCCGAATATTAGCGGGTTGACCCAAACATGACTCGTTCAACCTGAATTTTCAAATTTTTAATTTTTTTTTTGCATATTAACATATTAAAATTAAAATTTTACTAAAAAAACACAAATGTATATGGTTAACTCGTCAACCTGACCAGGTTGACCCAAACCCGTTTAGATTAAACCTAAACCTAAAATTGTGAATTTCGTGTTAGATTTGTATCATGTTTTCAGACCGTGTCAGAAATTCACATCCCTGATGTTAGCTAATCAATTTCACATATCTAACCCCCAAAGTTTCTAATACATGCGATTTCACCCTTCTTTTATATCATGTTGCTAACGTACCCATTGGTTACATCCTTAGAAAAGTATTCTCCATTATCAAAGCCCCTGTCAAAGTTATCCTCTTCGAGCAATAATATTCTCATCCGATCATCTTCAAACCATCATCGTTCTTCATTCAATCACAATAAGTACGATCAATCATCAACTCTTATTCATATCTATTCTATCCGTCTTGTTTAACAGTATTAGTATCCTAGGGTTTTCAATTTTTCGATTTAGGGTTTCATAATTCATAACGTTATTGTTCCGATCGAAAACTTGAGATGATATTTTGTTGATCGTGATCCTGATGTTCGATTATTGACGCTTGATGTGTAGTCCACGTGGATATTCGTTATGATCAGAAGAAATATATTAGATAGTGTTGTTAGGGTTTCTGTTTGGACTTGATGTGTGTAAACTTTTGTTTGATACACGTAGATTAGACTAATTAGTGCATGATAAACTGTTTATGTTGTGAATTTTTAAGATATTTGAGATATAGGTTATCGTAGTGGGATATATGTAATTATAATATTATGCAGAATTTATATATAGTTATATACACATATATAATATTAATATTAATAGTAATATCAAAAGTCAAAACTCAAAAGTGCCAATATTTGAAACATGATCTAATCGTAAGCCATGAAATCTTCCTCCGACTCCACATCAACCAAGGCATCCAAAATAACCGTCAATATCGCCAATAACCTCAGAACCGATATTCCGGATTGATATTTGACACCGTTATTTTGTAGAGGGCAGATAACCGATATCCCACCGATATTAACTGCATAGCTTCTTGATAAGCCTTATGATTGATGTTGAATTTGAATATTAGTTTCTTGAGACATATTTGTGTATTTTTAAGCTTCTTCAGTAAAATTCACATATTATTGGATTCCGGTTGTGTAAGCGCCTTGCATACTGTTATGTGGATTGTTGTTGTTATTTTGATGAGTGTGATAATTGGTGTTGAACTATCAGATTCAGTGAATATCAGTTGCTGCTAAAGCAGAGAGAGAAAGATGTGGGCAGCTGGTTGCCTGGCTTCTTGCTGTGCATCATGTGCTTGTAGTGCATGCCAGTCAGTGGTTTCCGGGATTAGTCGTCGGTCTGCTCGTATTGCGTATTGTGGACTTTTTGCTCTTTCTTTGATTGTGGCATGGATACTAAGAGAAGTTGCTGCACCACTCATGGAAAAGATCCCATGTAAGACCTTTTATTCTTAATATTTGTTACATTTTTTAATTTTTATCAGTCTTTAGTAGAAATGACAAGATGGCTATGGTTAGGGCTGTAAGCGAACCAAACGTTCGGCGAACAGTTCATGAACCGTTCGGCGGGACATTAGTTTGTGTTTGTTCGTTTATTAAACAAACGAACACGAACAAGAAATTTCGTTCGTTTTGTTAAATGAACGAACATGAACAAATGCCGCGTTTGTTCATTTATGTTCCTGAACATTCGGTAACGTTTTGTTTGTGTTCGATAGCTCATTAGTGTTTTTAGTTTTTATATTTTATTTAAATACTTCAAAATTCTGACAAATAAAATATTTAATAAGTGTCGGTGTATTATATATTCTGTTCATGAACGTTTGTTTGTGTTCGTTTGTTTCCATTTGCGTTCATGAACATTAGTTTGTGCTCATTTGTGTTCATTAACGGTGTTTTCGTTCGTTGCCTAAAAGGCTAAAACAAATAAAACACAGACAAACACGAACAAGTTCATTTCTTTAACAAACGAACACGAACATAAAATCTCGTTCGGTAAGTGTTCATGAACAGTCCGTGAACACATATACTTCTTAACAAACGAACACAAACAAGGTCTTGTTCGTGTTCGTTCGGTTCGTTTGCTCGGTTCCTAACTTGTTTATATACGAGAGGAAATTAAGTTTTTGTTGTTAAAGAAATACAATAAGAGAGACACATATTATAAAAATACAAAGTACCCACAAACTAACAAATTTCAAGTACTAGTAGATACAAATATGTAAAAACAGGAAAATTATTAACATAAGTTGAATTCTTATAGCATTCTCATTTGAAAGATATCGATGAGCTGATTTGTTTTTTTTATTGTTGCAGGGATTAATCATTTCTATGAAACGCCCGATAGAGAGTGGTTTGAGACCGATGCTGTTTTGCGAGTTAGTTTGGGGAATTTCTTGTTTTTCTCAATTTTAGCTCTTTTAATGGTTGGTGTGAAAAATCAGAAGGACCCACGCGATAGTTTGCATCATGGTGGATGGATGATGAAAGTCATTTGCTGGTGTCTTTTGGTAATCCTTATGTTTTTCCTTCCAAATGGGGTCATCAGTTTTTACGGTAACTCTTATACTTATTGTTGTATATTATTTTTTTTATTTTTTTAATTCCTGTTATCCCTTGGTTCTTTCATTACCGATCTTTTTAGTTATGAACTTTGTGGTGTATATTCATGTTTTTTAGAAACATGTGTTGATATTTCTACCTGCGCATACAATCTGCAGACCGGAGAGTATATATTGTATAAAAGTAGTGTTTCCCAAGAATTTAGGTTGTTCTTAGAATATAGTTTATTCGAGGTGAAATTTTGACACTTTTACATGTGATTGATACGGTTTGTGTTTTATTTCTATTCGGTCACATTATATTTTTAGTGTGCATCACCTCACTAGGTCGAAAGTTGCCCAAAGCCTAATTTGAGTAAAATGCCAAAATCGTCCCTGAGGTTTAGTCATTTCTGGTGGTTCCATCCAAAATGACTTTTTTGTGCATTTGAGTCCTTCAGGTTTGCGTTTTATTGCCATTTTTATCCTTGAATTTGGCAAATTATTGCGACTTTTGTCCCTTGAAATTTGCCTCTCAGGGATGAATATGGCAAGATTTCAAACTTTTTGGATGGAAATGGCACCTTAGGAACGAAAGTCGCAAAAGTGGTCAAACCTCAAGGACGAAAATGGCATTTTACCGTCTATTTTGATGCGTAAAACTTCATTAGTTATGGTAGTTAAACAATAAGATAATTATTGAAAAAATCTATTTTATGTAATTATGTCTGTGACACAATAACTATATATAAAACATAAAATTTTCAACAAAGAAAGGTTTTATTCCATCCCGACCTGTGTTGGCCCATAGAAAACTACACGTTTTGTGCTGTTATTTTGTTGACCAATCTACCTATTTTCACACCTATATATTATATCAGTTTTACAAACTATACGAGCCAAGCATAGTATTAGGGATAGAATTTATTTGATTTTAATAAGTCAACACTGTACAATATTTGTGATTGCAGAGTCAACATCGAAGTTTGGCTCAGGATTATTTCTTCTCGTTCAAGTTGTACTCTTGTTGGACTTTGTTCATAGCTGGAATGACAAATGGGTTGGATATGATGAACAGTTCTGGTTAGTTTTTACTATTTCAACTCATTTAGTTATGAATGGGTCAATTCTGGGTTATGCTTTATCTCTAATGGTCGAACATCTAAAATAAAAAGAAGTAGCTAATAAAGAAACATCTCAAATTGGTCAAAAGTTACCCAAAGTGAAATTTTAAGGGCAACTTGACATTTTTTTTCTCGATTTTAGAAGCCAACTATAAATTGGGCACAAAATTGAGGCCGACTTATAACTTATTACCAACTAGGAAACTACAGCAATCAACCTTATCGTACCTAATTGTCTCTGCTGATGTTTCACTGGTTGATGTCACATATGCAAAAAAATGCTTGGGATTTTTTTAAATGCTGTTATATACGGTAGGGATGGGATTGGTACAGTACCGGTACCGAAAATACTAGTACCAAATTTGAACAAAACTGGGTACCAAATACCGTACCGAATATATTGGTATGGTATGGGTAGGTATGGGTATTTTGGTACGGTACCCGCTTTGGTACCAGTTTGTTTTTATTTGAGTTTTTGAGCATTCGTACGGGTACTATATAGGTAAAATCAACACGAATACCAAAATAGTACAAGTACCAAATATGTAAAATTGGTACGAGTACCAATACGATATATCAAATAGGTAAAATCAATACGAGTACCATAAATACATAATATAATAAAACATAATATAAAAAAACATGTAGAGTTCTATAAAAATTCGGTACCAATACCTTTTTAACCCGTACCGTACCAACACTGAAAGTACCGAATACCAAAATCAATAAAACTGGGTACCAATACAAGTACTGAGTACCTAAAATCGGTACGGGTATTTGGGAAAAAAAATCCCATCCCTAATATACGGGTTAAAAAACTGTGGTATTTTGCTAAATTTATTTAAAAATAATACTAATAAATTGAACACCGGGTGCTACATGGTATATGTATGTACACTAAAATGATGTATAAGATGCCATATTAACAATCTTTAAAATATCAAGAAAAGAATGGATGCTAAATTTGGTAATAATATGTATGCTGGTTTCTGTTTTACTTCTAATTTAAAGTTGGTTGCTAAAATCGGGAAAAAAGTGTAAAGTCTGTATCTAGTTCATGCATTTTGCATTAATTGTAGTGCATAAAAGTTAAAATCTTCTTAGTTATTTTATTAAAAAAAACTAGAGCATGATTGAAAGTTTGAAATATTGTAATCGTACATGACAATTGACACTAAAAATAACTCTGTTTTGCCATTCTGCTTTCACGCTCGCATGAAAGACAACGAAACAAGCTGTATTGTTTAATAAAGTTTCTTTTTTTGCTTATGCATTATTTATGCTAAATGACAGGTATGCAGCCTTGCTTGTTGTTTCACTCGTATGTTATGTGGCCACATTCTCGTTCTCTGGACTTCTTTTCTATTTGTTTACCCCATCGGGACAGGACTGCGGCTCAATACTTTCTTCATTGTGATGATCCTGATTCTTGTGTTTGTGTTTGCTGTCATCACTTTACATCCCACAGTAAGTTTTTTGAACCCCTTTTGATCGCTTGCTATACTTAAGTTTATTCCTTATTACAAGGGGTATTATTGCATTTACATAATGGGAAATTAGTTAACTTCATGCTATCATAAGTTCGCTTTTTTCTTCTTTTTTTGTGTAAAGTACACGGATGGTCCTTGTGGTTTATCAAAATTTTGGATTTGGTTTCTAGCTTTCCAAAAGTACAGAGATGGTCCTTGTGGTTTGCACTTTGTAACGAAGTAGTCCCCTTTTTCCAAAAGTACATGGATGGTCCTTGTGGTTTGTACTTTGTAACGCATTTAGTCCCTAACTTGGACATGCTAAAACTTTTAGATTTGTTGGCTGGGGAGTGGGGACTAAATGCGTTACAAAGTGCAGACCATATGGACCATCTGCATACTTTTGGAAAACTAGGGACCAAATTCAAAATTTTGGTAAACCACAGGGACCATCTGTGTACATTACTCTTTTTTTAAATGGGGTAAGTTGAACAAATGTACTTATGAATGATGAATGAGTCGATCTGAGTCATGTTTTATAACTTTATTATTAATGAGTCAAACCAGTAATAAAAAAATAGTTGTAAAGCAAATGGGTAAAAGGTCAAAATGGCTAGCAAGTTTCCCAAAGTGTACTTAGCCTACATAAACCCCCTTAAGTTATTTTTATTCAAAGCAATAGATTAAAGTAAAATGTCATTTTCTTCCCTGAGGTTTGCCAGTTTTGCGACTTCCGTCCAAAGGTTTGTTTTTCCGCATGTGGATCCAAAAGGTTTGAAATCTTGCCATTTTCATTCAGCTCGTTAACTCCATCCATTTTTCTTCGTTAAGTCAGGGGTGTTTTCGCCTTTTTGTTATCCGAAAGGGCAATTCACTCTTTTGAATACTTGTACATATGCTAAACGCTTGTACATAAAGTGAAAAAGACCGAATTGCCGTTAACAAAAAAGACGGAGATACCACTGATTTAACTGAAAAAAATGGATGGAGTTAATAAGCCGGATGAAAATGGCAAAATTTTTACCTTTTGGATTCAGATGCGGTAAAACAAACCTTTGAACGAAAGTCGCAAAACTGGCCAAATTTTAGGGACGGAAATGGCATTTTACTCAATAGATTATTATTATAGTAATATAAATCTTAATCATGTTTAGCACGCCATTTAATTTTGCACAAAAAAGTGTTTCTGGTCATTTGACCCGAAGTTGTCTTCGTTAAGTCAGGGGTGTTTTCGCCTTTTTGTTATCCGAAGGGCAATTCGGTCTTTTGAATACTTGTACATCATGCTAAATGCTTGTACATAAAGTGAAAAAGACCGAATTGCCGTAACAAAAAAGACGGAAATACCCCTGCTTTAACTGAGAAAAATGGATGGAGTTAATAAGCCGGATGAAAATGGCAAAATTTTAAATCTTTTGGATTCAGATGTGGTAAATCTTTGGACGAAAGTCGCAATACTGGCCAAACCTCAGGGACGGAAATGGCATTTTACTCAATAGATTATTATTATAGACATAGTAATATAAATCTTAATCATGTTTAGCACGCCATTTAAGTTTTGCACAAAAAAGTGTTTCTGGTCAACCCATGTCCATCTGTTGTATATGAAAGTTTACTCGTTTGACCCGAAGTTGTCTTGACCTGTTTACCCGAACAGCTCATTTTGCACCTCTAGTATATATCTAACATGTGGTTATTGTCATCTTATAATTTCTGTTAATTTTTTGTATTTTAGGTAAGTGGAAGCATTCTACCAGCATCTGTTATTTCATTGTACTGCATGTATCTTTGCTATAGCGGGCTTGCAAGTGAACCAAGAGATTACGCTTGCAACGGGCTCCACAACCATTCTAAAGCTGTTAGCACCGGCACACTTACTATCGGGTTGCTCACAACTGTTCTCTCTGTGGTTTACTCTGCGGTCCGCGCTGGATCTTCTACGACTCTGCTTTCCCCTCCAAGCTCACCCCGTGCAGGTAAATGACGACAGGTGGCACTCTCGGCCCGTTTGTTATAATCCAGTAGTTTCTAATTTTCGTTCTTGGTCCGAGTGGGTCCCGGTTTTGGACCCGCGCGCTTGAACGCCCTCACAGGAAACTAGGGGTGAGCAGAAAACCGAACCAAAACGCAAAAAAAAAGGTTAAACCGAACCGAAAAAAAAAAACTGATTTAACCGAACCAAAAAAACCGAACCGAAATTTACCGTTTGGTTACGGTTTTGCATTTTATAAAAAACCGAAATAAACCGAACCGGATAACCTAAAAAATCACTTTTTATTGTTTGTTATATATTGATTTATAAATTATAAATCTTACTCTTGAATGGTAACTATTTATAATAAAACCTTTAACATGTTTATTTATATTTGAAGTAATCTATCTATTACCTACAAGAAATAACAAAATTTAAATAAGAATAAATGATTTTCAAAGTATTATAAAAGAAAATCTCTTAATAAAAACTTGGGAATTGGCCTGTAATAATCTCACCTAGACCTTATTGGCCATTATAATCCCACCTCATAATATTCCCCCCACCAGTCCCACCTTTCACCTATTTTTCCTACAATGGTCCCCCGTTAAAAAAACTTAACAGAGTTGAGTTTTTTTCCAACTTAAAAACAGTTTTTTTAGGGCTTTTGATTTGAACGACGATACGAGTCCATTGATGTAAAACTTGCCTCGAAACGGTGCTCCAATCGATGAAAATGGCGCTTCAATTCGGGTGTTTAAATTTCCAATTAACCAAAATCAAGTCACTTGGAGCACCATTTCGAAGTAAGTTTTACATCAATGGACTCGTATCATCGTTCTGATCAAAAGCCCTAAAAATCTGTTTGTAATTTGGAAAAAGCTTAACTCCGTTAAGTTTTTTTAACGGGGGACTATTGTAGGAAAAATAGGTGAAAGGTGGGAATGGTGAGGGGAATATTCTGAGGTGGGATTATTAATGGCCAATAAGGTCTAGTGGGATTATTACAGGCCAATTCCCCTAAAAACTTTGAAGAAACATAAAAATTAATTAGAATGTTAGATTTTTGTGAAGAGTATTTGTTAAAAAGGTTTGATAAAATAAGGTAAACATCTAAGAAAAATTCTTAAATCTTGGACTATACTTTTAATTTTTGAATGACTAAAGTACACCGATACTCTTGTGGTTAACCAAAATTTTGGATTTGGTCCCTAGCTTTTTAAAAGTACATGGATGGTCCGTGTGATTTGTACTTTGTAACACATTTAGTCCCCAGCTAACAAATCTAAAGGTTTGAGCAGATCCAAGTTAGGGACTAAATGCGTTACAAAGTGCAAACCAGAGGGCCATCCGTCTACTTTTGAAAAGTTAAGGACCAAATCCAAAATTTTGATCAACAACAGAGACCATCCGTGTACTTTACTATTTTTGAATCTTACATAATTTTGTTCCAAAAACCTGACCGTTCTAAAAACCGAACATTTCGGTTACGGTTTTGCTTTTACCAAAGAACCGAACCGTGCATGCCCCTACGGGAAACTAAGTTTTGGTTGCGAAAGTTTCAGGTGGCGAGAAACCGTTGCTTCCGTTAGACAAAAGAGATGAGCATGAAGAGAAAGAAAAAACAAGCCGGTTACATATTCATATTCTTTCTTCCACATCATCTTCTCACTTGCCAGCATGTACTCTGCAATGCTTCTCACAGGGTGGTCAACCTCGGTTGGGGAGAGCGGCAGGTTGGTGGACGTTGGGTGGCCATCCGTGTGGGTCCGGATGTTGACCTCTTGGGCCACCGCTGGTTTGTTCATCTGGTCAATGGTTGCGCCTCACCTATTTCCTGACAGGGAGTTCTGAGCCAAAGTGAATAGTTCTTGAAAATGTTATGAAATTTGTAATCTTCTGTTTAACTGAATAAATGTGCGGATCATGCTTATAGTTTATTTCCTGATGTTTTTTTTTTTGGGTGTGAATAAATCTTAAAAATGTGTAATGAAATTGCCACTATTTTGTCTAGAAGTTCTATTTATTATTGTTTTGTTTATAGTTATTTTACATTTTAGGCGCTGTTTGTTTACCTCTTAATGAGGCTCTTAATAGTTTAGACCTTTTACTGGTTCAGACTGTTTGTTTCGCGAGCAAATGTCTGAATGGTTCAGACATATGCCTCCGAATGGTTAAGTATTATACTGAGTCTGAATGGTTAAGATCTCTAATATGAATTGGTCAGGCTTTTGCCTCCGAATGGTTAAAGATTATACTGGTTCTTACTGGTTCAGCACTTAGGTTCAACACTTAACCATTCAGAAGTTGTCAAACAGCCACTTTAATGATTATATCATAACTTTATAGAAGCTCATACATATTTTTACACCATCTTTTGCGAAGGTAAGTTATATTTTTTTCTTTTTGATGTTAACTACAACACTTAAAAACAATCTTATACTTAACTCACCCCATAACAAGTCCCATTTAAAGAAACTTCTTTGATTATCATATAAATATATATGATAATAGTAACATAAAATTCGTGTGTAATATGTTTTATGTGGGTCTATTTAAATAGAGTAAATTGCACAAAACGTCCTTTAAGTTTCACCAATCTTGCTGGTTCCAGCCTTAATGTTTAAAAGTTGCCAAAAACATCCTTTACGTTTATTTTTGTTACGGGTTTCATCCTTTGTCACTAACCTAGTTATTAATCCTTGTTAAATGGCCTCACATGCATAGCATGTGAGGGTAAAACCGTCTTTTCTGCTAGATTGGTGAAACTTAAAGGACTCTCTCTCATCTCACCCTCCTTCCCCTTCATCTCTCTCCCCAGTAAAAAATCTTTCAACCTACACAAACTTACAGACATAAACTAGCCACCACCATCACACGCAACCTGTCACCATGACACCACCACCCGCATCGTTTCATCTTCATCTGAAACCATAAACCCCGAAATCTTTATCAAACCCTAGTCATGGATGTTCAGGTTTCATCTTCGAGAAAGTACAATGATGGTGGATCCAGACCGACTAAACTAATCGTGGCGGTGAAAGGTGAGTCGTTGTTGGTTGCGGCGGCTAGGGTTACAAAGAGATGTTGACAACAATTTCTAGATCTAGGGTTTCGAACTAAGGCTCATCTCTCCGGTGACAAGAATAAACAAGACGGAGGATGGCCATGGTGGTTCGCTGTGGTCAACAACAGCAACAGAGGGATCAAAACCCTAGATCGTCGGCCAAACTCGTTAAACTATTAGACTTCGTCATGGCTCCGCAACAGAAGGTAGAGAGATGGTGGTGATTCCGATGGTTTTGGGGGCTGAGGTGATGATTTCTGGTGGTTTTGGGGGCTGAGGTGATGATTTCTGGTGGTGGTGGTGCTTGTCCGCGGCGGCACTTGTAGAAGAGGATGGTGAACAGGTTGAATATGGTTAAACAAACAGATATATGAAAAATGTGATGTTTGGGGTTAGCGGTCTGGTTCATAAATCTGATGGTTTGGGTGGCTCCGGTTATTGGGAAGGGCAGGTGGTGGTGGTTGTTGGCAGGTGGTGGTGGTGTGGTGGCGGGTGTGGGTGTTTGTGTTTGAGAGAGAGAGGGAGATAATGTAAAATAAAGAACTGATATTTATTTTAAGTTTATGTAAAATAAATGAGTGTAATGTTTATTTAGGTGAAAAGACCCAAATGCCCATGCTGTTATTTATTATATTACCAAAATACCACAAAACTAACAGAAAAGACGGTTTTACCCTCACATGCTATGCATGTGAGGCCATTTAACAAGGATTAATAACTAGGTTAGTGACAAAGGATGAAACCCGTAACAAAAATAAACGTAAAGGATGTTTTTGGCAACTTTTAAACATTAAGGCTGGAACCAGCAAGATTGGTGAAACTTAAAGGACGTTTTGTGCAATTTACTCATTTAAATATATATAGATCAAACAAGTCCCTCTTGTAAACTTGATTATTTCAAGGGATCTATTGGTTGTCGCCAATACCACCATCATTACCACCTGCACCGCCACTGCCACTGTCATTGACGTAGCTAGCACCATCGCCACAAGCAGCCAGAAAACAGACAAAATGAGTGAACCATTTTGATACCTGCTTGAAACGACATGTTTCAACCTAGATCTGTTATGGTTGAAATCTGTTTTGACTTGCATTTAATTAAAACACTTAGAAATGACTCATTTTGGCCCCAACGCGTTTCCATAATGGTTATCCTCTTTTAAGTGATATCCTTATCCGATTGTCGGCACAATCATTGTCGTCATTCGTTCTTTTGTGATAAGTTATGAGTTATCTTTAACCATTATTCATACACACTTACGTATTTTACAAAATACAAACATGTTTTATTATTTGGTGTATTACTCTTGTCAAATATTATGTAAACAACACATGATACATATTAAGTTATCTGTAAAATAAATTATAATGTATACATGTACACACATACACACATGTCGGTACAACCATCGTCGTTATTTTTTCTTTTGCAATAAGTATGAGTTATCTTTAACCCTTATTCACATTCACTTATGTATTTTACAAAATAAAAGCAGTTTTATTATTAGGTTTGTTACTCTTGTCAAATATTGTGTAAACAATACATGATACATACTGATACTAAGTTCTTTGTAAAATGATTTATATATATATAGGTATCATATAAATAAAAGAAAATCACTTGTTTGCTTGTTTTATAAAATAAGTTGGTTAAAACATTAGTTTCAGAAATCAATTAAAACAATATATATCACTCGTAAATGATAGTCTAAGTATATTCGTTAAGTAATCTCAAACACCATTAAAACAATGAAGAGGTCTATGAGCTTACTTTTAGTAGGGCGTAAGCGTGCCCTATACCATAAGTAACCTAGGCTTGAGCCTAGGGCATTCAAATAATAGAGCATTCAATTAAAAGAAAATTTATATGTTAACTATTAATATTAGTGCAAATTTATTGTTTTAGATTTGTTTGGTTTCTTATACAAGCAACCACTCTATGCTATAGTTGTGTTAGATTTTTGCTTAGGTTTAAACACGGATAAAGAAGTACCGTTTATAATAATAAAAAAGAAAAAAGAAAAAAAGGGCCCAGAAATGTTGGAATAAACCCTGCTTTTAGTATCAAAATATTATAGCTCAAACATTATTAAAAGTGTTAATCAGATTACTAAAGAGCTAAAGATGTATAATATGTTAAAAGAGTTAAAACGTAAAATTAAGAAATGTTATACATGTTTATAGATATACTTGACAAATAAAGGGAGACGTATTAGACCACCTGTAGTGGAGTTTTTTTGGTGTTTTTTCCCTAGAAAAAGCCCCTTACCCGCCCTCTTGCGTTTTTTTTAAAGAAAACTCCCTAGGTGTTTTTTCCCCACGCCCCTCTCCCTTGTTTCTTTGGCCAATCAGATTATTTCAAATCAAATATCACTAGTTTTAAACTAAAAACAAATAATAATTGGGCAATGATTGGTTGGGGCATTACGGGGCTTTATTCCACTACGTCTACTTTAGGAAAACGCCCAATAAATGTCCTTGCTGACTGGACTGCCACATAGCACAAAACGCCAAAGGGTGGGGGCTTTGTTTTATTCCACTACGCCTATTTTAGAAAAAAAACGCCTAATAAAGGCATCTGCTGACTGGACTGCCACATAACGTAAAACGCCAAAGGGTGGGGGCTTTGTTTTACCCTCCCACTACACATGGTCTTAGATGAAAAAAAAAATCTAAAAATATACCAAATATTAACCGAACTAAATATATTGCTAAGTTGATTATTAGACGTATCTTTTAATACTCATTTACTTTTAAGAATAATTATTAATCTAACCGACTTTTAATGATAATACCTTATTATGACTACTATTCTGGCCTTTTTTTTTATAAAATCACCACCGACTTCTCAAAATTAATTTGTGAAATACCTCTGGTTTTTTTACGTACCAATTCTAATCTTGTGATTCTATTTTTCTTTCTTTTTTAAGGAAAATGTATTTTGCGAATTTCTTTCTTTTTGAGTGGTTGTGAAACAATGATTACCTCCATATTAAATTCAGATAGGTTCCACTAAAAAAGTTATCGAATTTTAATAAATATAAAAAATATTAAATATACAACCAGATAACATTGAGAACTATTTCGTGAACCAATCTACTAATGGAAGTCATTCTTATAAAAAAATTTGTGTCATCAGCGGTACCACCCAGTCATATCCATTTCCGTTTTGCAATAATATCTTGCCTATAAACCAATTCTGAAGAAGACTCACCAAAATCTGAAAAAAAAATCCTATAACCTATGACTTAATGATCCTTAACTCTTATCACACCCTTAAGATACAAATAAGCTATAATGTCATGTGCATCATGGTCTTTTATTTAAAATTTGTTTTGTATGCACATGCTACAATCCTTTTATTTATATTTAATAAAGGAAATAAAGGATCCAAAAAATATCACATGTAATAAAATTAATTTAAATATTAAAAAAATTTATCCATGAATTTTCATTCTAGAAAATTAGTCAAATTTCCAAGATTAACTTGTTAAATATTGAGCCACTTTATAATATAATAGGTTGACAATGGGCCAACTATTGGATTGGTGTTGATAATCTCAACCTCATATCCAATTATAAAATTATTCTTATACGTGCAGTGGGGGGAGGGCGTCCGCCCCCACTCGAATTTTCGCTCAGTATGTTATATATGTAGTTTTCGTATAAATTTTTTGGGTATATACGTTTTCGCCACTCCCCCCGGTTTTCGAAAGCAAGCTTCGCCACTGCATACGTGGTCATATACATGTTACTATGTCACGTATCCGTTAGGTTCAAAGGTTTCAGGTATACTCATCTATGACCTTGTGTGATTAGAGATTATCCATCGGAATACACCTTACAAAAAAATCAATCTTTAACTCACCTAAAAAAACAAACTTGAAATATTGTATATTCAACTATAATTTTAACATGTCTAAAATTTTAATAATTACAAGTTTCTAACAACTTTAATTATTATCTTATACTTCTGAAATTATGTATAAGATTAATTTTGTTGGTTGGTATCTACGGTAACCCGCCACCAAAAATTTGTTTTTTACATATGAATGGTTCAAACAAATTAATTATCAACTGTTAGCCCAATATAGCTAGGTTTAGTTGAAAGCTTTTGAACTAAAGGTCTCAGGTTCAATTCTCATTCACACTTTTCTCCCACCATTTTAATATCCATCCGACGCCCCATCTCCCTTTTCACCTTTTCTTTTGTTTTACTTTTTTTTCATCTTTAATTTCATCTCTTCTTTTTAAATTAAGTTTATTATCTATTTCTTTTTTTTCTTCTAAACTTTTCATTTCTAAAACAAATATAATTATATATTTCCTTTTTTTTAATTTATATTTTCGTTTTTGGTATATCTTCTTTGTGCTTTCCCTTTATTATTAACTTAAATTTAACTAAACAATTTTTAATACCTTCTTAGAAATGTTTTTTCCCCTTTAACTGATCGCAACACAAATTTTGATTTTAATACGGGTAACTAAAATGGTTATAGATAAGACAGTATCATCTAACCCCATACGTGTTCCAAACCGCTATTTTTAGAATTAATATAGTCTTAACCTTCCCAAAATATACACAAAGTTAGTTAGGTTTTTTATTCTCATCCTTTTACTCGATTTTATCTTGTATAGTTTATTCCATTCCAATCTCATAAATTCAAATTTTGTGAAAACAATGTGAACCACCCTGAGTCCTAGTCAGCAAAATAAATATTCACATGTGGCGCGATATTAGCATGCAATCGTTACCTCTTCATGCGCCGATCTAAAAGTAAAAGCTACACTTCTCTCTCTCTCTCTCTCTCTCTAAAACTCTCACTTTCTTTCTCTAAATATCTCCTCCGTTACTCCGTCACGAGAAAGCACAAATCAACTCAACCTCGCCGCCGCTGCCGTCGCCATCGCCGTCGTCATCATCATCATCACCACTTCTAAAGTAACTTTACTTTAATCGCACTCATAAACACGTGTTCACAATATCACAAACTTTAATCGCTTGATTTTGCCGTTATCAGTACTCAATCAAGGAACCGAAAGTAGTTTCGGTGAGCTTTTCCATAGTTCTACGTAAATTACTCTCTCTGTACTCGATTATTCATCAATTTGTTGCAGGTTTACGCGTCTGTGTTTAGGTTTTGTTTATTAATCGTTAATCATAACCGTTTTATTTGTTTTTTTGGTGAAAGTTGATTGTAGAACTTGAATTTTGACGACCGAGAGCTGCATCTGGTGATTCAGGTTTGATCGAGTTGTTTTACTCTCTCGATACTCAATCGTTCATAATTATTTGCAGAATTGCAGGTTTATTGCTTATTATCGTTAATCGTAACCGTTTTTTTTTTTTTTTTTTTATGAAACGTGACTGTAGAACTTGAATTTTGAAGATCGAGAGCTGTATCTGGTGTTTGAGGTTCGATCGAGTTGTTTTACTCTCTCAATATTTAACAGTTCTTAATTATTTGCAGGTTTACACGTTTGTACAGGTTTTTTGTTTATTAATCGTCAATAGTAATCGTTTTTTTTGTTTTTGTGATGAAAAGTGATTGTTGAACTTGAATTTTGACGAACGAGACCTGCATCTGGCGTTTTGAGGTTCGATCGAGTTGTCTTACTCTCTCAATACTCAATCGTTCTTAATTATTTGCAGGTTTACGCGATTGTACAGGTTTATTGTTTATTGATAATTAATTGTAACCTCTTTTTATGATGAAAAGTGATTGTAGTGATTGACGATCGAGAGCTGCATCTGGTGTTAATTGTTCAAATATTAGATCGAGTATTTGTTGATTACGATTGGTTCAAATGGAGAAGAAGAAGTATCCGGTTGGAGCAGAGCACTATGTGCTGTATGAGGAGGTAGGGCAAGGTGTCAGCGCATCGGTTTTTCGCGCCACGTGTATTCCAAACAATGAAATTGTTGCGATTAAGATTCTCGATTTCGAACGCGGCAATAGCGATCTGGTAAATTCAGTTCGTTCATAGTTTTATACTGTATTTTGATTTATGGATTTATTTGATTCGGTTTGTATTGATTATATAGTGTATTTAGGTCATTGATTTTGAAACTGTGGTTTTGGCTGATTGAACTGTTTGATTGTAAAGTTTACTTAATGGACTGAATAACTGAATTGAAATGTGTGGTAATACCTATAAGAAGACCTAGATGTGATTGGGATTTATGGGTTTGGTTTTTGACTCTATTGTTTCTAACCCTACCTTTAGTCATTGATTTAGAATTTTATGATTGACAGATCACTTTCAAGTTTTATATTATATTTTATGATGACAATTAATATCAGCTAATTAAAGTTATCTACATCGTATTTATGATCGATGATTGGAGCTTTGGTTATAAGTTACACCTACTCTTGTAGGCTCATAATTTGATGATATAAGATAGAAAAAAAAAAAGGAGAAACTTCTACATGAGCAAAGAACCACTGTTCATTATGGCATGCCCTAAATGAACCTTGATATTACTGATTTTGATCTTGAATTAGTTAGACCAGTTGTACTTTAGTTTCAACCTCAAATTTATAGCAGATTGGTTTGACTTGGTGGGCGCTAATTTATGTTTGATTGATAAGCTATGTTTGTTTCAAATGAATTGCTCATTTTCAATGTATTATCAGAACAACATATCACGTGAAGCTCAGACAATGATTCTGGTTGATCATCCGAATGTGCTTAAATCACATTGCTCCTTTGTGAATGACCATAATCTGTGGGTTGTCATGCCGTTTATGCCTGGTGGTTCATGCCTTCATATATTGAAATCTGCCCATCCTGACGGTTTTAAGGAAGTTGTTATTGCAACTATACTGCGTGAGGTATTAAAGGCACTTGAGTATCTTCATGATCATGGCCTCATTCATCGAGATGTCAAAGTGAGTTCTTTTTAGTTCTCATTTAAATCCAGTCTCAGAATTTGTATCAGCATGATTTAGAGATATGCTGGTTTTGCATTATTATGATGCCTATATTAGACCATATTATTAGTGTGAGCCCACGGTCCCAACTTAGGTTTCTAGGGTTTCATATATTCTCTATATAATGTAATCCTATTGAATCAATAAAGCATTCAGTCTTTCATTATCTTACATGGTATCAGAGCCAACCTAGGCTCTATATCGTTTCCGCCGCGTCACACACAAATAACCAAACCCTAGCCGTCACCACTTGAGAAAAACTCTAGACAGGGCAGTGTGCCGCCACTGCCGCCGCCGTCCTGTCCAGCTGCGGTTTTTGTTCTTTCCCAGTTTATATTTCTTATTTTCCGTTTAATTAAAGTCTCGGCTTCGATTCAAGATTTTAGCCATCTCACACGTGAGAATTTATTATTCCAATCGCTACCACACATATGATGCTACGGCCTCATCTTGTTGATTCCACTTCTCCGTCAAGCTGCTCCTTGCCGTCGCGCTGCCGCCGCTTAATGGACTACGATCCCTCGCCGCGCCGCCTGCAGGACTACGGTCCGCTGCCGCACCGCTAATTGCCGCCGCCGCCCTGCCGCATTGGATGCCTCTTTTAGGATTACAGGATCATTCTAAACTGTGGAGTCTCTTGAAGATTATGGATCGCAAGATTACAGAATTTTTGCAGAAGTTTTGACCGAATCTCAAGACCACTCTCTTTTTATCAGTCATAGCTTTCGGTTTCCTTCCGCTTTGACTACGGGGGAGTATTAGACCATATTATTAGTGTGAGCCCACGGGCCCAACTTAGGTTTCTAGGGTTTCATATATTCTCTATATAATGTAATCCTATTGAATCAATAAAGCATTTAGTCTTCCATTATCTTACAGCCTATACATTCTCATTAGTGATATATGCTGATTTTGCATTATTAACAGGCTGGAAACATTCTCATTAGTGAGAATGGGGCCATCAAACTAGGAGATCTTGGTGTTTCGGCTTGCCTATTTGATTCCGGTGATAGACAACGCACGAGAAATACATTTGTTGGGACTCCATGCTGGTACTACTTGCATAACTTTTATATAAAAGAACAACTTTCATTTATCGTAATATGATATTGTCCATAGTGATTGTTTCTGAATTTGTACTTACTGTAGTAATACAATTTTCCAGGATGGCCCCTGAGGTTATGGAACAGTTGCATGGCTATGACTTCAAGTCGGTTATTTATTTATTTTTGTCCTTAGTTAACCCGTCTGTCAACAAGACCAAAATAATGGAACTGTGATTAATATCACCTGATAATTTTTGCAGGGCTGATATCTGGTCCTTCGGAATAACAGCTTTAGAACTTGCTCATGGGCATGCTCCCTTTTCAAAATATCCCCCAATGAAGGTCCATCCATCTTGCATTTTTATGCATTTCATATTTACTTTTGCACGATAGATCAGTGTTATATCTAAAACTAAGTTGTCGCAACTTAAAATTACTTTTACAATGACAGGTTTTGCTCATGACCTTACAAAATGCGCCTCCTGGTCTTGACTATGAGAGGGACAAGAAGTTTTCTAAGGTAACATGATTTGTTAATTTTAAGAGTAAAATGCCATTGCCATCCCTGAGGTTTGGCCAGTTTTGCGACTTTCGTCCAAAGGTTTGTTTTTCCGTATCTGGATCCAAAAGGTTTGAAATCTTGCCATTTTCATCCAGCTCGTTAACTCCATCCATTTTTCTCTGTTAAGTCAGGGGTATTTTCGTCTCTTTTGTTAACTTAAGGACAGTTCGGTCTTTTTCAGGGGTATTCGGTCTCTTTACATAAAGTGAAAAAGACCAAATTGCTCTTTAAGTTAACAAAAAAGACGGAAATACCCTGATTTAACGGAGAAAAATGGACGGAATTAACAAATGGCAAAATTTCAACCTTTTGGACCCGGATGCGGAAAAACAAACCTTTAGACGAAAGTCGCAAGACTGGCCAAACCTCATGGACGAAATGGCATTTTACTTTTTATTTACATATTTTTTCACCACTTTAGGATCTATCAGATTGTCTCATATTTGTTTTGTCTGTTCTTGTTCTTAAGTCTTTCAAGCAGATGATTGCAAGTTGTTTGGTTAAAGATCCTTCAAAACGTCCTTCTGCTAAGAAGCTTCTGAAGCATTCCTTTTTCAAACAAGCTAAATCCAACGAGTTCATAGCACGCAAACTTTTGGAAGGTCTTCCAGAAATTGGTGATCGCCTTCAGGCATTGAAGGTTCCTAAGTTGTTGTTGTTATTATTATTATTATTATTTTGTTTGAGATCATTAATTCATTATAATTTTATGTAATCCATTTATGTTATATTAACTCTGATCTGTTGGAATAATAGAAAAAGGAAGAAGATATGCTTGTGCAGAAGAAAATACCAGATGGAAAGAAGGAAGAAATATCACAGGTAAAGTACATAGGAAACAGCTTATAGATCATATATATATGTTTTGTTACCAATTTTTTAGAAAATATGCACCAGGTGGTATTGCGGGTGTGCTTGGAAATGTGTTTTGGAATGGATATCTGATTATCACTAATCACTCTCATTTTTTTCATCTTTTTATCTGATAACTGGGCTTTATTCTTCTTATAACCTGATTTGAGAGACGCCCATTCCCATTTCACAAACCATATCTTGTTTTTTTAGATATTCGGTTCGGTTTTTAAACCGGTTTGAAGTGATGGAAACCCGAGCTGGTATCAACCAGTTCGAACCGTGTTTAAAACCGATTTGGGCCAAAAAAACCAGTTAACAAAAACCGGTTAACCGTTTCTTTTGCAACCGGTTTAGTTTTTAAACCTGTTTCAAAGATTGAAAGTAGGAACTGGCCTACAAACCACTGGGTCAGGTTGAGTCCGGGTTAAAAAAAGAAACCGAGTCCGGTTTTTTTTCCGGTTTTAAACCACAAACCGGTTTTTTTGCCCATATCTAATTCCGGTCATATAATCTGTTAAGTGTCTTAAATAATCAGAGATTTCGGCACATGCGATTATCTGACAGTACAACTTTAAACAGCAAATTCTCATCAGTGCACTATTTTTCATGCCTTTCTATTACAACTGCTTATAGAATTCTGCTTATAGATTTCGATACACTCTCGATCTAAGTTTTGTACTATGGGACAATAGTTGCTTAAACATTTCCCATATGCAATTAATTACTTGTTAAAGATGCTTGTTGAATCTTGATATACTTTAAATTGTCTATTGTTCTCTCTTATATTTCCCAACATATTCAGTGAATGAGCTTATTAGTTTTAGTTCTGAATTTCTGTTCTGATAACTTGTTACTAGAACGAATACAAAAGAGGGATTAGCTGCTGGAACTTTGACCTTGAAGATCTGAAAGCTCAAGCTTCCTTGGTATGTGACTTGATATTTATGTATTTGAACTACAAACTCTTTTTGTTCGATTCATAATATTTATTTTATGTTTAGTTAGTGTTTTTTGATTATGACATAATTATCACCATAATTATCTGAATCTTTGAATAAAACGATTTAGGAGGTTGTATACATTAAATATAAGACTTTGTGGTGACTTCCAATGTGCTAAATCCATTTGACCTGTTTGGAATAAACCATAAACCGAATCAATCTATTCGTAACAAACTGGGTCAAAACTGGCACCTCTTTGTTTGTCAGTGCCACTATCCTCTATGTGACAAACAAACTGAAAAGAGTCAAAATACCATTATAAACGATCGAGTTTATCGTTAATGCAGTTTTCTTTATGTAACAAATTCAGGACGAGGAATCTGTATCTGACAAAGATCACTTGGGGAACTCGAATACTTTGAATGGGATCTGTGCTAGTGGAAGTGGACTTCCGCCTACAGATGTATTAACTTAATATCCTTTAAATGAGGGTACATAATTTTCTTTATTTAGATTTAATAAATAATGATTGAAATAATTGCAGGCGGGATCTGCTCCAGTTGTTGACTCTACTGCATCGTCCTCTGTGTATGTTAATTTAAATTAAGAACATCATTTTATACAATACCATATTTTACAGATTTGTATATGCTTGAAAGTTATATTTTTATCCTGTGGATGAGCTTCATTTTGTGACACTTAATTGTTCAGAGGCAAATGCGAGATTAATGGACACATGAGTGTGAAGAATTCTTCTTCCCATGCTGAAAACTGCAACAAGAATGATTTTGCTGGAAAACACAACTTGGATATTAGTAGAAAGTCGGTTGATGGTGTTGGATCTCATTCGCACCAGGAGGAACCTTCTTCTCGATGCGTTTTAGTTGATGAGTATGACATCTTACATATATTATATTCTATATCAGTTTTTTTTGTGTGTTTAGATTTAAATTTAAATATAGGGTAAATTGGATTTTACGTCCTTTAAGTTTCAACAAAATTTCAGGAGTTGTTCTTTAACTAATGAAATTACAGTGGATGTCCTTTGTGTTCTAATTCCTTTACAGGAGGTGTCCATTCTCCCTAAAAATTACAAAAATAAAGGACATCCGGTGTAATTTCGTGAGTTAAAGCACAACGCCTGAAATTTCACCGAAACTTGAAGGACGTAAAATGCAACTTACCATTATATATAATAATTACAATATTTTAAACTAGAATCTAGCATGTATTACGAGCAACTTTGATGATCATGATATAACTTAGGGAGGTTGACAATGGGCAGGCGGGTAACCGGTCAAAATGGGTTCGGATCAATAAGGGTAAGTTTTAGTATGGGCCAAAAAGAGTCGGATCAGGTTGAGCCAACACACTTTTGGTCAGTTCTTATAAACATATAACGTGTTGAATACGATTACAATAATAATATGACTTTTTATTTGAATAAGGCAATTCAGGAGGTTGTATGCATTAGATATGTACTTAAATATTGTATATTTTACCCATAATTGGATACAAATTAACCAAAACTGACCTATTCATAAGTAAATGGCAATGCTGTAACAGTGTAGCATCTGTGGCATGATTCATTCCAATTTTATTATATCCATAACAGTCCCATCTTTCTCATCTTATTGCTATGAATATTTGACGTTATGTATATGGCTATTGTAAATAATTTATGAAGATAACAGGAAACTGAAAATATGTGCTGCTATTATTTACCCATATTGGGTTTTACAAGAACTATATCATGCATATAGATAGTCATCTCTACACCACAATAAAAATAAATTCTTTGATATTTAAATGGTAATCAACTGTGTCTATGCTAACTTAGTAAAACACTCACCTTTTAGCCCTTAACTTCGAAAAATCGCTAAGAATTGATAAATATTTTTTTGCATAAATTTTCTGAATATTGACATGTTCCCTTTTAACTTTATGTAATTTTCAGTAGCAAATTGCAAGGGGAAATTCCTGTGGTCTCTAGACCTAATGGATCTCATTCACACCCGATGGCAGATACGGTGACATCTGAATCCATCTCTAAACCTTCTAAAACAACATGTGAGTTTTTAGTTTAATCTTTCATTCAGCAGTGTCTGTTATTGTATTTGTTTTCTTAATTAATATATGTCCTAGAGGTATCATTTCGACACATATGCTTATAAATTGGTTGATTTGGGTTGTGTGTTTTGGTCTCGTTTGGGTCACAAATCAATTATTATTTTTTAACGATCAGCCTTCTAAATTGTTTCATTCAAAGTTACAAATTATTAATGTAATAAATTGTTTTTGTATGATTTTTTTTGGAAAATAGTCTTGTCAAGCCAAAACAACCTGTTCCCTCACAACCCAAATTCATTTTGACCTGTAAGTCTAGGGGTGTTCAGAATTCGAAAAATTCGAAATTTGACTCTAAGTTGATTCGATTATCAAGAATCCGATTCGATATAAAGAAATCGAATTTGATTCATTCAAATTCGAGTCCCGTAAATCTAATACGAATTATTAATTTTAAATTCGATTTGAAATCGAATTCAAATTGTACACATTTATGTATTATATTTATATGTAATACACACATATAACTTTAATTTGGGCTACAGTATAAATTAATCTAAATCCTAAAATAGGCCATTACCAAGCCCAAATATCCCATAACGAAGTTACATATTTTAAATGAATTTGAATCAAAACGAATTTATTCGAATTCAAAATTTTAAGTGAATTTAAATCTAATTTGAATTGACATTTTAATTTGAATACGAATTCAAATCGCATTGACCAGTTTTTAATCGAATTCGAATTCAAGCAAAAATAAAAATTATTTATTCGATTCGAGTAATCTGAAAATTCGTTATTTGATTCGATGAACACCCCTACTTGTAATCCAACCAGACTGACCTACCCATCTTGACGCCTCTTATATATCCAGTTTGTGTTGCTTTGAAGTCACACGTAGAATCTTCTATTAACAATAATCGTGAAACAGTAACTAGTGATGACCAAGATGAGGAATCAAAGTGCCAAGTTGTTCAACGGAAAGGGCGTTTTAAAGTTACTTCGGAGAATGCTGACACCAATAAGGTAAGTTGTTTTCATGATCTTTGAGGTCACCACGTGCGTTCAAATACCCTGCTTATATATATATTTTTATCTTTTATTTTTTATTTTGTAGGTAGCTTCATCTCCTGTACTGTTAAAGAGTCCGAGCATGCGGTTACAAGTATACCCTGCTTATTCATAAGAAGCATCAGTGTTTCTTTTATTTCTTTTTCTAATATTTCTTTGGTAAATGTATGGCATTGACCATCATGTAAAACTAAAGGTGGCAACTTGGATGGGTCAATTGAGTTCGGTAACGTGTCAAAATGTGTCATTTATGGCACGTAAATTTTTAGTATTAAGTATGATTACGAATACTGAATTATTCCAAAATTATTTTTGTTAATACAACGATTTAGTAGGTTCGTAGGTGTGTACACTTTGGATACGTTTCTATTCTGTCCGATCAAACAGTTTGACCCGTTAGGGATAGAACATATCCGAAATTGTATATACTAGGCCTTGGAATATCATTTTATTTGCTTGTTGTACTTAGCTTAATTGAACTTGTGATATGCTGTTTGTAGGTAACGATCGAACATCCAGCTGGTCCGAAACCGTCTCAAGGTGATTCTACTGCAGTTCAAACTACTCAGCAAGCAAATAATCTTCAAGGGGTATTTGTCTGCTAAGCCTGCATATGGTGTATTTTTTTATATTTATATTTATAAAACATTAAAAGTTATTTACCATTTACAGGATGGCATTTTTACTTCCACAAAGCAACTCTCTACCGGCAAGTCTATAGGTCAGGATATCTCTCTGTCTATGATTGATTACATTTTGTTTCATGAGCAGTTTCGGTAATGTTTAATATGAATCCATGTCAAAATATATTATTTCAAGTATATTCTAATTTATAATTTAAAGTGATCAAAACGGGTCAAAAACACAGTTATTGTACTGGTGGAAACAAGTCATTTGGGTTGAATGTGAACAGCTTTTGTCCAAGGTTATGAAGTTTGTCTAAAGAATTAGGGTGTTATATCATTTCAATAATTTTTAATGTTTTTGAATAGAGTAAAATGCCATTTCTCGATCCTACGGTGTGGCTAGTTTTGCGACTTTTGTCCAAAGGTTTGTTTTTCCGCATATGGATCAAAAAAGTTTGAAATCTTGCCATTTTCATCAGGTTCGTTTTTCTCCATTAAGTCAGGGGTATTTTTCGTCTTTTTTTTTGTTAACTTAAAGGGCAATTTAGTCTTGTAAATTATGTTAAATGCTTGTACATAAAGTGAAAAAGACCGGATTGCCCTTTAAGTTAAAAAAAAAGACTCAAATTCTTCTGACTTAACGGAGAAAAATGATGGAGTTAACGGGCCGGATGAAAATGGCAAGATTTCAAACCTTTTGGATCCAAATGCGGAAAGACAGACCTTTGGACGATATTCGCAAAATTGGCCAAACCTCAGGATCGAAAAATGGCATTTTACTCTTTTGAATAAATTGGTTGATTTACCTAGTCCCTTCTTTTTATGTAATTTTTTAGTTTTGATCTGTTAGAAAGAAAAACACCCGAATCGACAGATTTATAAGTAAATCGGGTCAAAATTGCTACATCTGTACTGATATGCGTTTCATCTTCAGCCAATAACAGCACAGACATAGGATCTACAGCAGCCAACATCACTGGACTAGAAAAATCAAAGGTATGAATCCGTTCCACTTAAAATGTAATGTTACCGAACATTTCGTATTTATTAAAACAGTACTTGTTGCTGTTCGCAAGCGATGGCTTGTGGAATCTTCGCTTGCTTTCAGTGATAGATACTTATCTTGATTTTTAGATACATCTGAATGATGCTTATTTAATGGAAAAGGAAATATTTCTAAACGAGGCATTAAAGATGAAATGTACATTAGTCAACCAAAATGGCCCATTTGGCAATATAGGCATGTTTAAGCCCGTTCACGTGTCTTTGAATATTAAGCTTGAACTTATCAAATGAGCGGGTTAGGTAACAAATCGGGTCACCATGTTTACTTTTCAGTAGGGCTGGACATTTGTTTTTTGAATTTATTTTATCAATAACTAAATTGTTGAATATAGTTACAAAAGCTACATCACAAATAATTTCGGGGCAATTGCATATATACCCTACAAACTTGCAAAATATCATATATACCCTTGCAAAAATATAAATATCATATATACCCTTACAAAGTAGTTGGAATATATCATGTACCCGATTCATTAAAAACAGTTTAATAAATGACAATTTTACCCTTATTTTTCTAGAAACTTTGAAATCTCATATATGCCTTTAACTTTACATATTATATATACTCATTTCTAGCTTAATTTATTTATAGCTTAAATATTCTATATGAAGAATACTATTGTTTATAAAAAAAATGTAAGCTTAAAATGTGTTGTATAAAAATACGAAGTTAAAAGATGAGAGCATATATGAAAACTTGAAGTTAAAGATAAGGGTAAAACGATTATTTATTATATTGTTTTTAATAAATTGGGTATATTCGATATTATAACTTTTTTGTAATTGTAAGGGCATATATGATATTTTTAGTTTTGGTTGGGTATATATGAAAATTTTCAAGTGGTATATATGAAATTAGTCGAATAATTTCAGAGAAAAAAATAACCAGAACCCGACCCGTATCCATTCTGTTACTAACTTTATTTTTAGGTAGATGCAAGTGATGATAGGGAAAAGGAGTTACTCAATGAGATAAGCGATTTACATCGTAGGTAAACATCTGTTCATAAAGACCGACATTTTTGTAACTAATTTGTTGAATATAAGTTACAAAGTCGCTGCCGTCTTTTTGTGTGTAGGCTCTTATGTGCACAGGAGGAACTGCAAAAATACAAAGCTGGAAATTGTCAAAATGTTTGTCTCGTTTAATTTCTATTTTTCTTAGGTGTAAAGGTGACGTGTTTGGGTAACGACGTATCTTTTAATGGGTCAAATGTGTAAAGGTGACGTGTTTGGGTAACGACGTATCTTTTAATGGTAAGGTCAAACGTGGTAACGACGTATCTTTATGGTAAACGTAATCGAATTTAGTTGAAAAATAAACGGGTGAATTGATTGAATAATCGAGAAAGTTGCCCATAATATACTTCTTATTATTAAAGCATACAAGTAACTAGCTATATTTTTACATGATTAAATCCTAAACTTTAAAATAATGTATTTGTCCCTTTTATTAAGTTTAGTAAAAACTAATAATTTAAATTTTTTTTTGGGTTTTTGAACGGTTTAATCAACAAAAAATGATTTCTTTTGTTAAAAATATATAAATAAATTTTAAAAGTTAAGGGGTCAATCATTAAAAAAAATTATGTATGAATTTCCCATGAATTATAGAACTAGACAACATAAGTGTCCTGTGTCACCTAAAGCCATGTTTGTGTTACCCAAACCACTCATTTTGTCGTCAACTTTAAATAGGGAATTGTGAGAATCGTATAACCCACTTATGCGTAGTGCTTGAATAATATAATGAGATTAAAAGAAGTGGGGATGTATAGGCGTTTATGTGATTCTCGCAGTTACCTACCTAAAATTGTTTATGTAGAAGAACATGTATATTGCGAGAACATGCATTAGAAAATGGTACGTTTATTTTTCGACAATAAAATTTTAAATATAAAAGAAATGATATAAATATAATTTTTAATGTTTCTCATTCAGCTCTCTTTAAATTCAAATAAAGTGCAAACAAATATATGTAGGTAAATGATAAAAAGGTACAAAAAAATATGTGAACAAATTAGCTTGATGATTTTTTATCTACATAGTCTACACATGTTGTGTATGTAATTAAGAACACACAATTTTAAAAGTAATGATCAATTGTTAAAAAAAATTATAGTACTATAGATTTTTTTTTTCTCACGTTAATTTAATTTTAATGTGTTGTCACCCTATACATACAACATGTTAACTTATTTGAAGTTGTTTGCAGGAATGAGTCTTATCACATTTTCAACCACCAGCTAATTATCAACCACAAGTTTTTCCATGTAAGAAATTAAAAAGGTAAGTTTAGTTACTAACGGTTTAGGTTTATGGCACACTTTATTCTTTCCCCTTCTTCTTTGGTGTTTGTCTATTTCAATGTAAATATTATTGAATGCTTGCACATGATCTACTCTTAAGATGTTACCGAATCGCGGGTTGGGACCTTTGGGTAACGCATAACTTTAAACGCTTGTGAAAAGAGGTTTAGTCGGGTTGACTTGTCAACACCGTATATTAAATATTTTAATATAACAAGTTCTTTAAATTTGAAGAGTAAAATGTTAAAATGGTCCCTGAGTTTTAGGTCACTTTTGCCACTTCAATCCAAAAGTGAAACCTTTTGTATACCATTTTCATCTAGTTGTAAAAATGGGTTAAAATTTTATGTTAATTTCTCCATTTTCTGTTGTTTTCTTTATTTAATTAAAATATATTATGGCATAAAATGACGATTATATCCTCATTTGAATGAGGAAAACGACAAAAAAGGGAGAAGTTAACAGAGAATTCTAACCTAGCTTGCCAATTGGATGAAAATAGCAACAAAAATGAAACCTCCGGGACCCATATACAAAGTTTCATTTTTTGACTGAAATGACAAACGTGGCCTAAAGTCCGGGGACTATTTTGACATTTTACTCAATTTTGAAATGTACTCGCTTTTGTCAAATTGTTAGGTTTTAATATTTGGTGATGGATGGATTTAAAACATATTGCTGGTAGTTGGTAGTTAGAACAATACATTTTCAATACAGTACTCATTTTCTTAGGTGTTTTGCTGTATCTTCACTTACAACACGGCAATCATTTGATCGGTCCATGTATATGACACATACGTTTCTAAAATAACACATGCTTTTCGTAAAGTGTCTTATTAGATATCGCGGTCGTGTAATGAATGGTATTTGATGTTTTTATATAGTGTTGATATATTAAATGTGATTATGAGGGCAAATACTTTATATGCGGTCCTTATGCTAAGCATTTATTGCAAATAGCTGAGGTTCATTTTCGAAACAGAAATGATTATCAATTTTAAAACGACGATTGTTGAAATGATTATCAATTTTAAAACGACGATTGTTGATTTAGAGAGGTCTTCGGTTTAATTTCGATATAAATTGATTTTTTGTCTTTAATCCTCTGAAGATAGTAATCAACATCGTCAAAAAGAACCCTAATATCTTTTGTTTTATAGAGAACTAGAATTTCCCAACCGCGCATTGCGGCGGGAAATCCGTCTACAAACCAAACAATAAAGAACAACATTTTAAGCAATTATATTATATATATACACACACATATATGAAAAACCAACCCGTTTTAATTAACGACCATTTAAAACAAACTCGTTCTAATTAACAATAACACGTTTGAAACATCGGTTTCCAATTCAGAATTAAGATTAGTTTTCATGCTTTACTATAAATTTGTTAGACGAAAAAAGAAGCAAAAGTAAGATCAAAACAAAATATGCTTTACTATAAGTTGTTTGACAAAAAATAGAAGCAAAAGTAAGATCAAAAACAAAACAATATAAAAATATTTGAAGGTAACAAAATCATGTAAAAAACCTTTATCTTGGTTGTTCCTATTCACCAATTTTATTGTTATTGTTTCTTTAAATGTTAAGAAATTAAACGTCACCCTTCCAAATTCTACTGTAGCCCAATGCCAGATTTTTGTAATAATATATAATAAAAAGCTTAAAAAATTATTTTAACATGTGTACCAAAGAAAGCCACATGAAGGATTTTGTAAAGAAAGGAATCATGAGTAATAAGAATGTTGTGGTGAAAATTTGGAAAACAAAAGGTTACTGTAGTTAGTATAACTGCTTTTTAATATATCTATTATATATATAATATAATATAATAACCTTAAATAAAAATATCATCTCATGATTATTGTTATTTTTTCTAAAATCTTTCCGTCTCACCTTCGAGCATCTTAGGACATATGGTCTTCAATTATCTCTTCACCCTACATAAATGGCGTGAAGCGGTCCGCAACCATAAAAAAATATGTGTTCACAAACTGGTATTAACATTTACTGTTTGTGTTGTTTTTTGTTTTTGTTCGTTTGTTAGAAATGAACTTGTTAGTTCGTTGTTAGAAATGAACTTGTTCATGTTCGTTTGTGTTTGTGTGTTAATTTTAGGCAATGGCGAAAACGAAGGTTGATTGACACAAATGAGCAGAAACCAATGCTAATAAACACAAATGGAGACAAACGAACACTAACAAGCGTTCATGAACATGGTCACTTATTAAGTATTTTATTTGTTGGAATTTTGAACTATTTAAATAAAATATAAAAACAAAAAAAAATTACTAATGAACTATCAAACACGTTACCGGATGTTCACGAACATAAATGAACGAACATGGCATCTGTTCACGTTCATTTATTTAACTAAACGAACGAAATTTCTTGTTCGTGTTCGTTTGTTTAATAAACGAACGAACACAAACGAACTTTCCACCGAACGGTTTACGAATTGTCTGTCAAAAGTTTGGTTCGTTTACAGCCCTATACATCAGTGACCATCGTATTGTAGACGGTCCTATGACAGTAAATGATTCTGAGTTGATGGTGCAGTTTGAGATACACGCAAAATAAGTATATTTGACTACGTTACGACGTTACGTTGGACAAACTCAATTCATTTCACACAAATTAAAGTTGAGTTCCGGTTTAAACAGAATAAAAGATCGCGCTTTCGACTAGTTTTTATCAAAACTAGCTAAACCGAATTTTGAAAACATTACTTAAAAAAATAAAAAATAACAAAAAACCCTCTAAATATGCTACACACATTTATTTATTTTATGATTGAACACTCCTTGAGCAGTTCGATCTATTGCAAGTTGATTAACAAGCACCCCACATCCTTGGTCTCATAAAGTTGTAACAGTCCAACCAAATTCATGACCAATGACAACTTGTGTAGTCATTAACTGCACGAACGATTTGGTAGGGGTGTTTATCGGGTTAGATACAAGTTGTTCGAACTAAAAGTTTTGCAAGTTAATCGAATCCTAACTGTACACGAGTTAAAATTTGAAAAACCGGTTTGAATCGGAAACTTCGACTAAACCGAATTACGAAAATAAATAAATAAACTGGAAACTCTGACTAAACCAAATTATGAAAAAAAAAAATAAACAAAATAAGTATAATAATAATAATAATAATAATAATATATGAATTATATATTTTACTATTTGTGTGTTTCATCTCAGCAACGATGAAAATACTCATTAGATCATGGGATGTGGTTCCCCTTCCCTCATGGTCACATCGTCTCCACCTCACCTCCACATCATTACCTTTTTCTTCCTCTTTCTCTTTCCCCAACCCTAGGAAATGGTTTCCTCATCCATCTCCATCCAATAAAAGCTAGAGAGAGAGAGAGAAAGATTCAAGAGAGAGAGAGACAGAGAGAATGAAGAGAGAAAGCAGCTTCGGGACGAACGGGGATGGAGTCCCGAGTCCACCGATCACCACTCGGGGGGAGGGGGCGGTGTTCCCGATCGGGGAAGAGCTCCACCTCACCCTCCCAATCTCCTCTCCCAAACCACACCCCAACGTCTTCGCACTTAGTTATGCTAGGAGAAGATGTGAAGTACATTAAGAAAAACATAATATATTAATTATTAGGTTTCAAAAAATGAAAGGAAGAAGGTTCAAACTCACACCCTCTAGTAGAAATTGAAATCCTTTAAGCTGGCCAAACCACAAAAGCTAAAGTGACATTTAACTAAAAAAAAAAAAACAATATCGCTCAATTCAATATTTAAACGATGTAGGATCCCACTGTTAAATTACTACAATATTTTAAGTGACGTAGGATCTCACTATGCATTTTTATAATCAAAGTTAATAGTTTTACAGGATCTCACTATGCATTTTTATAAACAAAGTTCATAGTTTTACTTAAAAATATCTTAAAATAATAATTTAAATTTGAGAATAATATATTATTAGAAAATAGAAGGATTTTATTCGATATTCTAAATAGGATAAAATTTAATATTAATTTATTATTATAAGATAAGTATGAAAGAGAGGCGGGAAAAAAATAATAGATGATTCCAACCGATGAAACACATTGATTTCTTTTATTATATAATTCAGTATAGATACTCTCTATTAAAAAAATCCAAAACTTTAGTGGGTTCGGTTTTTATCCACCATATAAATCCGCCTTTACATGCAATTAGACTGTCCACTATGGTAAATTTTTTCTTTAACCGGTTGCCATGTGGCTAATGAGACAAAAAATTAAGAATTTTTTTTAATAAAAAATATAATAATGATAAACAACCTGGTTACCAGGGTTGCAACCAAAATATATAATATTTAATTGTTTTCTTCTATTTTCTCCATTTAAAAATTAGGGTGAAGATTAAATAGAAGTTTATTTTTGCTAGGAAGTATAGAAGTCATCTTAGCCGTTCATCTATAATTTTTAAATTTAGAAGGCGGGGTATTTTTGTCATTTTACCCCTTCTTATTATCGTTCTAATATTATACCAGATACTGTTACCTCTACTTTCAGTTGGATAACAGAATTTGCGATTTCAAAATCCTAAATCGAAACGATCGTAAACTCAACCTTTTTTTCAAGCATTAAACTAGTTTCGAACGAGAATTCGAGATCATTAATGGATTTCGCAGACTCTGTTAGTAAGTTTACCGTCAATTCTACCTTTAATCATAGCAGACTCTGTTATTTTGCCCAAATTTATTCAATTACGTTCTGCAATTGTTTTTTTTTTCTTTTAATTTATTGATTTTTGATATGATAAACTACTAATGTTGTATAATTTAACAGTAATTTGTTCATTTTAATCACTGTTCTATTGAAAAATAAATGTTTATAAGTCGTTGCGTTTTACTGAACTTGTTGCTTTTTATGTTTTTTAACTTCTTTATTGATAGAAATCACATGTTCGAATTAACACTTTCAATATGATAATAAAGTTTTATTAACATCTATTGCGTTTTATTTAGTTTTTTTTAATATTTTTATTGAACAACTATTGCGTTTTATTTTTTACCTAATGAATTAGTTTTCTATTTGAAGTTTATAAATATGTATTTTTATTCTGTTGTAGTTTTTTAATTAAAATTTGTTGATTATATGAGAAGTATTGCGTTTTATAGTTATTTATTGAATGTTTCAGATTTCAATTCAAAATGGGAAGAACGTGTATGCTTAAAGAGTGGAAGAAAGTTTTACAAACCTAAAGTCAGTGAATCCATTAGACCTTCTGTTGGAATGCGTTTTAAATCTTTTGATGAAGCTTTTGCTTTTTATCAGAGAGATACACTTGCTGCTGGTTTTTCGGCGAGAAAAGAATACCTCTTGAAAAATTGGTGGAATTGTAAAAATTAGGTATATTGTGTGTTCAAAAGAAGGATTTAATGTTAGCAAAGCAATAGACTATGGTTCTGTTTGTGAAAATAGTAAAAAGATTGTTAGACGTAATAGAGGTTCAAAAAGAGTTGGATGCAATGCTCATTTGAAATTGATTTTAGAGGACAATAATATGTTTAAAATCTACATTTTTTAAGAAGAACATAATCATCTTTTTGTTGGTGATGAAGATGTTCATTTCCTGCCTGCAGCTAGAAGTAGTGATTATGTTAAAGAAAGTTTTATATCTGGGTTGTCTGCAATCAATGTTGGCCCTGTTAGAGCATTCAATATTATGAAAACTATGTACGGTGGTTTTGGTCAAGTTGGTGCTACTAAAGTTCATTGTAAGAACTATAGAAGAGATTTGAATCTTTACGTTGGTGAGTATGATGCAGAAATGGTCGTTAGGCGTCTTATTAGGAAGAAAGAATCTACTCCTGGGTATACATGTGATTATGTTATTAGTGAAGATAATAGATTGAAAGGGCTTTTTTGGGCTGATGAGCATTCAAAAAGAAATTATGCAGTATTTGGTGATATAGTAGGTTTTGATGCTACTTACAAATCCAACAAGTAAGCTTTTTTAACTTTATTGCGTTTTATATCAATTTTTTTATTTCTAATGCACTACCTATTTTTTTTGTAGATATGATTTGGTTTTTGTACCATTTACTGGGATTGATAATCATTTTAGAAATGTTACATTTGGTGGTGCATTACTTGGTTCTGAAACTGCAGATTCTTATCGTTGGCTTTTAAGTTCTTTTGTTAATGCTTTTGGAAATGAGCCTAAAGTTGTTGTTACTGATCAAGATGCTGCAATGAAGAGAGCTATTATCGATGTTCTTCCAAGAACTAGGCATAGGTTATGTATGTGGCATATATGGGAGAAATTGAAGACAAATGTATTACATTGCGTTTTATGAAGAATCCTTTTTAATTCAAATGCATATTATTGCGTTATAGTATATTATCTAATAATCTACAAATTTTATAAATTAAAGTATTATACAAATACATTCCAGAACCAGTTTTAGATAATGCGTTTTATCTTTTTTTATTAAATTATTTTATTGCTTTTTATTTTAGGTTGGTCCTGTTTTGTCATCTAGCATTGACTTCAATACAAGAATGACTCATGTAGTTTGGAATGATAATATTATTCTAGAAGATTTTGAAAGTGAATGGCATTCAATAATGTCTACTTTTGGATTAGAAAATCATGAATGGTTAAAGACTATGTATGATCTTCGATTTGATTGGATACCCTCTTATTACCGTGGAGAGAATTTGCCTGTTCTTATGCGTACTACATCTAGATGTGAAAGTGAGAATTACTTTTTTGGACAGTTTTGTAATCCAAGGTGCACCTTGTTGAATTTTTCACTCATTTTGAACCGCAATGGAATTTCAAAGGCATGAACATAGGAGAAATGATCATGATACCAGGTATATTCAGTCTAAGATTTGGAGTGACTTCATACTAGAGAAACAAGCTTCGGAAATATATACTAAAACAATTTTTGAAGATGTTCAAAAGAAAATTGATGGTGCCATTACAAAATGTATGTCAAAGATTCATGATACAGTTGGTGATGTTCAATTTTTTCAGATAAAGGATTTTAATCAGCCATGCACTTCGTTATTCAAGGTATAATATAAAATAATATTGCGTTTTATGTATTAAGTAAAATTGTTTATTTATTAAAACTTTTAAAAGCAACTGAATTTTATCATTATGTTTATTGCGTTTTAAATTAAATTATTTTTAATTAAATTTTTGTTATTATATTTGTGACTATTTATTGTGTTTTATATTACATCTCTGTCATTTTATATACTTTTTTATTATCTTATTACAGGTTGAATATAGTATACAAGAAGATGGTATAACTGTATGTTGTACATGCAAACGGTTTGAACAATTTGGAACACTGTGCCGCCATATCTTTTATGTGCTAAGGTTTGATAATATTAATGAGTTTCCAAGAAGATATGTACTCAGAAGATGGATGAGAGAGGTTGTTTCAAACAGATCAATTGACTATAATATTCGGTTTGATGAGATTGGTAGGAGTAGTGAAATTGATAGAGTTTTTAGAGAAATCATTGTACAAATGAATATGTTGTTAATAGGTTGGTTGGTGATTTAGATGAATTGTGTCGGTACAGAGAATATATCAAAAGTTGTAAGGATAAAGCAGATGAGCTTATGGTTGTTGCGCCACCGCCTAGTCGTAAAGATAGGTGTAACTGTCACACCCCGACCCGCAGCGGAATAAGGGTCGGGGCATAATTGGGTTATCACCAAAGCTCATGACATTTACTAATATGTTTCATATTTAATAAAGTCACAGTTACATTTCCAAAAATCCAAACATGTTCATTCAATACAAAGAAAATAAACCAAACATAACAATCCCAACTCTAAATCGTTTTATTCTTCTAGTCCAAGTCCTATGTGTTCCTAGCTGCTGCTGGTTCACCTGTATCATGTGTAAAATGGGGGTTTTTGGGTCAACATAAGTTGGCGAGTGAACCTTATTAGATAAACATTTATTAATGAATTACTTGTTAGTTTATCAATGAAAAATTGTGCATAATCATAGATGAGCAAATGTAAATAATCAAGCAATGGCAAATAGCAGTCACAACTATAACATACAATAACACATGACAGCATACATGAACATACCAACATCATACTGTAAATAACATAAATGAAACTGTGCGATCAAGGCTCAATCAAACGGAGCCGATCGTATTGCATGTACTGAAAATGAAAATGTCTGTGCGATCAAGGCTCAATCAAACGGAGCCGATCGTATGTGGGCACGCCAGGTTCAACCTCATAATGAAATGGGGAACATGCTCAACGCTCATAATGTAATGGGGAGCGGCGGCCTATGAAATTGCATGTACTGAAAATAATAAACTTGCATCCAACAATAACTACACAACAGAAACAAACTGAATACACAAGTTCATGATATGATGTATGCACAATGGTTTAAGTATAATATATATATATATCAAGACACATGATACACCCCAAAACGTGATTAAAACGGGGAATTTGTAAAGATTCACTCACATTGGGTGCGTTGGATTGGAGATGGTGATATGCGCACGAATTAGATGAGCGGAACAACGAGGATTACTAACCTAAATAATAACGGAAAAATATATTAAATGAGTGAATTTTATTAAGGATTTTAATGAAATTTTTAGATATATTTTTGTGAGTTTAAGGCTATTTTCTATCTTTAAAAATGTTATTTTTTAGTATTTTTAATTAATTTTTAAATTAAATTAAATATATAAAAATATAAAAAAAATTGTTTATTTTGCGTTGACCGTTGACCTAGATGCATATCTACCATTTATAAGGAACGTACCGTTAACCACATTGCCGTCAGCTCTGGCCTGGTTAGCGTTGATATTGAAAGCTCTCCCTCTTGCAGGTGGAGGAGCTTGGTTTGATTGATTCACCGGGTTGGCTTGGGCCTGAGCATGAATAATATTAACCAACCTTGGACAAGTGTTTCGGAAATGGCTTGGGTCGCCGCAATTGTAGCAAGCCCGCATTGGTTGACCCATAGGATAATTGGGCTGGTAATATGTTTGGGCTAAATGTTGAGTGGGTGGTAGTAGGGGTTGTTGGCCTTGGCCCATTATTTGTTGGTGGGTTTGGGTTAAAGGTTGGTGGCGGTTCGTTCGTTGAGGCATGCGGCAAGTTTGAACATTATGACCCGCGCGACCGCAGCCGGTGCAATATTGACAAGGATGATCAGGGGAATGGTGATATTGGCAACGGTTACATTTTGGTAACGGGCCTGTGTAGGGTCTTCTGTATGGTGCGGGTGAAGGAGTGACTTGAGTAATGGGTGCAGCAGGAATAGGGGAGTTGGTTTGAGTAACTGCAAAATTTCTGGTGTTGCGCTTCCTCTTATTAGCGAACTTAGAGGAAGGAATGGGGTGGTTTGAAGTTTTTCCCTCAACAGGGGCTTTCTTCTTCTCTTCTTTGAACTTCCTGTTGCGAATTCGGTTTTCGGTCAGTTCAGTTGCTAACTCCATAGCAGCTTCAAGTGTTACTGGTGAAACGCTGAGAACTGAATCTTGGATTTTCGAGGGAAGTCCTCGAATATAGTGCTCGATCAGACGATAGGTTGGGGTGAACAAATTTGGAACCATTTGGTTCAACTCCAAGAACCTCTTGTTATATGTAGTGTGATCACCCTCCTTTTGCTTTAGAGAATGAAATTCGTCCTCCAGCTTTTTAATTTCACTTCTAGGACAGAAACGCCTAGTCATGATTTCCCTTAACTCCTCCCAAGTTAAGGCCATCGCATCTTCAGTTCCCCTCTTCCCTTTCTCAGTATTCCACCAAGTGAGAGCTACCCCAAATAGTCTCCCGGTGGCGTATCGAACCTTACGATCCTCAGGACAATCACAGTTTAGAAAGGTGTTTTCCATCTCCTCGAACCAATGTAGCAGAGCAGTGACACCCTCGGTCCCTTCAAATTTAGGAGGATCACAGGACTTAAAATGTTTGTAAGAGCACTTGCTGGTAGGAGGGTTGTCGATGTTCTGGTCCTGTTGTTGGGGAGGGTTAGTAGGATTTGTAGCAAGGGCTTGTTGTACTTGGACCATAATGTCAGGCAGTATCGTGGCCATTTGTTTCGCGATCTGAGTGGCCAAACATTCCTGGGACCTTCCTGATCTTTTACCCCTTCGTTGCTGTCTAGACGACATCTACAGGATCATAAAATGAGAAGATTGTGAGTTTATGGTGTCTTTTTAGGTGTCATGTGTCTTTAAGAAAATGAAAATAACATAAATATCAATAATGCAACTACATCCCTTCTTGGGTTCGCTCATGTTGGGCCTCAAATGTCCCCCATACCTTCACCTACATAGTCATGTGGGCCCCCATGGCTATTGGCTTGGTAGGATTCACATTAGTATTGGCAATTTAACACTCGCATCCCCCGAATGCAAACCACAAAATATGTTCATGCGATGTTTGGTCGGAACGTGTCCAGGTGTAGACACAATGACAACTCAAAGTGGGGTTAGCTCCCACGACGTTTGGTATAGCATGCTTTGGCCTAATAGGTACTTCGTACTCTCATCGTTAGTCCCCAGGTAGGCAAACTGGTCCTTTATTTTGGATTTATACGAATGCCAGCCTAGACAGGACGTTCCGACTACCGGTACTGGTACCCTTCCAGTTACTACATGCCCGTTATGAGAACTCACTTTGATGAGATTTGAAAACACGAAAATCATTGTAAAAGCAATCATGATGTGGTGTGTGCTTTCATGGATGTGATATGTTATGAGTATACGAGTCATGATAGGCATTATATGATAATACATACTTATGAACATGCTTGCACAATATCAAATGTAACATTTAACATAAAACATATAAACATCATGAAATTTGGCATGTAACACACAAAAATCTTATAAGTTTCTAATTGACTATAGTATAGGCTCTAAGGGTCTAATAACCTATCCTATATCCCTATAACCTGGCTCTGATACCAATCTGTCACACCCCGACCCGCAGCGGAATAAGGGTCGGGGCATAATTGGGTTATCACCAAAGCTCATGACATTTACTAATATGTTTCATATTTAATAAAGTCAAAGTTACATTTCCAAAAATCCAAACATGTTCATTCAATACAAAGAAAATAAACCAAACATAACAATCCCAACTCTAAATCGTTTTATTCTTCTAGTCCAAGTCCTATGTGTTCCTAGCTGCTGCTGGTTCACCTGTATCATGTGTAAAATGGGGGTTTTTGGGTCAACATAAGTTGGCGAGTGAACCTTATTAGATAAACATTTATTAATGAATTACTTGTTAGTTTATCAATGAAAAATTGTGCATAATCATAGATGAGCAAATGTAAATAATCAAGCAATGGCAAATAGCAGTCACAACTATAACATACAATAACACATGACAGCATACATGAACATACCAACATCATACTGTAAATAACATAAATGAAACTGTGCGATCAAGGCTCAATCAAACGGAGCCGATCGTATTGCATGTACTGAAAATGAAAATGTCTGTGCGATCAAGGCTCAATCAAACGGAGCCGATCGTATGTGGGCACGCCAGGTTCAACCTCATAATGAAATGGGGAACATGCTCAACGCTCATAATGTAATGGGGAGCGGCGGCCTATGAAATTGCATGTACTGAAAATAATAAACTTGCATCCAACAATAACTACACAACAGAAACAAACTGAATACACAAGTTCATGATATGATGTATGCACAATGGTTTAAGTATAATATATATATATATCAAGACACATGATACACCCCAAAACGTGATTAAAACGGGGAATTTGTAAAGATTCACTCACATTGGGTGCGTTGGATTGGAGATGGTGATATGCGCACGAATTAGATGAGCGGAACAACGAGGATTACTAACCTAAATAATAACGGAAAAATATATTAAATGAGTGGATTTTATTAAGGATTTTAATGAAATTTTTAGATATATTTTTGTGAGTTTAAGGCTATTTTCTATCTTTAAAAATGTTATTTTTTAGTATTTTTAATTAATTTTTAAATTAAAATTAAATAAATAAAAATATAAAAAAAATTGTTTATTTTGCGTTGACCGTTGACCTGTTGACCGGTTCGGTCAGGAGCATGGTTTGCGCTGGGTGAGGCTCGAACCCGAGACCTCCCGTACGCGTGCACGCAGCTCTACCAACTGAGCTACGTGTCTAACCCGAAATAATCTTGTTTTTAATTATATTTATACACTTATTCATTTTAACCGAAATTCTTTTTAATTTCAAAAACATTTTAATTCAACGGACCGGTGCAAGTGACGGGTTTCGAACGCACGACGTATGGTTTATGTTGCACACAGTCCACCGCTGGACTGTGTGTCTAACCTGGTTATTATCTCGGTTTTTATTATACTTAACAACTAACTGAGTTATCCCGGTTTAGTTTTTAAACAAAAAGACATTTTATTATATAAGGAGTGCGTATAGCAGGAATCGAACTCGGGACGTGCGTTTGTATTTTGCACACAGTCCACCGCTGGACTGTGTGTCTAACCCGTTCATTTTACTAGTTTTAAATATACTTATAACTTAGTTAGCTTCGTCTTCTTCATTCTAATTACAGTCAATCTGATTTACTATCTCGTTCCTTGTGTTTACGATTTACAGACATTATTAAAACTTAAATGAAAAGGCAGAGACGGTAATTAGAGGTGAACATACCGATGAACGGTTTATTTCAGATTTCCGGTGATGTGTTGGTTCCTGTTTTTATGCTCTTCAACTGAACAAGATAATTAACTATTTTGATTAGTCGAATGTGGAATTGAAGTGATAAACAAACGTTAACGATGTGTTTGAAGACCCTTACCGTTTCACAGACGGAATTAGAAATTTTCAGGGGAGTTCCGGCGAACTGGAATTAGTTGAATACAGCGCCTGAATTCGATTTCAATTGAGAGGTTTAAGTTAGAAATAGTCTAATAATTGTTGAACTGCAATAATATTGAGAGAATTACCGTTTGAGGATGAATACGGTTTTCCGGCGGGATTTGCAGAAAATTCCGGCGAACTGATTTAAGCGTTCTGATGGTCTGAAAATGTGACGAAAATGAAATGGAGTATGGTTATGATGTTTCTGAGTCGCGAGAGTGAGCTTGGATTGAAGTATTCAGGATTTGATTGCTTTTCGGTTATGAAGGCCGATAATGATGAGACTTGATGCTCAATCAATTCTGAATTGATTAAAGACATCGGTTCATCGGTTATGAACGTGAATACGCGAGAAATCAAACGATTTGACGATTGCTTTGCCGTTTTCCGTTTCTCAGTTGGCGGAACCGGTTTAACTTAGTCTGTATATAAATCTCATTTGTTTCCTAGTGATAACAGAAAACACAAAGTGGCGGAGTGGTGATGTGAGTGTGTGTTAAAGCGTTGGAGTGTGTCTTGGCTGACCCGGGTTCGAGTCTTGGCAGCAACATAATTTTTTTATTTATTTTATTTTAACTTTTTATCAAATATAATTTTTATAGTTTAGTCTATTTATTAATTATGTATCGTTTTATATGTAAATAATCATAAATATTCAATGTAACTTTTATAACTCGATATTCGATTACAAAACGGAGCGGGTTTTGAAAACCCGATTTTTACAAATGTTACAGTAAAGATAGGTTTGCTGATATTGGTGGTAATATTGAAAATTCCAATTCTACGATTCGTGTTCCGATCAAAACAAGGGCAAAAGGACGTGGTGTACAGAAAAGGTTAAAGACTAATCGACAAATTGCAATTCAGAAATCCTCAAAGATTCAGAAGTCGTGTCGTTTATGTGGTGGTAAAGGACACAACAGTCGTACATGTAAGGAGATTAAAACAATGTAACTTTCCATCTTTTTTTTTCTTTTTTAATAAATTTTGTATTGAAAATTTTAAATTCTAATAAAGTAGGTCATGTTTTTATATTGCGTTTTATTATACCTTTAATTATTTTCAGCTTATTTTGTACTATTGCATTTTAGGTATGAATCAATATTTTGAAATGTTTCCTTATGAACAATGCTTAGTATTTATTGTGTTTTATTATACCTTCAATTATTTCAGCTTAACAATTGCGTTCTATGTATGAATCAATACTTCAAATGATCCTTAGAACAATGCATAGTATTGCGTTTTATGAAAAGCAAAAGACTATTTAAACATTATAATTATAGATGAGATGATTAAAGTTACATGAAAGATGATGAAGATAACAACCATCAACACCTGTTCACCATCCATACAAACCTCAAAATTACTGTTATCATCTTCATTATAGTACCATACTACCATACTACCACCATTAGCATTCAACAAAGAAATAAAAACATCAAATAGAAACAACAACCACAGAAAGATAAATTACCAAACCACAGTTACTGGAAATCAATAATCAACATTATGGATCAAAGTTGGTCTCTTCTTCAGATGAAAATCCTAAGCTTCCATTTGGGATTTCTTCATCACTTTCAGATTGAGTCCATAGTTCCACCTATGAAATCACTGCACTCTGAAGTCTCTCTACAAATTTGCTTCCAGAGTTGTTGATGATTGGAATCTTAGATAATTGCTTTATTAAGATTAAATAATCACAGGAAGATATGTCTTTGGGGTCGAATAGATCAACTTTTCCATCATCCCAAGTTACTGCAACCTTGAAACTATCATCAATGAACTCCCAAGATGTAACTTTTGGATCTTCAATCACCATTTCATTTGGATTTCCATACCTTTTGTTTAGAATTTTGAATAGTTGTTTTGTTTCTTCTCTGTAACATGTTGGTGGTATTCCTAGCTCGTTCATTTTTCTCAATACATTTTCGTTGCAATTTTCTAGTACTGATGCTATGGAATGATATCTTATTTTGTGGCCATCAAGATATTGTAGTATGAAATTTCCTCTTTGAAACCACCAAACTGACAATTCTTGATTAGCCATTTGTGTGTTTGTGTTGGGGTTTTTTTGTATGTGAAGGCTGTGAATATAATTTAGGGTTTTTGGTTCTTATATAATGGGTATTCTGTTATTAAATGTGGTAGTTGTAGTAGTAGGTAGTAGTAGTAGTGAGGTAGTTTACCTTATTGAATAAAACAGGTAGTAATGATATTTATTCCCTTTGTCAGGAATCTATAAGGCTTTTTTTTAATTTTCACTGATAATAATCATTTTTTTTGTAACTACATTGTTGTTTTGTCTTTCTTATTGCGTTTTATTTTTAAATTACTTTTTTATTAGTTTTTTTTAATTTTCTATAGGGATCAGAAAAGAATCATTGTGTTTTATAATTATTTATAATGTTATTAATTTTGTAGAATCATTGCGTTTTATTAGTTAGCACATGAATACATAACAGACATTCCATTGCGTTTTATAACAACAAAGTATAAGACAAGGTTGTATTATAAACAAAAGATTGCGTTTTAAAATAACAAGTTATTTCATCAAATATTAATAACCAGATAATGTATTGCGTTATATTGTAACAAAGTATTAGAACATCAAGTTTATAAACCAGCACTGGCAAGGCTGCTCTTAATCCTTTCTAAACTAGTGTCGTAATCTATTTTTTTAAGTTGTGGACTGAGTCTGCAATACTTCTTTGAATCTTCAATAATATAATCTCTGCATTCATTGAGATTGTGCAATAGTATCTTTGCGATATAATTTCGCCTTAAATTCTCAAGTTGTGCGGTCTGTTTGTTCACAGGTCCCCTTGGTTTCTTGATATTTTCTTGGGTTTCATCATATTATTTGTTAAATCCACAGTTCCATTTATCCACACTTTCACCCTCATAACTTTCCATATGACGCATACAGAATATAACACAGTCGTCTCCATTCTTTTAGCCCTTATGTTCTTCAAATTATTTGCTTTTGGATGTTTTACTGATTTAAGGTAAGCAACCAAATCATTCCTCTACAGAAAAATAAATTAAAAGCATAACTTACTGTTTTCAGAGGTACATTGCCATATTTCTCAGAACTTAAAACATCTGCTGCACTGTTGTCAATGATATTTATTTCTTGATCATAAAGATTGAACGACATCACATAAATGTTCTCGATAAAGTATTGGCACAAGGATAAGATCAAAATCATCGATGCTTTTATCTTTGAACCTTTTAGAATTTTTGTCATATTCTCTGTGAACTCTTCTAACATCTCTTTTGCAGTTTTATCTAATGTGTAAGCCTGCATTAAAATAAACAAATTAAAATTCTATTGCGTTTTAGATAAATTATATCAACAAACATTAGTGTTGAAGTTATTGCTTTTTATACATCATTATTTAGATTATATGAACCACCAAAAGATCTAATAACTTCATACAAAACAAAGAACAAAATAAAACAGAGTAATTGCGTTTTAGAGATCTTACCAACATTTGAATTTTACAGAAAAATCTTGCTTTTAATTTGTCTTTTGATCTTCTTTTTTCTTCTTCGTTCAAGATATAAGCCCAAGAATTTATTACTTCTCCTGTGATGTATAATCCTGGCCTCATTGTTTCGACAGCCCACTTGGCAAAGATACATGATCAATTATCATAAAGAGAGTGTCCATGCAAAAAAAATTATAACAATTGAATTATATATGATTTTTCTTTTGCGTTTGACTTTTTAAATATAAAAGTTTTCGTACATCATGTCGCCTACTGCATGGAATGCATATCCAGATATGTTGTTTTCAATCTTCGTTCTAACATCATTCATTTCTACTTTTATTTGATAGTATGGTGAACATAACGCTTCGCCTACATTTTTCTGACGTTCTGGTCGTACTATCTTTGTAATTATCTCTTCTATTTTACTGATTTCCGTCGTTTGTTCTTTTTCATCAATTGATTTTGCTGTGTTTCATAAATTTCTTCTTCTGGGTTGAGGAATGATGTGCTTCCAATAACATCATTGATTTCCTTTTCAGTCACATTCTCATCAATTTATCAAGCATTGTTTGTATTCCTGTAATTTGAATACTTGTTTCAACTTCTTTGCTTGATGCATCCTTTTGATTTGCATTCTCATCCACTGCTGTTTCTATCTCATTTGAAATTTGAGAAATTTTCAAATCAAATGATGGTCTCTCATAATTTTCAATTGATTTTTGTTTTGATATTCTCTCTGCTTCATCTGTTTTCTGTATCATCTCTGTAATGATTGATGGAGTTTCTTCACTAAATGGTGATGTTTCATTGCGTTTTTCAATACTTGACGGATTCTCATTTGTTTTTTCGGGACATGAGCTTTGGACCACAAATGTAGTATCTTCATTGCGTTTTGCAGATGATGTAGGGTTTAGCATATCTTGTTCTCTTTCTTCATTTTGGCTTTTGTTCAAATTTAAGTAGCATGATGGTGTTTGTTGATCACTTTGAGTTTCGATCATTCTTGAATCAGAGGTAACTTGGTTACGGTTTTTAGCTACGTTGTTCAATTTCTCCATTAATAATGACCATTCATTAACTTTGTTATGAACAATTTCACTGTTTGGATATTGTTCAATAATTTCATCTATATATGATTGGATTGTTCAGAATGATTCTTCGAAGCTTTTGAAATGATCATCTAAGGTTGACACAATATGCTGCTCATTTCGTTTTCACCTTCTTCGCTTATTAGAATTTCATCACCACTTCTTGTTGAATTCATTTCAGAAAGACCTTTTGTTGTTTCAATATGCATTGTGATGGTATGAAATTACGCAACCGACATTGACTGTCAACCCACAGTTTTTCTTTATTACCCTCTGAAGGTTTTTTGAAGAAACGTCCCCATGATCCTTCACTTTCTGTTGGTGCCTTTTCATTTTCATTGGGGTTATGTTGGGTTTTTTTTACTATCTTCAAGTGCAATCCAATTAACAGCAGCAGTTAGTAAGATGTTTTGTTCTTCTGCTTCAACAAACTCTGGTCGGCTGTTTTGGTTGCGTTCATTCTGTTCTTCATCATCATTGTTTTCTTCAGCATAAAAAACAGCAGCAGTTAGTAAGATGTTTTGTTCTTCTGCTTCAACAAACTCTGGGTGGTTGTTTTGGTTGCGTTCATTCTGTTCATCATCATCATCATCATTGTTTTCTTCAGCATCAAAAATTTCTTTACTTTCATTTTCGGATTCAGATGGATAAACATAATATTCTATTTCCTCTTCTGCTTCCTCTTCTTTCTTCTTTGATTTTTTCTTCGCCACATTTTTCTGTTTTACAAGTACCCTACCTTCATTTTGTGCAGCGATTTCTAATTCATCTTCAAATTCTTGTAAAGTTGTAGAGTTAACCATATCCAGAGAGAATTTTCTTCATTATCCTCAATTCCTTATTTTTTGTAAGCATATAGAATCTGTATAAGTCATTGCGTTTTATAAAGATATTATTCACCCCTTATTCAACTTTTATCTTATGGGCATTAAGTAATTATTGCGTGTTAGGAAGTAAAGATATTATTAAAAATGACTATATATTGCGTTTTATGAGATAAAGTATTTAGGATTAACAAAACATGACAATGACTGTAAATTGCGTTTTATGATATAAGTATTCAGAATTTAGATAAGAGATATTATAAATTGCGTTTTATGATAAAATTAAGATCAGATTTCATACCGCTAGCATTGCAATAGGTCCACAGAAGGTCTTGTCACCTCCAGGCCATCGTTTTTTGTACGCCGTAAACAATTCAGCATATATTCACACCAACTAAAATCTTGGACATTTATATTACTTTTCATTGAAGGCAAAAACCTTTGGTTTACATTACTGCTTTGCATTGCCTCTGCCATGACGGTACAAAATATAACAAAGAAGTTCAGTTTGAACATTCTTCCAAGTTCATTTCTAGTCTTCAAAAATTTAATCAGATTCCCAATGTACATTTTCTTCAGAAGTTGCTTACTGAATTGCCCAGGGCCAGAACCTTACTATAAGGTCTATATCTTTGGGCCTCTTTTTTTCCTCAATTTTTATTTTGTCATTTGGTATTTGAAATACCTTTTGAATCAAATCAGCAGTTATCTTAATCTTTTCTTCTCCAGTATTTATCATATCATTTTCAGCATCATAGTTATTCACAAGCCAATATCCGAATTTCCGAGGAACTGAATGCAAGTTCATGGATAGTGCACTGCCAAAACCCATTTCTCTCACAATTTTCTTTTGATCTTTTGACAAAGTCTTGATATATGTTTGGAGATTATTGACTGCACATCTTATGGTAGTTTTACTTCCATCGTATTCGTAATATGGTTGTTCTGGGGCTTTTTCTATCCTCAATGATCTCCTTGTTTTCGCTCTTGGTGGGGGATCAACAAAATCATCATCTGATATATACAAGTGTAGGGTATTAAAAACTACAAATATTTTGATTCTGAAATAATGTTTTTCTGTGATTTAGGTTACCAGAATTTATTTATTGTTCTTCAGAATTAAGCAGAACTATAACTCTCTCGGTATTTTCTTCTTCTGAAGTTTCAATCACCACTTTCTTTCTTCTCCTTTTCATTTATTCTTGTTGCTTTTATCTTAAAGATAATAATGATACAAAAAGTTAGTAAAAACAATAGTTAACAGCAAACCTTACTAAAATTATAGCACCATTGAAATTATTAGGTTACAGTTTTAATATAAAACGCAATTGTTAACACTTTTAGGATAAAAAGTAGGGGTAGCTCAATGTTTTAATATAAAACGCAATACTTAACAGCAAACCTTACTAAAATTATAACAATTATAACACCCTTGAAATTACTAGGTTACAGTTTAATATAAAACGCAATTTTAACAATTTTAAGATAAAAAGTAGGAGTAGCTCAATGTTTTAATATAAAACGCAATACTTAACAACAAGACTTACTAAAATTATAACAATTATAACACATTTGAAATTATTAGGTTACAGTTTAATATAAAACGCAATTGTTAACAATTTTAAGATAAAAAGTAGGAGTAGCTCAATGTTTTAATATAAAACGCAATACTTAACAGCAAAACTTACTAAAATTATAACAATTATAACACACTAGAAAATTATTAGGTTACAGTTTAATAAAAAACGCAATTGTAAACAATTTTAAGATAAAAAGTAGGGGTAGCTCAATGTTTTAATATAAAAGCAATACTTAACAAGCAAAACTTACTATGCACTGCATATACATTGGTAAGATAAAAAGCAAATAGGTAACAGTTGTAAATTAAAACATAATTGTTAACAGTAGCAATAGTTAACAACCTTACTAGTGGTAGGCTATTTCTAATTCATAAAACGTAACATGAATACAGTTTAAAGTTTAAAAAACATAAATATATACCATTATCAGAAATCTCTTTTCGTTTTCTACCAGTGTGTTCTCTCGTTGTTGATTTTTCTGTATTTTTGGTTGTTGATCGTTGCTTTCTTCATCTGAAATTTGTCGTTGCTTCGTTGATGATTTAGGGTTTTGCGATATGTTTTTCTTATCAGTAATTCGAAGGTAAACCTTCAAAATTATCTCTCGAAGATGCCATGAACTTCAACGGATTATGATTATCACTAATTTCAATCTGTGTGTGTTTTTTTCAATCGGATGTAAAACGTAATGAACTTCTTCAGAAGTTTTCTCTTAGATTCAAAGCGATTGTAGTTGGAATTTGACGATAATACCCTTCAAAGCCCGGGCCGCGTGTTTAAATAAGAGTTTTTTTATTAAATTCTAATCATGGCCGTTGATAGTGCAATTTGACAGACGAGATTACTTCATATCCTTTCTAGTGATAAAAACTTCCTATTATATTCTGACCCTTAAAAATTAATCATAAAACATATTTATTTAATGAAATATTGGTTTTGGTTGGGTTGTGAATGAGAGTGAAAAAATAAATTGGGTTGGGTTGGGTTGTGTAAGTGGAAAAGAGAGAAAATAGTTTTTTAATGAAAGATTGGGTTGGTTTGAGTTGTGATAGTGGATAGTCTTAGTAATCATGTATCATAAACACAATTTTATAAACACGCATAGAATTAAAATTATCAATACCTGTCTCATTCTCATCCAATTATCATTCCTGTCTAATAGAATTAAAATTATCAATACCTGTCTTATTCTCGTCCAATTATCATCCCTGTCTAATCAGATGATACATCCATCCTTAGCTCTCTATTGTAAATGTTCTAAAAAAGAGCAACACGGTTTCACTTTTTTTAAAGAATAAAGTCTCTTAACATCCTAACGGTAAAGATATAGTTATGAAACTATAGTACTAACTTGGTGTCCGCACATGTGTCACGTTAGTTGTCAAACAAGTATGTCACGCAAGCTAGTTTTTTATGACATTACTAAATTTTATTTATAATTCATATAAAAATAATGTATAAAGTCCCATAACATACGTGATTTATATCTCTCCCTCCCCTATCTTTATCTATCTATCTATTAATTATCAACTTTGATGACGCATATACTTAATGTTCAACTTTGGTGATCAATTATGGATGCCATATCACATCCACTATCTATTTAATTTTTGGTCATTTTTTTTTCCGTTTTGTCTTTCTTTGATATAGCTTTAGAAGCTCTGTGTACAAACGTCTATCGCAAGTGATATATTTTACTTTTTCTCTTAGAGTAAATAGTAAATACAAAATAGCCCTTATTGTTTATGTTGTTTTTAACAATTTTTTAAAACTAAACACACGATATGACATGAATTACGTATGTGATTACGGATCCGTCCTAACATACACGTCATCAATACTAGTTTGTCTCTAGCTTGCAACAGGAACTTCTTCCCTTTCCTAGCCATTTATATATATATATATATACACACATTTACGTAGTGACCAAGGCCCTTATGTTTGGATCTTTCTCTTTTGTCTATTTTGAATTTATGTTAAATATTACTAGGTGGATATTTTTAACACATTTACCCAAATTTTTGTAACTGCATAAGTATCTAAACTGGTGGGGTCGTACTATTAAAAGTCTGATATTTTACACTAAAAAAACAATTTTTCAGGAATTTTTAGTAAAACTAACACTACGGGCGAAAAATCAGCAAGGTTCAAGGCATCACAGGCCTTCATTATCCTCCGCCCATGATCACTTGACAACCTATTTTTGGTGTTTTTTTTTTCATTTAAAAAATGTTTAATATTACTAGGTGAATATTCTTAACAATATGTAGGCTGGTGGAGTTGATAGAAGGGCTCTTCTGCTTTATGCGCCACCTGGGTTTAATCTCGTTCCCCTTATCCGGTCCAACCCTTTCCCCCTATTTTGTGATATGTTGTAGTAGCTTATAAGAGCATCATCTAATATAGATGAGCATGGTACCTGTTCGGTACCTAAAGTATCATACCAAAAAACAAAGAAAATTGATACCAGTATCGGTACATAATATTTCGGTATTTTACCCGTAAATATTGCTACCAGTACTGAAAAACGAAAAAAATGGGTATTGGTATCAAATATACCTGGTATGGTTCAATATCGATTCAGTACCAGTATTCGATACCAAATGATAGCATTAATCTAACATTTATGGGCCACAAAAAGAAAAAAATAACATGTTCAAGAGTTCCATATAACGTTTCTAATTTAATAAATTCACTTATCTTTTATATTATTTCCAATACATCAAGTTTTCCACACATATCATTTATGTTCTTTCTAACACATCATGTTTCCAACTAAAAATTCTGGAGTTGTTAATATACTTCATCCTTATTTAATTTTTATTTTTGTTCTTTTTTTTACCTTTGTTCTTATACACTACCTCACCTTTTATTTGAGTTTTTGTAGGTTTGAACTTCTTTAGTATCATGCATAGGTTTATAATTTTTTTTAGATAATATTATTTTAGATTCAGAAAACTTGGCAAGTTACATCAAAACAGAAGGTAGCCGGGCAACAAGCTGCGCCGCCAATCCTTTCTGAATTGCAAACCCTAACCTTCCAAATACAAACCCTTGCCCCCTTGGGGTTGAACAATTGCTGTAGACGACCCGTTGAACCCTCGTCAAGAAGTGGATAGCTTCTGGCGCATGGGAGCCAAAAGTATCAAAGGCAAAAGGGACAAAGACATGCTGGTTCTTTGCGCAAGCTTTAGCGTGCTTATCCACTTTCTTTGATTCTGCCTTTCTTGCCGCTTGTCCAGCTACAAGCCCGTTTTCCCTTAAACCAACCAAAGGGGAAACCCCTGTAAGGTCTACACAAGCATGTTTCCCCCCAGCCCAGCCAAAGACGAGCAGATCCGCTGGTCGCAGAGTAGATCTCCCTTCCATAGGGTCCGTGTGGAAATTCACAGGGGCCTCTTTCTTAGCCGAAATCCCAGCTCTTCTTAAGATGTCCCACAAAGCATCACGCACCCAGTCGTGCCGATATTTGAACCCAGGAAGCTCTTTACAGTGAACTGCATGCTCCTCGTATTTATCCATACAAGCTTTACGACATATCAGGCAAGTTTCATCTTCCGGGTACATAGGGATCATCAACCGGTATTTGAGAATGACTCTATATTCTACTGCAGACATACATTGTCCCAACCCCTCAATTGGTATAACGGTCAAAAATTCCTGAGCATGAGGACCTTTCAGGCACTCAACACCGCCTTCTGGCGGGATGACAAATTAAAAGCTTCTCCCAGGCTTTGAGCGATTTTGCTAAACAGAGCATTCGCCAAAGTTTTTTGTGGCTTCGAGGGGGCGGTGTCCTTATTAGAAAAACCGCCAATATCCAAGTCTGGGAGAGAGACATTTAAGCGTTCAAGCGCCTGCTGATAGTCCAGGTCAAGTCCGACGACCTCACAGTTTCGAAGGATATGATCCTGTAGTTCCCAAGACTGAGCTCTAGACGCCACAAAGGCATAAGCCCCAACATCTCGAGCTGAGAAGAGGCCCAAACCACCTAGACGCATTGGCAAAGATGCCAGACGCCACTGGAGGTCACCAAAGAAGGGGCCGCCACCCACTACTATGTCTTCTATAGCCTCTTTAAGGCCATCATCAAACCGAGATACCGTTTTCTCCATAAAATGTGGTTGACAAGTCCGCAACCCAAAAAAGTAACTTAGCGACCCCCATGCACGACCTTAGCAGAAGGAGTTCACATTGGGGATCTCTCAGGCAGGTAAGAGTTTCATGAGGTCAACCGCCCCCGAGCTCACCGCCCTGCCAACTCCTTAATAAAGCTAGGATCCCGACTAACAGCTCCACCAAGGAGCTTAATCCCCTTCTCTGGTCTACCGATCCCTTTCGGGAAAAGCCCAAACTTTCTGCCCGTCGCATGTCGGCCAAAAAACCTCTGTTTTCTTAATGTTGAGATAAAGCCCTAGAGATGGCCCCTCCTCGTTGATGATATCTAAGGCCTTAGCAAACTCAGAGGCGTTGCCGATAATCGTCCCATCATCCAAGTACCAAGCATGAAACGGGAGTTTACAGCGGTCCTGAACCCGGAGAATAAGGGGATGTAAGGCAAGGGCAAAGAGAAGGGGCCCCAAGGGATCTCCTTGTTGAACTCCGGTAGTAGCCCCAATACACTCGTTACCAACATACAACCTAGTAGGCTGGGCGTAAAGAAATTGGACCCACCGATAGATTGACGGACAACGCTGATGAACCTCGTGCAGAAAAGCTGTGCGGTCGACCGTGTTGAAAGCATTGGAGAAATCTACAGTAAGCAAGGCTAAGGAACCATCTGCATGAAATGAGTTGAGAAACATGTTTGCACTGTGAAGCACCGCCTCTGCCCCATTTGGCACCCCCACCCCAAATTGATAGTCACCCAAGTACTGGGTCATTTCTTTCCCGACCTTCTTCATCGCCACCTTTGAAACCAACCTTCGCCAAATACCCCCCACAACAATATGTCGAATTCCTTTATCAGGCTTCAATAAGGGGTGAGGGGGGCCGAGGCAACAAACTCAGCAAGCACCTTAGGGCAGGATCCCCCAAGCCATAAGTTAACAACTTCAGTAATGCTCGTAAGCAAACCTGAGGAAGTCTCCGAGCCCTCGCCACCAATAGCATCTAGCAGGTGTTGGGCCCGTATCCCGTCTCTGCCACATGACGTCCCTTTAGGAAAGGATCGAATACATTTGAATACACACTCCCCATCAACAACAAGAGTGGGTTGGGCCAAAGGGTTGGAAGGCAAGGACGGGGCGGCACCACTGGGTGTTTATCAATAAGAGCTTTTAATGTCGAATCACCTAGAGGGGCAAATCCACTAGAGCATAGGACCTTAACCGCAGCTGTGAAATGTCCATCCCTGACTTTCCGAAGATATTGCTTAATATTAGGGTTCCTTTCTTTGTCTTCCTCTCTCCCGCATTCTCCCCTTGAAGCCCCCGTCTCCCCCACGCTATCCAATAGGGAAGAGACCAAATCATCAAGCCCAGACCCATCTTTCCAAATTGTAAGCGCGTGTAAGATGTTACTACACTGTAGAGATTTCCTGTTCCCTGACCTTCGCTCTTGTCTGGAGGATGGTCTAACCACCCGCAAGGTGCAACGCGGTAGTAAAAACAATTGGACCCAATTGTCAACATTTGTTTTTAAAAATTCTCTTTGATTTCTAACATACCCTTTCGGCATGCTCCATTTTTACACACGTATCCATATAAATGTTGCATGAAATTAATCCGTAGTGGAGCACGGGTTTTTGCCCACTAGTTAATATATGTTTTTGTTCACATATGTTGCCTTAGGCTATGTGTTATATCTTTGGGAAGGTGTGTGGGGCGGTGACATGGATATTGTAAGGAACACCATGCCCCTCTCGCTTTCTGTGGGGTTTTCGGGTCGACATGACCCTCAATCCACTCGTCCTATGTTCAAAATTTGACTGTTTAGGGAAGACGAGGCACGATTAGATCTTTGTTATTGTGGTCGGGGTTGGAGAAATGAGGGAAGTGGCGACCAGATCGACGAATTTTTTCCAGAGGCTTGATAAGGGAAAGATGAACATGGAGTGAGTTTTGGTAGGGAGAAAGATGTCAAGAAGAAATAAAATTGTGTTTTATATTTTTTATCTTTTAATCATAAAGGTTAGAATAGTAATTTATTAATATTTGTCTTCTGATTTTTCTTTAATATTTAAAATCATAATAAAATTAAATTAGATTTTCAATTATATTTTATTAAAATTAATTGTTATATATAGGTACTGGTTCTACAAAGGATAAAATCTTAAGAAGTCTAAGAAGCCATATCAATTAGACATGTGGCAATAATTGAAATTACTAAATTAGGGTTATCTTATTTTCACACTTTTTCACTCTATCTTTTTTTATATATGTATCTATGTATATATAGAGAGAGATAGAGCGGATAGGTGTTAGACTATTAACACCCTACAATTAAGGGTGGATGGTACAAGAGTAAATTAGACAATTATTCAATCATGATACCAGAAACAAAATCCGACGGTTATCTATATCTTATCAATTCTGGTTACGGTTTACAAACTGACGGAATTTAAATATGAACATAACAAGGTTTTAAAGGTTCATACCTACTGGAGAACAGAACTTTGATGATCCCGGTGACCAACTCCGGCGAGTTCCAATTTTTCCGGCGAAGCTTGACTTGCGACAGATGCTCTACAGGAGTTTGAGGTGAGTGTGGGTGATTTCTGTCTGAGCTCTAGAAGTCCTATTTTAGAGTAAGGCAATAAGGAAATGGATTCTTTGGTTTTCCGGCGAGGTTCCGACAAGTTACGAGTTTTTCTGGCGTAGCTTTCTGATGAATAAAGGTTGGTATGATGTTAGGGAGAGTGTTTGTGCAGTCGAATGGGTTCCCTAAGCCCTCTATTTATAGTTGAAAAGGATCACAGAGGTCGAATTTCAGTTTTTTGAAACTTCGGTTTAATTCGGGTATGCGCAAGTTGTCTGCATAACTGATTGAACGCGGTTTGACTCGATTTGAGTCTAGATGCATGATTGAGAGTCGTTTCGTGATCAATTGAAGAGTAACGGAAATCTTGGTGATTTCCGGTTGACTGGGTGCCATTACATTGGGCGGGTGTTCAGGAATTAAATTTCGAGACTTGTATTAATTTTGTTTAGTTTAGAGTCTTAACAGATAAATGCGTGTGGCGGAGTGGTGTGAAGTGTGTTTGGTTATAGGCGAGACCCGGGTTCGAAACCCGGCGTCTACATTTATTTTTTTTATTCATTATTTATTAGAAATTTTAAATTATGGTTTTTAGATTCTATAATATTTATAAATTATGTATCGTTTAAAATCAATAACAACTATAAATACGCAACGAAAAATCATAACTGAATATTTGATTAATAAACGAAGCGGGTTTTGAAAACCCGTTTTTTCGACGAATGTTACAGCACCATCGACAGCACTAATCGTTGTTGTACGGGGGATGGGGCATATATCACCCAGATTGCCTTCTCATTGGACCATGTTTTCTATGAGGACCCACAGTTCACTGCCAGGGGGCACAGTCGAGCTGACCAGGTTGACGCGCTAGACGTTGATCGGCATGCACATCACGCACGACTTTGCTGGTCTAGGCCCTCGTTTACGCGACAACCACATTTTTGTCCTCAGCAACCTCCCGGAAGGAGGAGCCGGCTACAACAGGTGGTGATGCTAACGGCGATGATGCGGAGCCAGGCGACGCTTAGCCAGACTGAGAGCTCACACTATCGCCACCGCAGCCGTAGGGGGTGCCTCAATACCCCCTAGCACGTCCTGTACAAACAGTTGCCACCGGCTGTTGCGCTTACGTTACAGGAGTTGGAGGGCCGATTACTGGCGCGGTTCCACACTCGCGTACTGATGCTCTTTTGATGCGGGAAATCCAAGGCGATATTTGTAATTGTTTATTTACAATGTTTAGATTGGTTGTTTGGTTATGTATAATGTATAATATGATATGACACATCACGATACAATATGATACGTCACAATATGATACGACACGTCAACATAAAATATAATACAAAATACACCTACGATATGTCACGTTATGATATAATATGATACGTCACGATACAATACGATACAATACTATATCATACGATAAGTCACAATCAAAATATAATACAAATTATAAAACAAATAAAAGCAAAATAAACACCACCAACCACACCAAAACACCAAACTTTAAATTAAAAAAAAAACTGGTCGCAGTACGAATCGTATAGCCCTATATCCGTATAAGTTAAGCCGTCAGACAAGACTGACCCTGTTAGTCTGCCATATTTAAAAGTTAACCCTATACGGATCTTATAAGGTTATAAAAGTCGTATTGAAAAAAATAAAGTGTGAGAACATATTTTTTTTGGAAGGCAAATTTCATTAACACCAAAAAACCGGCGGAATCTCCAAGCTAGAGATAACCCGCCAAAACAAGAGTTACACCAACGGGAAAGAAAATTACACCAATCCTTCCACCCTACAGTTCCCTTCTTAAACCTACTCTTGAACCAAAGATATCCGAAAGACTTGATGTCGGAAACAACTTTAACCACGTCCGTATCTATACTTGAAAACACCTTCTCGTTCCTAGCCTTCCAAATACGCCAACAAGTCAACACGAGAATACCATATACGATCTCTTTCTTGGAATCCGACCCTCCCATGAATTCGGTAATATTAAGGAGATCTTTAAGAGAAAACACAAAGAAAGGAGATAAATGACACCAAGAAGCTATACATTCAAGATGCCGGTAGACAACCTGCAAGCTGTAAAAAGATGATCTGTGGTCTCTTCCACTTCGCCACAGAAAACAAACGAGCCGTCTTCCACATTGATACGCCTCCTTTGAAGGGCATTCTTTGTCGGAATCCTGTCCATAGACGCACACCACATAAACACATTACATTTATTTGGGATCCATTTACTCCACTTATAAATAAAGTTGTCCTCCAGCACGCCATTTCCTTTAAGCCACTTTCGCACCTCTTTCACCGAAAAAACTCCATCCGAACCAAAGTCCCAACGCCAACCATCTTTATCTTCATTTAACTTTATAGCCGAGATCTTCCTGTGCAAACCAATTAACTCACTAACCTCAGCAGTGGACGAGGGATAGGATCTCCACTTCCATTTCGCCACACTGTGATGATCAACCATATCAATTCTCTCCTCGACCAAGCTCCATTTATTTTGCTCAAGACGAAACAATGTAGGATATAAAGTTTTTAATGGAACACTTTCAAGCCATGGGTCAATCCAAAATCTAATCGTATTTCCATTCCCAACTATACCCCGGATCAGTTCCACAAAACCAACACCTTGAACCCTCAAACGAGATCCAAAGGAAACAATATTAGTCCATGTACCCGAGGATCTTTTATTACAAGGAAAAGATTCCCATATTCTAACCGACCCATGCACTGCGTCAATCACCTTTCTCCACAACGCTTCATGTTCTAGTCGATATCGCCAAAGCCACTTTAAAAGGAGCGCATTATTAGTATCTTCAAGTTTGTTAAGCCCCAATCCCCCTTCTTTTTTACTCTTTGTAACCAATTCCCAAGCAACCTAATGGACCTTACTTCTTTCTTCATTTCCTCCCCATAAAAATCGCCTTATTATCGCTTCAAGTTTGTTAATGACAGTAATCGGCGCTTTGTATAAAGAAAAATAATACGAAGGAAGGCTCTCCAACACCGATGAAATAAGCGTAACCCTACCGGCCATGGATAAAATACAAGCCTTCCACCTTGATAAACGTTTATTAAAAACATCTATTATTGGTTCTCAGTTATTGATCCGTTCATATTAGCACCCACTTGAATGCCCATATATTTAAATGGCGTAACTCCCGATCTACACCCAACTCATTAGCGCATAAGACAACTTCCTCCACACGTTTCCCAACCCCGAACAAACTCGACTTATGTAAGTTTATTCTTAGACCGGAACAGACATGAAAAATACGTAAGATCCTCTTCAAAGACGAGAAATTGAATTGAGACCACTCATCCGTAACCATAGCATCATCCGCGTACAGAAGATGAGAAATCATCGGCCCACCATTTGGAAGACAAACCCCATGAAAAGTCCCACTATCACAAGCTCTACGAATCATACATGACAAGGCCTCCATAACAATAATAAAGAGAAAGGTGAAATAGGGTCCCCTTGCCTTAAGCCTTTCCAACAATTAAATTCAAACGTAGGCGAACCATTTACCAGGATAGATGAGCGGGCCGAAACTAGGATACCTTTAATCCACGTGCACTAAAGGTCCGGGAAATTCATTTGACGCATAACCGACAACAAGAACTCCTAATTAACGTTATCATAAGCTTTCTCGAAATCAATTTTAAACAAGAAAAACTCTTTATTCATCCTTCGTGCCCACGAAAAAATCTCACTGATAATCAACGGCCCATCAAGAATATACCTTCCGGATAAAAAAGCATATTGCGTCTCATACGTTATTTTACCCATCACCGCCTTAATACGATTAGCAAGGATTTTTGAAATAACCTTACAAACAACGCCTATAAGATTAATAGGAAGATAGTCACCAAGACTAACCGGATCGTGTACTTTAGGAACCAAGGTGATAGATGAAGAACTCACACCTCTACTAATAGTCCCATTAAGCACAAAAACTGCAAAATATTTATAAAGTCCGCCGCGAGAAGAGACCAAATTTTTTAATAAACCTAAAATTAAAACCATTTGGTCCCTTGGCCTTATCTCCACCGCACTCAAAAACCTTGTCCTTTATTTCTTTCTCTGAAAACGGCTTTATCAGCTCCACAGAATCAGCATCATCCAACTTCCGAATCCCATAACCATCTAAGATCGGCCGGAACTTCAAATCCTCAACAAAACGGTTTTTAAAAAATCGAAGAGCTTCTTTCTTCACCTCTGACGGTTTAAAAACCCAAGTACCATCGACCATCAATCCCGGAATACTATTACTTATCTTGCGTTTGATTTTTGCCCATCTCACCCCTGATTTTTGCCCATCTCACCCTTGATTTTTGCCTTATGTCTTTAGCCTTACACTCTTCCAATTCCTTTAGTTTTTTATTTCCGTTAAATCTCTTTCCTCAATCAAAGCATCCAATTAAATGAGGTCTTGCTTCAAGTTTGATTCCCCCTCAGTCTCTTCGGCCACAAACTTTTTCCTCCATTCCACAATAGCTTGACGAATTCTTTTAAACTTGTTCATAAGAATAATATCCGGAGCCCCATAACCCTCAAAATCCTTAACGGCATTAAGAATCGTGTCTTCTAATCTCGGCTTTGCCAACCAAGAACTGAAAAATATAAATGGTTTTGCCCCGAAGTTACGCGCTTCCACCTTCAAAACTAACGGACTGTGATCAGATCTATCCCGCGCAAGAGCCCGCATTGGACCAATCATTACAAACATTCCATGAGACAAAAAGACGATCAATCCGACTACACTTTTTCCCGAGACAAACGTGAACTTCCTGCCTCTAAGAGTAAACTCGTGAAGCCCCACAATATCAATAAACTCGTTAGACGCCAAAGCATTATACTTTCTTTCCTTACGGTCCCTCACACAATTAAAATCACCCCTACCACCCAATAACTTTGATCTTGTATTATTATTCATTGTAACTCGGCCTAAAGATTACGCTTATCAACTAAATTCTGAGGAGCATACACATTAATAAAAGTAATCAACTTGCCCAAATCCTTCAACAACCCTTGAGTACTTAGAAAATATATATGTTTCTTAACCGTCAACAAAGAAAACCTCTTAGGATTCCATATAGATAAAAGACCTCCAGACCTCCCCGTGGACCCTGATCGATGTCGTAAGGTCGATCAAAAATATTTTAAAAGTTTCCTAATCACCTTTACTAGTAAAGAGCAACTAGGGTGTCAAATCCACAGGGAATCAGTGGAAAGTATGAAAGCTTGTTGTTTTAATTATCCTCTACGTCTAAACTAATTGCTTTTTGCAGTTTGAGAATGATTGTGAAAGCAAATGTAAATTGTGGTTGTAAACAGTTATGAGAAAAAGGACCATTCTCCGGGTTTTCAGGTTATGTAGAAAATTGGTTTACATAACTACTACTAATTAGAAATCACATAGACATGATTTGAAAACTTGTTCTAATAAATAATTAACGAATAATATATTTGATTGCAATGATCCACGAGCGAAACCGAAAGATTGATGCAAATGAATAGTAATCCGATTAATTACCAATCCTAGATTTCATAAACATTAACAGATTCAATGATTAAAGGTTTAAAAATCAATGACAACTTAGAACTTAATCCTAATTGTTGATGAAACAAACCAAATAATTGATGAACAAGAATGATTACGATAATCAAGTAATGTTTAATCAAAACAAGAAACAATAAGAACGACTAACCGAAAGTTTAATCGAATCCTAATCCAAAAAGATCGTAACAATAAGCAAACCAATGTTTCACACATAAACCCTATTCCCGGAGACGGTCACGGAATGACTAGCCGCTCATAACGTTCGTATGATCTTCAAAATATTGGAAAAGAGATAAACACATGATTAAATCGAATGTCGGTAGATGCTTGATGATGATTTTTCGTGATTCTGAGAGCCAAAGATGTTCTCCAATTCCTAGTGCTTTGCCGTTAAGATGATGATCCCTTTAGGGTTTCTAAAAACCTTTTTTTTATCCTCTCTCTCCCCTCAATTACGTGCACCTCCTACTTTCCAGCTATACCAAACCATAAATCCCATGTCAAATCCGTAAGCCACATGTCAATGTTGCTGTTAACTTTTACGGACATCTGATGTAAACCGTAAGCCACGTTCTCAGGACCGTAAGCCCCATTCTCCAAACCGTAAGCCCCATTCTCTAAACCGTAAGCCCCGTCGCGCATTTCAGCTTCTCCACTTCTTCACACATACAACTTTCAATTAATGACAATTCAACCCCTCAACTTCATTCCTCTTTACTTCCCTTGTATTTTCACTAAATTTAACTTCATTTTAATGACACAAAGGCCCTCCAACTTGAATATTCAACATCACACTATGATTCACTTTCCGATAATGACTGAAAGATCCCTGAACTTCAATTCTTCGTATTTTTTTCCTATTCCAAGTAGTCTTTCAATCCAAAACCTTTCCGAATACTTCTGTTAGCTACCTTGATCAACATCACACGTTCCACTTAATCCTTGAACCATGTAACTTCACCAATTTACGCGTTCTTACCTGCAAACATACAAACACTCGCAATAAACCTATTCACAACATATAATCATATAAAGCCGTAGAAACGTGTAAGATAGGCACTTAAACATCCACAATTCACACCTTACATCACATCCCCACACTTACCTTTGATTGTCCTCAAGCAAACCGATACGGAACTAATCACCATAGTAACAACACCTCTAAACCCATAAACCAATGCAACAGTTTAAGTCCCAAGTCATACCGTTCCATAGACTGACACAATCAAGACTGACAGTCCGACAAGCAATTGATACAATTTATAAAACTTAAGACTTGTTTATTCAGAACTAACATGCTTAGGAATATAACACATGCTACACGTCCCTCACAATAAACTCTCCTCTCGGTTTACAACTGAACTAGTGTGTGATATGCTAGCATTTATATCACTCAAAACCAAACATGCAAGTCTGTAATCATAAGCTTGTAAAACAATCACACCTCCACTGTATCATATAACACGGCACATATCAAAAGGACTTCTGGTTTTGGGCTTAGGTTAAGGGTAAGAAGATTTTCGGCTTATATTCACAGGTTTTTACGTGGTGACTAAACAAACGACCAACCCGTAACAACTATATTCGCAACTTAACATACTTTTGGGTTGGTTTCCACCCAAGAACACAAACAATATTCACAAAACTTCTATTTTTGTTCTTTTCTCTCTCCTTTTTTTTCTTCTTCTCTTTTTTTCATATTATCATAATTTATCATTCACGGTCAATACCAAAACACTTCACATCGGGTGGACAAATGAACGGTAAATAGGCTCAACGGGGCTACTAAGGGTGATGGTTAGGTCAAGACATAACAAACAAACGGGTGTACGGGATATCCTAATGCCTTTATCATTTATGTGCACGTATCACATCACAGTCTCAGCATGCATCAAATCATACAAGTTCTAACACAGAACAACATGCGGCCTGCTCAACAAATGAAGTCATAATGTAAATCATTTTCTCACTCTACAGGCTCAAAATTCTCACCAAGAAAAGGTAAAAAGGTTGCCGACACGTAGCATATGCATTCTAAAGCATGTTATCCCTAGATAAACATCTCTTTTCAATTCCTTAATCCTAATAACACCTGCCGGACCTACTCTCATGAAACTTAAAGGAACGACCATGACAAGGGACTATGTTAGTTTGCTACCAGCAAGGAGCTCATCAGTGGTTGAAACATTCGATTTTCATATCCATTTAGTTCACAAAAGGCAATGAAAATCTTTAAAATTTTCAAAATTTTTAATTTTTTCGTTTTCCATCATTTTCAATCACTTTCAACCTCTTTCAAACTCTTATCCCAAACTTTCTCATCCCGGGTTTCCATATCCCCACACTTGGGCTACATTGTCCCCAATATATCGTGCTTTTTAAACAAAACCCGGGAATACCAACTAACAAACCCCATGAGCGAGCGTGCCTAACACAAATAACATAACACATAATAGTTCAACACCATCAAAAACACAAAACACACCAAAAAAAACATGATCACCAAGCAACAAACTAAGATAAAGGAAAGAGTACATGTACCTGATCAAACGAACTCCCCCACACTTATCTGTTGCTATGGTGAAGAACAAAACAAACACTGACACACAAACTCGGGTTGCCTTCCGAGAGCGCTAAGTTTATGGGTCTTCAGCCAGACCGTACTGGATGTTCATTCATGGGGGTCGAAGTGAACATTTACCCACCGAGTTTCCTGCATGTGCTCGGTAGTTGACATTCCAAATTCCTACCCATCTCTTTTGCCAACAATGTTTGTTAAATCAATACAAAACAAGTGAAATCCACATTTGCCTACCGAATTTCCAAGGTGTGTTCGATAGTTGACAGTCGAGTCTTCACCTTCTTTCCGATCATGAATACGTTTGTTGGATCATTGCTTAGCCACTTCAATATACCTTGTCCGAGGTCTTCTCTACTGACCTTTCTCTTCTTCCCACTCGAGCCATCATCCCCAACTTTGTTAGTTGGAGTAATCAAAATATGCAGTGGATCGGGATAAACTTGGATTACATCAGTCTTTAGTTCTTAGGTAGGTGGTAAGTCTTCATGTAAGTTTAAACATATAACTTCAAGTTCAGGAAGACTTTCAACCTCTTCTTCATCTTCATCAACAAAAACTGGTATTTCTTGTGTTTCTCCAACAAATACATGAATGGATGAGGTATTATCCTTCACAACCTTCAATGTTGCAATTTGTTCGTCTATTCGATTCGATCGTTGGAACATAACCTCAGTTATTAACCTGCTCTCTTGTACCATCTCCTTCATAAGATCCATAATTTCATCAAGTTTAGAATTTTGGTGTTTACCTTGACAACGATTTTGACTTTGATGCTGCTGATATGAACTCCCTTGGTAATCACCTTGATTACACCATTGATTACCCATAGTAAAATCATTGTATGTTGACTCAGAGTAATCATGGTGACGACCATTATAATCTTCTTGGTAGCTTGAAAAGGGCCCCACCTCATATTCATAATCATCATAATCCAAATTTTGCTCATACTTGTCATTGACATTTGACTAATAGTGTCCCTCATATTAAGGGGCCATGTAACTAGACATCAATTTTTCTCTCCAAGACACTGGATCTTTCCAAAACACTAGGCAATCTTCATGTATGTGAATTTTACCACAACAAGGGCATGACTGATGAGCTCTATCCATGATCCAAAATATTTCACTTCCTGCACAAACAAACTAAAACGCTCGCGAAGAAAGCTAACATATAACAAAAAAAATTAAAAATTAAAAGACTTTTTTTTAAGTTTTTTTTTAGAAAGCAACTAAACTAAAACACTAAGCGCACCGATTCCCCGGCAATGGCGCCATTTTGATCGATGTCGTAAGGTCGGTCAAAAATATGTTTAAAAAGTGTCCTAATCACCTTTACTAGTAAAGAGCAAGTAGGGTGTCGAATCCACGGGGAATCGGTGGAAAGTATGAAAGCTTGTTGTTTTAATTATCCTCTACGTCTAAACTAATTGCTTTTTGCAGTTTGAGAATGATTGTGAAAGCAAATGTAAATTGTGGTTGTAAACAGTTATGAGAAAAAGGACCATTCTCCGGGTTTTCAGGTTATGTAGAAAATTGGTTTACATAACTACTACTGATTAGAAATCACATAGACATGATTTGAAAACTTGTTCTGATAAATAATTAACGAATAATATATTTGATTGCAATGATCCACTGTCGAAACCGAAAGATTGATGCAAATGAATAGTAATCCGATTAATTACCAATCTTAGATTTCATAAACATTAACAGATTCAATGATTAAAGGTTTAAAAATCAATGACAACTTAGAACTTAATCCCAATTGTTGATGAAACAAACCAAATAATTGATGAACAAGAATGATTATGATAACCAAGTAATGTTTAATCAAAACAAGAAACAATAAGAACGACTAACTGAAAGTTTAATCGAATCCTAATACAAAAAGATCGTAACAATAAGCAAACCAATGTTTCACACATAAACCCTATTCCGGAGACGGTCACGGAATGACTAGCCGCTCATAACCTTCGTATGATCTTCAAAAGATTGGAAATGAGATGAACACATGATTAAATCGAATGTCGGTAGATGCTTGATGATGATTTTTCGTGATTCTGAGAGCCAAAGATGTTCTCCAATTCCTAGTGCTTTGCCGTTAAGATGATGATCCCCTTAGGGTTTCTAAAAACCTTTTTTTATCCTCTCTCTCCCCTCAATCACGTGCACCTCCTACTTTCCAGCTATACCAAACCGTAAGTCCCATGTCAAATCCGTAAGCCACATGTCAATGTTGCTGTTAACTTTTATGGACATCTGATGTAAACCGTAAGCCACGTTCTCAGGACCGTAAGCCCCATTCTCCAAACCGTAAGCCCCATTCTCTAAACCGTAAGCCCCGTCGCGCATTTCAGCTTCTCCACTTCTTCACACATACAACTTCAATAATGACAATTCAACCCCTCAACTTCGTTCCTCTTTACTTCCCTTGTATTTTCACTAAATTTAACTTCATGTTAATGACACAAAGGCCCTCCAACTTGAATATTCAACATCACACTATGATTCACTTTCCGATAATGACTGAAAGGTCCCTGAACTTCAATTCTTCGTATTTTTTTCCTATTCCAAGTAGTCTTTCAATCCAAAACCTTTCCGAATACTTCTGTTAGCTACCTTGATCAACATCACACGTTCCACTTAATCCTTGAACCATGTAACTTCACCAATTTACGCGTTCTTACCCGCAAACATACAAACACTCGCAATAAACCTATTCACAACATATAATCATATAAAACCGCAGAAACATGTAAGATAGGCATTTAAACATCCACATTTCACACCTTACATCAGGCCCTACCCAATCAAACTCAAACTCCCCATTACCCCAAAACGCCCCAGCATCCTTACCTTCCAAAGACACGAATTGAGTCTCTTGCAACATTAGAAAACCGGCTTCATTAACTACTCGTAACCCACGTATCCACGAACTCTTCTCTTGACAACCCAACCCTCGGATATTCACTGAAAATGTATTCATTTATCAACACGTTGAAAACCCTCTTCTACGATAACCTCTTCAAGAACACCTTCAAATTTATCCATATTAACGACACCTAAGGATGAAGCCATGTTGACTGTACTAATAACTTCATACTTAAAAGCTTTATCTAAATTCTTCGACCTAGGCACTTGTCCACCAGAAACCTCTTCACTTGCCTTAGTCCGATCACCAACATCCGCCATATTGGCCTCTCTATTCAAATCCGGGTTTAAAAACTCCACATTATCACCTTCCAACTCAGTGCTTGCATCTGTAGCATTGGCGCAATCATTAACATTGAAAATAAATCTATCCACGTCAAACAGGTCGTCACTATCCCGTTGCTGTTTTTTGGTCGTTCCAACCCCGAAGGAGAATTAGACTTACTCCTAGCAGCTTTCTTCCTCAAAAACGACCCCTTTTTCTTCCTAATATCTTTATAGTTCCCTCCTCCATGAAGATGTTGGACAACAGTTTGCTGCACATCAACCGCCGGCTGTTGAATATGATCCGTATTATTCAAAATCTACTCAATCGATCCACTCCCATTGTTAACATGCACCTGCTCCTCTTCAACCACAATATTACCCTCCGTAAGTCCTTCATCCTGGCCCGCTTCTGGTACATATTCTTGCACACCCATAACAATGTCGTTATAAGTGTCTTCCTTTTCCTCGAGGTCAAGTAAACAGTCGGGAATCCACTCCCCATCCTCCTCCTCCACCAAAACCGAAAAGCTCATTCCTTTCCAAGATATAACCACCGTCTTCTGAATCCTCTCCACCCCTTTACATAAAATCCCACTACAAGCATACGATAAATCATCACCATCTTCTGGGAATTGGGCTGATTGTATAAATGAACCAAACCTCCCAGCAATGTCATCAAAAACTTTCAGAGTCGATAAAGACAATGGAACTCCATGAATTTTCAACCAAACTAGTCTCTAAAACTCTATAATTTGGCCTTTCCATTCCTCTAAGTACGAAAAAACATCTACCCAAACCTCCTTTCTGTCACACCCTAACCGATGCGGAAACATCAGGGTTAGTGGCACTAGGCGACCAGATTGATTTCACGAGATGTTCCATAACAATCATTTAACATATCACAACCTGCTTAATATCCCATACTATTAAACGTAGCATTTAAACAATTATTACAAAACGGAGATTTCTCATAAAATTCAACCGGGTTCGATTTCCCCTAGATTTCATACATAAGTTTCAAATCTGAAATACATCAACAACTATCTAAACAAGACAAACTAAACTAAGCAACATCCAAGCATCCACGCTAAATCCTCATCCTGTTACATACGTTAAAATATAAGTCCATACAATTAAGTAAAGGTGAGCATACGAGTTTTGTAATACTAGCATAGTAAAGAAACCGTTCGCGAGATAATCTAAATACATATCATGATACACCAAAACATATTCACACAGATTAACATAGGCTTATTTCTCATGCTAACTACTGTGAGAAGGCTTGCGCGTCCATCCTAACTAGACCCCGTCGGGTGTTAGCCAAACTATAGTACCATACTAGCTAAGGAGGCAAGTTAACGAAAATAAGTCCTAGTCACATGTTTCTAGCATCACGTATAGAGCATATATATAATCAGATTAGTCGCGTGTGACAAACAGTTTGATTTGTGAAGTGGTTTTGAAATAGGAACGTATGTAACACCCAAAAAGTGCGTTAAAGCGAAAATGGGTCAAGTATACTCACTTTGGGTGCGTTTAGGGAGAGTTCGGGATCTGAGGAGAGTGGAGAAGAGTGCCGGATCAGCCTGCATACGCGAACGAAAGTGCATCAGTCTCCGCAAAGCTGAAACGGTAAAGTCTTGGTTGGGCAGTAGCCAAGTTCGGGCGAACTTGTCATGTTTTGGTGAGATTATAGCAAGTTCGGTCGAACTTGAGGAGTTTCCTAAGAAACTTGTCAAGTTCGGGGGAACTTGTAGGGAAGCATTACAGGCGAGGCAAGTTCGGTTGAACTTGTATGGTTTCCTAAGAAACCAGGCAAGTTCGGGCGAACTTGCAAGAAGTTTGGTGAAGAATTACTCAAGTTCGGTCGAACTTGACCCAAATGGTTACAAGTTCGGTCGAACTTGACCTGGTGAGCTGGTGATTCTCGAGCGAACTTGATGTTTTCAGGTCCAAACTCTTGCGTTTCCGCGTCGTTTGCTGAGGAAAATTGAGTGTTCATCCCTCCAACCCTGTGCTACTGAGCAAACTTAGGTCGGTGAGGTCTTTTAGAGCTGTTTTAGCTGTTTTACAAAAGCGTGGGCTAATCCGGGCGAACTCGGGGTTCGTTCGGGTTAGTCCGGCTTGTGTAAACCGACATAATCATCCTTGTGCTTCTAGATCTGGGATCTTGAATGATAGATGCTTCCTTTCATACCAGAAAATGAACAAAACATCATCAAAAGTCCGTATCTTATGTAGAAATCAATGGTTTTCAAAGTTTTTTCTCAGATCTATCACTTTTATAAGCCGACATCTTGCAGATCTCGTGTTTGGGAAGTCTCTACTATCACTAAACGAACTCGTATTGTGTAGATCTAAGCTTAAAACAGAAGTTTTTGAAGAAAAAGATGAAAATTTTCGTAAAAGAATGAGTTTTGATGAAAACGAAGGCTATGCCTTGTGCCAAAATCATTGTAAACGTTTGTAAAACGTTGTTTAACATCATTGTAGTTGAAATCGGGTTGATTCTTACTTAGAACACGAAGGTTTTGGAGTGAGAGAGCTCTGAGCGAACTTGGTCAGCAAGGGGAGCATGAATGAGGAGCATGGGTACTTATAGGTGAGGCAAGAATCTCAAGAGCTGGAACAAGTTCGGCTGAACTTGTACAAAAGTGTACAAGTTCGCGCGAACTTGGGGAGCTTTCAAAGAGGAATGGCTAAGTTCGGCCAAACTTGCATATTTATATGCAAGTTCGCGCGAACTTGATAGGAACAAAGGATTCCTGGTTATCAGGCAAGTTCGGGCGAACTTGTGGTAGGCAAGTTCGGCCGAACTTGGCCTGGTGACCAAGTTTCGTTTGCCGATTTTGTGTTAAGTGTTTGTTTAGTTATTTGGTTCGTATAAGATAATTATATTAAGCGTCAAGCGTTATACTTGATATAATATTGCGATTTAGTGATTCGAGGGTGCGAGAGCAATGCGATAGCGATTGTAAACATAACCACAAAACACACAGAACACATAAATAACATAAAACCACATAATTAACTGCGATTTGCGATGCGATGAGATAGGCGATACGATTTAATAAGCGTCTAGATACGATAATAACGTGAAACACCATAATTAATTTTCATAAACTTTATTATAAGTCGAATCTCGGAATACAATTAGGGAAACAAAATAAAAGATAACAACGAGAAATCGGAGTTGTTACAGTCTCCCCTACTTTGGGGAATTTCGTCCCGAAATTCAAATAGTAGCTGTAACAAATAGATGTAGGTACTTGGCCTTCATATCACTTTCCAATTCCCAAGTAAACTCGGCGCCGCGTTTGCCCACCCATTGTAATTTCAAGATTGGGATGCGAGAGCGTCGTAGTTTCTTAGTCTCTCGGTCCATGATTTCCACAGGCTTTTCCATGAAATGGAGAGTCTCGTTGATTTGCAGATCTTCGAGAGGTACATGGAGATTCTCTTCGGCTAGGCACTTTTTGAGATTGGACACGTGGAAAGTCGGATGTACGTTGTTGAGTTCCTCCGGTAATTCGAGACGATAGGCCACTTTACGATCCTTTCCAGAATCTTAAAGGGACCAACGTATCGAGGCGCTAGCTTTCCTTTCTTGCCGAAGCGGACCACTCCCTTCCAAGGTGCAACCTTTAGGAGAACGTGATCTCCCACTTCGAACTGCAAGGGCTTGCGGCGTTGATCGGCGTAACTCTTTTGACGACTCCGAGCTTTCAAGAGATTGTCTCTGATTTGGAGGATCTTGTCCGTCGTTTCTTGAATTAGCTCGGGATCGGTGATTTGTGCTTCTCCGATCTCGTGCCATGCAATAGGCGATCGACATTTTCTTCCATACAGTGCCTCAAAAGGAGCCATTTGAATGCTGGTATGATAACTATTATTGTACGAGAATTCGATTAAAGGTAAATGCGTATCCCAGTTACCACCGAAATTGATGATGCACACACAAAGCATGTCTTCGAGGGTGCGGATCGTGCGCTCAGTCTGACCGTCGGTTTGAGGGTAAAATGTGGTACTGAGATTGAGAGTAGTACCGAGAGCAGATTGAAAAGTCTCCCAGAGACGCGAGGTAAAACGACCGTCTCGGTCAGAGATGATGTCACGGGGCGTCCCATGTCGACATATAACTTCGTCGGTATAGATTCGGGCTAACCGTTCAACCTTAAAGTCTTCCTATAGCAATAAAGTGTGCAGATTTGGTAAGACGATCAACGATAACCCAAATGCTATCATGACCAGCTGAAGTACGCGGGAGTTTAGTAACGAAGTCCATGGCTATACTCTCCCACTTCCACATCGGAATTTCGAGTTGTTCGAGTAAACCAGAGGGCCTTTGATGTTCGGCTTTAACCTTCGAACAAGTTAAGCACTTTGAGACGTAAACGGCGATATCCTTTTTCATGCCCGGCCACCAGTACTTAGAATGAAGGTCCTGGTACATCTTGTAAACACCGGGGTGAATTGAATATCGAGATTTATGAGCTTCGGTCATTAGCAAACTATGAAGATTATCGCGACTTGGAATCCAAATTCGATTGAGATAGTAATAAATACCATCAAATTTAGACACGAGCTGATTTTCGGCACCACATTTCATTTCTTCTTCCAAAGTATTCTCGTTAAAACATGCGTGTTGAGCGGCGTGGATGAGGGTTTCAAGTTTAGCACAAGCTTGAGAGTCACGAATACTATACACATAGCTTCGTCGACTGAGAGCATCGGCGATGACGTTTGCTTTGCCGGGATGGTAGCGTATCTCACAATTGTAATCGTTGAGAAGTTCAACCCATCGTCGTTGGCGGATATTCAGTTCCTTTTGATTAAAGATATGTTGTAAGCTCTTATGGTCGGTGAAGACCGTACACTTGGTACCGTAAAGGTGATGTCGCCATATCTTCAATGAAAAAACAACGACACCAAGTTCGAGATCGTGGGTCGTGTAATTCTTCTCGTGGATCTTGAGTTGTCGAGACGCATACGCTATAACCTTGTCTCGTTGCATGAGAACACAACCAAGACCAAGGTTCGAGGCATCGCAGTAAACAACAAAATTGTCGTTTCCGTCGGGTAAAGCGAGGACAGGAGCGTTGCATAGCATACGCTTGAGAGTTTGAAAATCTTCCTCTTGTTTAGAATCCCAAACAAAAGGTTTATCTTTATGAGTTAAAGCGGTAAGCGGAACTGCGATTTTCGAGAAGTCAGCGATGAATCGACGGTAGTAACCCGCCAATCCAAGAAATGAACGGATTTCAGAGGCATTCTTCGGCATAATCCAACACTTGCAGCTTTGATCTTTGCAGGGTCGACGTGAATCCCTTGACTATTAACGATATAGTCGAGAAATTGGACTTCTTCGAGCCAGAATTCACACTTTGAGAACTTAGCATAAAGGCGATTTCCCTGAAGAAGTTCGAGGACTAAACGGAGATGACGCGCGTGTTCGTCTCTCGACTTCGAATAGATAAGGATATCATCGATGAAAACGATAACGAAACGATCTAAGAAAGCTTTACACACACGATTCATCAAATCCATGAAGATCGCGGGTGCATTGGTAAGACCAAAAGGCATGACCACGAATTCGAAATGGCAAAGCGAGTACGAAAGACGGTTTTCGGAATGTCTTCTTCCAATACGCGTAACTGATGATAACCGGAACGAAGATCGATCTTGGAAAAACAAGTAGCACCATGAAGCTGATCAAATAAGTCGTCGATACGAGGAAGAGGATAGCGGTTCTTTATCGTAAGCTTATTAAGTTCACGATAATCGATGCACATTCAGAACGATCCATCCTTCTTTTTCACGAAAAGGACAAGCGCGCCCCATGGCGAATGCTCGGACGTATGAAACCTTTATCAAGAAGCTCTTGAAGTTGGATTGATAGCTCGCGCATTTCGGATGGTGCGAGACGATAAGGAGCTTTAGCAACGGGAGTAGCTCCGAGAACTAAATCGATACGGCATTCAACATCGCGAGTAGGGGGTAAACCGGGTAAGTCGTCGGGAAAGACTTTGGGAAATTCACAAACAACGGGAACATCTTTATAAGTCTTCTTTTCTTTCTCCCGATTCAGAATATGGGTGAGGAAGGCAACACATCGCTTTTTCAAGCATTTGGGTGCTCGAGTACATGACAAAAGCGTCAACTTCTTTGAGGGAGTTTCACCATAGACATGAAGTTGATCACCGTTCGAGAGAGGGAAGCGAATCATTTTATCGAAGCAAACAACTTCAGCATGATTTTCATGAAGAAAATCCATACCTACTATGATATCGAAGCTACCTAATTGCATAGGTATGAGATTGATCGAGAAGATGTGGTTGTTGAGATCGAGATTACAGCCACGTAAAACGGAGTTAACGGTAACGGATTTTCCGGTGGCGACTTCCACATTGAAAGTCTTTGGGAGTTTAGCGCGCTTACATTTTAAAACCTTTTCGAATTCTGACGATACAAAACAATTATCGGCACCCGTATCAAATAAACATGAAGCATAAATACCATTAACGAGAGACGTACCATTGACAACATTGTTGTCATTCTGAGCCGGGCGTGATTGAGATTGAAGGCTCTGTCACGCGCAGCTTGTGGTTGTTGATGCTGTGGTGGCTGAGGCTGCTGCTGAGGCTGCGGTGCTGGCTGCTCTTGCTTGACAGGACGATTCGGACAGACATTGGCGAAATGATTCGGATCACCACACACATAGCACACACGTGCTTTTGGAGCTTGCTGTTGATTGGCTTGATGAGGAGCGGGTAAAGTTGGAGTTGTTGGAGCCTGAGGAGCTGGCTGGCGAGTACCACTACGGCAGCTGACTGTAAAGTGGTCGTAGATGTTGCAGTTGGTGCAGAAACGGCAGTTGCCACCAACGGCATGATGATAAGTGCACTTTGAGCACAAAGGATGCGGCCCAGTGTACGCACGCTTAGCTGGCGGTGCGTTTGATGCTGCTGACTGGAGTGGCTGAGGGTTCGCTGGAGCAGTAAGAGCAAAGTTCTTGCTCGGGTTTTCCCTTTTGCGACCACGGCGACTGTTCTTTTGCTCTCGGGGCTGTTCGGTAGCAGGAGCTGCTGATTCGGTAATGGCCTGATTTGCGACCTTGCTGCTTTTGAAGTAACCTTACTGGACTCGTTTGTCATTAATCTCGGCGGCTAACTGGTAGGTCTCTTCGATGGTAGTAGGGTGTGCTTCTTGCACAAAGTCGGCGACGCAATCGGGCAGAGCATTGAGGTACTTCTTGATTGCTTTCTCGGTTGTATCCACTAGACCGGGACAGATAATGCTCAACTGTTTGAAACGAGCACTGAGGCCAGCGTTATCGGGACCATCTTGCTTGATATTCCAGAATTTGTTCTCCAACTTCTGGATCTCGTAGGGAGGACAAAATTCCTTGATCATAATTTCCTTAAGTTCCTCCCAAGTGAGTCCGTAGGCTTCGTCATTTCCACGCCTGTTGCGCTCGGCTGTCCACCAGTCGAGAGCCCTTGACTGAAACACACCTGTGGCATTGATAGTGCGCAGGGCCTCGGGACACCCACTCTGGCGGAATGTGACCTCGATGGAGTCAAACCAGTGGAACATAGCGCTCGGTCCTTCGGTGCCTGAGAAAGTAAGCGGTCCACATGCTTTGAACTGCTTAAAGCTAAAGCGGGATTTCGGGGTATCTCCCTTTGAGTCCACTGAGGAGTTGCTGCTAACCGCTTGAATTTCGCTGACAATCTATGAGATTACCTTAGCCATTTCCTTGGCTACCATAGAGGCGATGCGCTTGTCAGCGTTGCTGCGCTGGAGATTCCTTCGGGTGTGCGATCCCATGGAAGACATCTACACGAAGGATTTAGATTAGACGAGATTCGATTATAATAGAGTTATGCTTAAATATTTATTATTATTATTATTATTCTATAAGGCCTGGAATCATATAAACACGTAGGCACATAAGCACGTAAGCACATAAGCAAGTTAGCACGTAAGCACGTAAGCACATATTTTGCACGTATTCACCTTCTAATTGTAACAATGCAAAGCGCGATACGAGATGCGAGATATAAGCGATATATAATAGCGAATAAGCGAGATAATACTGCGTATGAGACACACTTGTCCTCATAGGCGCAAGCGAGTTATGTGATTAGTTTTGTTGGTGTATTAATTAGCGTTTTAGATTTCGAGAGCTGTGCGAGTAGTGCATGCATTTGGGGAGCGTAAAGCGATAAAGCGAGAAATCGATAATTATGACAAATCATCAAAGCGAGAAATCGATCAAAGAGAAAATTCTCAAAATTTAAACACCTAAATAATAATAAACTCGATGACGCGTAAATCGACGATATCGGCTTAAATCAATTGGGAGTGTCCGGGGTTTTGAGACGTTTGACACGCCAAAGTGATTCGATTACCCTATGCATTTGGACCCACGCTTTGGCCTAATAGATAAACGCTCTCACCGCGAGCGGCTAACGGCGTTTACCTTTCCAGTTAATACGTGTCCCAAACCATCGGTATAACCGAGACTTTGGTGAGATTGAAAATCGAGAGGCGGAATCACTTATTAAGGTGCGGGTTTCACGTCTAACTTAACAACTTTATCCTTAGTAAGAGATGGAGATTTTCGTCGAGGTTTGGATATCACTCCTAACTCAACGAAGATATCTCGTGCGAGAGAATGCGCGGAGTGAATGATCTCGTCGAGAGTTCTCGGTTTCACACCTATTCTCGATTCGATCACTCGTTTTGTGTGATACGAGCGTTTCATAATCGTGTATATTATGTTTAGCTTTAGGAAAGGCACATTTAAGCATTTATGACAAGTATTTTAGCATTTAAGTCGAACATAGGTCAATCGGGTACTTAAACATGCTACTAGGTCGAATCATGGCAATTCTACCTACCATCCTAAGTTATGGCGCTCTGATAACAATCTGTCACACCCAACCGATGGCGGAAAAATCGGGGTTAGTGGCACTAGGCGACCAGATTGATTTCATGAGATGTTCCATAACAATCATTTAACATATCATAACCTGCTTAATATCCCATACTATTAAACGTAACATTTAAACAATTATTACAAAATGGAGATTTCTCATAAAATTCAACCGGGTTCGATTTCCCCTAGATTTCAGACATAAGTTTCAAATCTGAAATGCATCAACAAGTATCTAAACAATACAAACTAAACTAAGCAACATCCAAGCATCCACGCTAAATCCTCAACCTGTTACAACGTTAAAATACAAGTCAATACAATTAAGTAAATGTGAGCATACGAGTTTTGTAATACTAGCATAGTAGAGAAACCGTTCGCGAGATAATCTAACTACATATTGTCACACCTCGACCCGCAGCGGAAAAGGTGACCGGGGCATGATTGGGTTTTCATCAAAGCTCATGACATTTATTACAAGGTTTCATATTTATTATTTCAATTTAAAAGAGATCATACAATCATATCAAACAAATACAACATGTTCTATTCATCCTTCTAAACTTCATTATTTTTCTTCTAAGGCAATTTCCTATGTTTTCCTTGCTTCATCCTGTTCACCTGTATCATATGTAAAAATAGTTTTTGGATCAACAAAAAGTTGGCGAGTGAACCTTGTTAGAAAACATTTATTATTTATTACTGGTTGTATTTAATATGGAAAAGTTGTGCAATATTCATATATGAACAAACGTAAATAAACATACAATAACAACAATTAGCATACAATAACAAACCATTAGCATACAATATCAAACAACAACAACAAACAATAACATACATTAACAAACCAACAGCATATAATAACATATCAAACAACAACAAACGATAACATACATTAACAAACCAACAGCAAACAATAACATATCAACTTGCATAAATATATAACATGAATGAAACTGTGCGATCAAGGCTCAATCAAACGGAGCCGATCGTATTGCATGTACTGAAAATGATAAATGTCTGTGCGATCAAGTCTCAATCAAACGGAGCCGATTGTATTGCATGTACTGAAAATGATAAATGTCTATGCGATCAAGGCTCAATCAAACGGAGCCGATCGTATGTTGGCACGCCAGGTTCACGCTCAATGTAATGGGGAACATGCTCAACGCTCATAATGTAATGGGGAGCGGCGGCCTATGAAATTGCATGTACTGAAAATAATAAACTAAATCCAAACAATAATCACACAAACAGTTTACATAGGCTGGATACACATTTATTCATAATATGATGTATGCACAATGATTTAGATATAATAAATAGTAAGACACATGATACACCCCAAAAACGTGAATTAAACGGGGAATTTGTAGAGATTCACTCACAGTGGGTGCGTTCGGTGAATGATGATGAATGCGCACGAGTTTAGAGGATTGATCGACGAGGAATAACTAACCTAATTAATAATGAAAAAGTAAGGTAAATAAATGGATTTTATTAACAACTTTAATAGGATTTTTGGATATATTTTGTGAGTTTTAGGCTATTTTCTAACCTTAAAAATATTATTTTTAAGTATTTTTAATTGATTTTTAAATAAAATAAATAAATAAAAATAATAATAAAATGTTGACTTTTTGACCGTTGACTTGTTGACCGTTGACCGTTGACCGGTTTTATTGTGTAAGTGTATGCGCCGGGTGAGGCTCGAACCCGAGACCTCCCGTTCGCGTGCACGCAGCTCTACCAACTGAGCTACGTGTCTAACCCGAAATAATTCTGTTTTTAATTATATTTATATACTAATTAAATTAATCCGAAAATCATTTATTTTAAAAAGATTTTAATGTAACGACTCGGTGCACTCCACATTTCTCGAACCTGGGACCTGTGGTTTAGTTTGGCACACAGTCCACCGCTGGACTGTGTGTCTAACTTGGTAATTATTCTGGTTTTTATTATACTTAACATCTTACTGAAGTTAACCCGGTTCGGTCTCTAAAAAAAAGGCATTTTATTTCTGTGAAGGTGCGTGTGTCAAGAATCGAACTCGGGACGTTATGCATATTGTTTGCACACAGTCCACCACTGGAATGTGTGTCTAACCCGTTCATAAAATTGTTTTTAATTAATCTTATATCATATCTGAACTCGTCTTCTTCGTTCAAAACACAGACGTCGGTCAAAGCAACTGATACTTGATTAATTCGGTTAATGAACAAGATGAACAATTGGAAAGTATTGAATCGAAGAGTTTGGGGAAAGAAAATACCGAACAGATCGTCTTCTTCAGAAAATCCGGCGAAGCTCGTCGGCTCTGTTCTGGTGACCTTCGGCTGTTAGAATCAATTAGCAGTTTGGAGGGATTAGGTGTGAAATTGAACTAATGAGTAATGATTATCAGTAGATTACATGATCATACCGGTTATCAGCGTGATTCTGAAACTTTCATAAATTTTCCGGCGAAAACAGAAAAATCCGGCAATGTCGTCTGAGGTTGATTCTGAGCGATGAAATGGTGTTAGAATTCGTCTTATAATGGAATGAAACAGAAACATCGAGGTAATTACCGTGTAGATGAAAGTCCCGGTTTCCGGCGACTTGCAGAGAATTCCGGCGAGTGATATTTCTTGCGACAGAGATTCTTCAGAGGTTTAAGGTGAGTGGGAGTGATGTCAGTATGAGTCCTATGATCTTATTTTTGAGTAAAAAGAAAGGATGGATTGAATTCGGTTTTCCGGCGAAAATTTCCGGTAATTTTTCAGAGAATTCTGGTGACTTCCGGCGAAGTTTTCTGAGCGAAATGATGAGTGTAAGTTGAATAGATACGTGAGCCTAACTGATGAACAAGGTACAATCCCGGATTTGAATTGTATTTTCGGTTTCAATAAAAATTTAAGGCAATGAATGAAATTGATGGTTTTATTTCGGTTATAACCGATATGATTGTAAATGCGTCCGTTATGACAAAAGAAAGACGTCAATAATTGACGAATTCGTCGGAATTTCCGGCGAGAGCGGATTTGGGCGCGTTGAGTAACTGGTTTTGATTTCCAGATTGATTTATGTATTAATTGTTTCAATATGTTAACAAACAACACAAGTGGCGGAGCGGTTGATCGCGTGTGAGTTAAGGTTGTGTTGACTCTCGGCTGACCCGGGTTCGAGTCCCGGCTTCAGCATATTATTTTTAATTCACTATTTTTAGTACATTTTCAAAAATAAATTTTATATTCTAGTATACTTATTAATTATGTATCGTTTAAAATTAATTTGGGCATTAAATACGCAACGAAATTTTTAACTGGTTTTCGGTTAATAAACGAAGCAGGTTTGGTAAATCCGGTTTTTGGCGGATGTTACACATATCATGATACACCGAAACATATTCACACAGATTAACATAGGCTTATTTCTCAGATTAACATAGCATAGTAGAGAAACCGTTCGCGAGATAATCTAACTACATATCATGGTTGGGCAGTAGCCAAGTTCGGGCGAACTTGTCATGTTTTGGTGAGATTATAGCCAAGTTCGGTCGAACTTGAGGAGTTTCCTAAGAAACTTGTCAAGTTCGGGGGAACTTGTAGGGAAGCATTACAGGCGAGGCAAGTTCGGTCGAACTTGTATGGTTTCTTAAGAAACCAGGCAAGTTCGGGCGAACTTGCAAGAAGTTTGGTGAAGAATTACTCAAGTTCGGTCGAACTTGACCCAAATGGGTACAAGTTCGGTCGAACTTGACCTGGTGAGCTGGTGATTCTCGAGCGAACTTGATGTTTTCGGGTCCAAACTCTTGCGTTTCCGCGTCGTTTGCTGATGAAAATTGAGTGTTCATCCCTCCAACCCTGTGCTACTGAGCAAACTTAGGTCGGAGAGGTCTTTTAGAGCTGTTTTAGCTGTTACAAAAGCGTGGGCTAATCCGGGCGAACTCGGGGTTCGTTCGGGTTAGTCCGGCTTGTGTAAACCGACATAAACGTCCTTGTGCTTCCAGATCTGGGATCTTGAATGATAGATGCTTCGTTTCATACCAGAAAATGAACAAAACATCATCAAAAGTCCGTATCTTGTGTAGAAATCAATGGTTTTCAAAGGTTTTTCTCAGATCTATCACTTTTATAAGCCGAGATCTTGTAGATCTCGTGTTTGGGAAGTCTCTACTATCACCAAACGAACTCGTATTGCGTAGATCTAAGCTTAAAACAGAAGTTTTTGAAGAAAAAGATGAAGATTTTCGTAAAAGAATGAGTTTTGATGAAAACGAAGGCTATGCCTTGTGCCAAAATCGTTGTAAACGTTTGTAAAACGTTGTTGAACATCATTGTAGTTGAAATCGGGTTGAATCTTACTTAGAACATGAAGGTTTCGGAGTGAGAGAGCTCTAAGCGAACTTGGTCAGCAAGGGGAGCATGAATGAGGAGCATGGGTACTTATAGGTGAGACAAGAATCTCAAGAGCTGGCAACAAGTTCGGCTGAACTTGTACAAAAGTGTACAAGTTCACGCGAACTTGGAGAGCTTTCAAAGAGGAATGGATAAGTTCGGCCAAACTTGCATATTTATATGGAAGTTCGCGTGAACTTGATAGGAAAAAAGGATTCCTGGTTATCAGGCAACGTCGGGCGAACTTGTGGTAGGAAAGTTCGGCCGAACTTGGCCTGGTGACCAAGTTTCGTTTGCCGATTTTGCGTTAAGTGTTTGTTTGGTTATTCGGTTCGTATAAGATAATTTAAGCGTTAAGTGTTATACTTGATATAATATTGCGATTTAGCGATTCGAGAGTGCGAGAGCGATGCGATAGCGATTGTAAACATAACCACAAAACACACATAACACATATAACATAAAACCACATAATTAACTGCGATTTGCGATGCGATGAGATAGGCGATGCGATTTAATAAGCGACTAGATACGATAATAACGTGAAATACCATAATTAATTTTCATAAACTTTATTATAAGTCGAATCTCGGAATACAATTAGGGAAACAAAATAAAAGATAACAACGAGAAATCGGAGTTGTTAGACTTTCTTCCACGAAAAAACTGTTTATCCTTAATATTATCAAAGACCAGAAGCACATATAACCCACCCACATATCTAATCTTTACACGGACTTGAGCAATGTTACCAAGGATAGCCCGCAAATTCGTTAGATCATAAAATCGCTTCATACCTCCAATCAAACCACAATCATACCACTCACTAAAAGCTTGGACATTTGAATCCGCATTGATCTCAACCGACCCTGTGGTAGAATCCTTATTGATGAGTGTATCCCGAAACGTCCTCACTCCATTACTAGTCGACCCAACCTGAGCAAACTTGTTTGCCTCAATGTTGTTTGCATGCATGACCTTAGCAGCAATATGATCCTTCTCTTTATCAACCGGTTTCCATACCTTCTCCTCTTTCCGTTGCAAATCCATCCCATCAACAAACCTAGTCGGAATGATGAAAAGCTTAAAGCTTCCTATCCAAACATCCTTTAATTTCCTGTCCATCTCCTCCATATCCCTAACATTCCTGAACGACGCAAAACCGAATCTCTTACCAAGCCGATCATATTTTTTGGCTATGTACGTACCTTGGATATCCCCTGTGGTAGAATCCTTATTGATGAGTGTATCCCGAAACGTCCTCACTCCATTACTAGTCGACCCAACCTGAGCAAACTTGTTTGCCTCAATGTTGTTTGCATGCATGACCTTAGCAGCAATATGATCCTTCTCTTTATCAACCGGTTTCCATACCTTCTCGTCTTTCCGTTGCAAATCCATCCCATCAACAAACCTAGTCGGAATGATGAAAAGCTTAAAGCTTCCTATCCAAACATCCTTTAATTTCCTGTCCATCTCCTCCATATCCCTAACATTCCTGAACGACGCAAAACCGAATCTCTTACCAAGCCGATCATATTTTTTGGCTATGTACGTACCTTGGATATCCCCTAGTTCCTTTAATACCCCGACCAAATCTGCTGACGAACATCGAGGCGCTAAGTTGGAAACAAAAAACTTGATCACTGAATCCCTATTCTTGATCGCTTGCTGCTCTTTATGACCTCTGCCTTTGTTAATCGGTACATCATACCATTGGTTAACCTTGTACTTGTCCCTACCCGTCATGTCGACCGAAATCGATGGAAGAACCTTGGTCGTCGCCTCCTATTTTATCGGAGAGAAAACCCTAGTATTGCAACTTGCAAGTTCATGTAACAATTAACTTCTTCGATCTTTTAGGCATTGAAAAAGAGTTAATTACTGTTTTCGTCCCTTTGGTTTGTCAAAAATCACTATTTCAGTCAATTAGTTTAAAAATTGCGATTTCAGTCCCTGTAGTTTCACTTTCCTAACCATTTTAGTCCACCTCGTAACCATTTCAGTCCCTGTACTTACAGAATAAATGGATTGAAGTGGTTACGAAAGTGAAACCACAGGGACTGAAATGGTTACGAAAGTGAAACCACATGGACAGAAATCACAATTTTTAAACTAATGGACTGAAATAGTGATTTTTGACAAACCACAGGGACGAAAACAATAATTAACTCCATTGAAAAATAAGATAAGAAGATTATTAATTCAAAGTTTGATTAAAAAAGTTATTATCCTTATTTAAATTAAATTTAGTTATAAGATAAAGAGGGATCAGAGATTGAAACGTGTTTCATTTATTAATACAGAAAGATATTTGAAATATACATATCAGAGAAATAATGTGCCGACTTAATTAAAGTTCCGATTTAATTAACCAACTTTAAAATATTAACCTTTATTGTATTAATATTATTTATTATTAACCGCTTTACCTACCCTCCCTTTAGCTACCCTAATTTTTTTTTAACATCTAATACTGTAAATAATATATGTATTCATTTATTTAATGATTTGTTTCGATAATTTGTGTTCCTTAAGTTAAAAGAACCGAATACGCGTATGTATTTAGTTTAGTATACCTTAATTTTTTTAAACCCCTTAAATAGTTCGATCTATATTTCGTTGACAAAGAGGGTATTTTTATCAAGTGCTAATACGTTGACAAACCACACCAATTTTGACTAATCAATATCACAATAACCTAGATGTGTTTGAGATGCTTCTAAAGGATTAGTTTTATATAATACCACAATATCACAGGGTTACGAACCGAATCGTTAACCAATTGATCCAAAGAAAATAAATCAAAGCTTGAAAGAAAATTAAAGAGATATCAAGACTTAATTCATATTTCATTCATAATAATAACTTAAAACAATAACGGCTTTATATAGCCTTAAAAATAAATACTTAATACTACACTAAAACCACTACCACAACTAAAAACATGCAACTTAAAGGAAATAACTAATTGCAATGCAGATTCGTGGGTACTTCGTGGGTTGACCGAATAAGGCACACATCACACAGTAACATAAAAAACATCCTTAAGGTCGTGATGTTGCTCGCATCTATGTCTGACGCCCCCTTTCACTATGCTATGTTTTTAGCGCCTGATATGTCATGACTGAAGGAGCTCACACCCTCTTCACATCTTCCACAACACACACTCTTAAAGATACAGAGATATCCACCGGTATGCATGTTACGTTATGTACTACATGAATTTTATGTATAACCATTGAGAAACTAAATTCCATTGAAGCGAATATCACATCAAACTAAAGTGTCTTGGATCCACCATTAGTGGTCTAGTGGTTGAGAGGTTTGGGGTTCTTCAATGGAGACTCAAGTTCAATCCTTACTTGTGTCACTTTGGTGGATATGGCAATAACTGATAGAGCCTAGTCTCCTTGCACAGATGTCAGGCTCTATGCTGAGCCCACCCGGGTTTTCGTCCCACCGTGTATTTCGTTAGAGAGTTCTACTCTTGTGGCGGCACAACGACTTTCAAGTGGCAGTCGGCGGTATGGTTTCCTGGGGAACGCCCAAGCCAAACTCTGAAGTCAGCGTGGGCCCGATTAAGACAACATAGTCTGGATAAAGTGAGGCAACGGGGCTCTCGAATTTGGAGAGTGCGGTAACTTAATACAAAAATGTCGTTGTTCCAAAAAAAAAAAAACTAAAGTGGCTTGGTCTTTTTTCTTTTTAGTGTTTGCTTTTTTTCATATCTTCTAGCATTATGATTTACACTCCTTTACTTTATAAAAACTTTGTAAAATGTTATATTGACCCTCTCGAGTTTTACGTGTTAATTTTTTTCGTCGATAAAATATACTACGTTTCCGTGCTTTTTTATATATGTTTTTGATTTGTTTATATTTTTTCATATATCATACGTTTTCACTAGGTTGTATAATTTATATTATATTATACTATATATTAAATTACATCCTTAGCTACAGTAATCATTATACCCTTTCTTGTTTCTTTTAATTATAAGATTGCCATCAACTCATATACTTAATTTGTCCTTCTTTATGTCATTTTTGTAATTAACTCCTCTTTAAGTGGCATTCGTGACCTTCTCACAATATTTCTTTTTATTTTTATGTTTTAACAACCTAGGTTTACCATTTTTACCTCCTCAACTTTTGTTAGTATTTTTTTTAAATAACTTACATTACTACCCTTTAAATTTTAACTAATTTATTAAATACCTCCTAAACTTTTGTTAGTTTTTTTTAAACAACTTACATTCCTACCCCTTGAATTTTAACTAAATTTATTAAGTGGTCCCTCAACTTTTGTTCGTTTTTTTAAAACAACTTACATGCGACCCCTTGAATTTTAACTGAATTTCTTAAGTGTCCCCTGAACATTAATAAAGTTATTATTACCCCTTTTACATACAGTGCTACAATATTTTTTTTAAGTTTCAAATTAATCTCTTACACTTTAAATAATGTAGGTCTTTAACGCAATAATTTTATTTTCCTCTTATAAGTTCCGTTCGTAATTTTTTTACAACTTAATTCGCGATAAAATATTTTTAGAAAACACATCAGTCTGGTACCCACTGGAAAAAAATATATACTTACTTTTACGTTATCTAGAAATGATGTTTTGAACGGTCATTATTAAATAGAACAAGTTGGTTTTGAATATATATATATAGTAATATAATATAACTGCTTTAAAAACTGATTTTTACCGTTTGGTTCGTACATGGATTTTTCGCCGCAACGCGCGGTGGGGGAATCCTAGTTATCTATTATCAAACAAGATACTATAAAAATGAATACAGGTACTGGTTTTGATTTTGTTCGGTTCGGTACGGTATGGTAGCGTTATAGCATCAGTTTCTCGTAAGCAAAAACAAAACAAATAAATGTTGGTATCGATACAGATGTTATTCGATCGGTTTTGGGTTGATTTGGTACGATAGCGACAAAATATATGTTTTCAAATAAAATTTGTTTGCAATGCTAAAAAAAATGTGAAAAGTAGGTTATTAAAAAAATCAAATCAAATAATGAATAAATACTATCAAAATGAAAAATACATAAAAAAATAAATCACTACATCATCCTTCTCTAAAAAGAGTATATATATTGGCAATCAATATATATTAATGACTAGCTCATAAAAAATAACTAATTTAGCGTTCATGTCACTATGATTGTGTTGGTTGTATCATCAACTTTTTTTTAACGGCTAACATAACTTTATTAAAAAAAAAAAAAAAGCAAGATGCTACACCACAATTACATCCACCAAAGTTGTTTCATCAACTCTATACGTCTCGATTAATTATAAACCATATATTATTGTTAGTAATGAAAATTGAATTAATTAATTAATCAATATACCAACCACATAGAAAAAAGAAACCATAAAAGTGATAAAAATTTTAAGCTGACTAAAAATATTAGAAAAAGAAGTTTTAAAAAATAAAATTAAGGATTACACTGCTATTTATTTTTTAATAATAATGACTACATACTCTTAAATTATAGCAAATAAATCATAATCTACTTCTTGTTTGTAAGGATTAAAGGTTGTTGGTATATTTGATCCATGGTGTTACACGTAGCTTAGCAATGTTATTTATATGATTTCGAACATCATACCAACACATCATTCGACTGAAGCTCGTTCTTTAAACTCTATGAATTCGTTAGCATGGCTAATCGTGTGATGTATACTTATAGGTGACTTGAAATTGAGGTCTAGTTAAAGTCAAAAAATGAATAGTTGGATAGTAAAAGCTCGTATGCATTGATGTGTTTTACTACATGTAGTAAATTACAAGCTTTCCCATTCTATGAGGGTGATATGTACCATAAACCACCAACAAAATTTGTAACCTTTTTGGTGATTATATTTATTTTTAACCAAAAATTGTAAAGTTCATCAATTCCGCTATATTAACTCGAAGTAAATTTCACGTTAGATTAATTTCTTTTTGTTGATGTTCGATTTTAGATCTTATGTTGATTTTCGATTTTAGATCTTTCAAATACGTTTTGATGGTTGTTACATATGTCGCTAACAGAATCATATAACTTGAAAATTAATTTCTTTTTGTTGATGAATGTAAGCTGTTAAAAAGTGGTGATAGATAGACCCTTTTTTTGTCCCATTTTCTTTTATTAAGTATACATTAAGGTTGTGTGCAGGATGTAAACAAGGGAAGTCGAATCTGAGATTGTTATTTTTGTCGCATTTTCTTTTATTAAGTATACATTAAGGTTGTGTGCGGGAATATAAACAAGCTAACTCGAGCCTGAGATCGTCTAAGCTTGATCTTGACTAACTTACGAGAACTTAAGCTCGTTTTGTTTTGAACTATATTAATAAAGCTCGAACTTGGCTCGTAAGTACAAGCTCAATAACGGCTTGGGCCTAACTCGTTTATTATTTATTAATTAGTTTATACACATATGTAATTATGTTTTCTATATATCTATTTAGTTACTTTATCATAATTTTATATATAGTGATAACTGTATTAAAATATATTAAATAAAAAATATATAAATAGTAAACTTGTTCAGCCTCTAAAGCCAACTCGACCTTCACAAGTGGAACTCAGGCTCATTTATTAAACACACTTATATTTATATTTGAGCTTGCTTAAGCTCAACTTGATTCGAGATTTCGAGTTTTTAATCGAGCCAATTTCAATTAGTATCTCACGAATGATTTTACTTATATGCAACCCTTATGTGTGCGGTGTGCCTAATCTAATTCTCCATCTCTAAAAATAACCTTTCTCTATGTTTTCCTCTAAATTTTGTTTAACATCCAACATCTCATTCTCTTTGTATCTTTTTTTAAGAGTAAATTGCTAAAATCGTCCCTGATGTTTGGCTATGTTTGCCAATTTCATCCAAAACAACTTTTTTGTATCATATCACCCTTCACTTTTAGAGTCTTTTGCCATTTTCATCCAAACGTCTAACTTTTTTGCCAAAATCGTCCCTGAGATTTGAGATTTTTTTGCCATTTTCATCCAAATATTTGACATAAATAATAAAGCAAATTAGACTTTTTGATGAAAATGACAAAAAAATCAAAAGTGAAGGACTATTTAGTATAAAAAGTTGTTTTGGATGAAACTGGCACATATACCCTTTAACAATTTACCTTTTTTAATTATTTTTTCTCTTTTTCCCACGATTAAGATACAAACCAAAATGCTTTAGATACAAACCAAAATTCGTGAAATACAAATTTTTAAATTTTGGAGATGTGAATAGTGAGTCTCTACATATATAAAGATTCATCATAGCAGAATCTTTATATTTTGGAGATGGAAATTCAAATGAAGAAAATAAATAAGAGAAATCTTTAAAATTTAGAGATGAAGACTTCAATGTGAATACCGGCATTTGATCGAACATCTAGGGTCAACAAAAGTTGTTTCATGCTCACGTGAAAATGGGATTGAGATTAATCAAGTCATCATGGTGCCAAAGTCAATTAATTGAGTTCACGATGATTGGAAGCCAAAGTCGGCTCTAAGTTAAGTCCCGTGAACAATTCCGATACACATTCATTCAGCAATTGCCGTTAAAAAAATTTAAAAAAAAACAAACAAACAAACTGAGACACACGAAGAAAAAGCGATCAGCCAGCCGACCAGCGGTGCCCGCAATTATCTCATGGGTTATTCTATTTGCACCTTATTCTATTTTCCATTTACACCATACCCTATAAAACTAATTACATCTTAATTACTTTTGACTAATAAGGTCCAATAAGAATCATTCTCTTTTCTTTTTTTCTCTTTATAGTCTTAATCAGTAATCAGGGGCGGACCTACCTTAACGGGTGGGGGTGGGTGGGCGGGTGGGCGCACCCCTTGATAAAAAATAATTAGTGTATTTTTTAGGCAAAAAACCTGATTGCACCCTTTGAAAATATGGTAGAACAGTAGAACTCTTCATCCGCACCTCTAGGAAAAAATTCTTGGGTCCGCCAATGAATCAGTTAATATCGAAATCGCATTAAAAGGTCAATTTGACTTTTATTTTTTAATTAGCTATATTATTGTTTTCATTTTTATAATGCTGCATTTGTGTTATTATATGCTATTATGTTTTAGATCAATAATAAAAACACAAATTAAATTAATTACTATAAGAAATTGAAAAAACTAGGTGTCAAGACGTCGAGTCTAAAGGAGACACAAACTTATATAAATGTAATAACTTACATTTAATAACTATGATAATACAAAAATAAAAGAAAAGAGCCGGATAATATATATTATTTAGTTATATTAAATAAATGGATATTTGTCATTATTCTAGATCATCCTTAATTGTAGATAATTATTATTTTATTTAAATTATTAATTTAATATATGTTTCAAACATTTAATAAATTATGGATAAAGTTCCATAAAATATATTATTATTTATTTATTATTTAAATTAAATTTATTATATGTTTCAAACATTTAAGAAATTACGGATAAAGTTTCATAAATATCTTTTTATTTATTTATATTAATTATTAGGTTAGTAATTATATCTTAATTCCTTAATTGTAGATAATTTTTTTAATTTAAAAAATTAAATTTAATATATGTTTGAAACATTAAGAATTTACGAATAAAGTTCAATAAAATATCTTATTATTTATTTATATTAATTACTAGGTTAGAAATTATATCTTAATAACTGAAACAAACATCGAGCATTTTCATAACGAAGGTGGAGGGAACGATTTTTTTGCTTAACAAGTTATTTATTTATTTAATATATTTAAAATGCAATAAGAAGAATAACTGCATTTATCATACTAATAAGTTTATCAAAAAACAACCATCCTTTTAAGATGCAACTTACGTCCAGCTATTTAAATTTTAAAGTTATGTAATTTAATAATTACCGATAATTTATACTTATCTAATTAATTTATATATTATTTTGTAGCTATAAGTTTATCTAATTGGCTAGTTGCTGACATTTAAACAATTTTTTTAGAATTAATAAATTAAGACCACTATTATTTAAATAAATTTGGGTTATTAAATGTATGTTCATATGACTGTTAAAACTCGTGAGAAAGTCGATGATACAGTTTGTCTTCTAATTGATGGTTAAAATGCTTTCATATTTATAAACTTGACAAACATCACAAGTTTTAATCATCCATGACACAAACATTTGTTTGAATATCATAAAATCGTCTTAAAATATCGTTTTATAATTGTTAAATCTTCGTTATTAACCATTTGATTTTTTATTTACTTAAATCGTGTAATGCACGGGGTTATAACCTAGTTAAATAATAATTAGAAATATGCGGGTAAATATAATAATTAAGAAGCTCAATAATATATAGTGTTATTTAAATCTTGTTCCACCAGTTATTAAACTTAAAAAACTTTGATATATTTTATTACTTTTACAAAAATAAAATTATAACCAAAAAATCAATCTTATTATTTGTGGAGGAATGACCCTGCTTGGTCATCTCGGGTCGGGTAGACCGTCATTAAATGCGACATACTAAGGAAAATATTATTGCTATATTCCCATGCAAACAGAAGATTTGCGATATCTCCTAGAAAGTGGGAATTATCATACATTCAACTTTCTGATTTAAGGGGAAACCCTAATCCACCAAAAAATATAAATAGAGGATACATCTTGAGGTAAGATCATCGCAACTCTCTCTCTCTCTCTCTCAAATATTATCACTCTCATCACGAATACTTATTCTCACGCCGGATGATGGTTATATAAATAACCTCATTCTTGTACCGAGTCCTAACGGTGTTCTGTTTTGCAGATCAGAGTTCAATCTATTCTTAATCAGATCACCAAACCTAGGGACGTATCTCAGGTGACGTTTCCACAATATCTTTAATTAATTTTAGTATAATAATGTTATATACATATATGCATATATAAACATTTCTAGAAATGTTGATGCACTCTTAATACATGATATTTTAAAGAGTTTGAATTATTTTATATGGTTACAGCTTCTTATTATCTCTCTGTATGATGGTCTCATATATCTACCCGTCGCCAACGTTGTTGGATCATGGCCAGTTGGCTATCTACTCTTTTCCCCTATCGTCCCATTTGTTTTCCTCGTTTTTCTGGGGGCCACATTGTACATGTATATAGGTTATGTTTTATTTATTTTTCAGTTGTTATCGTTCTCGTGTTGCCGCATTCTTAGATCCTCTATGATGCCTCTTGCCGTGACTGTTGTGGTTTTAGATCAATCGCACATGTTTGTCGTCTTTCTTACTATTTGTAGTTTGAGTTTTTTTTCCTCGTATTTTATGTGTTATTCTTGTACCAAGAAATTCATTGTGTTTCGCTAGTTTGAGTCTTTTTTCCCACTACAATGACGAATAAGCAGTAGACAAAATAGTTACTTATTTTATCCATATACATGATAACTTATAAGGTTTTTTTTATTATTCTATACATTATATTACACTGAGTTTATTTGATAACTTATCAAATTCGAGGTTAGCCTAATAAGACTATAGGATGTGGACGAGCCACATCCTCGAGTGATGGGTCTTCACATAGGCAGCCACATTATCGGTGGGGAGGATGAGCCTCAACGGATAGGCCTAGGGTGTGGAGGATGGTTCTCCCTTTATTTTTATATTTCTTTTGTTAAAAAATATGGAATATATAAAATTAAAATTATATTAAACACTAAAATTAAGAGTTAACTGTCGTTTTCGTCCCTGTGTTTTGTTCAGTTTTTCCATTTTAGTCCAAATTTTAAACTGTACTAGCTTCCTCCCTAAAACCAGTTTCCATTTCAGACCAATTTTTTAAAATGCACCAGTCCAAAAATTAAACTCAGTTAAGTCAGACACGTTTGATGAATGATATTATTGTCAATTCATATATCTTTTATATTCATCTTATTTTATGTCTAACAAATGAAAAGACAATAATACCCTTCATTAAACATGTCTGACTTAATTAATTTTAATTTTTGGACTGAAGTGGCACGTTTCCAGTATATCAGGGAGGAAACCGGTGCATTTTTAAAAATTGGACAGAAATGGCAGAAGTGAATAAACCACATAGACGAAAATGGCAGTTAACTCCTAAAATTAATAATAAAGCTTACATTTCACTAAAAAAAATAAATCTAAACTTAAAAAAAATACTAGTCGTCATTTTCGTCGTCGTTTGGTTCGTTGTTTGCGTTGTTCCAAAAGTATTCCTCCAAGTCCGCCTTAAGGTTTTCATTTATGTACTCGTTATGTGTAATGAGAACATGTTCAGATCTTGTTGTTCCAGACTTACCGGAACTTAATTCTCGTTATTCAAACCAGGAGCACCAAAGAAACCATGCCAAATCCACATATCTTGTGACGAAACATCCTCTAGTATTATTGTTGGATGTCCATGATCGCCTCACGTAAATTCACCTTGCCATGAATTAGGGCTATTCCACCACGGCCAATACATGCAATGAATGCTTCCGAGCATTCCTGGAAACCATGCTTTTCTTTGTGGAATTGATACAATTTTTGGACGTCATTGGCGTTTGGTTTTCACAAATATTTCTTGTTGTACAGCTTTACCACACATTTGCAAAAGTTGTACAAGCATTCTTATGCAGTTCTTTTGGGCATCTTTAAATACTCGTCCCATGCATCGGCTGCTGTCTCGTACGCCAATTGAATTGCCACTGTGCATTTCTGTAAGGCGGTGAAACCCCTTTTGCCTCTAGCATAGAATCGTAATGTAAAATAAGGGCTAGTCCTCGACACTTCATCGGCTATACATAGGAACAATTGATGACTCATTCGGAACCGACGTTTAAACATCACGCTTGTGTACAACAGTTTGTTGGCAAAATAATCAGCTACCAATTTATTGTGGGCTCCTACACGTACATTACAAATAAAATATAATAACGACATAAAAATAAATACAAATATAAACTAACCTCCTCGGTCTCTGTTTATGGTCGTTTGCTTTGTTCGCGATTGTGACATGATTTCTTCCTCTTATTTCTCCGCAATGATTATCTGAGTCGCCTGCATTATGGCGTTTACAAAAAACTGATCGCCTTCACCTGAAGATGACGAGCACCACGAAGATGAAGACATTGTGTATTTTTTAGAGAGTTTGAGATTGTATAAAAGTTGGAGAGGTTTTTGAAAAAAAGAGGTTAAGATTGTATAAAAGTAGGAGAGTTTGGTTGAGATTGTGTTAAAAAAGGTTGAGATTGTTATTGTTTATTAAGAAAATAATTCACTATTTTTTTTAAAAAAAAATAACCGTTGTAATACCTTGATTTTTGAAATGGGACATCAAGGCCAGCTGCTAGAGGATGAAGACGACGGGATGGGCCTAAGGGGGACGGTGTGAACGGAGCTCGATGGGACTTGACGGCCTAACGCCGACCCCACACCGTTAAGTCTAAAATGGTGTGGAATTCAAACTCATCTTCATACAACCATATATATCCAACTTTTATCTAAAAACCAACAAGTTACAAAATGACGCAAGCCTAAGATTTTTTTCCCTAAAAGTCATGTGTTACGTCTACTTTTATTTTGTAGTCATATTCATCAAAATGCATGGCTTGAAATCCATTGGCTTTGGAAGGATCCAAAGTCAAAAGCAGTAATTAATACATATGCCCTTCGACGTCCACATAATTAAACCTAAATCTATAACTTTATAAATAAAAAAGGTGATATAAGATAATAATTACTCAGTAAACTAATTTAACTAAATTTGATTCAACTAATTAACTTTCAGTAATTTATCAATTGAAATCGAGTGGTATTTAGTTTGTAAATCCATTAAAAAAGTAGTTTGTAAATCGGATTGAAATCGAGTTCGCGTATAAAACAAGAATATGAAAAAAACCCGTGTCTCACAATAGGTTCAAGAAAACCTATGTTTCAAAGGTTTTCTTAAACTCAGTGTTGTAAGAAACCGTATAAACATTTGTATCTTATATTCAAACGTGTACCGACTTTACTATTATTCTAAACATTATTATATTATATACCTTACAAACACAAATATAAATGAATTATACATATTTCAGAGCATTCACATTTAGCTCCCTATAAATATACATACATTCTACTAAAAAACAATTCATGTATCAATATATTTTCACTGAAAACAAATACTTTTTCTCTCTCTTTCATTCAAATATACCTTTATTATTACATTTTTTCTCTTCTTCATTTACAACCATTTTCAATATATATTAAAAAAGTATAGGGAGTGAACAGTGTCCCCCCAAATATACAGATGAATAGTAACATTTTCTCTCTCCTCCACTCACAACCATTTTTTATACTTTTTATATTTTAAAACCCCACACACATAATTTAATTCTCATTTGTCAGGCCCATTACTAAGTTATTTAATTAATGTTTCCCTTCCTATTCTTAAACCTACAAACACGACCATGTTGTCTTACTTAATTCCATTTAATTAAGCATTTGCTGACAAAACTGGTTTTTTGGTTAACACAGCATTCAATGCGTACGTAAATGATAGATGAACAAATGGATATACAGATTTTGGAGTAAAATGTCAAAATCATCCCTTAAGTTTAATCATATTTGCTTGTTTCATTTCAAATGATTTTTATTGTTGTTTTCATCTAAATCACTAAACAATTTATTTTTTTTTTAAGGTGAAAGACGTTTTTGTCCTTTTGGATAGAACAAACAAATATGAAACCTCAGGGATGATTTTTCCATTTTACTCTTATATATTTGTTTATACTTTTTATTACTTATTTCCCTTTTATATAGCTTAATGTTTATTATTTTTTGTAACTTCTTTCATATATATATATATATAGGATTCGGTTCAAATGAGAACCACCACGAGTTGTGAGAACCGCGAGAACTGTTTGATCCGATGCGAGTTGGGCCAATTTTTTTTTGCACAAACGTAGATGAAAATATTATAAACACATCTGTAAAAAATTTAAAAATTGTCGAGTCGGTAGTTTTGACTGATGCAAGTTTTTTTACGGCTGGCGTAAATTTTATATTTAATTTTACGCCTGACGTAAAAAAAACTTGCATCAATCAAAACTAACGCCTCAACAATTTTTTTTACTTTTTTTACAGATGTGTTTATAATATTTTCATCTAAGTTTGTGTAAAAAATATTTGGTCCAACTCGCTCTGAGTCAAAAAATTCTCGCGGTTCTCGCAATTCGTGGTGGTTCTCATTTTAACCCATCCCTATAAATATATATATATATATATATATATTATATATATATATATATATGTTTCACTAAAGCATCTTGATAAAAAGAAAGTTATATTATTTTTCAAAATCTATTGAAATACTCATTAAAATTTCATATGACCCGATCGACTTGAAACGAACAGAAAATATTATTATATATTGATAGACAAACGATACCTAAAAATCTCTGCTCTTGAGTCTGAGAGTGTGATATATGCTTAGACATCTTTGATGTCATAGTTTTTAGTTATGTATAAGAAACAAACTGTAAATGAAGAGATAATCCTACTAACAACTATGACATTAAATATGTCAATGCATATATCACCGGTGTCTGACCCAGGTGCAGAAACTTTAGGTGTCATTTGTCTAGCGCTATGTTTAATATATTTCGGTCCGGTTCAAATCGGGTCGGATCGTATAAAATTTTAATAGGTATTTCAATAGATTTTGATAAATAATATAACTTTTTAATCAAAATACATATTGTAGAAGTTACAAAAAACAAACATTAAGTTATATAAAGAAAAACAAGCAATAAAAAAATATAAAACAAAATTGTAAGAGTAAAATGTCAAAATCGTCCCTGAGGTTTATTTGTATTTGCTTGTTACATCCAAAAGGAAAAAAGTTCCATTAACCTTAACAGAAAAAAAAAAACTACATTAGTGATTTGGATAGAAATTACAATAAAAAGCAAACCTAAAGGACTCAAATACACAAAAAGTAAGTTTGGATGGGACAAACAAAGCTAACTAAACCTCAGCTAAGATTTTGGCATTTTACTCTAGATTTTGCTATTTTTTTTTAAATCGACGATATGTTGGTTGAAACCCAACCGCATTAGGTAAACCCCTGGCCTCCAACCACATATGTCACCGCCTAAGCTCACCCCTAGAATTGATCGTGTCAAACTCAAATTCGTCTCAAGGCGTTTACACTCATATTCAACTACCAGATTTCCAATTCATCAAAATTCAACCAAAATGATGCATTTGAGTATAGATACTTTATCCTAAAACTTAATATACTAATTTTGAATAAGAAGTGTTACGTTTATTTTTATTTTATAATAATAATATTATTGCATCATCACACATAGTTTAAAATCGCTTGGGCATGGAACTACTCAAAGGTGAAAGTTGTGTTTACTAAGACCACATGTAGAGGGAGGGTAAAATAATGTTTTCTTCCTTAGGTGTTTTGCGCCATGTGACGGTCCAGTCAGCAATGAGGCGTTATTGGACGTTTTTTCTAAAATGAGCGTAGTGAAATCATGCCCCAACCAATCATTACCCAATCATTATTATTTTTTTCAAATTAAAACTAATAATATTTCATTAATTAAATAAAAATTACACAAATAATAAAACACAAACACATAATACTAGTCGTCTTAATTTCCGTCTTCGCTTTCACCATTCTTGTCATCTTCGTCTTCATCGTCATCAATTTCTTGTTCACCCTCGTTTGGAATATACCGAACTGACCATGCGTGTTGAACCAAATCAATCGTTAATGCGGTATGTGCGGCTTCAAACTGCATTTCATGTGCATTCTTCACTTGGTCTTCCATTGTTGCTTGGGGAGATTCCTGAACAGCTTCCACGCACTCATAACCGTCTCTTGCTCGACCTCCTCATCGGTCGAGTCACCCTCATCCGCTAAAAACTCTTTGTAGTAAAAATTTGCAATGGACGAAGAGGACGTGGGGGAATCCATTTTTTATATAAATGGTTTGTAGTTTTTGATGTTGTATATGTAGTATGAGTATATATATAAAGGTTAAATAAAAATAGAAAAGAAAATATAGATATAGCCGTTGGGTTTGACCATTCGGCAACGGTCATTGGCCAAAGAAAAGAGTGGGGGCGTGGAAAAAAGGACGCTCGTTGGATTTTCTTTTTTTCGTCAAAAAGCCCAGGGGCAGTTTGGGGGCGTGAGGGGGCATTTTTTTAGGGAAGAAACGCCAAAAAACCCCTCACTACGAGTGGTCTAAAAGACAAGGGTGGCTCAAGCGTTTTTGCCAAAGTGAACGTTAAAATTGAAGCCATATCGAAATAGTGGCATAACTAAAACTATGGTCTTCATTATATAAGCGCATGAATAAAAGCAACGTGAAAGATAGTGAAAGATATCTCAAGATGTGGTAGAGGTAATATACCTTATTAACATGACTAGAGGTCGATAAATCAGGGAGGAACATATAAATAAATTTAGTTGAATAAAAAAATACAAAATTATGAACAATATAACACTAACGAAATTAGAGTACACTCTTTTTCACTAAAAACAACTATTTTTTCTCTATCTTTTTCAATTAAATAATATTTTTTATATCTTTATCATTACTTTTTCTCTCTCCTTCACTCACAACCATTTTTAAAAATATTAAAAAATTTATACAGTTTTCTCTTTCCATATTTTTTCCCCATATATTTACAGATGAACAGTAACTTTCTCATATATTCCATCTCTCCTCTAATCACAACCACTTAAAACACTAACAACCATTCATTATAATATAACTAAACTACCTCACATATATTTAAGGATTTCATTCTGAATGTGAATGCTCTAAGGCCTTAAATAGGGATAGATTAATTGTTCTTATCTTCATTAATGGATAAACATAAAAAATTAAAAGACAATATTGTGTTCATGTTTACATTATTAACTTTTAAATATTTAGGTTATATATACTTTTATCTTTTATATAATATTTGTAATATTTTGTTACATTATAGATTGTATATCAAGCTTTCTACGTGGGTTGTGTATCTTATGGTTGCGCCTATAGCTTATATTAATTTTTAAGTTCTTTATGCATTATGCTTTGTGAATATTTTTTTGTTTCTTATTAAATTGTTTTTTTTTTATTTTTAACCCCTATAATTTTTATCTTTTATAATTGAATCCAAACACTTTTTACTTTCAAATTTGATCCCCTATACTTTTCATCTTTTACATATTTTTCATTTTACGTTTCGGTTTAAATTTGCGACTTAACTAGCCGCAACGTGCGTGTATGGTTCAACGTTTTTACGTCAACTTTTTACCGTTTAACGACCCCGTCGTAACATGTGGATCCTAGATCAACTTAGTTATTCATTTTTACGTTTTACGTTTCGCATTAACACGCTGCAAGGGGCGTGCGTGGTTCAACGTTTTTAGGTCTGCTTTTCGTTCGCTTTTTTACAAGCTTTTCTGGTGGTGGTGGTTACTGATGATGGTATGACATTGGTGTTACTTGGTACAATTTAACCCACCGCAACACGAGGAGATTAATACTAGTTATACATCAAAAAAAGTTTAAGAGTTGTTACACTTGTGATAATTTCTTCTAACATATAATTTATAAAATAAGTATTCACGATAATAATACATGAAACCTAGTGTTGAACACCTATAGTTTCCTCTGGTTGTACTTAACCTCCTTGAAAGCTACCTGTCTAACGTAGTGCCAAGCTTTTCAGGGCAAATTGTGTTATGCCTACTTTCAATGGGTTACAAGCTGTTCACGTTTCCTGGTAGTGATAATAAAATAAATAATACATATAACAAGAAAATAATTAATAATAACCCGTTCAAAAAATAATAATATAACCAATTTATTGTTTTATAGCCTAGTGCTATCTTAAGGACGGCATAAGATTTTAAGACTAATAGGTCTTGAGTTCTATTTCCACAAGGGTTTTTCCCATATTTATTTGGTTTCCTCTAAAATTGGTGTATAGACATTATGGCTAGTGGAGATGGAGGCAGGGGCGGACCTATCCACTGGCGTGGGTGGGCGGCCGCACCCCTTGAAAAAAATATTTTAGAGTTAAGTTTTGTGCAAAATCCCGACCGCACCCCTTGGAAATTTTCAACCCCCCCCCCCCCCCCCCTTAAAAAAATCTTATAAATTTATAAAAAAAAATTATAAACACTAGTTTTTATTAAAGTACAACATAGTTTATATAATTATTTTTTAACCACTTTATTTATCAATTCATCCCAATAATTTTCACTTAAACAATTTAGCCATTAGCCCAATAAGCATTCCATTGTAACCTAAGCCCAATTAACCCAACTCAATTAAATTTGAAGTTAAATAAAATAACCTAACCCCACTGCCCCTTCCAATTCTTTCTTCCGCTCTCCCCTTCTGATCTCGCAGCGACCGACACACGGACGAAAGCAATCAACAGGCACGTTGGCAGCAACTGTATTCTCACCGGAAAAAGCTTGATTCCGGCCACCCCACCACCCGGAATCCAAAATTTAACGAGGCACCTTCGTTTTTTTATGAATTTTTTTTTGTTGTTTTATGTGGTTTTTAGGAGAATCGAGTTATAGATATGTTAAAAGGATTTGAAATTTTATGTGTTTTGATGTATTTTTCTTGTTGTTCTAGACTTTAGTAGCATGCTTTTGTTGTTTTGATGTTCTTTTTTGTTGTTCTAGACTTTACTAGGGCTTTAAAATTTAAATTGAAAATTATGGACTATGGTTGAACATGATTGTTTATTTTGTTTAAGTGCTTTGTGTTTTTGTATGAACTTATAGATCGATTTATATATGATGGAAACCATGATTATGGAAAGTTTGGTGAGATTTCTCAAGTGGAACCGTTAGGAAAGTAACTCTAGATGTTTTGCATAGATTTCAAAAAATGACACAATTTTAAACATGTTTGTAATGACGTTTGACATGTTTTTGATAGTTATATAAATTTTAGTTTGATGCTCTTTTTGTTTTACATGACCCGACCCGATATGAACCGAATTTTTTTATATACTTAGGGGCCTAAACTCTTTAAAAATATTCCGCACCCACATAGAAAAATTTCTGGGTCCGCCACTAGATGGAGGCGTTATGCATAGTGGAGAGGGATATGATCAGGTGGTTTCGTTGGTGGCACGATGATACTCCAGTAGTCCGTCTGTGATCCAAATTTGTCGTTTAAAAAAAACTACAGCCAATGAGGTAGTGATGGAGTGGTTGGGGAAAAAATAGTGTTCCTTGTGACTAAGGCTCGATTCTCACTCTCCTCATTATTTTCTGCGGCATCCAGGTGAAGAGCTAATACGGGTGGCGCCGGTTCGACTTGGATGAAAGGCGAGATTTTACTGATTATTCCACTGTCGTGCATTCGGGCGGGTGGAGGTTGGGAATCCGCGCATTTTAGGAAAGCCAAGAGGCTGGCAACGGTCGAGTAGTCGACCTTGGCCATAGCGGTCGGTGTCATGGTGGTTGGTATGTCGTTACTCGCTGTTAAAAAAATAAATAAATAAACTATAGTTGCATTAAATTAAGTACAGAAATGCTAGTTTTATAATATACTGGATTGCAAAAATTAATGAGGAAGCTACTAAAATTGTAAAAGTTGACATTCTCAACTAAAAACCACCCCACCGCCCTTCTATTGGCCATTTGCGACCATTACATTAATTCCCAATGTTGCATCCAAACATCATTATAGTTAGTCTTATTAATTTAATTACATGATTGATACCCTTAACTGTTATCCTCAACATTGTCTACCTTACACGTGGGTATATGTACACATACATATTTACGTATTAGACCGCTAGGTGTGAGCTTGAGTTTTGGTGTCGCTAGCCAAGCAACGTGGCTTTGGCCACACCGAGCCAGCGTGGGTAGCAGCGTTGCCTCACTGGCGTGGGGTTGGTGCTTGGCGTGGGGAGGGTTAGCGAGATGAGGTGGATTGCTGGGATTGGCCCGTTGTTGCTGACCGTTGGGGCTAGCCGTTGGGATGGCGGTTCTCTTACAATTTTTTTAAAAAAATTTACTCTTTTTTACCTATAAATACCACCCCAAACCTATATTTTTTTCATTACTACTCTCTTTATCAATCACAAATCCATTTCCAAAAACCAACCAAAAAAAGAAAATGGTGAATTGGACTGAAGAGGAGGAGCTTGCGCTCGTGACATCGATCGTTGACGCGCAACGTGCACTTGGTCGGGGTCAAACCGCGTACTGGGCACAAGCGTTTGGTCAATATCAACAACATGTTGGAAACACTCGTCACAACTTGAACGCATGTCAACATAAGTGGCGTGAATAAAACCAAAGCTGAAAAGGTTTAGAACATGCTACAATCGTGTCTCTGCGGACGACCTTAGTCACGATGATTGGGTGGAGATCGCCAAAATCGACTACAAGCACGGCGGGAACCCGGAATTTAAGTGGGTTCCCCACTTTAATATTTATCGTACTTTGTAATTTTTATTTTTTTAGGATTTATTAATTAGTATTTTATTATTTTTTAGGATTTACTAGGACGTTTTTTTTTAATTTGTTAGGATTTATTAAGTTGTTTTCTTAGTTTGTTAGGATTTATGTAACTTTTTTTTTAAATTTAAGTGGTGTGTTATTTATAAAAAAAATCATAGTATAAGAAATACATATATACAATATCCACATGGCTGGCCCACACCCTCAAAAACCCGCGCCAGCCATCCCCTCCGGCTGGATCCCACCTCCGCCACATGTCAACCCATGCCCTAAACCCAAGCCCCACACACCCCAGAGTCTTATATTAGAGGGGCGACCGCTTGATGCAGCGGAAAACAAAAACACCGCTAATCACGTAACATATTATTTTTCTAAGTTAAAAAAGTTATAACAATATCATGATACCCAAACTAAAGAGTATACGTGGTACATTTATACATGGTGTATAACTGTTTTGTATTATACAAGTGTTCATTTCATTTTCACAATTCTCTAATTAAAAAAGGTGATGTATTAAATATATATATATATATATATATATATAGTGTATAACTGTTTTGTATTATACAAGTGTTCATTTCATTTTCACAATTCTCTAATTAAAAAAGGTGATGTATTAAATATATATATATATATATATATATGTATATCCATATTATTATATGTATCATCATTATCATGTATGTCAATATGTGTGTGTGTATATATAGTCCTCCCTTTACTCCAATATCATCCATCATCACAGCTAGCTTCTGAAGACATACTGATACAAAAATCAAGAAAAAAAATCTGGTTTTGCAGAATTTGTGTAAAGTTTATAGTTTTCTTCAAGAAAATGGATACCCAAAAACAAAATATGCTTCAAGAAATTGAAAAAGATTTAGTAGGTGACAAAGGTTCTTCTTCTTCTTCTTCAGGGAAAATGAAAGCTCCATTGTTTGGTTGGCCATGGCAGAATCTAGGCAGTCTCAAGGTGTGTTTTGTTGATTTTTGAAAAGATTATATATATATATATATATATATATATATATATATATATATATATATATATATATGTTGTATTTTGTGTTCTAATAGCTTTAAGTTGTTGGTTGAATATGCAGTACCTCTTGTTTGGGCCACTTCTTGTGGATTTCATGTATTCAAATGTCTATAAAAAGAGGCAAAGTGAGTATGCTTGGTGTATGCATGTCATAATCCTTTCTTCACTAAGAGGGCTTGTGCACCAGCTATGGAATACTTTTGACAATATGCTTTTTATTAATCGAAATCGTCGATTATCTCAAGAAGGCATTGATTTCCATCAAATCGACAACGAATGGCATTGGTAAGTTCTCTTTACTCTTCACGTTTATTGCATTTGAGGTGTTTGAATGTGCGTTTTGAAAAGAATGATGGTATTATTATTATTATATGGTTATTTACGGTCATATAATCATTTTGAATAATCACTTCATTGTGTGTGGTACTTCTTGTCTCTTTAAATTAATGTAAAAAAAATCCTTTGTCTAGTCAAAATTTTCATTAATAAGAGTATCTAATGCTTTCGAGGTGTTTGAGTGTGCGTTTTGAAAAGAATGATTGGATAACATGATAATCTACTGTGATGTAATCAGTTAGGGTGTTAATATTCACACACCCCTTCTCTCTCTATCTCTCTCTCTCTCTCTATATATATATATACACACATAGCTATATATAAGAGAGAGAAATAGTGTGAAAAAGGGTGTGAAAATAATATAACTCTTGAATAATCACTTTCATACAGTTAGCTCCTATAATAAAATAACTGTGAATAAATAGAAGAATTTATCAAACCTCATCTTAGCCCGTCGGAGAGTTGGATTTGCCTCGATTGTTTGTCTCTTTCTAGCTTCCGCTATTTCAAGAGTTTGTTAAAGTAGCGTTTAGTTCTATACTAAACACCACGATTATACGCTTAGTTAATTTTGTTTATGCGGTTTTAACGAAGTTTATGTGCCTTAATCACAGGGACAACTTCATCATACTTCAAGCTTTTGTAGCTTCAATAATATTCTTGTGGATCAATCCTTCAATGACCAATTATCCTATTGGGAACACAAGTGGGATTATATTTTGTATACTCTTTCATATTGGGCTTTCAGAACCTCTATATTATTGGCTTCATAGATTGTTACATTCATCATATTTCTTCCAACAATATCATTGGCTACATCATAGCTCTAAAGTGAACCATCCATACACAGGTAAAGTGATCAATAAAATAATAAATTTAGAATTGCAATGTATTTATGTTAGTGGTCCATTTTGGTAAATTAAAACCTACTCAATCTATTTTGGGACCTCAATTAAAATTTAATTTCTAGTGTTTCCAAAGAAAAATTAGAATAACCATTTTTTCTAATAAATTAATTAAAAAAAATTGTATCTGTTTTTTCTGATCAGTTTGTAAATTTTACATTTATGAAAAGAGAAAAAAATAGGCTTCCTAATTTAGAAAAAAACAAAAATCATCCGTCGCAAATTTAGCCATTTAGGGATGAACATTTTATACTGAATACCGGTACAAACCGATACCGACCGAGCAAAATCGGTACATATATTCATTTTTAAGGTTTTTGGTTCTGGTCCTAGTCAGTTTCGGTATTTGCACTATCGGTACCTTACCGCCATAATCTGTACATATTTGTTTTATATTTTTACCCGTTTCCAACGGTATAGTTCCAATATGCATATCGAACCGATACTGACGGGGCAAAATCGATACTGGTATTCATTTTTAAGGTTTTCGATTCTGGTTCTAGTTAGTTTCGGTATTTGCACTATCAGTACCTTACCGCCATAATCAATACATATTTGTTCTAATTTTTACTCGTTTCCAACGGTATAGTACCAATACGCATATCGAGCCGATACCTACGGAGCAAAATTAGGTACCGGTATTCATTTTTAAGGTTTTCGGTTTTGGTCCTAGTCAGTTTCAGTATTTGCACTATCGATACCTTACCGCCATAATCAGTACACATTCATTTTATATTTTTACTCGTTTCCAACAGTATATTACCAATATGCCCTCGTACAATACCTATCTCATCCCTAAATAAATGAACACATAACCATTATTAGACAAAAACACGTGGCAGTCACGTGCTAGTTTGGTCATCAAGTGATCAAAGTACTAAATATCGACGTACAGCCTAAAAAAACATTGTTATCCTATGACCTATGCCATGATCTCAACCCAAAAAAAAACTTCAATCATAGTACATTTTTCATTATATTTAACAAACCCTTTAATAAACCTATTTTACCATATTTGGTGCAGCTGGGCATGCAACATTTTTGGAGCATTTGTTACTTTGTGTGATCGTAGGAGTTCCGGTCGTCGCGACTACTTTGATCGGGCATGGCTCGGTCATCATGTTCTACGGATATTTTTTGGTCTTTGATTTCCTTAGATGTATGGGGCATAGTAACGTCGAAGTTGTTCCTTGTCGCATTTTTGATGCGCTGCCTATACTCAAATATGTTATTTATACGCCAACGTAAGTATGTTTAGATAAATAACTTTGATCTAGTTTGTTTTATGAGTAACAAACTTAGTTAAATAATTTTTTTTTAAATTGTCGTTTGATCTATTTAACTCGTTTATTTATCCTATAAAATAAAAGACGAAATAAAGATGTATTTTAACTTGTTTGTTTTTCTTATTAGGTACCATTTTATACACCATAAAGACATGAAGACAAATTTCTGCCTATTTATGCCTATTTTTGATGTTTTGGGAAAGACCATGAACAAGATTTCTTGGGACCTTCATAGAGAAATGCATTCAAATGAAGGTATATCTTTTGTTTTGCGCAATGGTAAATGCCCAACGTAATATTTGAATCCAACGTCCGCTGGTTTATGTCTTTAATCCGTTGAAAGTCTGTCAACTCAAGTCACATTACCTGGTCCCATTAGTTAGCAGGGTATTGATGTGTCCTGTGAGTTTTCTAACAACAGGTTATCATGGTTATAAAAAAGATAAAGTTATTTGACGATTTATACTTAAACTAATTGTCATACATAAGTCGATTTCGAATGCCTAGTACATGTTTCTATTGTATTTGTAGGCAAGAAAGCTAAGGCACCAGAGTTTGTGTTTCTTGCACATGGAGTAGACATCATGTCATCTATGCATGCTCCATTTGTTTTTAGATCATTTAGCTCATTGCCATTTTCTACAAAACTTCTCTTGTTCCCAATGTGGCCTTTTACTTTCTTGGTGGTGTTGGCCATGTGGGCCAAATCCAAGCCTTTTTTGCTCACTTTCTGCCATCTTAGAGGAAAACTACTTCAAAGTTGGATAGTGCCAAGAATTGGTTTCATGGTAACTAATAAGCCCAATAATTTTATCATCTTTCTCAAGAACTAAATTGTATATTATTGATTGGTTTAATTAATTGCAGTATTTTTTACCATTTGCGAAAGACGGCATAAATAACCAAATTGAAGAAGCTATACTAATGGCCGATAGGATCGGGGTCAAGGTCCTTAGTCTCGCTGCCTTAAACAAGGTTTGTATACTTGTGACTTGTCTATAGTCAGAAACAGTTTAGATACTTTCTAGCAAACGTTAAATAAAAATCGTGTATTTTATAATGTTTTCTCTAGGCATAAAATGAGTCATTTATATAAGAATGTCTTTTGCATGTTTTCCCAAATAACCTTCCGGGGGTGGGGGGGAGTCCCCCCTTAAAGGCCACTTACTCAGCGCAAACAGTGTTTTACCTTATCCCATTGGTTACTAAATTGGATTTAACCGGTGGTTTTACAGAATGAATCTTTGAATGGAGGCGGGAAACTTTTTGTAACGAAACATCCGGATCTTAAAGTTCGAGTAGTCCATGGAAACACGTTGACTGCAGCCGTGATTCTTAATGAGATTTCTCAAGATGTAAAAGAGGTGTTCTTAACCGGAGCTACTTCTAAACTTGGAAGAGCCATTGCCCTTTACTTAGCTCGTCGTCAAATTAGAGTATTGGTATGGTTTTTTTCTTTTAATTTACTAAAAAAATGAATATATAAAAAGAAAACAAGTCAAATGGGTCGAAAGTTGCCCAAATTGTATTTATAATGTGTATAAATTTTCATGCAGATGCTTACTCAATCAACCGAAAGATTTAAGAGCATTCAGAAAGAAGCATCACCAGAGAATCAAAACCTTTTAGTTCAAGTGACAAAGTTTCAAGCAGCCAAACACTGCAAGGTTAGATTGTGTTTGCTGTTTACCGATCTTTGTTTGTAGTCGAGTAAGGGGCAAAAGGTAATTTTACAACGCTGTTTTCATGTTTATTATTATTAAGCTTGTTTAATATTTTACTAGACATGGATTATTGGCAAATGGACCACACCAAGAGAGCAAAGATGGGCACCAGCCGGAACACATTTCCATCAGTTTGTCGTCCCACCGGTGTTCGAGTTCAGAACAGACTGCACATATAGTAAACTTGCAGCCATGAAGCTTCCTGATGATTTCCAAGGCCTAGGCACATGCGAGGTAATGTGAAAAGACCATACTACCCTGCAGGCGACCAAAGTCCATTAGGCCCATTTAAAACTATCAGTCATAAAATTTATAACTTTAGCCCATTAGGTAAGTAACCAATATAACATAAACTATAACTTTAATCGTTGTTTAAACAATTAGTTTACATTGTCTATTTCGTTAAGGCCTAAGGGACACATTTTCCCGCCTCGGACAGGGCACCTGAATCCTCAGGACCGGCCTTGTAGGCCAGTTACATCTAACAAAGTCATTTAGGGGGCTTATAAACTTACAGCTTGATTTTTTTTTTATTATTGTGTACTTTTATAAATATGACTTATGTTTTTTTATGCACATTGATTGAGCAGTACACTATGGATAGAGGTGTGGTTCACGCTTGTCACGCGGGTGGGTTAGTTCATCTTCTTGAAGGTTGGACACGTCATGAAGTTGGTTCAATCAATGTGGACCAGATTGATTTGGTTTGGGAAGCGGCTCGAAGACATGGGTTCAAGCCGGTTTAAAGGTATTTCATTAGGACACCATCCATTTGTATCTTATAGGACTTTACATGTGCACCAAAGATAGAAGTGTAAAACATGTAAAGTTGTTAAAAAATGTATACTAATAAAGTCTATAAGTTATAATATATTCAATATGATAATGTTTTCATTGATTAATTTAAATTCTTCGTTATATATATAACGGTTTGGATATGTCTTTCAATTTCCCGGATGTTTGGAATGCTCAAAATTGTCAACTCCATATGCACTCGTGACAGCTTCTCTAATAGCATCTAAAAAGATAAAACTTTGTCTATTACACTGTCACCTTATAAACATCCATAATTTTTATGGACATATTATAGTTTTTTATGTAAAACTCGAATTAACAAGAACTTACATTCAAAGAAAACCCAAAATCAATACAGAGATGTTTAAACCAGAAGCACTTCCGAAAACAACGAGTTCAAGAACTAAGACACGAAGATAAGACTAAAACGAATTAAAGTACCTAATGTAACAACTCTCCAAAACACCCCGAATTGAGACGAAACGCAAAACCGGACACGCAAATCGAGACGCGGCACGCAAAACGAGATAGGTTCACCTGGACAGTCCAGGCGCCACGCGCCAGAGACACCAGTCTCTGTCGCGACGCGCGGGAAGTGTCAAAGTGACGTGTCACCGTTTCGCGCCATCTGGCAACCCTACACTAATGACCAGGCTGACCTAGCCTAGCTAGGCATCTCAGGCGCCACGCGAGGGGACTCCCAGATTCCCGCGCGACGCGCGAGGGAGGTCAAAATCGGGTATAAAAGGAGCAGTGTGGGACTGAGTTATGTGCTCAAAATCGAACGAAAAATTCGATTGTTACTCTCTCTATCCCCGTTTCTCTGAACAATACCCCCTAAACCCCTAAACCTGCGAAGCGCTGCCCGCTGTAAGTAACTTAACCCCCGATCACTAATTCACTATCATACCCGAGTTAGGACCAACGCATGTCAAGGCCCTGGCCGACTACGTTCGTTGAAATCCTATCTCGTGTTGTATGGACACCCTACCCAATCGATCTAGAATCGCCAACGCATGTCTAGGCTCTGCCCGACTACGTTCGTTGGAGTTATGTCGAGTGTTGTATGGTTAAAGTGACTTGGGTTAACTTACTAACACATGTGCATTGTATGTTTTAATAGAAATCCCAGGAAGTAATCAAGAACTATCACCAGGAACTCCGTAGGAATACTTAAGTGTTCAAGGCGAGTACATTCTCTTTTTGTAAACCTTTTTGTGAGTCAAAATGTGTTACCAAAACCTCAAATGTTTTAATTATGCTTAACAGTAATTGAGTATATGTATTCTACAATTACTGCCGGTATGTTGGGGTTTTGTATACATTGCTAGTCCACAGTCACGGGAATGTGACAGGAACCGTCATTGTTGGGTGACAGGGCCCAAAGTAATATGACCCACAAGTCAGGATTGACAGTACTGATTGAGTAATTGTGTAGATATAAACATTGTAAATGCGGATGCTCCTCAATAACTGTAAAGTATAATCACTTGTTTTGATAAAACTGAGATGGATTCGCCAGTATTTCTTGCTGATAAAATGTTTTTAAAACGCGTTTCAGGTAACTTAATGTGAAGCTAACAGAAGCCAGCTGAAGAGCACTGAAGGCTTAGAAAAATGGCTATAAAAGTTACCTAAATAACAAGGAGTTTCTGTTTTCCATAAATTAGGGTTTGTCCCTACAAATATGTATTGTAATGAAAACATGGGTTTTACCCCATCTGTTTAATATAAAAGTTTGGTGTTTTGAAACTCTGGTATTTATTTTCTACTACGATCCTGATGTCGTAATCCCGCCGCCAAGTTAATAAACACCGGTACCACCAGCTCTGTGTCTCGCGGCCCCCGCTCCCGGGGTGGGGTTGGGGGTTGCGACAGAAGGTGGTATCAGAGCCACTAGTTTGAGCCATTTAGGTATTCTTTTGAAATACCTAAATTTTAAACAAATGTGTTAGAAAATATCCGCGACTTTATATGTATATATTATTTGGTATTATTTTACTAACTTCTTTAGTTTATAGAATGAGTGATCAGGGTACTTCTGACGCTTATCGTCACCTACCTCATTCTCTGATGGATGAAGGAACATCCCAGCCAACCACAGATTACACCGCCGATTCCGAAGATGATTTTGTTTTCAAAGCCAAATCTGTAGAACCTTTTCCCCCTAAGAAAAAAAGTTGGTTTAGTAGAGCCAAAGTAGAAAAGAGAAAAAGACTGAGACAAGTACAACATCCAGCCATAGCAGCTAGAATTGAGAGAAACACCCGAAACCAAGAAATTAGACCCTTGTGGGAGAAAGAATTGGATAGGCAACTAGCAAATTTTCACATGTTTGGAAATGCAGAGGGAGAACCGAATTCCAATCAAGTAGCAATTCCAGAACCCCCGTTACTTCCCTTATTTCCTAACCAACCTATAAACCTAGAGCAGAATCAGGAAAATCAATTTCCAATACCAGCCTTTGACCCCAATGAGATACCTAGAATTCCAACCCCAAACCCTTTAGATGTCACACCCCGACCCGCAGCGGAATAAAAGTCGGGGCATGATTGGGTTATCACCAAAGCTCATGATATTTACTAAAAAGTTTCATAGTTATTAAATTCAAATTAAAATTGCAAATATCCAACAAAATTTCATACAAACACAAATAATAATCTAAATGCTTGTTCCAACGAAATAACTTGATTATTCTTCTAGGCCATCCTAAGTGTTTCTTTCCTCAACTTGATCACCTGTATCATGCGTAAAACAGAGGAAATTTTGGGTCAACAAAAGTGACGAGTGAACCTTGATAAAACATTTAAATGATTGATTTTTTTATGTTTATTTAAATATAATTGTGCATAAATCACATGTGAGCAAATGTATATATGTAACCAATCACAAACCACATTGAATGAATGTATGACATGAATGATGATGTATCTGAGATCAAGGCTCAATCAAACGGAGCCAATCTAATGAGGCACCTGATGCTCAACCCGTATCCCACGAGAAACTGATGAGGCTAATGAAATGAGTGCACTGGAATGATAAAATGTATCCACTTATAAACCACACTACAAGCAATACACATTTGATCACGAAATGATATGGGCACAAGTGTTAAATAAAATAAAGAAATGATACGACACATGATACACCCCAAAACGTGATTAAAACGGGGAATTTGTAGAGATTCACTCACATTGGATGCGTATTCTTGAGTGGAAATGAGAGCGCACGAGTTGCGGATTTGACCGACGAAGAAGTACTAACCTAAAAATAATAATGCGATAAATAAATAAACTAATATTTTGGTTAGGATCCCTTGTTGAGATTTTAAGTTAATTTTATGATTTGTATTGATAATTAAGCCCTTGGCGGGTTCAACCCGATCCAAACCCGAAAATTTTACATGAACCCGAACCCGACCTGAAACCGAAAATCATATCATATATATGAACCGAACACGACCCGAAGTTTCGTGGGTTGACCCGAACACGACCCGTTTAACCCAAATTTTTTAATTTTTATTCTGAAATTAATATATTAAAATTAAAAATTACTTAAAAAAAACACAAATGTATATAATATTATCATATTTAAATTATAAAATCTATGTTAATTTCTCTTTGTAAGTGTCACACCCCGACCCGCAGCGGAAAAGGTGATCGGGGCATGATTGGGTTATCATCAAAGCTAATGACATTTATTATGACGTTTCATATTCATTAATACAGTTTAATGGGAAATATACAATCATAATTACATCATGTCCTAAACATCATTCTAGACTTCATTGTTTTCTTCTAAGGCATTTCCTATGTTTTCCTTGCTTCATCCTGTTCACCTGTATCATGTGTAAAATGGTTTTTGGATCAACAAAAAGTTGGCGAGTGAATCCTATGAAAAACATTTGAACAAGTTTATTGAATTGATTATAAAATAAAGTGCACAACCACACATGAGTAAAAATAGATGTAAACTTATTCACCAATCATTTAATATTAAATAATGCACACACGAACAATAATGGATTTGTTTTGAGGCACGCGTTGCTCAACTCGTCTCCCACGAGGAACTGATGGGCCTAATGAATGAATTGCATATAACTTGACAATATGAAATACATAACTACAAAACAATATATACAATCTAAGTTTAGATCACAATATGGTATGGCACAAGTTTAAATAAACGAGTTAATTTTAGTGACACATGACACACCCCAAAACGTGTAATTAAAAAGGGGAGTTGTAAGATTCACTCACATTGGGTGCGTTCGGTTGATGATGTTGAATGCGCACGAAGTTGGTTTTAACCACGAGTGAAACGAACCTAGATAATGGCATAATGGTTCGGTAAGTAAGCGGATTTTATTAATCAATTTTAGTAAGATTGTTGGATATATTTTTGTGAGTTTAAGGCTATTTTCTAACCTTGAAAATGTTATTTTTAAGTATTTTTAATGTAAATAAATAAATAAAAGTAATTAAAAAAAATGTTGATTTTTGACTGTTGACTTTGACTTGTTGACCGTTGACCGTTGACTTGTTGACCGGTTTTATTGTGTATATGTATGCGCTGGGTGAGGCTCGAACCCGAGACCTCCCGTACGCGTGCACGCAGCTCTACCAACTGAGCTACGTGTCTAACCCGAAATATTTCTATTTTTAATTATATTTATATACTAATTGAGTTAATCCGAAAATCATTTATTTAAAAACGATTTAAATGACTCGCTCGGTGTTCTCCACAGGTCTCGAACCCGGGGCCTGTGGTTTAGGTTAACACACAGTCCACCGCTGGACTGTGTGTCTAACTTGTTAAATAATCTGATTTTTATTATACTTATATACAAACTAAATAATTTCGTTTCTGCTTTATATAAAAAGTTTGATAATTGTCCGGACCGGTGCGGTAGTCTGGACTCGAACTCGTGACATGTGGTTTAAACGTTCACACAGTCCACCACTGGACTGTGTGTCTATCTTGGTTATTATCCCGGTTTTTTATTAAACTTAACATCTATTGCAGTGAATCCGGTTCGGTTAAAAAAAGGAACATTTTTATTAAGGCGAGTGTGCGTGGGACAAGAATCGAACTCGGGACGTAAGCGTGTTTATTTGCACACAGTCCACCGCTGGACTGTGTGTCTAACCCGAGATATATCTTGATTTTAATTAAACATATATACAACTGATACTTCGTCTTCTTCGTTGGACTTAACCAGAATCGGTGTCCGGATGGTTCGACGATTTAATCAAGTTTCTTTAGGGTGTTGTGATTTATTACATGTGCTATAAATAAAAAGAACGAGAGATTAAGTGTAAGATATACCGAACAGTGGCTCCTCTGTTTCGCCGGCGAAACTCCGGTGACAGCAAGCTATTCCGGCGACGTGTGTCTTGCGGCAGAGGGTCTTCAGGGAGTTTGAGATGAGTGTGGGTGGCTTCGGTATGAGCTCTGGGTGTTCAGTAAGGCACAGAGGTGAAAGGCTCGGTTTTCCGGCGAGTTGCAGCAGTTCTCCGGCGAGTGAAATTATGTCGGGAAAGAGTGTGATTGTGAGCGAAAAAACTAACAGAGGTTAGAGGGGGTATTTATAGGGCAGAACATTGATGAATTTAGTCCAATTTCCGTCTTGATTCGTCGGTTAATGATTTTCCGGCGGTTATAACTTGTGTCGCGGACTGGACATCGGTTATAACCGATGTAGTAGTTAATGTTTACGTTAAGTCATTGATAACCGACGCCGTTTGACGAAATCGTCGGATTTTCCGGCGTCAACGGATTTGGGCGCGTCAGTTGACTGGATTTGATTTATGTTTTCATTATTTGAATTAATTGTCTGGATGTATTACTAAAGAATACAAGTGGCGCAGTGGTTGAGCGTGTGTGTGTTAAGACTTTGCTGAAATCCCTGGCTGACCCGGGTTCGAAACCCGGCAGCAGCATTTTATTTTTATTTCCTTATTTTAAATACTTTTTCAAATATAAAAATTATATTCCAATATACTTATTAATTATGTATCGTTTTAAAATTAATTTGGGCATTAAATACGCCACAAAATTTTTAACTGATTGTTCGGTTAATAAACGGAGCGGGTTTGGTAAATCCGGTTTTTTTGACGTATGTTACAGTAAGTTATAATAATGACATAAAATACACGCCTCATTTAGTTTATGACATAAAATATATTATAAAAAATACAATATAGTATAAATGTGTTAAACGGGTCAACCCGCCAACCCGACAAGGTTGACCCGAACCTGACCCGTTAATCTAAACGGGTTCGCGGGTTCAACCCGAAACTGACCCGAACCCGTTTAGACAAAACCTAAACCCGCGAATTTCATGTTAGGTTCGTGTCGGATTTTCGAGTCGTGTCAGAAATTCACACCCCTAAAATTATTTGTTTTTTTAAGTGTTTAAAAATATATTCTCTTTTAACAAAAACCATGAAATGAAATAATAAAACAAAAATGAAAACAGAATAAATAAAAATAAAATAAAAATAATAAAAAAATGTCAGTCTGACACGTGTCAGACCGGTTTAATTGGAGTTGTAAGCATGCGTGTTGAGACTCGAACCCGTGACCTCTCGGTTGCGTGCACGCAGCTCTTCCAACTGAGCTACGTGTCTAACCCGAAAGAATCTAGATTTTAATTATATTTATACACGATTTAGGTTCAATCAAATTTTAATTAAATTTTAAAAAGGAAATTAACTGATCCGGCCGATGTGTGAGACGGGGATCGAACCGGTGACTGTGGGTTCGGTTTACACCCAGCCCAACCAACTGGGCTGGGTGTCCAACCCGACACTACTGGTATTTTAACTACATTTATATACTTGCTGTTTACTTATATATCCTGCTCAAATTAAAAACGATGGTGCGTGTTAAAGCGGTCATAAGTCAGATTCGAACCGGAGACGTGGAGTCCGGGTTTGCACACAGTCCACCGCTGGACTATGTGTCTAACCTGTTTAAAACCCATAATTTAAATACATAAACACGTAACCCACTTCGTCTTCTTCATTTTGAATTTAAACCAAACCTGAACCCGCCTGAATCAAATTGTTTCATTCCGATTTAATCGTCTGAACGAAAAGCTTAATTGGATTAAACTCAAAAGAAAGGGAAAAGAGGTCTACCGTATGATAAAGTCGGCGGTGGCACGATTCCGGCGACCTGTTGTTTCCGGCGACGTAGGAACTTAGGAGTGAACAGAGAGATTTAGAGGTGATGAGCGAGTTTTGATTGAGGGTATTCGACCAGTATTTATAGGGGAAAACAGGGTGCACTTGGTTTCGATTTTTTTGGAAATCCAATTCGATGATTGGCAACTGCCATAAGGATGACAGCCGGCGAGATTGGTGTTTGCCAAAAATACACGCTACCAGTTGTCGCGAAGATTCGAAAGAAAAGGGAAAGGCGCGCCTTGATTCCGGTCATGGTTGCAGGTTTCATCTTAGTCCTGATATAAGATAATTTCGTTTCTAAGAATGGCACAACTAGTGTGTGCAGCGTAGTGGTGTTTGTAGTGTGTGTGTTACCCGGGGAACCCGGGTTCGATCCCGGTTCACCCTCTTTTTATTTATTTTAATTATTCTAAGATAAATTATTTACTAATTATATATATTTGATATTTAGTTGCTTATTTATTTTATTAAATTTATTCTAAACCTTTGTTACTATTATTATACACACACACACACATATATATATATATATATATATATGTATGTATATATAAATTCTAATGTTTAAAACAATGAACAAAAAAATGTAAAATCAAAAGATCATAAATAAATACACTGATCGGTAATTTGGGGCGGGTTTTCAAACCCGATTTACACAAATGTTACAGTATCCCCTACTTTTAGAAATTTTGTCCCGAAATTTAAGTAGTAGTTGTAACGGGAAAGAGATGCGGGTACTTTTCGTTCATTGAGTTTTCATGTTCCCAAGTAAACTCGGGCCCTCGTCTTGACTCCCAACGCACCCTGACGATTGGAATACGACTTCGCTTTAAACGCTTCTCACCGAAATCCATGATTTTCACTGGTCTTTCAACAAAGTGCATTGATTCATCGACTTGAATGTCTTCTAGAGGGATATGGAGGTTTTCGTCAGCGAGGCACTTTTTCAAGTTTGATACGTGGAACGTGGGGTGAATTCTGTTAAGCTCTTCTGGTAGGTCAAGCTTGTATACTACAGGACCTACTCTTTCGAGTATCTTGAAAGGTCCTACGCAGCGTGGTGCTAGCTTGCCCTTCTGGCCAAAACGAACCACTCCATTCCACGGTGATACTTTCAAAAGTACTTGATCACCAACGCCAAACTCCAAGGGCTTTCGTCGTTTGTCAGCATAACTCTTTTGACGACTTTGAGCTGCTAGAAGATTGTTTCGTATTTGAATGATTTTGTCGGTTGTTTCTTGAATCAATTCAGGTCCGGTGATTTGCGCTTCAACAATTTCGTGCCAACATACTGGAGATCGGCATTTACGACCATATAAAGCTTCGAAAGGAGCCATGCCGATACTTGAATGATAGCTATTGTTGTACGAAAACTCGACTAACGGTAGATGAGCGTCCCAGTTCCCTTTGAAGTCTATGACACATGCTCGAAGCATGTCTTCAAGGGTTTGGATGGTGCGTTCAGATTGACCATCAGTTTGAGGGTGAAAGGCGGTGCTAAGGTCTAACCGTGTACCCAAAGCGGTTTGTACGGCTCGCCATGTTCGTGAAGTGAAACGACCATCACGGTCTGAAATGATGCTTAACGGTACACCATGACGGCTTACGATCTCGTTGATTTAGATACGAGCTAACTTCTCGTTCTTGAAGTCCTCGCGAATCGGAATGAAGTGAGCTGGTTTTGTAAGACGATCGATGATTACCCATATGGTGTCATACCCACTGGAGGTGCGAGGTAACCCGGTAATGAAGTCCATGGTTATGTTTTCCCACTTCCATACAGGTATTTCGGGTTGGACTAGAAGTCCTGAAGGTCTTTGATGTTTAGCTTTCACTTTGGAACATGTAAGGCACTTGGAAACAAAAACAGTGATATCCTTTTTCATGCCAGGCCACCAGTAGGTGTATCGTAGGTCTTGATACATCTTATCGGCTCCTGGGTGTACAGAGTATCGTGTTTTGTGTGCCTCATTCATGAGGAAATCACGAAGGTTGTCGCGATCGGGAATCCATATGCGGTTTAAATAATATAGAATACCGTCGGATTTGGTTTCAATTTTGAGTTCAGCTCCACATGACAGCTCATCGCGTATGTCATTTTCCGTTACAGAGATATGTTGAGATGCCCGGATTCGATCCTTGATATTGGTTATGATTTGCGAACATAGAAGACGAATAGAGTTCGCATATCCCTTTCGACTGAGCGCATCAGCCACCACATTTGCCTTGCCAGGATGATACCGAATCTCGCAGTCGTAATCGTTGAGCAGTTCGACCCATCTTTGTTGCCTCATATTCAACTCTTTTTGATTGAAGATATGCTGGAGACCCTTGTGGTCAGTGCATATTTCACACTTGGTACCGTAAAGATAATGTCTCCATATCTTGAGAGCGAACACAACGGCTCCAAGTTCCAGGTCATGGGTGGTGTAATTTTCTCATGAACTTTAAGTTGCCAAGAGGCATAGGCTATCACCTTTCCTCTTTGCATCAATACACAGCCTAGACCTTGCCCTGATGCGTCGCAATAAACCACAAAGTCATCGCAACCCTCAGGGAGTGTAAGGATAGGTGCGTCACAAAGTCTTTGCTTTAAAGTTTGGAAGGCCTCCTCTTGCTTAGGTCCCCAAATGAAGGGTTTTCCCTTGTGAGTCAAGGCCGTGAGCGGAACGGAGATACGGGAAAACTTGGCAATGAAGCGTCGGTAGTAACCAGCCAAGCCAAGAAATGACCTAACTTCAGTAGGGGTGCGTGGCGCTTGCCATTCTTGTACTGCCTTGATTTTCGAAGGATCGACATGAATCCCTTTGTCATTGACGACATGACCAAGGAATTGTACCTCTCTTAACCAGAATTCGCATTTTGAGAACTTAGTGTAAAGCTTTTCAGTCCTTAAGAGTGTAAGAATGAGTCGAAGGTGTCGCACATGATCGGATTTTGACTTGGAGTAGATGAGAATGTCGTCGATGAAGACTAAACGGTCGAGATAGGGTTTGCATACCCTATTCATCAAATCCATGAAGACAGCGGGGGCGTTGGTTAAACCGAAGGGCATAACCATGAACTCGTAATGACCATAACGAGTTCGGAAGGCAGTTTTTGGAATATCTTCTTCGCGCACTCTAAGCTGATGATAACCAGAACGAAGGTCGATTTTGGAAAAACATGTGGCGCCTTGAAGTTGGTCTAGAAGGTCATCAATACGAGGCAGTGGATAGCGATTCTTAACCGTCAACTTGTTGAGTTCTCTATAATCAATGCACATGCGAAACGTTCCATCTTTCTTCCTCACAAAAAGAACGGGCGCACCCCAAGGCGATGAGCTAGGACGTATGAATCCTTTGTCAGTCAGCTCTTGTAGTTGACTGGCCAACTCTTGCATCTCGGATGGGGCTAACCTATAGGGAGATTTTGCGACTGGTGTAGCGCCAGGCACAAGGATCGATTCGAAATTCGACTTCTCGCACAAGAAGAAGTCCTGCAATGTCGTCGGGAAAAACTTGCGGGAATTCTTTCACAATTGGAATATCTTCGAGCTTCCTCTCCTTGCCTTCCTTCTTGACGATGTGAGCTAGAAATGCGACGTAATTTTTGCGAAGATAACTTCGGGCTTGAAGGCAGGACATCAATTTGAGCCCTTTCGAAGGAGTTTCCCCAAAGATACGTAGACCGTCGGCTAGAGGAATACGAATGAACTTTTCATGGCACACCACTTCAGATTTATGCTGGCTGAGCCAGTCCATGCCAATGATAACATCGAAACTTCCCAATTTCATAGGAATGAGATCAATTGAAAAATCGTGATCATTTAGGGTGAGAGTACAATCGCGTATAATAGAATTTAATGAAGTGGGTTTTCTGTCAGCAACTTCCACCGTTAGAGATTCAACGAGATTATCACGAGGTTGGTCTAGAATAGATTCGAATTCTAAAGACACAAAGCTCTTATCCGCACCAGTATCGAATAATATGGATGCATAACTACCATTTACGGGAAACGTATCGTTGACCACATTGTTGTCAGCCCTGGCTTGGTTACCATTGATATTGAAAGCTCTTCCTCTAGCAGGTGGAGGAGCTTGGTTAGCTTGGTTTATCGGGTTTGCTTGAGCTTGGGCATGGATGATGTCCACCAGGTGTGGGCAAGTATTCCTGAAGTGGTTTGGGTCCCCACAATTGAAACAGGATCGCATGGATTGCATCATGGGGTAGTTGGGTTGGTAGTAACGTTGGGCTGCGAGTTGCGCAGGTGGTAGAAGTAAGGGTTGTTGGGCTTGGCCCACCATTTGATTTTGGGTTTGGGTTGGAGGTTGACTGCGGTTCGATGGCTGAAGGGTACGGCAGGTTTGGATAGTGTGACCCGCACGGCCACAACTTGTGCAATGTTGGCAAGGGTTTTCGGGAGGGTGATGGTATTGGCAACGGTTACACTTTGGGTGTGGGCCAGTGTATGGCCTTTTGAATGGTGCGGCTGGAGGGGCGACTTGCGTGATTGGAGCAGCAGTGATGGGAGGGTTGGTTTGGGTGACAACAAAGTTCTTGCCATTTCGCTTCCTCTTACCAGCAAACTTCAAGGATGAACCTGAGTGGTTTGGAATTGGGGTCTCAATGGGTGTTTTCTTCTTCTCATCTTTAAATTTGCCATTTCGTATGCGATTCCAGCGAGTTCCGTAGCTAACTCCATTGCGGCTTCGAGTGTTGCAGGCGAAGTGCTTAAAACCGAATCTTGGATTTTCGAGGGGAGGCCTCAAATGTAGTGTTCAATTAGGCGGTATAATGGGGTGAACAGATTGGGAACCATTTGGTTCAACTCAAGAAACCTCTTGTTGTAGGAGGTGAGATCTCCTTCCTTTTGCTTTAGAGAATGGAATTCATCTTCAAGCTTCTAGATCTCGCTTCTAGGGCAGAAAGCGTCTTGTCATGATCTCTCTTAATTCCTCCCATGATAAGGCCATGGGATCATCTACACCTCGCTTTCCTTTTTCCGTGTTCCACCAGGTAAGGGCTACCCCAAACAATCTTCTAGTCGCGTAACGTACCTTACGGTCCTCGGGACAGTCGCAATTGAGAAAGGTGTTTTCCATCTCCTCAAACCAGTTAAGGAGAGCGGTGACACCTTCAGTCCCTTCATATTTTGGGGGATCGCAGGACTTGAAGTGTTTGTAGGTGCATTTGGGGGTTTTGGGAGGAGGGTTGGCGACGCTTTGGTCTTCTTGGTTGGGAGAGTTAATGGGATTAGCGGTGAGAGCTTGCTGAACTTGTAGTATGATGTCAGGAAGCACTGCGGCCATTTGTTTAGCAATTTGTGTGGCCAAGCGTTCGTTTGACTTTCCTGACCTTCTACCTCCACGTAATTGCCTAGCAGACATCTACAGGAATATATGTAGGGAGATTGTGAGTTCAAGAATTTCCTAGGTGTCATGTGTCGTAAAAAGAATGAAAACAACATAACTGAAAATAATTTAACTACATCCATAGGATGTCTTGGGTTTGCTCATGTTTGGGCCTCCAAATGTCCTCCGTACCATTTCCTATGTAGTCATGTGGGCCCCCATGACTATTGGGCTTGGTAGGATTCACATTGGTGTCGGCGGGTTAACACTCCCACCACCCGAATGAAAATCGTAAAACATGATTGCGAGATGTATGGTCGGAGGGTGTCCAGGTGTGGACACAATGACAACTCAAAGTGGGGTTAGTTCACACGACGTTTGGTATAGCATGCTTTGGCCTAATAGGTCCTTCGTACTCTCATCGTTAGTCCCCAGGTAGGCAAACTGGTCCTTTATTTTGGATTTATACGAATGACAAGCCTAGACAGGACGTTCCGACTACCGGTACTCGTACCCTTCCAGTTACTACATGCCCGTCGTGGAAACTCACTTTGATTTGATCTGAAAAATATGAAAACATTGCAAAAAAAAATCTTCGAAAAGAAATCATGGAAATTGTGAAATCGTGAGGTGTGTGCTTTCATAGATATAATTTAACTACATCCATAGGATGTCTTGGTTTGCTCATGTTTGGGCCTCCAAATGTCCTCCATACCATTTCCTGTGTAGTCATGTGGGCCCCCATGACTATTGGGCTTGGTAGGATTCACATTGGTGTCGGCGGGTTAACACTCCCACCACCCGAATGAAAATCGTAAAACATGATTGCGAGATGTATGGTCGGAGGGTGTCCAGGTGTGGACACAATGACAACTCAAAGTGGGGTTAATTCACACGACGTTTGGTATAGCATGCTTTGGCCTAATAGGTCCTTCGTACTCTCATTGTTAGTCCCCAGGTAGGCAAACTGGTCCTTTATTTTGGATTTATACGAATGCCAAGCCTAGACAGGACGTTCCGACTACCGGTACTCGTACCCTTCCAGTTACTACATGCCCGTTTGGGATTCTCACTTTGATTTGATCTGAAAAATATGAAAACATTGCAAAAAAAAAAAAATCTTCGAAAAGAAATCATGGAAATTGTGAAATCGTGAGGTGTGTGCTTTCATAGATATAATTTAACTACATCCATAGGATGTCTTGGGTTTGCTCATGTTTGGGCCTCCAAATGTCCTCCATACCATTTCCTGTGTAGTCATGTGGGCCCCCATGACTATTGGGCTTGGTAGGATTCACATTGGTGTCGGCGGGTTAACACTCCCACCACCCGAATGAAAATCGTAAAACATGATTGCGAGATGTATGGTCGGAGGGTGTCCAGGTGTGGACACAATGACAACTCAAAGTGGGGTTAATTCACACGACGTTTGGTATAGCATGCTTTGGCCTAATAGGTCCTTCGTACTCTCATTGTTAGTCCCCAGGTAGGCAAACTGGTCCTTTATTTTGGATTTATACGAATGCCAAGCCTAGACAGGACGTTCCGACTACCGGTACTCGTACCCTTCCAGTTACTACATGCCCGTTTGGGATTCTCACTTTGATTTGATCTGAAAAATATGAAAACATTGCAAAAAAAAAAAAATCTTCGAAAAGAAATCATGGAAATTGTGAAATCGTGAGGTGTGTGCTTTCATAGATATAATTTAACTACATCCATAGGATGTCTTGGGTTTGCTCATGTTTGGGCCTCCAAATGTCCTCCATACCATTTCCTGTGTAGTCATGTGGGCCCCCATGACTATTGGGCTTGGTAGGATTCACATTGGTGTCGGCGGTTAACACTCCCACCAATGAAAATCGTAAAACATGATTGCGAGATGTATGGTCGGAGGGTGTCCAGGTGTGGACACAATGACAACTCAAAGTGGGGTTAGTTCACACGACGTTTGGTATAGCATGCTTTGGCCTAATAGGTCCTTCGTACTCTCATCGTTAGTCCCCAGGTAGGCAAACTGGTCCTTTATTTTGGATTTATACGAATGCCAAGCCTAGACAGGACGTTCCGACTACCGGTACTCGTACCCTTCCAGTTACTACATGCCCGTCGGGGAAACTCACTTTGATGTGATTTTAAAAATATGAAAACATTGCAAAAAAAAAAATCTTCGAAAAGAAATCATGGAAATTGTGAAATCGTGAGGTGTGTGCTTTCATAGATATGATATATTATGAGGATATGAACTATGATGAGCATTGCATATTAACATGTACTTGTGAGAGTGCTTGTATCATATTGTGTGTGAAAATAAACATGAAACATATAAACATCATGAATTTTGCATGTAACACATAAACAATTAAAATTTAGTCAACTATAGTATAGGATCTAAGGGTCTAATAACCAATCATATATCCCTATAGTCACAAGCTCTGATACAAATCTGTCCACACCCCGACCCGCAGCGGAATAAAAGTCGGGGCATGATTGGGTTATCACCAAAGCTCATGATATTTACTAAGAAGTTTCATATTTATTAAATTCAAATTAAAATTTCAAATATCCAACAAAATTTCATACAAACACAAATAATAATCTAAATGCTTGTTCCAACGAAATAACTTGATTATTCTTCTAGGCCATCCTAAGTGTTTCTTTCCTCAACTTGATCACCTGTATCATGCGTAAAACAGAGGAAATTTTGGGTCAACAAAAGTTGGCGAGTGAACCTTGATAAAACATTTAAATGATTTTTTTATGTTTATTTAAATATAATTGTGCATAAATCACATGTGAGCAAATGTATATATGTAACCAATCACAAACCATATTGAATTAATGTATGACATGAGTGATGATGTAACTGAGATCAAGGCTCAATCAAACGGAGCCGATCTAATGAGGCACCTGATGCTCAACCCGTATCCCACGAGGAACTGATGGGCCTAATGAAATGAGTGCACTGGAATGATAAAATGTATCCACATATAAACCACACTACAAGCAATACACATTTGATCACGAAATGATATAGGCACAAGTGTTAAATAAAATAAAGAAATGATACGACACATGATACACCATAAAACGTGATTAAAACGGGGAATTTGTAGAGAATCACTCACATTGGGTGCGTATTCTTGAGTGGAAATGAGAGCGCACGAGTTGCGGATTTGACCGACGAAGAAGTACTAACCTAAAAATAATAATGCGATAAATAAATAAACTAATATTTTGGTTAGGATCCCTTATTGAGATTTTAAGTTAATTTTATGATTTGTATTGATATAATTAAGCCCTTGAAATTATGTGTTTTTTTTTAAGTGTATAAAAATATATTCTCTTTTAACAAAAACCATGAAATGAAATAATAAAAGAAAAATGAAAATAGAATAAATAAAAATAAAATAAAAATAATAAAAAAAATGTCAGTCTGACACGTGTCAGACCGGTTTAATTGGAGTTGTAAGCATGCGTGTTGAGACTTGAACCCGTAACCTCTCGGTTGCGTGCACATAGCTCTTCCAACTGAGCTACGTGTCTAACCCGAAAGAATCTAGATTTTAATTATATTTATACACGTTTTAGGTTCAATCAAATTTTAATTAAATTTTAAAAAGGAAATTAACTGATCCGGCTGGTGTGTGAGACGGGGATCGAACCGGTGACTGTGGGTTCGGTTTACACCCAGCCCAACCAACTGGGCTGGGTGTCCAACCTGACACTACTGGTATTTTAATTTGTTAAATAAAATAAAGAAATGATACGACACATGATACACCCTAAAACGTGATTAAAACGGGGATTTGTAGAGATTCACTCACATTGGGTGCGTATTCTTGAGTGGAAATGAGAGCGCACGAGTTGCGGATTTGACCGACGAAGAAGTACTAACCTAAAAATAATAATGCGATAAATAAATAAACTAATATTTTGGTTAGGATCCCCTGTTGAGATTTTAAGTTAATTTTATGATTTGTATTGATATAATTAAGCCCTTGAAATTATGTGTTTTTTTAAGTGTTTAAAAATATATTCTCTTTTAACAAAAACCATGAAATGAAATAATAAAAGAAAAAGGAAAATAGAATAAATAAAAATAAAATAAAAATAATAAAAAAAATGTCAGTCTAACACGTGTCAGACCGGTTTAATTGGAGTTGTAAGCATGCGTGTTGAGACTCGAACCCGTGACCTCTCGGTTGCATACACGCAGCTCTTCCAACTGAGCTACGTGTCTAACCCGAAAGAATCTAGATTTTAATTATATTTATACACGTTTTAGGTTCAATCAAATTTTAATTAAATTTTAAAAAGGAAATTAACTGATCCGGCCGGTGTGTGAGATGGGGATCGAACCGGTGACTGTGGGTTTGGTTTACACCCAGCCCAACCAACTGGGCTGGGTGTCCAACCCGACACTACTGGTATTTTAATTACATTTATATACTTGCTGTTTACTAATATATCCTGCTCAAATTAAAAAAGATGGTGCGTGTTAAAGCGGTCATAAGTCGGATTCGAACCGGAGACGTGGAGTCCGGGTTTGCACACAGTCCACCGCTGGACTATGTGTCTAACCTGTTTAAAACCTAGAATTCAAATACATAAAACAAGTAACCCACTTCGTCTTCTTCATTTTGAATTTAAACCAAACCTGAACCCGCCTGAATCAAATTGTTTCATTCCGATTTAATCGTCTGAACGAAAAGCTTAATTGGATTAAACTCAAAAGAAAGGGAAAAGAGGTCTACCGTATGATAAAGTCGGCGGTGGCACGATTCCGGCGAGGGAGAGATTCGGCGACGTAGGAACTTAGGAGTGAACAGAGAGATTTAGAGGTGAGGAGCGAGTTTTGATTGAGGGTATTCGACCAGTATTTATAGGGGAAAACAGGGTGCACTTGGTTTCGATTTTTTTGGAAATCCAATTCGATGATTGGCAATTGCCATGAGGATGACAGCCGGCGAGATTGGTGTTTGCCAAAAATACACGCTGCCAGTTGTCGCGAAGATTCGAAAGAAAAGGGAAAGGCGCGCCTTGATTCCGGTCATGGTTGTAGGTTTCATCTTAGTCCTGATATAAGAGAATTTCGTTTCTAAGAATGGCACAACTAGTGTGTGCAGCGTAGTGGTGTTTGTAGTGTGTATGTTACCCGGGGAACCCAGGTTCGATCACGGTTCACCCTCTTTTTATTTATTTTAATTATTCTAAGATAAATTATTTACTAATTATATATATTTGATATTTAGTTGCTTATTTATTTTATTAAATTTATTCTAAACCTTTGTTACTATTATTATACATATATATATATATATATATATATATATATATATATGTATGTATATATAAATTCTAATGTTTAAAACAATGAACAAAAAAATATAAAATCAAAAGATCATAAATAAATACACTGATCGGTAATTTGGGGCGGGTTTTCGAAACCCGATTTACACAAATGTTACATTAGATCCATGGTGGGCTAATAACTGGGCTATTCAGAACCTGCTAGAAAACCCAATCCCATATGAAGAACCAGTTCCACCTTACCCTGAACCAGTGCTAGCCCCAATAGTACCCAGGGAACATGTGGAAGAACTCCGCCAACTTGGAGATGAGTTGGTGGAGGAAGGAAACCGAATTCGCCACATCGGAGAGAAGCTCGTCTGGAAGTATGACGAGCGAGAAATGCAGTTTTAAGTAAGCCATAGCTTAATATATAATATATATATATGTGTGTGTATTTTGTAACGTTAAAAAAAAAGTAATATCACTTATATAAATATATCAATGCATAAGCTAGAAATATTTGGATTCCAGTTATGCTTGTACTAGATGCATATGTATGAAAAGAGTAAAAGTCGCAATGCTCGACGATTTTGGTTCACTGTGTTGGTGTAATTGTTATTTAATTTATTCTGTGATATTAATACCTGCTAAATGTTTATAATTCAAATGACAGACGAAGTAAATCAGGAAATCCAGAATAACGATAATAACGAGAATCAAATGAATAAAAGTGTTATCGAACACATAGTGGCCCAAGGAATCATAGATGCTATGCCCTATATTATCGACACCATTAAAAAGGCAGGAAATAATGATTCCATAAACGGGAATAAACGTGTACCCCCTGAATCTAATCACAGCGTGAATGGAAATCCCAAACTGTTAATCCAAGCTCCAATTCCAAAAAGAAGAAGAACCATCTCATATGGTTGTTCTTATAAAGAATTCTTATCATGCAAACCAATAGAATTCTCAGGTAATGAAGGAGCTATTTTAGCCTTGCGCTGGATAGAAAAGACAGACGTCGTCCTCAAGATAAGTAAATGTGCAAATGAAGATAAAGTCATGTATGCTTCTAATCTTTTTAAAGATGCAGCTTTAGAGTGGTGGAATACCATCCTTCAATCCAAAGGAAATGACAGAGTTTACAGTATGGAATGGAACAACTTTAAAGAAATAGTTGAAAGGAAATTCTGTCCTCCTAATGAAAAAGAGCAGATTGCTAATAAATTCCTAAATCATAGAATGACTGGGGTAAATTGCAGAGAATATACTACCACATTCTTTGAATATGCAAGGATTGTACCAACCCTGGCCTCACCAGAACCAATATTAATCTCTCGTTACATCTGGGGATTAATCGGTGAGATCAGACATGTAGCCAAAGCAACTAGACCACAAACCATAGAAGAAGCAGTAGAGCTAGCAAACACTTTGACAGATGAATTGATACGTACGCAAGAAGAAAACCAGAAAAGGAACCTAGCTCAAAAGATCACCCAGGAACTACGTTATGGAAATTCCAACCGTGGGAAAGGGGCAAGTTCTTCTTCACCCCCGTGTAAGTACTGCAAAAGGAGACATTCGGGGAAATGCCCCTACATATTGCAATTTTTGCAAATTCCCAGGGCATAAGGAAAAAGATTACAGGAAGAAAGTTAGCAATGGGATGTGCTACCATTGCGGGGAAGCTGGTCATATTAGAACTAACTGCCCGAAACTAGCTCTAGCAGCAAACAATAAAGCGAAGATAGCCGAAGGACCCAAGAAGACTGCCAGAGCGTTCGTGCTGACCGCTGAAGAAGCAAAGATGATTCCGGATGTGATTGTCGGTACGTTTTTAGTTAATGATTTTTATGCAAAGGTATTGTTTGACTCTAGTGCAAACCAAAGTTTCATTAATACTTCCTTTTGCAATTTTCTTAATCAACCATTAACTAAACTTCACCAAAACTGTCTGGTGGAGACGGCAAATGGATCTTCTATCCAAATAAGCAAAATCCTGCAAGGAGCAAAGATAGGAATTTTAAATCATAATTTTTCTGCTAACCTTTTTCCAATGGATCTTGCTGGATTTGATGTCGTGTTAGGAATGGATTGGTTGGTAGCCAATCAGGCACAAATAATATGTGATCAAAAGTCTGTAGAAGTAAATGTGCCATCTGGTGAAAGGATCACAATTAAAGGAGATAAGTCAGCAAGATCAACAAAGTTCATCTCTGTGATGAAAGCTGCAAGCTATGCACGGAAAGGAGGAAGAGTATATATGATTTCCGTAATCATTAACACTAAAAGAAAAAAATTAAAGGATATTCCTGTAATATCTAATTTCTAAGATGTCTTCCCGGAAGAGTTACCTTGATTACCGCCAGATCGAGAGGTTGAATTTGGAATTCACCTAATACCAAGAACGGCACCGATTGCCAAAACACCCTATCGCCTAGCACCGACGGAGATGCAAGAATTGAAGAAACAACTGGACGAATTACTAGAGAAAGGTTTCATACAACCCAGCTCATCGCCATGGGGAGCACCAATGTTATTTGTTAAGAAGACAGACGAATCTATGCTGCATTGATTACATGGAATTGAACAAAGTTACAATAAAAAATCGGTACCCGTTACCAAGAATTGAAGATTTGTTCGACCAACTCCAAGGAGCCTGATTCTTTTCTAAGATCGACTTACGCTCAGGATATCATCAGTTGAAAGTACAGGAAGAGGACATTCCTAAAACAGCTTTCCGAACAAGGTACGGCCATTATGAATTTACTGTCATGCCATTTGGTTTAACCAATGCCCCAGCTGCATTTATGGACATGATGAACATGATATGTAAACCATACCTAGATAAATTCGTAATTGTCTTTATAGATGATATTCTAATTTACTCTAAAAGTAAGGAAGATCACGCAGAAGATTTGCATATACTCCTATCATTGCTAAGGAAGGAAAAGCTTTACGCAAAATTCTCAAGATGCGAATTCTGGTTACAAGAAGTACAATTCCTTGGACATCTGGTGAATCACGAAGGAATTCATGTGGATCCCACAAAGATCAAAGCGATTACCAAATGAAAGGTTCCAGAATCACCCACGAAAGTAAGAAGTTTTCTTGGATTGGCAGGATATTATAGACGTTTTATTCAAGATTTTTCTAGAATAGCCATCCCGTTAACCAAGCTAACTTGCAAATCGGTTAAGTTTGAATGGGGACCAAAACAGGAAGAAGCATTCAGGATTTTGAAGCAAAAGTTAACCAACGCACCAATACTCGCTTTGCCAGAAGGAACTGAAGACTTCGTAGTTTATTGTGATGTGTCTAAGTTAGGTTATGGATGTGTGCTAATGCAACGTCAAAAGGTTATTTCTTATGCCTCTAGACAACTTAAGAAGCATGAAGAGAATTATACAACCCATGATCTAGAGTTAGGCGCAATAATTTTTAGCCCCTTAAAATTTGGAGACATTATCTTTACGGTAGTAAGTTTGTAGTATTCACAGATCATAAGAGTTTAAGATATGTCTTTGGACAAAGGGAATTAAACATGAGACAGAGGCGATGGATGGAAACCTTAGTGATTATGATTGTGATATCCAGTATCAAGCAGGAAAAGCTAACGTAGTAGCTGATGCTTTAAGTCGAAAGTATCATGAGAAGCCAAAAAGTGTACGCTCTCTTAGACTAAACCTGCAGATAGATTTAAATGAGCAAATTAAATAAACACAGGAAACAGCAATCAAGGACAATGCTGAAGGATTAAAAGGAATGATTAAAGAATTAGAGAAACGAACAGATGGAATTTGGAGATTCCATAAAAACAGAATTTGGATCCCTATCCAAGGAGATCTACGAAAGCGAATACTAGAGGAAGCCCATAAGACTAAGTATACAATGCATCCTGGAAGTGATAAGATGTATAAAGACTTGAGAAAGAATTTCTGGTGGATAGGAATGAAGAAGGATGTAGCAAGCTACGTTGCCAAATGCCTAACCTGTTCACAAGTTAAAGCTGAACATCAGAAACCTTCAGGATTGTTACAACAATTGGAATGCCGATTTGGAAATGGGAATTGATAACACTGGACTTTGTTACCAAACTACCCAGGACACGAAAAGGTAATGATACAATCTGGGTGATTGTAGACAGGTTAACCAAATCTGCTCATTTCTTACCGATGAAGGAAACGTTCAGTATGGAACAATTAGCTAAATTATATGTAAATGAAATAGTTTCATTACATGGAATTCCTTTATCCATTGTATCTGACAGGGACATCCATTTTTACCTCACATTTTTGGACAAGTTTCCAAAAAGCAATGGGAACAAGACTAAATCTGAGTACGGCATATCATCCTCAAAAAGACGGTCAAAGTGAAAGAACAATTCAAACAATGGAAGACATGCTTAGAGCTTGTGTAATTGATTTCGGAGGAAATTGGGATGAACATTTTCCTTTAATAGAATTTTCCCACAACAATAGCTATCATACCAGCATCAATGTTGCACCATTTGAAGCCCTCTACGGGCGGAAATGTCGAACTCCAGTATGCTGGGCAGAGATTGGAGAAAAGCAACTATCAGGTCCTGAAATTGTGCAAGAAATAACTGACAAGGTCATTCAAATCAAGGAAAGACTGAAAGCGGCTCAAGATCGCCAAAAGAGTTATGCAGGTAACAGACGTAAACCCTTGGAATTTCAAGTCGGAGATAAAGTGTTGTTAAAAGTCTCACCCTGGAAATGAGTTGTAAGATTTGGCAAGAAAGGAAAACTAAGCCCAAGGTATGTTGGACCTTTTAAGATTGTCAAACGAATAGGGCCAGTAGCCTGTCAGCTACAATTGCCAGAGGAAATAGCAGGAATACATGATGTATTTCATATATGCAATCTCAAGAAATGTCTAGCAGACGAATCATTGGTGATACCTCTTCAAGATGTAGAGGTAAATAAGAAACTAAAGTTCGTTGAGAAACCTATTCAGATTGAAGATAGAAAGACCAAGAATCTAAAGCGCAAGAGATTAGTTCTGGTAAAAGTAAAATGGGATTCAAGGAGAGGACCAGAATATACATGGGAGCTTGAGTCAGAAATGCAAAGAAAGTATCCACACCTATTCAAGTGAATCTCAAGGACGAGAAGATAAAACAAGGTGGGAAAAACCGGACATGCAAATCGAGACGCGGCACGCAAAACGAGACAGGTTCACCTGGACAGTCCAAGCGCCACGCGCCAGAGACACCAGTCTCTGTCGCGACGCGCGGGAAGTGTCAAGGTGATGTGTCACCGTTTCGCGCCATCTGGCAACCCTACACTAATGACCAGGCTGACCTAGCCTAGCTAGGCATCTCAGGCGCCACGCGAGGGGACTCCCAGATTCTCGCACGACGCGCGAGGGAGGTCAAAATCGGGTATAAAAGGAGCAGTGTGGGACTGAGTTCTATGCTCAAAATCGAACGAAAAATTCGATTATATACTCTCTCTATCCCCGTTTCTCTGAACAATACCCCCTAAACCCCTAAACCTGCGAAGCGCTGCCCGCTGTAAGTAACTTAACCCCCGATCACTAATTCACTATCCTACCCGAGTTAGGACCAACGCATGTCAAGGCCCTGCCCGACTACGTTCGTTGAAATCCTATCTCGTGTTGTATGGACACCCTACCCAATCGATCTAGAATCGCCAACGCATGTCTAGGCTCTGCCCGACTACGTTCATTGGAGTTCTGTCGAGTGTTGTATGGTTAAAGTGACTTGGGTTAACTTACTAACACATGTGCATTGTATGTTTTAATAGAAATCCCAGGAAGTAATCAAGAACTATCACCAGGAACTCCGTAGGAATACTTAAGTGTTCAAGGCGAGTACATTCTCTTTTTGTAAACCTTTTTGTGAGTCAAAATGTGTTACCAAAACCTCAAATGTTTTAATTATGCTTAACAGTAATTGAGTATATGTATTCTACAATTACTGCCGGTATGTTAGGGTTTTGTATACATTGCTAGTCCACAGGCACGGGAATGTGACAGGAACCGTTACTGTTGGGTGACAGGGCCCAAAGTAATATGACCCACAAGTCAGGAATGACAGTACTGATTGAGTAATTGTGTAGATATAAACATTGTAAATGCGGATGCTCCTCAATAACTGTAAAGTATAATCACTTGTTTTGATAAAACTGAGATGGATTCGCCAGTATTTCTTGCTGATAAAATGTTTTTAAAACGCGTTTCAGGTAACTTAATGTGAAGCTAACAGAAGCCAGCTGAAGAGCACTGAAGGCTTAGAAAAGTGGCTATAAAAGTTACCTAAATAACAAGGAGTTTCTGTTTTCCATAAATTAGGGTTTGTCCCTACAAATATGTATTGTAATGAAAACATGGGTTTTACCCCATCTGTTTAATATAAAAGTTTGGTGTTTTGAAACTCTGATATTTATTTTCTACTACGATCCTGATGTCGTAATCCCGCCGCCAAGTTAATAAACACCGGTACCACCAGCTCTGTGTCTCGCGGCCCCCGCTCCCGAGGTTGGGTCAGGGGTTGCGACACCTAATCTCTCAGAACTCTCGTATGAACTATATAAGATGAAAGGGTAAAACATGTGTGTAGTTTCGTTTGTCAATGAACCAAACATATATACTTGGACCCTTTTCTTAGTTGACAATACCAGCCCCTAAGCTTGCAAGACGCACATCATTAACCCTTTAGCTTCCGGAATGCACAACTTCAGTCCCTCGACTTTAGCTAAACTTTATATCACAAATTTGTGGTGAAAACAAATAAACATAGAACTAAGAAACCAAGATTGCAACTAAAAGTGATCCTTTTAACAAAATAAGATGAATGGTCGTTAAAACCTACTATTATTTTAATTATTTAACGTTCACCTCATTTGTTGTTTTTAATCGACATGCTTTGACCTAATACGCAGTGGCTAATTCCCCACCTCTACCAAACAAAAATTCACGCATTAGTCGCTTCAAGTCTCAAGTCTCTAGTTCTATACAACGCCCTAGGTGCTAGCACTCATACTTACAGTTTTCTACACAAAACAGAAAAATTAACAAAAACTCGCCCATACCCCTATAAAATGTTGCCAGTCTTCCACCCTAGTAAAAAAAACCCAACTAGAATCTCTTTTCATGTGATTTTTTACTCGAAAAAGAATCCCAACAAATTAGATTTTTGTACACTAGAAACACTTCTACTTATATATTCGAGTAAATTTCTGTTTTCGTCCCTGAGGTTTGTCCATTTTAACTAGTCTAGTCCAAAAATCTAATTTATAACAAAATCAACCCTAACATTTGCTTTTCTTAACGCTTTTCATCCAAATGTATAAATTGGTTTGCCTTTTATTTTAATTATTGGGTAATTGACCAAAAAACCCCTAAGGACTAAATTGGAGGTTAATTCTTAGATAAAAATATTATATATATTTAAAATTGTTTAATTTGATGTTTAAATTGTATAATGTTTGATGTTTAAAATTCTTATATATAAAATATTATATATATTTAAAATTTATATGTAAATATATCTAATTTATTGTTTAATGTTTTAATTTTTTAGGATGTTACAAAGTTTAATAATCTAACATCGAGAAAAATATTATATGTATATATATGCGTGTGTGTATGGTATGGCTATGGTTTATTTTTAAAATTTAAATAATACATTGTTATACACTTTACGGTGTTTGTACGATACGACGTAGAACACAAAACACAAGCCCCGTAAAGTGTATAATCACATTTTATTTAAATTAAAAAAATAAACCATTGCAATACCATACGCAAATTATATTTTTATAAGTTGTATTATTTTTTTCTGTAATTATTTTTTACGAGTGCGTTATTATTGTGTGTAATTATATATAGTTGCGTAACCATTTTACCTTAAGCGTAATATTATATATATATACACACACACGCGCATATATATATACACATACATATTTTCGAGGTTAGATTATTTAAACTTTGTAACATCCCAAAAATCTTAAACATTAAACAATAAGTTAGATATATGTATATATAAATTTTAAATATAAATAATATTTCATGTATAAGAATTTTAAACTTCAATCGTTATACAATTTAAACATCAAATTAAACAATTTTAAATATATATAAGATCTTTATATAAGAATTAACCTCTAATTCAATCCCTGGGGGTATTTCGGTCAATTAACTAAGAACTAAAAGAAAAAGCAAATTAATTTATCCATTTGGATGAAAAGTGTTAAGAAACACAAACCTTAGGGCTTATTTTGTTATAAATTAGATTTTTGGACTAGAATAGTTAAAATGGACAAACCTCAGGGACGAAAACAAAAATTTACTCTATATATTCGTGTTATCAATTACTTTAAACCGACATGTTTTGACCTCACCGGACCCTCCCCTTCCCCTCAACTAACAAAAACTTCTAGATCAACAAAAACCCGCCCTTATCCCTATAATACTTCGCCAATCAATAATTCCACCCACGTAAAAACCCGTCTAGAATCTCTTTCTCATGTATTTTTTATACGAAAAAGAATCTTAACAAGTAAAAACTTTTGTTCACGAGAAACACTTCAACTAAAATATTTATGTCATTAGTTACTTTAAACCAACATGTTTTCACCTCACCTGACCCGCCCCTTCCCCTCAACTAACAAAAATTTCCAGATCAACAAAAACTCTCCCTTATCCCTATAAAACATCGGCAATCTATAACTCCACCCACATAAAAAAACCGTCTAGAATCTCTTTCTCATGTATTTTATATACGAAAATGAATCCAAGTAAAACTTTCGTACACCAGAAACACTTCTACTAAAATATTCATGTTATCAGTTACTTGAAACCGACATGTTTTGACCTTACCTCGACCCTCCCCTTCCCATCAACTAATACAGATTTCTAGATCAGCCACCGCAGGCTCTAACTCTCCCCCGCAAATCTTTTCATCACCACCAATTGTAGAGCTATTTATGTGTATACACACAAATCAAAAGGGCTAGTTTTATAAAAACCAAAAAAGTTATTGTTAATCCAGACGCACAACACCAAAGCAGAGAGAGAAACTAGAGAGAGAAAGAGAGCGATCAGAGAAACCAAAACTCCGATTCAAATCCACCGGCAACACAACCGTCCGGCGAAACACAAATGCACGGGATCTTAATTTCACTACAGATGCAATAAGGTTAGGGTTTTCAATCTCTGTTCGATTCTACACTTGAATTCGAGCTTATTCGCTCTTGTTTGCTCGAATTGTGTATGAAAGTAATGATTTTTCTGTTCGGAAGTGTCAAAACTTTGGATTTTTAGGTTAATTTGTTGCAATTGAAGTTGTAATTGTGGCTAATTTAAGGTGAATGTGTGTATTTGTGAGTGTGTTTGGAGAAATTTTGGAAATTTAGGGGTTTGGTGATGTGGATGTGTGATTAGGGTTAGGGTTGTGAGTTGGTTGAAAAAAATAAAAAATTTGAATAATTTGGGGAGTGTGTTTTGGAGGGAGAGTTGGTTATGAATTGTGATTGGTGAGATTTGGTTGTTTTGTTGGTTTTGAAACCCTAATTATGTGTTTTGGGTGTTTATGGTTTGGGATGTTGTTGGATGGGTTGAATTTGTTCTGGAAGATGAGGTTTTGTACATGGAGTGAAAGTTTGAAACCCTAGTTTAGGTTGTTAGATTTGGGGATTTTTCGGTTTTTAAGTGATAAAGTTTTTGATTGTTTTATGGGACTTTTGTGTTGAGAAATGCAACCGCCGCCTCAGCGTTCGTGGGTCAATCTGGCGGAGTTGAAGAGTCAGATAATTCGAAAGATCGGACCCGATAGGGCGAAACAGTACTTTGATTACTTGAATAAGTTTTTGAGCTTGAAGTTAAGCAAGGTTGAGTTCGATAAGCTGTGTTTACGAACCATTGGTAAAGATGGTATTCTGCTGCATAATCAGTTAATTCGTTCGATTTTGAGTAATGCGTGTAGTACAGAGAAAACCCCGGTTGAAAACAAGAAAGTTCTTGATGGAGTGTACCATCAAAACGGGCCGGATTTGATTGTAACCAATGCTTCAAGTCAACCCGTTTTACCAAACGGAGATATTTTGTTAACGTCACCACGAAAGGCGAGAACCGGGCCCCGTGAACGAAGAGTTGGGGACCGTAAAAGTGTTCTCGGGCCAAACGGGAAGACGGTTTATTCTTCTCCTTCATCATCGATCCCACATTCGGATGATTTTAATACTAATCTGGATAATGGGAATTCATTGTCCCCTGATACTCGAAGACCCATGCAGCATCATCAAGAACTCACGCAACAAGCCCAAAATGCCGACAATCGGGCCAAATCATTACATGCTCCACTCGGGATTCCTTATTACCCAGTGAGCATAGGCGGGGCCTGCAAAGCCCCGCCTGTTAAATCCGTTAGTGTATCGGATACCAACGGTTTGTTAGATACAGTAACATTGCGGGCACGCATGGAACCCATATCCGTAGCACAAGGCCTTCAAGGCGTGTCACCCGACAGTGCGAACGTACTCAACAACGGATTAGACGCGTATTTGAAAGGTTTAATAAGATCTTGTTTGGAGCTAAACAGGCCACGTAAGAGCAATCCGGCTCATAACGGGCCTGTAAACGGTGTCATACCCGGTCATCAGTATCAAACGCAAGAACACGAACGCAAACACCGGATATCGTTGCTAGATTTTAGGGTTGCGATGGAACTAAACCCCCAGCAGCTTGGAGAAGATTGGCCCGTATTTCTTGAGAAGATACGTACACCTACATTTGAGGAATAATATATGTTTTTAGATCTAGCAATGCTGTATTATAAACGCGCATATGGTGTTTAACGGGCGGAAGAGCACGCGTTTCAAAACTATGGAAAGTAACACCGCATTTATCAGCAACCAGCCAACAGTGTTATTCAAAAGACGGAAATGAAGGCGCGTTACGCGTATTTGGTTGCTTTGTTGTACGATTAGCATGTTGTTTTCTGCTTTTTTACTGTAATTTAGTGAAATCAGGTAATTTAGAACAGTTTTGCAGGAATAATAATTTATCGCTCTCAATATTTCAGCAAAGTTGAAACTGCATTATTCGAGTTTCTTGTGTATGTATTTTCAACAGTTAGCATTGATTGAAAATTTGAAATATCATTATTCAAACATGTTCTTCCTTCATATTTATTATGCATATATGCGATTTTGCCCCAATCAATACACAGAAGGATTTATTGCCTCTGATGTTGAAGGTACTTTCCTTCTCTCGTTTTGTTATTATTGTAAATATAAATATATATGTTCTGGTGATGTTACTCTATTTCAGGCACAGGATTTGTGTCTAAATATGGAGTACATGGAGTGTATGCATGTTAACCGGTATGTACTCTATACTCAGAAGTTATTAACAGTTAATGTTAGTGTGTTACCTTTATAATTGCGTGTTTAAATTATTCACACGTGCGTTAACTTTGAGCCATTTTCGAGGCAATCACGTGTGTCATCATGTATTGATGACCTTGTATTTTTGTTATAAAAAGTTGAAATATAGATTTATCTCTGAATCACTTTCTATTAGGAATTTAGGGTTCGGGCCATAGTTGTCAATAGCGAATAGCAGTCGATAGCGACAAGCTACCAATATGCTACGTAGCGATAACGACAAAATAGCGCCTGCTATTTCATGTTTAGCCAAAATAGAGAAATAAAAAAAATACATGTTATTGAGCAGTGGAGATGAGGAAAATACAGAAAAATACATGTTATAAGACCAAGCCTGAGGTATCGAGCAGCGGGGATGAGAAAAAAATAAAATATAAATAAAAATGTCGTTATTTGATATACTATATAGCAACATATGACCTATACGCTACGTAGCGTGCTATAGCTACTATTGACAACTATGGTTAAGGCTTTCATGTGTAAACGCAATTGACTTATTTTTTCTTCACCATCGTGAGAAGCCTTCACCGGAAAACTCATGGGCCCCACGATACCCTGCCAACCAATGGTTGTTTGACATAAAACCATAGTCTGTGACTCGGTTAATTGTTAATACCCTAAACATAATGTGTCAAGACGTGTTTGGTCTTTGGTGAAGAAATGTTGTCATTGTTGGATATGCACAAATTCTGCATATCAGTTTTTCTGCTTATCCATTTTTTTTGTTTGATTCACATTATAAAAGAAACCAATCTGCTTTATATATCGATGGTTGCGTTGTACTTGGTCTTAACTAGAGAGGGTCAGGTGGGTTGTTTAATTTGTCAAAATGGGTCATTTTTAGTACGGGCTGCATTGACCTGCAGATATTGTCTTTTGTTATTAGTAGCTTGGTTTTAAATTGTGTGATGCTCTCCGATGCGTTTAGTCCAAAAATCTGATGTGCAATGCTCGATGCGAGCGCATCACGTATGTAATGCGTTCTTTATAAAAAAATGTTTAGAAATTATTTATACTTAAAAACTTGTAAAAACATACTTAAAGTAAAACAAATGACGTATTTAGAAGATAAGAGTTGTGCTTTTTGGTAAAATCAAGCATACTAAGATGTTAATTATGGAAAAAACCGAACACAGTTCATAAAATCTGGAAAAAAGCATAAGAAACAATGTTGCGTGCATCAGAGCGCATTATGCAAAATGCGTGCAATATTCTTGCATCACGTAAACGCATCACATCAGCTGTTACGATGCGCTCTCCTCAGCTCATCACGCATTATGCGCGCATTTTAAAAGCAAGATTAGTAGTTTGTAAATGTTACTTTTATTAGAATAATATGAAGGGTGTTTGGCATTGCATTTTGATTCTTGTTATTAGTCTGTTTGGGGTCTAATAGATAGTTATGCAACACAAGTAACCATTTGATTAATCGATAATAAGAGTCGTACATGTAAATTTATTAGAATTTGCCACACTCTTTAAACCCCCTCAAATAGTAAAAGCGTAATATCGCATATTCACATAATCATTTTCAAAACGTGATGTCAAACACGCCCTAGATCTTCAAATGGAAACGGTTTAAGACTACTCGATCCACTCCCATGTAGCTTAACCTTTATGTGCATCTTGAAACATGCTTATTCAATTACTATTTTTTTTCTTCTTTCTGATGTATAGGTTGATGTGCATCTTGGAAAAAAAACAAAACTATATTTACAAAAAAAAACGACTTTGCTATTGTGATGCACGATGCTAGTCCCTGCGAGTCACAATAGCCGGACCCCTAGACATATCAAAATCATAGTAATTATACCAACAAACTTTCATATTTTGTTGCAGGATAGTAAGGTGACACCGGTTTTGACTTCGTTAAGCATGGTCAATGGAGAAAGGTGATGAACAAGTATTGTTGTGCCAAACAAAGATCTTCCAAAATGGTCTTGGTTTAAGCTTTCGACGGTTGTTTGATGATAACTCTAGTTCTGTTTCGTGAAGCATCTGCCACATTACTTGTACATCCTCGTACCCGCATGTTTCAATGTCGTCGTGTAGCTTCAAAAGCCCGCCACCTTTCGAAAACAAGAAAAAAAACATCAGGTTAGTACATAGTTATTAAAAAACATCAATATGAATAAAATAATATGTTGCCCGTTCAAAAAAAGTACATAGCTATTAAAAGCCCTCGCTTCATGCGCCTAGGCGCATTTTCCAGGCGAGGCCCATTAATTGCGCTTCTAGTTTGTAGGAGCTCGCTTCAGCGCTCCAGGTGCACTAAATACTGATATTTTATTATTATTATTATATTATTATTATTATTATTATATTATTATTATTATTATTATTATTATTTAATGCAAAATATTGATCTTCTCCACAATATAAGCTTCCACAATACCAATTGAAGCAACTTTCATCCAGATTTCTGATCTAGTTTAGAACCTTCTAAGTTTTGGAATTACATTTGAATCTTCAGGATTTTAGAACTTTTGGTACTAATTTGATGATATTAAATGTTATATAATAGCTTTTCTTTTGAAGAATGGTATTATGCTAATACATAATATATTTTAGTTTTAATTTTTTTCTTTTAAATGCGCGTTTTTAACTCATCCATTCGCTTGCCTGTGTGCCTAGCGCCTTTGATAACTATGGGTGAGTAATAATCGTTCAAAGTCGGTGGTATGATTAGTATATTATACCTCGAAAGAGTAATAACATACGGGATTAATAATCGTTCAAAGTAAGTGGTATTTTCGATTTGTATTTAGAAATTACTCGATTTGGGTTGTGTTTTACTAAAAGTTAAAAAAAATGTTGAGATAGTTATGATCTTATCCTTCGGACAGCGAACAATAGACAATTTTAATAAGCAATCTTAAAACATTCCCTATATGGCTCGACACTCTTAAGTCTTAACATGCTTTATTTGTTGCCGTAAGGTTAATGTCCTAAGTTGTTGGTCCAGTAGTCAAAAGGCCTACCCTCTCTAGTGGAGATGCAGGTTCGATTTCCGCTTGAGCCATTTTCGAGGGACATCCCGAGCAGGGTGGGTTTACACGTGAGATTCTTTGACGTTCAAAAAAAATTTCATGTTATTAAGAAGACGAACTGAGATTTGTTTTTTTGTTTTATCACGTATACGGTAAGGTTATACTGTATAGTAAGATATTGTGCATTATAATCTTAAAATAAAGATGAGATAAATATAGTACAAAGTTATAGAATAAATATGAGTTAAAGATCACTAGCATCAGCATCATTCAGTTTGGTTATTAGTTTTTTTAAGATTTTATACTAATATTAATATATTAATATATTGTTTTATAAAAGCATTTTTATATATTTACAATTCAAATTTGCTTATTGACACTGGATTGTTTGGTTATTAGTTTGTTTAGATTTTATACTAATATTAATATATTAATGTATTGTTTCATAAAAGCGTTTTTATATATTTACAATTCAAATTTGCTTATTGACACTGGATTGGTTTGAAAATCATAAATTCGAATTCGATTTGAAAACCGAGATGAGAGTTTGGTTTAGATGTTAATCACAACAATTTCTTGACGTCAGCAATTTCAATTTCTCGACGCCAAGGAACCGAAGTTTTATTCTCGATAGAATTAGATTGTTTATCTAAAAAGGGGTTGTAGCGCAACTTTTTGCTCGTTTACCTGCCATTCTTATATAATTTTTCTATCGTTGATTGATGTTAATCCGATTCAAAAGTTTTAGAACCATTTTATTCGAATATTCAGCTTTTCCATATACAATTCAATGATCAACACTTTACTTACAAGTAGCCAAATCAATAGTGAATCCTAAGTGGGAATCTTTTTTGAATATTTAATGGATAAGAAAACTATTAAAAAAGGAAACACCACCCCCCCCCCCCCCCCCCCAAATAAAAAACAATAATCTTTTACTTGTCTTGATTGTCTATTGGAATAAACGTATAATTCCCCTTTGGAAAAACGTGGTCTTTCTCAATCAAATATGACCCATTAATCTTACAACTTTTATCCATTATAAAACTTGAGTTTAGTAACCATATCGATAATTGAACCGGTCGTCTTAACACTGTATTGGATAAACGGTCTCAAAAAACCATAACGATGATTAAACCGGTCGTCTTTACAATGTATTGGTTAAAACGGTCTAAAAAACCAGATGACATAATAATTTAAAACTACAACTACTTCACTTTTTCTTATCTACACTTGAAATATAAATAAAATAAGAAGAAAAATAACCAAATATGGAGGTTGAAGTAGTGAATGAAACAAGTTCAAACGGTAGAGACGGTTCAAATAGACTGGTCTTATTGTAGATCAGGGGCGGATATAGAGTGTAACACGAGATAATCCACGTTGCCCCATGACGCTCCTATAGTGTAAATTTTGAAAAAAAAAATTGACGTTTTTTTTCCGATTTCGTTACCCCTTTAAAAAAATTTGAAACATCGTCCATTTAATGATGATTTTTTAGATTCGTCAATGTTGGATTCCCATTCCAACCAAACCCACTTATTCTAAAATAGTGTTTATGAAATATAATCATTTCAACATCATGATTCATGAAGTTGAGAAACATTAATATCATACAATACGAGGGAGTGTAAACGAGCCAAGCAGCTTGTAAGCTACTCAAAAACGACTCGTTAAAAACTTGAATCAAGCCGAGCTTAAACGAACCCGGGCTAAAAATAAAATTGTTTAGTAAAATAAGCCTGAGTCCAAGCTTTATTATCAAGCTTGAGCTAGCCTGCAAGACTAAACAAGCCTTTTTTTCGTATAATTCGTATATAATATATAGTTGCATTATAACTATTATCATATGTGAAATCTTTTATCCAAGTAATATATTAATTTTTATATACAAATATTATAATTAAATATTATACATATATATATTTATAAATACATAACTAATAAATGAATAATAAATGTTTAGTCTTGCAAATTGAAGTTGGTGAGGTGGTTTTAATGGTAAAGTTTTTGAAGTTAAAACTTCCTTTGTAGGTCAAGGGTTCGAGCTAGAAACGCCTTTAAAAAAAAGTCTTGTGAGTTGAAGCGATACTACCGTTGTTTCGCGACTTAACACGGGCAGTCACCGCAAGCCAAACACGTCTAACCGGAAACACCATCTTTTGCAGCCAACTCATCAGCCTCCGCTTCCGATTCCGTTTCTTTCGCCTCCGTCTGAGTTGACTCGGTACAATACTCCTTAACCAGGCCAGTACTAGTCCCTTTATTCGTCTCTCTCCCGAAAGAGAGAGAGAGTGTGTGTAAGAGAGAGAGATTGTTTGAAACTGATTTTTGGTGTTTTATACCGGTATTTCACCAAGAGAGAAGAGTGTGTGTGAAGGGAACCCTATATATATATATAGATATATAAGAGTGGCTTTAAGTGTTTAATAACTATGGTTTGAAAGGGTACAAACTACAAACGTACAAGTGGTACAAGTATTGAAGCACAATGTACAAGTGTTATTGCGTGACGGGTATATGGCCGGTTTCGCTATTTATTATTGGGACTAAAGGATGAATGACTTTAATTTGTAACCTCACCCTCACGTAACTAAATTATAGATCATTAATTATGTAATAAGTACTCTTATTTATTTATTTATCCAAGACACGTGGTTAAATTAATGAATTATTAAAGTTAATAACAAAAAAGTTTAATGAATTAAGTTGTATTGTGATTCAAATAAAAAAACATATTAGCTAATGACGTGGCCATGACATTATAGTCTAGTGGCATCTTGGAAGTGAGATAAGGCTTACGGACCATTAGGTCATGAGTTTGATTCTCATAAAGAGGTTTTCCCAGATTTATTGGGTTTCATCCTGAATTTGTGTATAGGTATTATTGCCTAGTGGAGATGGATATGATCGGGTGGTTCTGCTAGTGGCACGACTGTCAGTGATCCAAATTTGTCGTTAAAAAAGAAGTTAGTGACGTGATACATGTCATATGTTCAATACAAAATTATTTTTTTTATAAAAAGCGTTACGAGAAGCATATTATAGTTGTACTTTGACCATCTATTATGCAAACTCTTAAAAACATCTATAAACGCGTTGATACATCAAATTTTCACGTTTACAAAATCTCACGTTCTACGTTATCACCACTTTTTACATCTATTTCCAATGGTCAAGATTTGTGTTGTACTAAATCAAACTAGTTTACACTATCGTTATGTAATCTTGTCTAATATAAATATATTTACAATACAAGTATTGATTACATAGAGATGATGTCAATTAAAGATTTTTTCAAATTTTTATTTGATTCTAGATTAGGGTAGCACGTTCTTTGATAGTACTAACTTCCTTACCAGTAAGAAATTTATCATCGGCAACATGTTACAACCAATAACTTGATGGTCATTATTACATAATACCAACATCATCTCATTGTTAATGCTAACCCTTTAACCTTTAATAGTAACTTACTTGGTAAGTTCACCTTTGTTATAAAGTTTCAAAACGTTAACTAAGTTCTTTAACATCAATTCTAGTTCCAAAATCATGTTATTTCAAATGATACGTCTTAAAATTTGACTTCTTACGTTCACAACCACTTATGTCAAACTATCTCAAGTAAAACATATTTACATTTTTTTATTAATGTTTTACTTAAATTATTATTTTATTGTGTTATTTTTGTCCCTGTCATTTTCAAAACATATCAGTTTCATTCAGTTTTTTAACCTATGCTAAAATAAGTCAATTAAATAAGTGGTAAACTAGTCATTTCCTTACATATATGTTTTATTTTTTCATTTTTTCATTGAATAAATTGACATTTTACTCCTAAGCTTTGGTGAATATGTAACTTTAGTCCGATTTTTTTGTATGATTTTCGTCCTTATTTTTTCAAAACATGCCAATTTCATCTAATTTCCCATCGACCCCTAATTTTCACATAATTTTTCAAAGTGGGATGTATCTCGTAACACTGCGGCGTATGCAGTGGTGCCACGTGTGGATGATGAGGTGGAACATGAGATGTGTCGAGGTGGAATCTGTTGGCATGGTGTCGCCAACATCACACCTCCGTCACTATTGAAACCATCCCCAAACCCCTTTTCATGTCACTGTTGAAACCGACCCTCTTCTTTTCTCGGTTGTCTCCAGCCTACGGTGAGATTGGTGGTAGTCCCATTTGTGTCATCATCTGCTTAACAACCTTTCAAACGAGGGTATTCTTGATTAGGTGTGAACATCGGTGGTTGCGGTGACATTAACAGTGGTATTGGTGTTTAAATAGGCAAACCTTAAGGTCTTGGTAGATGAAGATCGAATTCAGAAGGGGTTGCAACTGGCGAGTTGGATGAAACTGACCTGTTTTGAAAAAGTCAATGACGAAAATCGCACGAATTTTTTTTTGGACTAAAGTGGTATAGTTCACTAAACCTTAAGAACGAAATGACAATTTACTCGGTGAAAAAATGAAAAATAAAAAGTATATATGAAATAACCAGCTTACCCCTCATTTAACTAACTTTTTTTAACGATGGTTAAAAATATGGATGAAACCGTCATGTTTTGAAAATGTCCAAGAGAAAAATCGTATAATTAAAAGAATTGAACTAAAGTAGCATATTTAATCAAATCTCAAGGACGAAAATAACAGTATACTCTTCGAGATATTTGGCACAATGTTACAATATGTAAGACTTAAGCCATGTGAGAGGGACGAACAAAATCACAACACATGTGCTCATTGTGTAAAATTACCCTAATGGTGACTAACATACAGACATTACACTCTGGAGTCACCATCATACATATTTTTACCAAATGAGTACACCTAACCTATGATGATCTATTGTATCAACCTTACAAAACCAAGTTTGGTCACTAAAACTTAAAGTCATTAAAAGCAACTTCAACTTTGCAAAATATCATGGAACATGACACATGATGCACCTAACCCTAGTCCGCCCAATGTGGCTAGCATTGGTGGTTCGTGTCTCCTTGTGTTTGGTCTTTGAAGAGAAACGTTCAACGTTTATAGTACAAAGTACAACTCTTTGATGCAGGAGTAGCAGGATTGTTAAAAGAAAGAGTAAAAGGGCAAATTGAAAACGAAGGATCACAAGTTCACAACTCACAATGTCACATCGGCCAAAATATTATTTAGAAACTTGTATTAAAGTCAAAAGCTACAACTTGTTTTACTTTCACTTGAATATAATATTTAGTTTCCTATTTTATAATTAAACTACAACGAGTACTACTTGTTGTAAACGAGCTGAGCGTTAAACAAACAGTTTGTTAACCGTTTGCCAGGAAATTCATTTATGTTTGTTCGTTTAATAAATGAACGGACACGAACAAGAAATTCCGTTCGTTAATTAAGTTAAACGAACATGAACAGAGGTTGCGTTTGTCCGTTTATGTTCATAAACGTTCGGTAATGTGTTCATTTATTTTTGCTCGTTTTTAGTTTTTAAAAATTTGAAACTCAAGTTATACTATATGTCTCCTCTAACATCCTTCTAACTTCTAAATTTTGTGTTAATCATGTTTCTGATAATTACGTCAACTGTGTTCGGATGATTATATTAAGTGTTTATTTATTTTTGATGGATTCTTCGTAAGTTTTTTGATAAAAAATGCATATTTTATTCTTAAATTAATATGTGTTCATGCGTATTCATTTGTGTTCATAAACGTTGTTTGTGTTCATTTATGTTCATGAACATTTGTTTTGAGTTCATTTGCGTTAGATAAGTGTTCGTGCAAAGCATGAACACGTTCATTTCCTTAATGAACAAACTCGAACAAGAACTCTAGTTCGATAAGTGTTTGTGAACGGTTCATGAAGATGCTCATTCCTTAAAGAACAAACATGACTAAAGCCTTGTTCGTGTTCGTTTATGACCCTATTAAAGTTATGAGACTTCTATTTTTCGACTTTTAAAAGTTGAATTTGGTGACTGAATTAAACATAAATAAAGCATAAACCTAACTCTTTAATTGGTATATAACATAATCAAACAAAATGTTAATACGAAAACAACTTAATTAAAGTTAGTTAGGACCGTTACTTTAGTTCATAGCCAAAATAAAGATCTTGTTTTAAGTTCAAACCATAAATGAAATCGTCGGTTATGGGGTAACGTCAACCAAACGGTTAGGCTTAATCGGCTTTAGTTGATTTCAAGTATTTAGTTCGGTCATGAATCGCTTAACCACCTTTTTGGATGATGAGTGCCGGTATAATCCAAACCAAACTGCAAAAGTTAGTTTTAATAAAAAAAGCTTTTACGATATTAACCAACCAGTTTTCTACTAACCGGTTCAGTTTATTCGGTTAGTTTGTCAGTTTTCAGTACAGTTAATTTTAGTTATTAACCAAAACCAAATTTTGGGCTAAATTTTTGCTGCGAAATACATGAAATGAAGTTATAAAACATGAAATGTATAAAGCTATAAAATATATGAAAACACAAATTGTTCGGTTAATTCGGTTAACAGGGGGAACAATAAAAACCGATTAACGATTTTCGGTTCAGTTTTCTATTAATTTATTTTCGGTTTCATCAGTTGGTTTGGTTTCAATTAACGGTACCGTTATTGCTTATTACTCAACCCATTGAAGATATACAATCAACAGATAACAAACAATAAACATTCTACTGATAATTTAAAAAACTAAAAGTAACAATACAACAATAAAAATAGGACAAAGATAATAAGCAAACATTAAATGCTAATAGTTTGGTTATTTCGGTTAATCCAAGCTTTTTTTATATATTTCGATATATTCGATATTATTATAGTCATAAAGTTCTTTGAATAACTAGGAAATTACAAAATAGCTGTAGGTAAGCAGTCAATAAGTTGTGCTGCAACCCTTTTTGAATCGAAAACCGATCCTACTGGAAACAAAGCTCTGGTTCTTCAGCATCGAGAAATTGTTGTGCACGACTATTTTCACACTCTAGATTTTTAATTTTCTTTTTTTTCAAACTTATCTACTTTGAAAAAGAAACTTTAACGATCTCTTATTTGAATATAATTAAGTACACTTATTATCTACGTAGTTAAATGTTATTAGTATTATTATTATCTTTTATTTGAATGAATGTGGAGGGAGGCCAAGGTGTCGGTAACGATGTCATCGGTAGGGCTGTAAACGAACACGAACGAGGTCACGTTTGTGTTCGTTAAGAAAATTAACATGTTCGTGAACTGTTCATGAACGCATACCGAACATAAGTTTATGTTCGTGTTCGTTCGTTAAGAAATTCAGTTGTTTACGAACAATTCGTGAACACTTGTCTCGAACACAGACGAACGCAAGCAAATAGAAACGAACCCAAACGGACGTTTAACTAGAAAATAAAAAAATATAAAAACATTGTTATCCTTATACGTTAGATATAAGTAGTTAAATACAACCATTAAATGATAAATTAAAACACAAGAAGCTTACTACACCACCAAACGATGAATCAAGTCTAACTAACCTACACATAATTATCCCAAAAATGTCTTAGAACGTTCAAATTTTAGCTAAATTAGAAAAAATAGGGTTTCAAGTTTTCAATATGTTTAAATAAAAGGTTTATCATTTATTATATTATTAATATAATCAAACGAACATAAACGAACGTATCAAACATCTTACCGAACATAAACGAACGTATCAAACATCTTACCGAACATTCACGAACGTTACCGAACGTTCACGAACGCAGTCGAACGAACGAGACCTGTGGTCGTGTTCATTTGCTAAGCTAACCGAACGAAATTTTTTGTTCGTGTTCGTTCGTTAAGCTAAAGGAACGAACATAAACGAACTTCCCGTCGAACAGTTCACAAACTATTCGCTGAAGTTCGTTTACAGTCCTAGTCGTCGGTGTAGTATGGAAGTGAAAATGATGTCTCACCCGACACATTTTTTTTTCTTTTATTTTTTTGTGACGTCTATTTTTTGAAAGATTTATTCCAATTTTGTCTTTTTTTTCATGACTCCACGTCTTTTGGGCCACGTCACCAAACTTATTTTTAAATAAGTGTAGTTACTATCATTATCAATACAATAATTTTTGAACGTTTTGAATAATGTTTTTAATATAAAAAAATAAATAGTGTCAGGCAGCTGGGCCTGGCACTCTCCCATTGGACCAGCCGTTTATTATTTGTTTACGTTGTAAAATTACGGGTTTGCCCCGGGATAGTGCCAGGCAGCTGGCATGGCACTCCCCCATTGGACCAAACGTTTATTATTTGTTTATGCTGTAAAATTACGGGTTTGCCCCCACTTTCAAATTACGATTTTGCCCCCTGCTCAAAATAAAATTACGCTTTTGGCCCCAGCCAAAAATTACGATTTTGCCCACGACTTGAAAAAAAAAGGAATAGTGCCAGGCAGCTGGCCTGGCACTCCCCCATTGGACCAGCCGTTTATTATTTGTTTACGCTGTAAAATTACGGGTTTGCCCTCGGAATAGTACCAGGCAGCGGGCATGGCACTCCCCCATTGGACCAACCGTTTATTATTTGTTTACGCAGTAAAATTACAGTTTGGCCCCACTTTAAAATTACGATTTTGCCCCCTGCTCAAAATAAAATTACGCTTTTGGCCCCAGCAAAAAATTACGATTTTGACCACGACTTGAAATTACAATTTCGTCCTCAGCTCAAAATTACGTTTTCATCCCTGTTCAAATGAAAAAAAAGTATGTTCTCGCCCCCACCTTAAAATTACGATATTTCCCCGTTAAAAAAATTATGATTTTGGCCTCAGTTAAAAATTACGTTTTTGCCGCTGTGCAAAATAAAATAACGCTTTTGGCTCCAACTCAAAATTACGATTATGCCCTCTGTTCAAATAAAAATATGGTTTTGTCTCCCGCCTAAAATTACGGTTATGCCTTTAGTTTAAATTTATATTAGTGTGTTGCCCTAAGTTCAAAATACGAATTCGCCCTTGCGCAGATTTACACCTTTGCCCCTGGTTTCAATTTCCAGTATTGGCATCAAACAATAAAAGTGTTATGTTTTTATTGGTTTGCTCGATTTAATTGTTTTCCGTGTCAATGAGCTGCCTAACACTCGCTCATTATTCGGCCACCGCCCCGCAACGCGGGCGGGGCATCTAACTGGTTTATAAATTATTGATGGGTCTATTTTTGTTTATTCGAATACGGTTGATTGATTTGAATTTTGATATTATGGAAGTTTTTTCAAATTTGAAAATTCAATCAGATTAAAAAAGGTTCAATTTTCTGGGGTTATTAATTTTATTGCTCCTAACTATTAGGTATTGATCGTTGTCATTCTCAACTATCACTTTGATTTTTATCACTCCCGACTTGACACTTTGAGTGTTGTATCACTCCAGTTGAGTGGTTTTTTGCTCCCCGTTTGTCATTTAGGAGCAGATTCACATACAGTCATTAGTAATTCACAAAGTGTTAGTCTAATATCACCAATAACACAAGTCAAACACTAAGAAATGTTCACCTGCGGAGTGACACAACACACAAAGTGTTAAGTTGAGAGTGGTGGGAGTCAAAGTGATCGTTGGGAGTGACAACGGCCAGTACCCAATAGTTGGAAGTGATAAAATCCAATAACTCATTTCCAGCTGAATCGGATAAATTGGATAAAGAGAAATACTTAAAAACGAATAATATGTATATAATAAAAATATAGTGTAAAGTACAGAGATGTCGGATGGTTCTCGTGGTTTACCAAAATTTTAGACTTAGTTTCAAACGTTTCAAAAGTACACAGATGATTTATGCGGTTTGCATTTTGTAACACATTTCGTCACCAGCCGACAAATTTAAAGGTTTTTAACATGTCTAAGTTATGAACTAAATGCGTTACAAAGTGCAAACCAATGGACTATCTGTTTGCTTTACTCTAAAAATATATGTATTTATTTATAACCTACTAGGCTACCATTATAGGACTATGTATTACACACAATTGTAAAATAGAAACGATATAATTATATAATCTGTAAAAAAATATCTTATCATTGACGTATTTTTATTATCATATGATATTTCACATAACAAAAATGAACTTATCACGAAAACTTGCCTTATTATAATTAGTAACACTCTAATAGTCCATATATTATATATGTTGAATATTAAAAAATATGTAATACACAAATATATTTACTCTTTATATGACTGAAGTTACATATTATATTACATATAATGAAGTATATAAATAATATTACTTTCATTATTGTGTATCTTTTAAGTTTAGCTTTTATTTAAAGTAAATGAACATAATTTTATTGGTATGCCATAAATTAGATTTCTTATTCTTATTAATAATTGTTACGTGGATTTTTAGTTATTATCAAATTATGATCTAAATTAACGGTTTACATATGACAAATAAAATATTTCATAATTAATAATTAATCTATTATGACACAAATGGGTAAAAAAAACTTAACAATATCAAAATAGGATTAAGGTACTATTTCTTACTGTATAAAACATTTATTTATATAGCTTTATTGGGGGTTTTGGTGAGGTGAAATATGGTCGTGACACATATCCAACTTTGTATTCATTTATTAAATTGTAGATATGTGTATATAAAGTTAGAATTTGAACTCCAGGTTGAATGTAAAAGACATAAGTTCGAACTTGATTAAATGGATTTTGGATTGTAACCCGATCGAAAACTTGAAAAGTGAAAATTCGAATTCGGTTCTGATATAACTTTGGTTTTGAGTACAATTAGAATAATAAACACCCCTAGTTAGCGGAAAGTATATTGATATGGGTTTGAAAGAGACCCGTTCATTACGAATGAAAGCAAAAATATATTTTTCTTATAAATACAAAGAAAATTAATTATATATTAAGGCATTTGGAGTAGACTAAGCACTCGTTTTTCTTTCAAAAAGTGGAGTAACAAATATATTTGTACAAGCCAATAGTTTATGAAAGTCGTTCTTGCAAAAGACGTACATACGTTTTCATGTACAAACATCAACATAGGTCTATTTTCTTTATCGCTTCGTCTAACTTCATCTAAGGATACATATCACACATAGTACTAGTTATAAACTATGTGACTTCCAATGGTTTATTAGTGAGATCACAATGATATATAGTATTTAGCAAAAGTAGATAATATATAAAAGAATTACAAATAAAATGATGTACATTATTTGCATAAATATCACATAAACTATGAGCCCAAGCTATGTTAGTTTTATTAACTATACAATCCAAAACGGAGTCATTCACCTTAAAAGTTGTTCACTTTTGGTCAGGCTGTGACGTCAGGCGATGTGATGTAATCAGGAGTAGTCTGGGTTATCTCTCGTTGTTGGTAGAGTTTAAAATTAGTGCAAACACTTCTTTTTCTTCTCCATTTTCTGTACCGTATACCCCCTTAACAAATATTAGGATACTCTAAGTCCAAAAAAATATAATTAGGATATCCCTAAATTTTCTTCTAAAAAAGGGTTAAAGAAGGAACCCTGTCCCTGTTACCCCCATAGGATTCCCATCATCCCACCCCACAAGGATTATGATGCCGGCAAATTACCTCTGCACACCATCCACATGATCTGGGCACCACAAGGGTCGAACCTGCGCCACTACAGCTTCACATGTGGGCAATGAACTTCATTGGTAGCGGGTAACACTGGGCTATAAGTTCATTGGTCCAAATTTTCTTCTAGATTCGCCATTGTCTTTGATGTACCATTTGCTAGACCCAAACATTAAACGGGTATCGATTAATGTGTAAGTCTTTGTACTTGATTATATAATTTATATCCAACATCAAGAGTTAGCTTCATCAAAATAGAAGTTAAAGTCCCATTTTGTACTTTCATTAGTTGAAGACTCTTTCTAGATCTCACATCCATTAAAGTGATCCAAAACCGATATCTAACTCTCTCGCTATTATTCGAGAGCTGGTCACTAAGCGAGATTTGCTCAAATTGAGGTGGTATAATGCTCTAAACTAAAGATATTACTTAAGTTGTAGTTGTACACATAAAATTTGATAAAAGATAAAGATTTGCTCATGTTGAGAAGATTAGTTATTGTATTGCTTACTATATGAAAATCAAGATCTAAATATAAATTTAGACTTAGGGGCTGCTTGTTTTAGCTCTTAATGTGTTCTTAATGATTTAGACATCTTGCTGGTTCAATACTTAATGGTTCAAACTGTTGGTTTTGTGAATGGCTCAAACCTTTGAATGATTAAGCATTATATTGAGTTTGTATGATTAAGACCTCTTATCTGAATTGGTTAGACATTTGCCTCTGAATGGTTAAGCATTACTTGCTCTTAATGGTTCGAACCTCTTACTGATTCAGCACTTACCTATTCAGAAGTTACCAAACAACCCCTTATTTTAAGCGTTACTAAATACTTAAGTAGATCTACATTAATTTAAAATATCTCTAGTACTCAAAGCTAGACCTTTCATTAATAATCTAAAAGGGTCTTCTCTGTGTGAGATTGTGTGTATATAATTCCTATCGTAATTGAGTGAATCTTGAGTAACTTAGAGTAACTTAGAGCATTCACATCTTACCAATAAAAATATGTGATAAGGGATTTTTATATTAAAGAGTATAAAAAGTGGTTATGAGTGGATGAGAGAGAAAATATTACTATTCATCTGTATATTTTTTTGGGGAGGAGACTGTTCACCCTCTATAATTTTTTAATATATTTTGAAAGTGGTTGTGAGTGGAAGTGAGAGAAAAGGTAATGATAAAAATATAAGAAATTATTATTTAATTAAAAGAAGAGAGAAAAGATAGTTGTTTTTAGTCTAATTATAGAGTAAAAATTGATAGATAGGATGTGAATGCTCCTAACAATCTCATGACTCAAGAGTGTGTTCTCTGAGATTTCTTGTTTACATTTTGTTGCTAACAATTCTTAATACCAAGGAGAATTATGGTTACCTAATAATATCTTTGTACATCTTAGCATGATCTCTACTTTTATATTTGTACATTTGAGATCAACACTATCGACTTATTCAAGCACGTATGCCAATTAGTGTGATAATGTGAGTACCACAAGATAATTTGTTCTCACGTGTGTGTGAATCTTAAAGAACATACAAAACCTAAATTGATTTTGACAGAGGCGATAGAGGAGATGGTGGCCCGATCAGATGGTGATGTTAATGGTAGCGGAGATGATGATGTCAAATTCGCAGATATCAAATTGATAGATTTTGTGGTTATGTGAGTTTCGACTAAATAAACGTTTACATTATTAACATGGATCAGTTATATAGAATAACGAGGATAACAATGGCAACACCTACGGTTAAAAAAACAAATATAAACAACACGTTTGATATTTCAGAATAAATACATCATAACCTGCACTATGCAAGATTTGAACTCTCAATGTAGAGTACACCACTTACCAGCGAGCTGAAATAAGTGTTTTAAAAACCGGTTTTTGAATCAAACCAGATTAGGCTAAAAACTGGTTCAACCGGGTTGACTAGCTAACACTATAATTTCATAAAGTACAACATTAACTCAAAAAATAATCCAAAAATGCATGATCACATATTAAAGATGATCCAAAAGTATCCGAAAGATAATCGAAAATCATAGAATTTTCCAACAAGCTTTTTAAAGAAAGTGTACGATATGATTAAGACATTTGAGTGTTGAATGTTAACCCCGACCCGCAGCGGAAATAGGTGATTGGGGCATGATTGGGTTTCATCAAAGCTCATGACATTTATTATAATATTTCATATTTATTATTACAATTTTAAAGAAGATCATTCGATCAAATCATACAAGTACATCATGTTCTATACATCTTTCTAGTCTTCATTATTTTTCTTCTAAGGCAATTTCCTATGTGTTCCTTGCTTCATCCTGTTCACCTGTATCATGTGTAAAAATGGTTTTTGGATCAACAAAAAGTTGGCGAGTGAACCTTGTTAGAAAACATTTTTTATTGATTTCTTGTTATATTTAATATGGAAAAATTGTGCAATATATGTGAGCAAACGTAAATAAGCATACAATAACATACAATAACATATGATAACAAACAATAACAAACCACCTTGCATGAATATATGACATGAATGACAATGTATATGATGGCAACGTCACGTTCACGCTCATAGGTAATGGGGAACGGTTCCGCTCATAGGTAATGGGGAATAGACGGCCTATGATGAAATGTATGTGCGATCAAGGCTCAATCAAACGGAGCCGATCGTATGTTTGCAACGCATCGTTCACGCTCATAGGTAATGGGGAACGGCTCACGCTCATAGGTAATGGGGAGCGGCGGCCTATGATAATGTATGTACTGAAAATGATAAATTTAACCTAAACATTAACCACACAAACAGTTGATACATATTGAATACACATTTGATCATGGATATGATGGATGCGTGTTTAAATATTATAAATAATATGACACATGATACACCCCAAAAACGTGATTAAAAACGGGGAATTTTGTAGAGATTCACTCACAGTGGGTGCGTTTCTTGGATTGATGATGAATGCGCACGAATTTGGATTTAACCACGAGAGGAACTAACCTAAATAATAACGAAAAGGTACGGTAAATAAGTGGATTTTATTAACAATTTTTAATAGGATTATTATATTTATTTTTGTGAGTTTAAGGTCATTTTCTAATTTTAAAAATATTATTTTTAGGTATTTTTAATTGATTTTTAAATAAAATAAATAAATAAAAGAAAATAATTTTTTTTGACTTTTTGACCAGTTGACCGTTTGACCGGTTCGGACTTGTGTTTATTTGCACTGAGTGAGGTTCGAACTTGTGACCTCCCGTACGCGTGAACGCAGCTCTACCAACTGAGCTACGCGTCTAACCCGAATAAATTCGCATTTTAATTATATATATATACTAGTTAGAGTATTTCAGAAATTAATTCATTTAAAAAGGGTTTTAACTGATCGAACCGGTGCACATAACAGGTCTCGAACCCGGGACCTGTTGTTTAACGTTGCACACAGTCCACCGCTGGACTGTGTGTCTAACCCGAAATATATTGAAGTTTAATTATACATATACACATACTCGCGCTAACATATTTTGATTTAAACAAAAGGCTTGGATAATTTCAGGGGCGGTGTAACTAACCGGATTCGAACTCGAGACTTCGGCTTCGTGTTGCACACAGCCCGACCAATTGGGCTGTGTGACTAACCCGAAAGATATAAGATTTTTATTATATTTATATATTTACTAGATTATTTTGTTAACTAGTCTTAAAAAGGTTGTGTATAATTGGCGAACCGGATAGCATGTACAGACTCGATTCGGGACCATGGCTTGAAGTCACAGTCCACCACTGGACTGTGTGTCTAACCCGTTTAAAAAATCCGTTTTGAATTAAAATTATACATTAACAGTGCTTCATCTTCTTCATTCGAATAAACAGACCGTTAATCCGATTGTTTCGATTCATTAATCAATTCCTTCATTAAATTGTAAATAACTACACATGAGATTAATAAAATTGAAAGGGATTAGGTGAAAGATATACCGAACAGAGATCCCCTGTTTCTCCGGCGAGATTCCGATGACAGCGGGTTATTCCGGCGACGTGTATCTTGCGGCAGAGGATCTTCAGGAAGTTTGAGGTGAGTGTGGGTGACTTCTGTCGAAGCTCTAGAAGTTCTATTTATAGAGTAAGGCAAAAGAGATGAATTGGGTTCGGTTTTCCGGCGACTTGCAGAGAATTCCGGCGAACACATATAAATTCCGGCAGTAGAGTGTTTGAACAGAAAGCTCTTGTGTGATCGTTTGGTGGACGAGATGTTTCAGTATTTACAGCTCAATGATTTGTAATCGGTTTCTCTTTTAATGTTTTCGATTTCATTCATTTTTTTCTTAAATGTTTTCGGTTATGAAATACTGATTTTCTTTGATTCAGGGTATAATTGATAACCGAAATCGAATTAAACATGATTCAGTAACTGATGCGCGTTCCACTTCCTTTTGAAATCGTAACCGCTAAATCTTTGGGCGGTTTTCTTTTTGGGACCTTCCTTAAGTGAAATGCGTATACATATATTAATAGATCCTGAAATAAACCGAATGAGGCTTGGCAGCCGAACGGTTTATGTGTGTGTGATGGAGGCGGGTGACCCGGCTTTTGGCGCAGGTTCGAATCCCGGCCAAACCCTTTTATTTTTTTATTCATTGATTATTACAAATTTTTAATTATAGATTTTAAGTTATAAAATGTTTATTAATTATGTATCGTTTAGAATTAATTTGGGCGATAAATATACAACGAAAAATTTTAACTGGGTATTCGATTAATAAACGAAGCGGGTTTTGGAAACCCGTTTTTTGACGGATGTTACATTGAATACATCAAATTCATGATCGCATAAAAGATGATATTCACTATTATCGTCATCCTCATCAACTACGGTTCCAACTTAAAAAATAACCAATGGTAGTCTCACATTTTCATATATCTATACTATATTATAATGTAGGAGGGAATGATTCCCAAAAGTAAAGAACTTCTTCCCCTTTATTTATAAATAAACCCCTAAACTGAGGGTAAAGTGGTCTTTTAAACCATAATTATTTTTTAGTCCCTCAATCTATTACATTTAAATCCTTGACATTTAACATAATATGGGTAATAAGTTACACTCCCCCCTCCCTCTTTAATTCTTTAACGTATTCCTGCGATATCTTACAACCCGAAATGTTTTAAAAAATCCGAAGGTACCATGACGATCGGCACATTTTTTTAAACGTTTCGATAGTTGTCTTTTTTAGTTTCGCCGTGCGTTCATAAAGTACAAATAGCCGATGCGTAAATGTACAATTGATTAAAGGCAACATTTGTCTTTTACCCAAGCCCGCTTTGACCATTACCTAGCTACCGTGCATTAACAAACTGACTATGTACAAGTTTTTTGTTTTGAACGGCATTAATAAACTATAAAATATTCCCTAATTTTACTAGCCGCAATATTGAAAAGTTACCAGCCGCAATATTGACACGAGACACAAAGTTACCAGCCGCAATATTCCTCCAAGTTTTCTGGTACATGATAATCAAATTAAAATATATTTTAAACACAATTTATTTTTTTAGCCCCTAAACTTATTATTCTTATATCCCTAAGTTTTAACATAATTATAGATAATTAGTCATACTTTCCCTCCTCCTATATAAAATTATAATTCTTTTATTTATTCCTATCATATATTTTAAGCTATGATGTTTTAAAAACATTCGAAGGTATCATAACGACCAGCTTATTTTTTTTGACGTTTCGTTATTAGTTTTAGTCAGTATCAACGTGTGAATTAAAATGTAGAAATAGAAATGACTTGAGTACAAGTATAACATAGTAATTTGACAAAAACTAATAAAATTAAATGTTATAACCCAATTAAGCATGGTGTACAAGTGTTTTTACAATTCACGCTCTACTTTCAAAATTCAAAACCTTTCCCTCTCTCTTTCCCTAAATCTCTACCAGAGAGAATAAGAGGTGTGGAAGCTCATATCAAGTAAGTTTTCATTTTTCTTGACTAATTTAAGTTAGAAATGACTATTGTAAGATGATAGATAGCCAAAAGTATGAAACATATAATCTTCAATCCTTGGAACCCTAATCATTAAGACGAGCTCTATTCCTAAAATCTATTTGGTTCGTTATCATTTAGAACTTCTGATTCTTTCAAAAACCTTATCTCTTATGTACCAATTAAATTATTGTTTTTTAATCGGTTCCACTGGAAAGTTTTTGTTTTAAGTCGTCTTCTTCACAACGCGAGAAGAAAAAGGTAAAACCTTTTGTCTGTAAATCTCTTATGTTCTTCTAAAATTTCTTGAACTTGAACTGTTCTTGGAGCAATTAAGTATTTGGTTGTTTTTATTATAATGGGTGTTCAAAAATATGAATTTCGTCATTTGTGGTTTGATGGTTTGAAATCTGATTAAGCGCCATGTGGGTTTAAAGTTCATTTATTTATTTATTTATTTTTTTTAAGATTTTAAGCTAAATTGTTTTATTTGAATTGTTCTTGAATCAATTGTATATTTGAGGTGATTAATTTCCAGTCAAAGCATGATTATATTTTTACATATGCTTTACTTTTTGTGTGGAATTCAGTCTAATTTATTTGTTTATTTATTCTTAAATTAGGGAAGCTTCACCAGCATTGAGCAAAGTGGAGAGTTTTAGGGTTCACAAAGTTACCGGCGATGGACGCTGTATGTATTGTGCTCTGGTACCACATATATGGCCTAATGATTCTTTGATTTTTATATGTTCAAAAAATAAACAAGAAATGAGATTCAATAAAATAAGATTAGAAAATTGAATTTTATTGTAGGTTATAGGAATGGCTATGAACAAGAGCCTTATCCTTAGCCCCAAAGAAGAAAGAGACAATGCAGGTTCGTTATATGTTGCATACATCGTTTCCGTTTGTGTTAAACTTTACAACTTCTGCCAAAATGGTTTGTGAGAACTCGTGCTGCAGAGGAATTGCGGATGGTAATAAAATAGGTGTTATGCGACAATGCCAAAGAAAGACATCAATACGAAGAAGCGATAAATACAGTTACAGTTGAAGAATCCCTAAAACGGTTAGAATTGTGACCTTTTACTGCACAAGAAACACAACATTTGTGATCTGTTAATAAATTTGTTTAATGTATGCTTGTAGTTACTGTCAACGATTTGCACGACCAGATTTTTGCGAAAGAGAGTCAGAATCTACCTACTTGTTAGTATTTTAATATATATTTTTTACGCCTTCTTTTTCTCTAGCAATAAACAAGAAAGATAATAAACTATGTAGCACGGGGACTCCATTTATGTGGCCGTACCCGTCTCGGGTACTTGTCGGGGACCGAAACACCATGGGTACTCATCGGGGATGTTTCCTAAACGTTTCTAATGTCGGGGACGTATCTGGTAGAAGAATCCAACCCGTTTCCATTTCTTTTTAGGGTTTTAAGCCTTTCAAATTCCACAACAGGCCATTAAATAAATAGACCTCTTATATTCGGTTTCTCTAATCTCTAAACTCTCAAGTCTCATCATCTCTAATTCTCTATCGATTGCCGATCTTTCACTAGATGAACCGGAATTTGAAAATGATTTGATTATTGATAATTAATTACCTTTGGAAGATGTAGTATTTTTGGAATTTGTTTAATATATTTTTACTTTTCTATATTTTTTTATTGTCGTACCCGTATCTTGGAATTTTGAGTTTTGCCCGTTCCTCGTTCCCGTATCGTCCCCGTACCCGTTCCGGTGCTACTTAGATAATAAACTCATCAATGGGGGTACTTTTGCTTATTTTATGTATGCTTTTTTACATCAATCACCGCATACAAATTAAGTTTGGTTTTATCTTCTTAATTAATGTATATTTCTTCTATGTGATGATTTGTTTACATATGGTCCATAGGTACTCTCCAAGTTATGTGGCCAACCGATCGTCGTTTTTATACCTGAGCATGAGGTATTAATCCCTGTTAAAAAGATTCGTTTGGCTAGAGGTGGCAACTTGGGTGAGTCAGATAATGTGTCAAAACTTGCTTGGGTTGAAACGAGTAGATTTTTTCATACATGTCACGTCGGGTTGACCTGTAAGAATCTTTCCTCAAGTTTTATATTTGCTTATAACTTATTAATACGATACCTTAATTACCAAAGCTATATTATAAAAGTACGTGATTTTCAAGTTTCAAGTCTTCAACACATACAACTTATTGTTCAAGAAAAAAACCACACACAACTCATTTCCTTTTTAGCTATTTCTTTTTATTGGCCTGTTTAAGATACAACATGAACATGAATATGGTAGTGAAATAGTGAAATGATATACTTTTCGAGCCAAGTGATTTGTTATGTGGAAGTAATCATTATGACCTTCTTGTATAATTCTACTACATCTAATATTAGCCCAAAAGTTTCTAACTTTTGGTAAGTTTAGAAGCTCTGTAACTTTTGACATTTAATTGATTTTGTTAGAAGTCATTGTTGACTTGGATTGTTGTTTTCATGTCATGAGTTGCTCTGTTACAAGTGAAACAAATCAAAGCTACTGGGTGGCATGGATGTTTTCTCGATTTTTTTTAATCTATACTATATTATAATGTACTACAAATATAAAGAGTATTTTAAGATACCTGAAAAGTTTTTTTAGGTTAATGCTAATCTACAATCCTAAAATGAGGATAAATTAGTTATTCAAACAATAATTAATTTTAATCATCTCATTGTAATTATACTTTAATTCCTTCATCTTTAACTTTACTATAGATAATTAATTAATAGTTACCCTTTATCCCCCTTAAAAAAAAAACTAACCGCGCTTACGGTTTTTAGACGACAATAACTTTTTCATATGATAATATATATTTTTTTAAATTATACCATAAGACAACATTTTAATTTAAAAAATTGATAGGTTACGTGATTAACAATGTCTAGGAGCGAGAAGTAACTGAATTGTTAACCAAAATTAAACCAAAAACAGACAAAAATAAACCGAAATCAACTAAAAACTGAATTAACTGAAGACCGATTAACCGGAAATTAAATTAACCGAACGGAGCTTTCATATTTTCATATATTTATAGCTTTTATAATGTCAGTTCATGTATTTCATATAGTATATGTCCATTTTATGTATTTATTATCCCACTTCATGATTTATACCTCAATTCATTATTTTAGGCAAAATTTTAGCCCGAGCGTTGTTTTGGCTATTAACCAAAATAAAAAGAATCAAACAACAAAACCATCTAATGAATTAACCCGAACTCATTAACCGAAAACCAGTTGGTTAATAAACTAGATTAACCGATGACTTCAGTTCAGGATAATAGTCGAACCGACCAAACCATGCACACTACGATGAAATGGATTAATCGATGACTTCACTTATGACGTGTATCCATCACAATGGTACTACAATAAATATTATACAACAAGGAAACTAATAGAAACAAGAAACAAGTACTGCAATGCATGTTGTTACCCCCGCTGCATCGTACGGGCACCCTACTAGTTGTAAATTAATGGACATTTACTGAACCAAAAAGGATAAGGGGACAAAAAGAAATTAAGGTTATGTTAGTAAAGGTCCATTAGTTTACAATATGTGAAAAGGTGGGACCACTACTGGTTATTTTTTAAGTTGGGACGTTGCCGGCCAACGGCTAATATTGGATTATTAAAATCCATTATTCCTTTTATATATTATGATTATTCATAAGTAAACTTCTTATTAAATATTGTATGAAACGAAAATAGTTATCTGGCCAATGGCTAATAGTTAGGATTATTAGAAACCATTATTCCTATATAAAAATTACATAAAATAAGTAACATATATAATAAAAATAAGTAACAACCCAAACTAAAATAACCCTGGGCCTGTACCGGTATTGCGTTTCAAATCGGTATACCGGATTTTACTGTCGGTACAAACCTTATGCCGTTTCACTTATTTACCGAGATGTTTTGTACCGGATTTACATCTAGAAGCGGTAATACCATTATAACCGACCGATATTTACCGGTTTTGAAAACATTGGTTGGAATAAAGCAGAAAATCCAAATCATAACTAGGTAATAGTGATATAACTACTTATTAACAATTAATGTTACACTCGAATTGCATTGATAAATATACATCGTCCACAAATATTTCTTGGTTCACAATTTTTGAAGATGCTAAATGGATAACATCGGTTACATTGTACATCGTAGTTGATACCGATTAACGAGAGAAAACAAATGCTTTTAACTTTATGCGAGTTAACGTATATGGATCACGTGTGGTTGATGTGCAACATTTCTTTTTAAGGTTTTGTTTTTTTAATATTAATAATGTATTGAATAATATTATAACTTCAAATATAATCTTATAAATATTGTCAAAATAATTAATTTATTAAGTTATAAAAATAACAATTTCCAATCCATTGGCTAAGTTTTTTGTTTGTTTTTAATTAACCAAACGAATTTGAATGTGTATGTTTGTGATTGTCTGTTCAAAACGTTTTTCCCGCGACCGGAGACTAACGACGTTAGCATTCTGTTAGTCAGGGTTCATTGGTGGCCAATATGTCAATAGTTAGGACTGCCATTGGTTATTTTTGAAGTTGAGACTGTTGATGGCCAATGGTAAATAGTTGGGATTATTAAAATCCAATATTACCTAAATTTAAACAGACAATGACACATAAATAAAAGTATTTTATTGTTCATTAAGAGAGCAAGTGTTTTCGTTTTTATTAATATTCTAAAACCAATATGACGGAACACAAATGAAAATATTCTAAACAAACAAACGAATTTGAACCGTGTATGTTTGTGATTGTTCGTTTAAATTTAAACAGACACTAACACATAAATAAAAGTATTTTATTGTTCATTAAGAGAGCAAGCGTTTTCGTTTTTATTAATATTCTAAAACCAATATGACGGAACACAAATGAAAATATTCTAAACATGTATGTTGTGATTGTTCGTTTAAATTTAAACAGACACTAACACATAAATAAAAGTATTTTATGTTCATTAAGAGAGCAAGCGTTTTCGTTTTTATTAATATTCTAAAACCAATATGAAGGAACACAGATGAAAATATTCTAAACAAACAAACGAATGTGAACTATGTATGTTTGTGATTGTTCGTTTAAATTTAAAAAGACATTGACACATAAATAAAAGTATTTTATTCTTCATTAAGAGAGCAAGTGTTTTTCGTTTTTGTTAATATTCTAAAACCAATATGAAGAACATAAATGAAAATATTCTAAAAAAGATAAAGAACACAAATGGACAACCACAAATTTGACATATTAATATAATAATACTTTTAAAAGTAAACAATAATACACAAATTAAACAAACGAATGTCATGGGGTGATCAAAAAATTATTAGTATTAATAATAAACTTATGTGAATGAACATGTATACGAACAAAACAAACCTTAATGAAAGTTTATTAGTTAAAATCAAACGTTTATATATTATTTGATATTTGATATTCCCTTTTAACACATACTTGATTAACGCTACTCAATGGAAGACCTTTATGATCATATGACCTAATAGAGTATGCATTTGTATTTGTTAAATTTACATTATATTATTGGCGCAAAATTGCAACCAAATGTAATAAATGTGATAACTCAAAAGTTGTACTTAGATGATGAATTTGTATTCATGTTAAAATTATCATTTTGTTTGACATGTTAGTTTTTTTTCTTGATCAATTAAAATTGAACATTAGTTTTTCTTTGTATTTTTTAAATAGGGAAAATGTCAGAGAGTAGTAACCAAGTTTCAAAAGTGTATTAATTAGGTTACTTGTATCGTTTTTGTCCGAATTAGATAACTTAACATTCAAATCGAGTCATGTCTTTTTTTCCATGTGTCAAGAGAAAAATTGAGCACAAATGATCGGGTCGGATTATTTTACTATATGAAATTTAATTTAATAAAAATAAAAACACTTTAATTACATTAAAAATTAAAAAAACAAATTAAAATCCACGTCATCACTCGACGTTAGCATCAAATGAAAGGGGAAAATTAACAAAAATCCGCATCACCACGGTTACCTATGAATTTGATGAAAAAACCCTTAATTTAATAAAAAAATGAATATTGAGTGACCTGATTGGAACACTTATGAAATTTAAGTGACCTAATTGAAATACTTAAAACTTATTTCCTATTCTACAAAGTTACCCCTTTTAAATAATGAATAGTCATATATTTTGTCTTTTTAGGATTTCAACCCATGACCTAATGGTTATTAACTTATTAATAGTGTTTAAAAACACTTGTACTAATACAACCCTATCTAGTTAATTTATTATTTCTCTTTATTAGACCTGAACACCTCTAATGGTTCTAATAGCAGAAGAATCACTTTTAGGTTATATGGTTTGGAGCACCCCCCTTTCGCGCACGCATTTGGACAAATTTGATTGTGTCAACAAGGCTAAAAAATGGGGTCCACAACTAGAGCCCTTTAGCGCTAGCCATTGCACTCACAAGAACCCCCTTTGGCGCCCCTTTAGTTCCCCCTTTGGCGCCCACAGGACGCTGTTCATGGCGTTATTGGCTGATGTGTAGGTAGAACGCCATTCCGCACCGGTTAGCCTTAGTACATATTTTGATACATAGTTTTGTCTAGGTTATTTATACACCAAAAGTACACATGGCATAAAATATAAAAAGATATATGAATATATGATTCAAAAATATATAAGATATAATATGTAGTTTTTTTAAATGAATATTCAATAGGTACAATTTTAAGTGACACATTATATGGTTTTTACAGATCTCTATTTTTCTTTGAACAACAACTTTAAATTAACAAAACGGTACTAGCGAATCGCTAGAGCCCAACAAGAGACAAACATTACAAAACAAAATTACACCAATCCTTCCAGTCTAAATTCGAGTAGGGCGATCGATTTCTAATCCAAAGATAACCCAACGCCTTAATATTTTCCTTTAACTTGTTAGTGTTCACCGTCTTGTTTTGAAAAACCACCTCGTTCTAGATTGCCAGATACACCAAGCCGCAATGAAGATGAGCACTTGGATACCCTACCTCTTGTTCAAACTTGCCTTTACATGGTTATGAATCGTCACCAAATCTTTCGTCGAGAAGGCGAAAAGATTAGGAACATTACACTAACCACTTATAAGTTACACTTTTCTACTTAAAATTACTTACGCACAAGTTGATTATATAGGTCCCACAATTCTCTTTCTAAATATATTTATTCAATTTTAATTAAATTCAGGCACATAGATCGTATAATACTAGTTTAAGTAATCATCTTCATAATCATTGTAATGAATTGTGAAATTCATACAAATAATGATTTGTGATTATAAATCACACAAATCCACACATATTAAAATGGATAAGAACCATAAAAGGCATAAAAAGTGCTTTGTAATGGAACTTACCTACCAGCCCACCCACCCACCATGTTATTGCGTGCATAAGCACATTGGTTGGACACAAGAACCACAACATTCTAGCCATGGAAAAGCATAAGTTTCTAACACAAAATCATCACTAAAAACAATTTTAACAATTCATAAACCACTTAAATTGTTATGACTCTTAGATTTCATAAAGGGTCAACACATAGTCATCTTACAAAGCTTTTCCGTATCATTTTTTATAATATGTTGTTTACAAAAGCTTAAACTTTATGTTAATTTAATGAAAATGACACATGTTGCTCCAATATTTAGTTTATAATGTTCTCAAAGCATTTGTTATGGGTCTACAAAGAAACGTAAAGTGCCACATTCATAATGGTCTTGAATAACAAACAAACCTTTCATCATGGGTGTATTTATGTAACTTAAGGGTGACAAGACCCTCCCATAAACATAACGTAATTGTTTATAATAGAGCGTTTATTTTTTTAAGAGTAAACCTCAATTTCCGTCTCTGTGGTTTGCTGATTTTAACACTTTCAGTCCAGTAGTTTAAAAATTGCATTATTGTCCATTAGTTTGCTGATTTTAACAGTTTCAATCCACACTAGTGTTAAAATCAGCAAACCACATGGATGGAAATTGAGGTTTACTCTTTTTTTTTTTAAATTTAAATATGTGAAGACGCCTCTTCAAACATCACAAAGCATCTCATTAGTTGAATCGATAACGAAAATGCTCTGGAAACTTTTCTTTTTAATTACAGGGTATCAAAAGTAGAATGATTCGTAATAAACACCTTAACCTAGTTAGTTTCGTGAGGTGACTTGGTGTATACTTTTTGTGTCGATTGAAACGAATGTGATTCATAATGGATAATTTTTATGTAGGTTGAAACAAATACATTGATTTCAAAGTTAATTATAATTGTAAGTGGAAACAAAGGTGTCGATCGATAGGTTAGCTTGAAGAAGCGTTTATGGTTTGCTCAAAGCTTGAGATCTATATCGTTATCAAGTATTTAGTTTTAAAGTTTTGTGATCAAGTGTATCAATTGGAAAGAATATTTGTCCAATGTATAAATCTAATTACTCGAGATTATTTGATATTTTTTACTTGATCGGTTTCTTTAACACGACTCATTTTAACTCCTGACTAAAAAAACCATTAAAATGTCACTATCTTTTGTCATCTCACATCACACCCTCTTCATCAAACACATCATACATTTTAGGAATGGCCTACAACACTAATTCTAGAAAGATAAGTCCACTTACAAAAGGCACGGAGCTTCTATATTGATATAGTTGTCTTCTATGTTGCTTTTTAGATTAAATAATTTATGTCTTTGCATTTTAGGTGACGTATGATTCAAGGTTGCTAGTTCATATCATTTACTGAAGATTAAATAATTTGAAAAACTTAAGAGGTGTGTATGTGTCGGTTTAGGGCTAAACCAATCCTAAACAGAAACTTTGATTTTTGTGCTTGTAGGAAACAGAACGGTATCAGTTTTACGTATGCGTCCGGTACGGTTATGGTTTGGTTTCAGTTTTTCATTTGAACTTGAAATGTTTAGGCCCAAAACAATAATATGGGTCTGAATTTTTTAACCTAAAATTTTTGCTAAACCGTTTTAGTCTATGTGGTTTGGATCATTTTGACAGTTTAGTCCAAATGTTTCATTTTTAACATGTGGGTCCAAAAAGGTTTCACCGCTGCCATTTTAGTCCACTGGGTTAACTTTATCTACTATTTATGTTAACGAGAAGGGCTATTCGGTCATTTTATTTGTAATTTTGTAAACTAGAAGGGCAATCCCGCCATATAAAATGACCAAATTGCATTTCTCGTTAACAAAAATAATGAATGAAGTTAACCTAGTGGACTAAAATGGCAACAGTGAAACTTTTTTGGACTCACAGGTTAAAAATGAAACCTTTGGACTAAACTAACAAAATGACTCAAACCATATGGACTAAAATGACATTTAACTCTTAAACTTATATATTCTTAATCTCAGAAATAAAGTTGTGTTTGTATTTTTTCTATTCTTAATCTCAGAAATAAAGTTGTGTTTGTATTTTTTCTAGAATAAACATTATGGGTGTTTACGAGTTCAGTTTGGTTTCGTCTATTTGAAATATTTTCTTCAGTCGAAACCAAACCGAACCAAATTCAAAGTTGGCTAGACCAACTGAAAACAAAAAATTTGAACAAACTGGATATTCACGGTTTAAGTCTTAGGTTCCTTGATTTTATAATAGGCTGTGAAAAGGAAAACCCAATAGCCCCCAACACATGTAATTTGGGTTCCTCAAACATTGAGTTTTCTAAAATCGAAAATCAATTACATAATTTGGTTTAAGTTTAAAACCAAATTGCAAATGAATATGTGAAATTTAGTTTCGTATAGTTGGTTCAGTTCGTTTTCGATTTAATTGTTTTGACTAGGGGTGCAAATGAGTCAAGCTGAGCATAAACCTGAGCTTATAAAAATATAATTATTATTTTATATTTATTTTAGTTATTTTTTCAATATTTTATCAATATTAAATATTATTATTTAAAAGTATTAATAATATATATATATATATATATGAGAGAGAGAGAGAGAGAGAGGATTCAGTTCAAATGAAACTACTATGAGTTGCGAGAACGACGAGAACTTTTTGATCCAGGGCGAGTTGTACCAAGTTTTTTTTACACAAACGTAGATGAAAACGATTATAAACAAATCTGTAAAAAAGTAAAAAAAAAATTGTCGAGGCGGTTTGCAAGTTTTTTTTTACGTCTGGGTGTGAATTTTAAAATTTAGTTTTACGCCCAGACGTAAAAAAACTTGCAACAGTCAAAACTACTACCTCGACAATTCTTTTTTATACAAATGTGTTTATAATATTTTCATCTACGTTTGTGTAAAAAAGTTTTGGCCAACTCGCACCGGATCAAAAAGTTCTCGCGGTTCTCGCAAGTCGTGGTGCACAAAAAACCTGGACTCGGACAAAAAAAAATAAGAACCGGGTATTATAAAACCTGAACCCGACCCTAACCGTAGGTTAGGGACCGGGTATGCTTAGCTGATCTAAAACCCGTAACTGGAACCAGCTTTTTTTTATACCTGGTTTATACCCGTTTTTACAAATACCCGGAACCGGGTTTTATAAATACTCTGCACGTAGTATGTTTATATTACAGTTTTGAATCTAAGTTTAACAAATTTACCATGATTATGTTTAATACCCGGTCGGGTTTTTAATACCCGGTGCGGGTTTTTTCCCAACCCGATGCTACCCGAATCCGGAAATAGGGTATCATAATACCTGGGTTTTAGAAAACCCGACCCGGACCCTACCTGAACCCAGGTATATAGGGTATACATTTTTGGTATAAAACCCAGACCCCACCGGTTTTTCAAAAAACTCGATTTTGTAAAACCCAATCCTACCCGAACCTATTTCCATACCCAGAATCGGTTTTTCAAAATCCTGATTTGTGCACCACTAGGTCAGCTCATTTGCACCCTAGTTTTGACCGAGTATCAACCTTCCCTAATATATAATATATAGATATACTAAAACATAATAGGCCCAAAATTGGCTCGTTGCTTGATCCAGTTACAAAGCCCAAACACATAATAGGCCCAGATATAGCAACAATGGCGGGGGTTAGCTTTTGAAACAGAAAATTGGGGAAAACTGGAAATCATACACAGGATTTGCTATTGATTTCATCAAGTGTGTGAGCGAATCTGATTGCGTCAAGGTACTTGTTACTTCTTCTTATTCATCACTTCGTATGTGTATTAGTAACAATCATTTCTGAAATCTATCATTAATTTGACCTAAATTCCAGTATATTGAAGATAATAGTTATAAATTCAAGCTTCATTTCTGAAATCTGTCATCGATTTGAGTTTAATTTCAGTAAATTGAAGACCATAGTTCTAAATTTTAGCTTTATTTCTGAAATCTGTTATTGATTTTACTTAAATTCCAGTTTTAATTGAAGATGACAGTTGTAAATATAAGCTGAATTAGGCGTCTCGTTGTAGGAATTGTTAGTTTGGATGTCGATATTCGATGACCGACTCTAACATGTGATCCTGTAGGTAAAACACACGGTAAACTTGATTAAGTTATGGTAAAGAGCGGGCGAATAACGATCATAATAGGAGGATTGGTTGAATTTGTAATCCAGTAGATTGAAGATCCTTACAGATGTGGTTAAAATGATATATTAGCGATGAGGAATGCATTGTGTTGTAGGAATCTTTCAACTGAATATTTGAATTGTGTGATCGATTAATGTCTAAGGCTGTCTTAATTGCTGAGTGTTATGTGCCTTATGTCCAAGGCTTGATGCAAAACTACTATCGACCCGGGGGTCTCATTGGAAGCAGCCTCTCTATTCCTGTGGGGTAGAGGTAAGGCTGTCTATATCTTACCCTCCTCAGACCCTACCTTAGCTGTGATATTGGTGGGATTTACTGAGTATGATGATGATGATGATGATGATCGATTAATGTCGTACGTGTCAAATTGAAAGTGTAATATTACAGTGTCATTTTAAATATTTGGACATATACAGCTTTTTAAATTGCACTTGTAGCTATAATCCTACACTTCCATTTAAACATGTTGCAGCTACAATTGAAGGGAATCTATGCAGTAGTGTTGTCTTTGGTTTTTGCGTTTGAATTAGCTACGACTCTCAACACATTGTGTATCTGCACTCGGGATTGTTGGAGGTTAATGTGTTTGTATGTAGCTATGACTCACAAAGTGTTGTATATCTGCACTGCTAGACGCTTTTCCTCTAGTATAGGTACTTTTATCTAGGACTTGAATGTGTGTAAACGAATATTTCATTTAAAGTTTTTGTAGTTCATAAAAAGTTACGTCTCTGTTAAAACTTTAGATGGTAGTCGAAGTCAATTCACAGTTTCGCTATAGATAGTTAGATAATAATGAACTTTATCTTTTGATTTATTCATAATTAGTTGACCGAATAGTGTTAATTTGTCTTCTTTCAGCTTGTATTCAGGATCCATTTTGCAACCAATATGTAGGAGACTTACACGCAACATTCGTTACTCATTACAAACTATTATTTCTCTGATGTCTCTTGCGTGGCTTCATGCTTTTTCGCGCCGGAAGACACATATCACTACTCTTCTACAAAAGAATTTGATCCACCACTGCGTTAAAAGTAAAGGTTCTACAGGTTTACAGGTCAATAAAGGTATTATACATGTGTCAGAATCATGCTTATGAAGTTTGATTGTTTTTGAGAATAGGAAAACGTGACCTTAACTTGCTAATACTTTCTCAATGCTAGGATCTCTGCTTCGTAGTAAATGCTTACCGTCAGGTGGCATTAGAACAACATTATTAGGTTTAGATACTTTCAACATAGTTTCACACTTTCATCATTCTACTCTCGAATATAGAAGATGGTTCTCTACCAATCCAGCTCAGGATGATGTATGCGATGATGCCGGAGACTTTGGTGCAAAGCTTGAAAGTGGAAAACCTGTTGAGTTCAGCAAAGTAGATACACACTTGCTACCAACTGTACTTCTCATTGGCCGCCCCAATGTTGGCAAATCCGCATTGTTTAATCGGTTAGCTATTCTATGATATGTCTTTTACAGTTATATTAGAGGTGATTTAGCTTGTCAGACATGTTGGGTAACTTGCCAAAACAAGTTTGGGTAAAACGATCAACATTTTTAGTATGGGCCAAAAAGGTTAGGTTGACCTGAACATTTTTTGCTTAAAAGGTTACTGTGTCAAAAACGATTACAAACATTATAGTTTTACGAGAATAGTATACTTTTCCAATAAAATGATTTTGGAGGTTTTACACATTTAATATATACTTTGGACGCCTTTCAGGCTGTTTGACCCATTTTATTTTAAGCTACTTTTTTTCCGTTAAATCGTCACCAAAATTAGACCATTTGTAAGTCACTGGGCTAAAATTGCCACCTTTAAGTTATATACTTATATACATATTTTCGTACATATACACGATGTGTGTTTGTCACAGTTTTTTAATCCTATTTTTATTTTTTGTATCTAATATCATTATATTTGGTTGATGTGGATATGGTATTTAGTTTGATCAGAAGAAGAGAGGCACTTGTGTACAACACTCCTAATGATCATGTGACTAGAGACATACGAGAAGGGATTGCGAAATTGGGTGATCTGCGATTTAAAGTGTTGGATTCAGCTGGCTTAGAGGCTGAGGCTTCATCTGGTTCTGTTCTTGGTAGGACGGCAGAAATGACAGCAAATGTGTTGAGAAAGTGTAAATTCGCATTATTTCTTATTGATGCAAGGTTAGTTTTATCTTCATCACTTGTTCATGCTCATATCTTCTTATGTGCACTAGATTTTGACATAGAAACAAACTAAATCTGTGCAGTTGCTTCATGTATGATATGTAGATTTAATAAATATTCATGAATGTGTTTCGGCCAGTACACAATTGCCACATAGGCACCTCTAATAATTTATTTATGTGATGGATAGAGACGGGTTGCAGCCCATGGATTTGGATGTTGGAAAGTGGCTAAGAAAGCATGCTCCAGAAATTAAAATTATTAAAGTAATGAATAAAGCTGAATCACTTGATGATGGTTTGGGTCTGTTATTTCTGCTGCTAGCGAAGCCCGTACGATGGGATTTGGAGATCCTGTTGCTCTCTCAGCTGAAACTGGTTTAGGGATGAATGATTTATACGAAGTTCTTAGGCCATTGCTTGAACAACATATGCTTCAAACTGTAGACGGTAAGAATATTTTACGAACCCCTAACATTCAGAAAACAATATTTATTCATATTTGTTGGTATTTTGCAACTCAGAAGGTGCGGATGAAACTAATGAAGAGTGTGAAGAGGAGTCAAAGCTACCACTGCAGTTAGCATTTGTGGGCCGGCCTAATGTTGGCAATCAACCTTGTTGAATGCAATTCTGCAGGAAGAGCGTGTTTTGGTGGGCCCAGAGGCAGGCTTAACAAGAGATTCTGTCAGACTTGAGTTTAAATTCGAAGGACGAACCATCTACATGGTAATTTAAATTTCTTAATTAGCATCTTATTATCTCAATGAAGGATTACTTTTGCATTCTGTTATTTTTTTTAATTAATATTTGGCTGTTTTTTTAGGTGGACACAGCAGGTTGGTTGCAGAGAACAAAGTCGGAGAAAGGAGCATCATCTTTGAGGTATTGTTCAGTCCAGGAAAAACTTGATGAGGGCTCATGTTGTTGCTTTGGTCCTTGATGGGCAAGAGGTTGGTCAAACACTTTTTTTTATAGATAATTATGCATTAATTGGGATTACAAAAAAAGTATTGTTACAGTTATAATCTAGATCTTTGGATAAAACAATTTTGATGCTGTAATGTCGTATGCAATAAAAATAGAATATGGGGTACATTCAACCGGTTTGACCTGTTCCCCTTTTTTAAGTTTTTTTCTTCTTAATTGACCTCTTTAAGATAACACATTGATAGGTAAAAGGGTTAAAATTGCCATGTAATATGCTTTGTATATAGTACCGTGCGAGCTTGTTAATCACGACCTTTCGATTTTATTCAATATGCTAAAACATCAAGTATATGAAAGTCTCCATATTCCTAATGCATTTGTATGAAAACTAGGTTTCAAAAGCTAGAAAAAGCTTGACACATGATGAAGTAGTGATTGCAAGACGAGCTATAGAAGAAGGGCGGGGTTTGGTTGTGATTGTGAATAAAATGGATCTTCTTGAACAAAGATTATATGATCGGGTTGTTAAAGCTGTCCCTCAAGAAATTCAAACAATCATTCCCCAGGTTAGTTGCTATTTTGCAGAGTAGATGTTCCAAAATCGGTTGGTTGAGAGAGTGGATAACAAACTTACGATACTTACATTTTACCATTGAGTAAAAACACTTGTTTCTTTCAGCCAAATTGATATGCATTACCCATGAGTAAATAAGTCTAAACCGCCACCACCACCAAGAAAATAGATTCATCAATTTGGGACAAAGTGATATCGTTTTCCATGTTTATATATATATATATATATATATAGGGAGAGGTTAACACAATTGGGCTTAACGTACATTGCTACGCTGGGCTTTATCAACATGCGATTTTGGTGATTTAAAAAATACAACATGCGATTTTGGTGCCTTAAATCAACATGCGAAATTGTTTGTTTTGTACAACATGCGATTTCATCAAAACTCCCAACATGCGATTACACCACTGCTGTTTTATAACATGCGAAATCACCCAGTGTACCCAATGTACGTAAGCCCAATTGTACGATATACTTTTTCTATATATATACATATATAGGGTTAGGATTATGTGAGAAGCACTAGGCTAATTGAGAAACTTGATAAGCATTTTGGACCACACATTTTCTCAAAGCTTTTCGTAATATACACATATGTATAGTTTAAAATTGACTATATAATATGTGTATAATTCAATATACATATATGTATATAGTCAATTTTAAATTATACATATGTGTATATCACGAAAAGCTTAGGGAATTTGTGGTCCAGAATGCTTCTCAAGTTTCTCAAATAGGGTGGACTTCTCTTAGAATCCCTACCCTATGTATATATACGTCCGAATTCTTTAGGTTAAGAAACATGTATTATTGTTGACAGGTGACAGGGATCCCAGTTGTCTTCGTTTCAGCATTAGAAGGGAAAGGCAGAATAGATGTAATGCAGCAGGTCATTGAGACATACAAAAAGTGGTGTTTGAGGTTATCAACTGCTCGCCTTAACCGTTGGCTACTCAAGGTTATTGTTGTTATTCTTATTGTTGAACCTAGACCCGAAACCCATGATGAAAGGTCCGAGTAAACATTGTTTCAGGTAATGAGTAGACATTCTTGGAAGGATCTATCAGCTCAGCCCAAGGTGAAGTATTTTACTCAAGTCAAAGCCAGACCGCCCACTTTTGTGGCCTTTGTTAGCGGCAAGACGAGACTTTCAGACACAGACTTGAGGTTCTTAACAAGATCTTTGAAAGGACTTTGATATGGGTGGGATCCCTGTTCGTATATTGCAACGAGCAGTTGTCAAAAATGCCAAAATGCCCCTGGCAGTAACAACTAAAAAGTATGTCGGGAAACTTGCTGCGGGAGAGACGTCTGATAAGAGGATACTCACAGTCGACACAACATAAGATACGTTGGTTTGGTTGTACGCTACTGGTAGATTTTTTTTTGAACGGCAAATTTGGATCACTGACGGACCACTGGAGTATCATCCATCTCCACCGTAGAAATTAATGTCAAAGATAGGTGGATTATGCCATTATGGTGGTGTATTGGCAAAATCATACTACAGGTGCAAGTGTGTTGTGATTGCAATATACCCCTCTTATTATACATGGATGAGAAATTTAATCTATTAAAAACTTTCACCCATACATACAAGACCAAAGTTGTATAAAATCACAAAAAGAGAGATTAAGTTGTACGAATCAAGAGTCGTATGTATTAAAAAACAAAGTTGTGAACTCATAATTCGTAAAATGAACAAGGGTAGATTACACTTTTCATCCTTTATATTTGTATCACATGCAGTTGCTACCTTTAACTTCAATAATTAAAGTCACAATCCTTTATTTGGAAAACTCGTTACATCTTTCGTCCTTTAGAACCAACCATTTTAAAATATTAAGTTAAAAGTATGGTTATGTGCCTTGCACATGAGGTATGTTGGTAATTTTACTCATTCATGTATACAAATACACAAATACGTATGTTCACGAATTTAATAAACGAAAGAAAAGAAAAGAAGAGAAAGGAAACTAAGGAGAGGAAAGAAAGGGAGTAAAAAGAAAACATTCTCTCCCTTTCCTTCCTTAAAAAGACTCTAAAACATGATTTGATTTTTCTTGAAATCCTTTCAAATCCTTTATTTTCTTAAAGAGTAAAATACAGTTTCGGTGGGTTTACACTCAATCACACTTTCAGTCCTCATTTGAAAAAAATCGAACAATCAAGTTCCTGTGGTTGTTGATATACAATAATTACGTGTAAACCCCATTGACTGAAATTGTACTTTACTCTTTTCTTAAACTCGGGAACACAGTGATAGAGATATATAGCCCCCTCAAAGTTACAGTGAGACACATAGCATTATAGTAGGCACTTTGTGAACTTTGCCAAACTCTGGTTTTGACGTTGAAATCCAGTCTTCATGTCGCTCTTCGCCGCCTCTTGACTTGTAATTATTTCTTTTAGTTTGTTATATCCCCAACCAATACTTGCTCATCGCTATATCACGTGGGAAATTCGCAAAATCTTCATTTTCTTAGGTAAAGTTGTTCACTTAATATTATTGTAGCAGGTTTTTGACGTAATGCCCATTAAATATTAAATAATTTGTTAATTGGTTACTTGATTGTTAATTGTTGATTGATTTTGAAATGCCATATTGCCATGAACTTATGAATACTAAAGGTATGTTATGTTAACAACTGACTACTTCTTTGAAACGAAAAAACCCGTTAATTTGGGTTTAGAATTGGCTTTGTCTATTTGATACAAATTTATTTTCTTAAGTTTAGAGACCATTTATTTAAATAATTTTGGAAGTGATAAAAATATATTTTTGGAAGTGATAAAAATATATTTTTTCACTTTTGTATCAACATTTTAATACATCATTTGCTAATAGGAATTTATTACGTGTAAAATTAGAAGTGTAATATTACAGTGTCATTTTAGATATTTGGACATATACAACTTTTTATTTGCACTTGTAGCTATAATCCTACACTTCTATTTAAACATGTTGCAACTACAATTGAAGGCAATCTATGCAGTAGCGTTTACTTTGTTTTCGCGTTTGAATTAGCTTATAACTCTCAACACATTGTGTATCTGCACTCAGGATTATTGGAGGTTAATGTGTTTGTATGTAGCTATGACTCACAAAGTGTTGTATATCTGCACGGCTTTGACGCTTTTCCTCTGGTACAGGTACTTTTATAGAGTTCACAATGTGTTTGTGGTGGGCAATGACAGGAGACTTAGGGAAACCTGGGTTCGATCCTTGAAACAAACGGGTTTTCCCGGTAATTTCACCGTTGTGTCTACAGACGGGTGGGTTACCGGGTTTTCCCCGAAATTAGTGGTGGACTCGGATTACTCCCGGAATACTCCATTTGTCCAGTGGGGCAGGATTGATTATGTTACCGTTAAAAAAAGAAAAACCAACTACAATACAACCATGATAGGCCCATAAATGACTCGTTGCTTGATGAGCCCAAATGCAAGATAGGCCCAGAAATAGCAACAATGGTGGTTGGTTAGGTTTTGAAACAGAGAAAATTGGGGAAAATTCGAAATCATACACAGGATTTGCTAATGATTTCATCAACCGATTGCTTCAAGGTACTTGTTACTTCTTCTTCTTCTTCTTCTTCATCAATTTGCATGTGTATTAGTAATAATCATGTTCGATTTTTTATCTGTCGATAAATTTATCATAAATTCCAGTAACTTGAAGATTCTAGTTCTAAATCTCAGCTTTATTTCTGAAATCTGTAATTGATCTGGCCTAAATTTCAGTAAATTGAAGTTAACGGTTTAAATTCTAGATTTATTTCTGAAATCTGTCATTGATTTGACTTTATTCTAGTGAATTGAAGATTTGTCTCTGAAATTTGTCATTGATCTGACCTAAATTTTAGTAAATTGAAAATCATAGTTCTAAATTCAATCTATATTTGTGAAATCTGTAATTTGAAGATCCTAATTCTAAATTTCAGCTGTATTTTTGATATATGTCATTGATCTGACTTAAATTCCAGAAAATTGAAGATCATAGTTGTTAATTTAAGCTTTAATTTGACTTAAGTTCTAGTAAATTGAAGATCACAGTTCTAATTCAAGCTTTATATCTGAATTCTGTCATTGATTTGAGTTAAAAACTCTAGTAAATTGAAGATCATAGTTCTAAATTTAAGTATCGTCTCTGAAATATTTCGTTGATTTGACTTAAACTTCGGTAAATTGAAGATCCTAGTTCTGAATTTAAGATTAGTTCCTGAAATATGTCACTGTTTAGACTTAAGTTCCAGTAGATTGAAGATCACAGTTCTAGATTCAAGTTGAATTAGGCGTCTCATTCTAGGAATTGTTAGTTTGGATGTCGATATATTCGATGACGGACTCTAACATGTGATCCGGTAGGTAAAACACACTGTAAACTTGATTAAGTTATTGTAAAGAGTGGACCGAATAACGATCATAAATTCATAATAGGGACGATTGGTTTAATATGTAATCCAGTAGATTGAACGTCCTTATAGATGTGGTTAAAATGATATACTAGCGATGAGGACTGCATAGTGTTGTAGGAATCTTTCAACTGAATATTTAAATTCTGTGATTGATTTGAACATATACTCTAGTAGATCGAAATCCGTAGCAAATTAAGAAGCTATGTCAAATTAATCTTTGGTTGTACATAGAGCAATGTCTTGCGTACATGAAGCTCGCGCCTCGGCTTTTGAGACCTAAACGTCTCACACTTTTTAAGACAGGATAATTAGCTTAAAGTTGTTTAAATATGCAAATGCCAGACATATTTTAATTGTAAAACTTACAAACACTTATTTTATTATTTTTTTCTCTTTCTTATACACTCACAGTAAATTATAGAGGCTTGGATTTGAGCACTCCCTTTGATTTTCCCAGTGAATGATCGAAGATGAACGCGGTGTCCAATTCCGATATCAGTTTCAGCGAAGGTAACAGAAAATCATTGATTTAAAAATCGATCTCTATAATCGTATCCGGTAATTATATTTGATGCAGAGAACGCTGGTGGAAGCGACACGGACAGCATCCCCGAGGAATCACCGGAATACTATGAGCCACTATCTAACGGCGCCATCGAAGATGAAGAAGAAGATTCTTCAGATAATGATAATGAGGAGAGGCACGTAGAGAACGGAATCAGTTATCTGGATCTGAGCAAGGAAGAGGACGAGGAAGAAGAAAAAGAAGAAGAGGAGGAAAGGATGAGGAGAGAGGCGATGCAGAGGGCGTTTAGAGAGGATGAGAGGCGTCGGAGTGCTCCGTTGACGCAGGAGAATACGACCAGAGTCATGGAGGCCATGCGGGGGATATCCTTCCGAGGATTGCCTCCGGATTGGGCGGCTCAGGATCATTGCTGGATGGATCAGCTTGCAGCTATTAGACAATCGCCATCTTCGTAAGTTAAACATTATCTCATTTATTGACTGTATTTCTGGTGCATTTTGGTCATAATAAAAAATACCATACAGCTTTTTGTTGACTTTTATCACCTGATTGAAGCCTTTAAGTTAAAGGAAGTTTGATAATCTCTGAGTAAACGAAAGAGAGGCCTAGAAATAGCAACAATGGCGTTTTCCGGTTAGGTTTTGAAATACAGAAAATTAGGGAAAATTCGAAATCGTATAAGCTGAATTAGGTATCTCGTTCCAGGAATTGTTAGTTTGGATGTGGATATTCGATCACTGACTCAAACATGTGATCCTGTAAACAAAAGAAACGCATTAAGCTTGATTAAGTTATAGCAAAGAGCAGACCGGATAACGATCATAATAGAGAGGATTGAATTAATTTGTACTCCAGTGGATCGAAGATCCTTATGGATGTGGTTAGAATGATATATTAGCGATCAGGAATGCATTGTGTTGTAGGAATTACGTCAAATGAATATTTTAATGCCCCGCTTGCGGTATGCGCATATAATGTATATATGTGTGGACGCTCGGTGGGCAAAAGTGAAAGTGCACTAATTTTAACGTTATTTTACTAATTTTGTGAAAATAACGTTAAAAGAGGGGGATGGTTAATCATGCATCATGTGGTGGCGTTGATAGCCGAAAGACAAGGGGTACATGCACTAATCGGCATTTGTCTCAGTTGCTGAGTGTTATGTGCCTTATGTCCAAGGCTTGATGCAAAACTACTATCGAGTCGGGGGTCTCATTGGAAGCAGCCTCTCTATTCCTACGGGTTAGAGGTAAGGCTGTCTACAATCTACCCTCCTCAGACCTTACCTTAGCTTTGCTATTGGTGGGATTTACTGAGTATGATGATGATGATGATGATGATGATTGATATAAACATATACTATAGTAGATCGAAATCCTTGGTGATTTATGACGCAATATCAAATGTTGATCAGAAATAGTTTACTTGTTATGATGTTAATGACGTTTAAGTGCTTGTGCACCCGAACATCTATTGCCTAGCAAGTTAGTTCAAGTTAAGGTGTATGTGACTGTTTATTTAAAGAGGTTATGATAGTCAGCGGTTTTAAAAAGCTCGTCTGACATGGACGTTTCATGAACATGTGTGTCAAAATTAGGGTCTCGAGGAGGTTGTATATAAAGCTAATTTGGTTCATAGATAATGTCTCGTGTACTGTGCATAATGATCTCACCTCGCACATCAGCTTTTGAGGCCTAAACATTTCGTACTTTTTAAAACCAAGATAATCAGCTTAAAGCTGTTTAAATATGCAAACATTTTTTAGTTGCAAGAGACTGAGATTGTGTAAAAAAAATTGCGAGTCATGTCATTTATTTTTCCGAGTCATTATCTTGTAGTGATTTATAAAAGCTTCCTTCTTTGAATCTGGTTTTGGACCAAGAACCAGATTCAAACTTTTTGTTTAGTGATTTAACCCAATGATGTCATTTCATTAAAATAAAAGAAAAGAAGTAAATTACAAAAATCGTCCTTTGTGTTGACACCAGAGTGCAAACTGGTGTCGCATCAAGTGATTTTTGTAATCTACTCAAGAAAAAAGATTCGGTTGGACCGAAACTGAACCGGATGAGGACTGATAACTGAAATCCTTTATTCGTATCCTGGACCAAGAATCAGAATATACATAACGGTCCTTGCTTAATGGATCCCGATTTAGGTAAGGTTACTAATCAAACCTAGAACCAGTGGTTAATTGATGGATTAACTGAACCGTCTTGTCCTGAAACCAGAAAAACAAATTGTAGGTCCTGTTTTGGGTTGACTTGACTCATCTAACTCGTTTATAAAATGGGCCTTATTTAGGTTTTACTAAACCTAAACCTGTCAACCCGTTTTTATTAGAATTACAAAAATTTAGAATATATAACTCGTGTTCAGTTTACAACCCGGTTATCATCCTCTCAATCCATTTTCCACTTGTTCACAGTTTTAGTACAACCCACTACAACCTTAGGTTCGGTTACATGGTTTTAAATGTGTCCTTATTAGGGTTGATACATGTTTACAATATAAGAGCCGTGTTTGTGATTTTAAATTTCAACCTGCCAAGCCATCAAGATTGCAACCCGCAGCAGTAGATTTGGTTTTGGTTTGTAACCGAAACAACCCGACTCGTGCTCGCCCCAATTTTAACCGCCGACTAGTTCGCGTCACAATATCAGAAACTCTAGTTTCATGATGAATCAAAAAGAACATTTTTTGGGTTGAGTTACTTGATATAACTTACTTTTAGGTGGTAATAAGTTAAGATTTCACTTTTGATATAACTTACTTTTAGGTGGTAATAAGTTAAGATTTTACTTTTGATATAACTTACTTTTAGGTGGTGATAAGTTAAGATTTTAATTTTTAACTTTTATAATGATGATTAAGAAAGCTAGAAAATTGGTCAGGTAGGGTGTTCGTGTGGGCCGAAAGCAAGAGAAAGAAAATTGGGCTTTTTTTGGGCCGAGGAAAAGAAAATCACACGGAAAGGAGTGTTTAGTAACCGTTTGAAATCGTGTGAATCGTCTAAACTGAAACAAGTCAAGTTGGTTTGAGATCCAAACAATTTAAACCATCAAACCGTCAAAATCAAACTGTTAAACAACTTAAACATGAAAAAAGTCGTCTAAGACCCACCTTTAACATGTATATACTTTTGTTGTTATGAAATTTAATTGTTTATGTCAGTATATGCACTTCTTGTATGTCTATAAACCTTGTTATGAAGCTCAACCGTTTTACTGATCTAAAGTGAATTTCTAAACGGGAAATTGGCCTCTAATAATCCCTAGTAGACGTCATTAGCCATTGACAGTTCCAGATTTGTTTATTCTCGTTGGCAATCCCACCTTTCAAATATTTTGCCTCCACCGGTCCTCAGTTAAAAAAACTTAACGGGGTTAAGTTTTTTTTTCCCAAATTACAAACTAATTTTTAGGTTTTTTGATCAAAACGAGGATACGAGTCGATTCATGTAAAACTTACCTCGAATTGAAGTATTGTTTTCGTCGTTTGAAGCACGTTTCGAGGTAAGTTTTACATTAATCGACAGGTATCATCGTTTTGATCAAAAGCCATAAAAATATGTTTGTAATTCGGGAAAAAAAAAACTTAACGACTGGGGACCGAGGCAAAATATTTGAAAGGTGAGACTTTTTCACAAGAAAAAGTTGTTAATTTGCTTGCTAGTCTAACAAGTTGGAAAATTTACATGGACTTTGATTTTTTTTTAATTAAGCAATTTTTAAACCAAGTTGGGCACTAAAAAGGCCACTATATATGAATGTAGAGTTTAAAGGCTATAATAGCGACTATGTGCACTAATTCACTAAATATATAAAAATTTAGAATCCGGACAAAACTATATGAATGTATGTTTAATGGCTATAATGTAGTAACTATGTGTACTAAAAATATAAAAATTTTAACAATATAAATGTAGAGTTTAATGCCTATAATGTAGGACTATATGCACTAAAAATATAAAATTTTAGAATCCTCATTGCAATTCCAAACAAAAATATGTGCGGACAAATTAAATGAACTATTCATTTGAACAACATTGTTCAAAAACCAAATTTGTAAGGTTAAAATCATACAACAACAATGTTAAAACATGCCATTCGAATGTTGTTTCTGAGTTTTATATAAAAAGTTGCCATAAAAGCTCGAATGTTGAAATGATATTGCAAAACTTTTATTCATATAACCGTTCGGGTAGTACAGGTCTTACGTGGGAGGGATGGAAATCTTTAGATGTAAATACTTTGTAGTTTGTTTTTTCACTTCTGCGTTTTGTAGTTTTGTCAGCTTCTAGCTGCACGAGAAATATTGTTGCGGTTTTATTGGTCGTTAAAAAAATATATCGACATGAATGTATTCTTTGATAGGTTATAAGAAGCTAGGAAAACAGTCATAAGTCAAAGTGGTTAACCACTGAGTTTTCAAAACCTTTTAGTGCACTAAAAAGGCATCTCTATATGAATGTAGAGTTCAATGGCTATTGTCTAGCGACAATGTGCACTAAAAATATTAAAGTTTATAATCTAGTGACAAAATAAATCATAACTTAATATAAAAAAAATAAAAGATATATGGGTATGATTGAATGAACTATTCATTCGAATAAACATTGATCAAAACCATGTTTAAAAGGTTAAAATCATAACCAACAAAGTTAAATACATGCCAAAAGTCAAAAGAGTATTAGGCTAACCATTCGAATATGTAGACGGCATAAAAGCTCAAATCATGAAAGAAATTTGAATTTTTTTTATTTGTTTATAAAGTAAAAGTAGCTAACATATGGCATTTTACATGTGCTTTAGGTAATCTATAATTATAAAAGTAGGCCAACATATGACATTTTACATGTGCTTTAGGTGATTTGTAATTGTTAATAATGACCTAACGCAAATTGAACGTTATTTTATTGCTCTAGTACAACTTTGTTGTAGAGTAATCATCATGATTGTTATTAATTTAGTACAAGTTTGTTATAGCATAATTACTCTATAGAGGGTATATATACCTTCACAACATATAATTCAGATGTGACATGTTAAACTTATTTATATTTGATGCAAACACTATACACATATATATATACACACACAAACTATATGTTAAATCAATTAAAATATAAGATACTATTGGCAATGTATATAAACACAAAACCTTAATGATGATTCGAAACTAGGTAATAAGAGAACTTACCCTTACACCATACTCTGAACTAATCTTATTAAAACCAACAATTTTTGAATCCCGCCCCTCAAAGGCCCTTAGAAGTTATGTATCTGGCCTTTCAGGGAGAGAGTTCAGAAAATGTGGGATTTCAATATCATGCAATCAATAAGAGCTTAAAGGCGAAAAGGGAGGGAAATAGGCAAACAATGAAAACGATTTATATAAACACCTAGCGTACGCATGTTCTACTCATCGTCGATACTTACAAGAAAACATATACTAAAGTATTAGGTTTTTTATTTTGATAGCAATTTCTTTGGGTAATACAATCATATTGCTTGTCATCAAATACAATCACACACATACATGTGTGTGTAACACATGTAAGACAAACTTAAACCCTTGTTTTCCTTGGTTTACTAGCCCAAAATGTTATGTGAATTACGTACTCCTTTCTTGCCAAAACAATGAGTAGGACCACATGAAATTCTGGTTGAATGTATAATGTATAATAACGATGATGATTTTGGATAGGATTCGTGACCAATAAAAATTAGGCACGTAGATTGATACAAACATATGATAGTGTACGGTGTGGAAGACTTGCCTAATTTGAAATTGAGGATATTCTAAATACAACACATTTGGTTTTGTTTTATCTTATGTACACATTAGTGCTAGAATAACAAAGCCGAGATAAAGTTCGAGCGATTTTCTAGGTCTTGAAAAAAAAAGGAGATAAACATGTGTTAGGGGTGAGCAAAAAACTGAAATAACCGAACAGTAACTAAAATAACCGAAAAATTCAGACTGAAAAAACCGAACCGAAACAAAAACTGATGGTTCGGTTTTTGGATAATCATTTTCAATAACCGAAAATAATTAAACCGAACCGATAGTTATAATAGTATACCAAATCCATATATTGTTGTTATGTTTAAGTTTAAGTGTTTAACCCATGCTATTAAGAATTATTAATTTTATTCTTGTTTGTTAAATATTTACAATAAAAAACATTAATATGATTTATCCATTGTTTACAAGAAATAAAAAATTTAACATAAAAGTTAAATGGTTTTCAAATTATTATAAAAGACTTTGGAGAAACATATACGGCTTAACAAAAACTTTGGAGAAACATTAAAATAGTTTAGAAGGTTGGGTTTATATGAACAATAGTAATTAAAAAGACCAAATATATTAACTTAAATGTAAACATTTAAGAAAGATTTTTAAACTTTGAATTATATTTTTAATTTTTGAATCTTACGTAATCTGTTAAAGAAAAACTGAACCGTTGCTAAAACCGAAATAACCCAAATCAAAATAACCGAAACCGAAACGGTTTTCAAAACCAATAATTGAACTTTCGGTTACGGTTATGGTTTTACCCAAAAACCAAACCAAACTGGACACACCCCTAACATGTTTACTTGGCTTGTTTATGATATTATTTTATGTGGGTTTATAATAATATATTTAAAAAGTAATTGAAATGTGAAAAGAATCCTTGGAAATTTTATTAAAATAATATTTTTCATAAATATAGAAAATGCATTTGTCCTAATTTAGGACTGTAAATATATATATATATATATATATATATATATTTATATATATTAAATATTATAACATTGAGTGTTGGTGTTCTAAGATAAATGAGATTTCGATGCTCAAATTTTGGTGTTTGAAACATACAATGCTGAAAAATGGGAAAGTGACATCTTGTCCCACATAGGAGGAGAGACAAAACTCTAGGTGGTCTTAAGTAAGGACACTCTTTTCCTTATTGTTCCATTGAAGCACACGCTAATGTACTCGAAAAGGGTGCGTCGCACCCTAACTCGCACTTGCACATATGCGTGGCGATGGGCGCAATGTGGCACTTTGATAATGCACTTTGCACTTCGAACGTCGGGAGGCGCCTTGGTATTTTTTACCGCGTGCGTCCGGTCCAGTACATGGGTTGCAGGGATCAGGTGGCGCATGATGACGTGGTGTGCACGAGTACATGGCGTATGATCTGGTAGTGCCCTAGTCAGCATGCGCGACTTCCACATAAGTACCTAGGTGGCATACGTGATGTACGAAGCTGTGCCAATATGGCGCGACTGTGTGGCATGTTCGTAGAGGTTCACTGATGACGTGGCGTGTGCGCGCATGAGGGGCATAGGCCTGTGAGTTAGCAGAGCATGTGTGCAAAAACGACGCGCGCGCACCGGCGTATCAGTCCTTGCGCGCCCGGTCTCGCAGCAGCTTCAAGACCTCAACAACAAATCAATTTCAAATCTACGGTTGAAACAGACGAGTTAAGACCTTGACTGAGAATAAAATGACGAATTAAAATGCATTAAAGACATTTAGTGTCATTTAATTCTTTACTTTAATTTAGTTTTATTGTTTCAACTCATCTACAGTAAATATCAGGAGCATACTTGCTACAGTAGTCACCAGAACCAAAAACACATGAAACAAGTTATCTATAGTGTTCTAATCGTCTTTCTTCTTGCATCAAGGTACTATTCTAGTCCTTACGTCAATCCAGACAGTACACTTGCTTAGGCTGTTTATCCCCGGGAAACAAAACGAGTTCTCTAGGAAGACTCGAGATTTGTTTTAAGGGCCCTGTAAACCGTTAGCCATCAAAAGATTATGTTCTTCTGCATTTCTTGTATTTTGTTTATTTCATTTGTAATAGTATTGTAACTTTCCTGCTTTCTTTATATTTTTTGTATTGTAATTCAGTAATAAAATTGATTTATTTAATTTTACGCGAATGGTTCCTAGAATCTCAAAACAAAAATTAAAACATTGTTTGTGTAATCTTTAGAACCATTTTGTTTGTGATTTCAAACCAGTTTTTTTATCACATGGTTTGTGTTTTAAAACATTGTTTTTTGTTTTGATTCAAAGCAACAACTTTGTTATAACAGAATCTATTTACAATTCTGTCCTAAAACCTTCTGCTTTGGTCTTCTAAGTTGGACTTAGAAGCCTCACAGTTGGATCCTTAATAATGAATAAAATGCCTTGGTTGTTTGCACGAGACCAAACCCGCGGGCTATCTCTGGTTGTTTACATCAGTGTGCAAAACCTTGAAGGTGTATTACATTTGACATTATAAAAAACAAGTTAATTTTCTGTTTTGAGTAAACATTTAATAAAACAACAATTTTATTATCTAAAAGATTAACTTGGAGAGTTTTATTTTCAGAATCTGAAAATCTGATAACAACGTCAACAATAACAATATCGTGACTAGAACCCCTTGACCACCAACACTGTGGGAGCGTCCACAGTGGCCAATCACGCTGAACGAACCGAGAGTTCTCAGGTTTGCACTTCAAAAGGTGGTAATAGAAGATGTTCTTTTACTTGACCACCATGAACCTTGCGAGGTTCTTGACTGAAACCGCAGCTCAACCTAAGGAAGGGGAGACCGACGCTCAAGCTCAGTGCGCTGAAGATGCTTAGAAGCATTCGGATTTCATACGTCAAGGCTATGTGTTAACGACCTTTCGGATGCGTTGTATAATGTATACTATAATATCAAGACTTCCAAAGATTTATGGGATGCCTTGAACAAAATTACAAAACAGAGATCTTTTAACAACGCATTATACAATGCATCCGAAAGGTCGTTTAACACATAACCTCGACATGTGAAACTCCAATGCTTCTAAGCATCTACCGTGCACTGAGCTTGAGCGTCGGTCTCCCCTTCCTTAGGTTGAGGAGTGGTTTCGGTCAAGAAACTCGCAAGGTTCATGGTGGTCAAGTAAAAGAACATCTTCTGTTGCCACCTTTTGAAGTGCAAACCAGAGAACTTCTCGGGTCATTCAGCGTGACTGGCCATTATGGACGCTCCCACAATGTTGGTGGTCAAAGGGGTTCCAGTCCTGACATTGTTATTGTTGACGTTGTTATCGGATGTTGGCATTCTGAAAATAAAATTGTCCAAGTTAATCTTTTAGTTAATAAAATTGTTGTTTTATTAAACTGTTACTCAAAACAGAAAATTAACTTGTTGTTTTATAGTGTCAAATTTAATACACCTTCAAGATTTTGCACACTGATGAAAACAATTAGAGACAACCCGTAAGTTTGGTCTCGTGTAAACAACCAAGGGCTTTTAGTCAATTTTAAGTAACCAACTGTTAGTCTTCTAAGTCCAACTTTGAAGACCAAAACAAAAGGTTTTTGGTCATAATTGAATTATAAACAGATTATGTTTCGACAAAGTTGTTGGTTTGATTAAAAAATTGTTTTTAAACACAAACCGTGTGATAACTAAACTGGTCTGAAATCACAAACAGAATGGTTCTGAAGATTACACGAATGGTGTTTTAATATTTGTTTTAAGATTGTAGGAACCGATCACGTAAAATTAAATTAATCAATTTTATTATAGAATTATAATATAAAAAAATAAAGAAAGCAGGAAATTACAATACTATTACAACTAAAATAAACAAAATACAAGAAACGTGGAAGAAAAGAAACGTTTGGTGGCTAACGGTTGTGTTTGACACAGGGTCCCTAAAACTAATTTGAGTCTCCCAAGCGAACTCGTTTTGTTTCCCAAGTTACAATAGTCGAAACAGTATGTATTATTGGGATTGGCGTAAGGACCTGAATAATACCTTGTTGCAAGAAGAATGATGAATGGAGCGCTGCAGAGAATTTGTTTTATGCGTTGTTGGTTCTGTGTCTACCGCAACAAGGATACTCCTTGTATTTATACTTTAGATGAGTTGAAACAGTAAAATTGAATTAAAGTAGAGAATTAAATGACATTAGATGTTTTTAGTGCATTTTAAATCGTCATTAAATTCTATTTAATGTATTTTAATTCATCATTAAATTCTCAGTCAAGGCATTGACTTGTCTCTTTGAACTGCAGATTTGAAATTGATTTGTTGTTGCGGTCTGGAAACTGCTGCGAGACACAGACGCGCAAGGACTAGTACAACGGTGTGCGTGCGCCGTTTTTGCTCACATGCATGCGCTAACTCACAGACATGCGTCCCTCATGTGCAAACACGCCACGCTGTTAGTGAACCTCTTTAAACATAGAACACAAACCTACAATGAATATAATATTATATATATATATATATATATATATATATATATATATATATATTAATCTCAGTTTCTTATATATGTTTATAGTCCAAAATTAGAGAAAAAGCATTTCCTATATTTGTAAAAAAATACCATATTCATAAAACTTCTAACATCTAATAACCCAAAATATTGTTTTAATATTATGGTCGTGTACATACAAAAAGTGACATACGTAAAAATAAAAGACTAAAAGTTTCCCGGTCCACTGTCTCTCTTTTTTTTCGTACTTACATTATTATTAGGTTTATGTTCAAGCCTATGTGTCACTAGTAAAAGTTTTATTCTAGTATGAATGATTATAATGCATAATGAATAACCTTAGTCACCACCTATGTGACTCACGTTTCATTGGAAAGAAGTTTTTTTTTATTTACACTAAAATACTAAAAAAAAACTTTTAATACTATAACATCACAAGAAAGATTAACTATTTAAAAGAAGAAATTACCTGAAAAGGATTTTAAATAAATCAAATTTTAAAAAGGCTACAAGAATAAATTTAGAAAAAAAATGTTAATACGTAGTTCCTTTAATTAAAGAACTTGTTTCTTCTCACTGAAGCGTTTAGATAGATACAAAGATACAAAGTGTCTAACAAGTAACAACAAATAATATAAGTGTAAACAAGCTAGTAAACTATTCGAGACCGACTCTTAAAGGCTTGCAAAAAGTCAACCTTATATGAGTCTGGACTTGAATGAGCTTGAGTTCAAGCTCGAGTCTAAATTGGAGCTCATGAAATAATAATTGGGCTCAAGCTTTAGCGAGCATTTAACATACCAAGCATGACTAGACTCGCTAGCCTAAACAGACGTATTTTTTATATAAATATAAAAACTTATTACGCATAATAAACTATATATCAAATTACGAGAAATATAACTAAATAATATATAATTTGTTTATTTTCTTATTGTTATAAATATATACAAATTACAAAATTTATTATGTATGTTTACACACACACACATATATATATATATATATATATATATATATATATATATATATATATATATATATATAAAATATATATAACTAAATAATATATAATTTGTTTATTTTCTTATTGTTATAAATATATACAAATTACAAAATTTATTATGTATGTTTACACACACATATATATATATATATAATAAACATTGAATATGAGTGAAATGGGTTGAGCTTAAGCTTAAAAAACTGCTAGCAAGCCGTGTACTATATATTAAAAGGTTTGAGATCGAGTTTAGACGAGCTAAACTAACTCCTTTGCACCCTAAATTTAAGTTTAGAAGTCCAATTTTTAGTGTTTACAATTTAGAAAGGGGTGGCAGCGCAGCTTGTTGCACGTCTACTTTCTGTTTTAATGTAACTTGGCAAGTTTTTTATAGTGGAATTATAATGATTCGGTTAAAATATATATATTACACTAGGTTATAACCCCGTGTATTACACTGTCATACCCCGACCCGCAGCGGAAAAAGGTGATCGGGGCATGATTGGGTTTTCATCAAAGCTCATGACATTTATTATAATGTTTCATATTTATTATTACAATTTTAAAGGGAATCACACAATCAAATCATACAATCAAATCATACAAATACAACATGTTCTATACATCTTTCTAGACTTCATTATTTTTCTTCTAAGGCAATTTCCTATGTGTTCCTTGCTTCATCCTGTCCACCTGTATCATATGTAAAAATGGTTTTTGGGTCAACAAAAAGTTGGCGAGTGAATCCTATGAAAACATTTAAACGTGTTTATTGTATTGATTATAAAATAAAGTGCTTAACCACATATGAGTAAATGTAGATGTAAATTTATTCACACAACACATAATATTAAATATTGCACACACATACAACAAATGATTGTTTTGAGGCACGCGTTGTTCAACTCGTCTCCCACGAGTAACTGATGGGCCTAATGAATGAGTTTTGAGGCACGCGTTGGTCTACGAACTGATGGGCCTAATGAACGAGTTTTAAGGCACGCGTTGTTCAACTCGTCTCCCACGAGGAACTGATGGGCCTAACAAATAATTTGCATACAACTTGACAATATGTAATACATCACAACAAACAATATTTACATTCTAAGTTTAGATCATAATATGGTATAGCACGAGTTTGAATAAGCGAATTAATTTAAGCGACACATGATACACCCCAAAACATGAATAAAAAAGGGGAATTTGTAAGAATTCACTCACAGTGGTTGCGTTTCTTGGATTGATGATGAATGCGCACGAATTTGGATTTAACCACGAGAGAAACTAACCTAAATAATAACATAATGGTTCGGTAAATAAGTGGATTTTATTAACAATTTTAATAGGATTTTTAGATTTATTTTTGTGAGTTTAAGGTCATTTTCTAACTTTAAAAATATTATTTTTTTAAGTATTTTTTTAAATAATTTTCTGATTAAATAAATAAATAAAAAAAATATAAAAAGATGTTGACTTTTTGACTTTGACCGTTGACCGTTGACCATTGACCGTTGACCGGTTGGACCGTGTGTTTGTATGCGCTGAGCGAGGTTCGAACCCGAGACCTCTCGTACGCGTGCACGCAGCTTTACCAACTGAGCTACGTGTCTAACCCGAAATATTTCTGTTTTTAATTATACTTATATACTATTTAGATTTATCCAGAAATCATTTATTTAAAAAGATTTTTAAACTAGTCGAACCGGTGCGCATGATGAGTTTCGAACCCGTGACCTGTGGTTTAACTTTGCACACAGTCCACCGCTGGACTGTGTGTCTAACCTGGTTAAAATACTTGTTTTTATTAATCTTAAATACTAACTGAAAGGTTCCGTATTTGGGTTTTATAAAAAGGTTTGAATATTGTGACGAATCGGAACAAGGACAGACTCGAACTCGGTATCTCTATGTTTCAAATGCACACAGTCCACCGCTGGACTGTGTGTCTAACCCGAGATATAACCCGATTTATATTAGATATAAACACAACCTAAACTTCATCTTCTTCGTTAAAACAACCCAGAACTCCCAATCCCGACTGTTTAATCAGTAATTCTGGTATACTTTAGTAAATTAAATGATAAAGGACATGGGTCAAAAGATTATACCGATCAGTGTTGAATTGAAAACCTCCGGTGATGATTCCGGCGAGTAACTGGGTTTTCCGGCGACTTGCAGAGAATTCCGGCGATGTATTTCTTGCGACAGAGACTCTACAGGGAGTTTAAGGTGAGTGTGGGTGATTTCGGTATGAGCTCTAGATGTCCGGTTTATAAAGTAAAGAAACAGTGGGATAAATTCTTCGGTTTTCCGGCGATAACTTTCGGTCAACTTGCAGAGGATTCCGGCGACTTGCGGCGAGGTTTTCAGAGCGAGTTTGAGAGAGTAAGTTTGATAGACTCGCGAGCTCAATTGATGAATACATCGATATAAAGTATAACTCGAATTTAATTACATTTTCGGTTTCGAATTCAAAATCATACGGTTTGATCAGTTTTGATTCGAATTGAGTCAATGGATTGATTATAACCGATGCCCAGTTGTCTGTTATGCCCAAGATGATCGCGAAACTTCATTGATTGAAGATTGATTGGCGGTTTCAGTTTTGGGTGAAATCGGATTGTTCGCGGGTGAGACTTTAACTTTAATTTGTTTAAATTTCTTCACAACATGTGCGTGTGGCGGAGTGGTGAAAACTGTGTGTGTATAAGTTAGTGGGTGACCCGGGTTCGAAACCCGGCGTCTCCACATTCTTTTTAATTTGTTATTTAATAATTATGTTTCAAAATTCTAATTTGTTTATTAATTATGTATCGTATAAAAATTAATTTGAGCATTAAATACGCGACAAAATTTATAACTGATTATTCGGTTTAATAAACGAAGCGGGTTTGGATAACCCGGTTTTTTACGGATGTTACAGTATCCCCTACTTTTAGAAATTTCGTCCCGAAATTTAAGTAGTAGTGGTATATTTGACTTGGAGGGAGGATGGTTTTGACAATTACATACTTAGAAGGGGGTAAGAGTTTAAATTTTATTGGAGGTGGTAACGTTCCTAGTAAGGGTTGAATACCCTGCTACAGGAATCGCTTTTTGATGCCTAAGATAAGGAATATTGATAAACAGAGTTGATTGACTAGGTATAATCTCATGCATAAGAGTTTCGAGAGAATTGATGCGTTTGGAAAGATAAGGTTATATCCTAAAACAAAACTTCTACCACTAAAACCTACATGGAACCTCTCATAACCGCCTGACAATGCCTCTGATCTTTTGGCAAGAATACTTATATATAGGAAGTACCAGCGGCGTATCCACCATATTCTTGTCAAATTTTCATTGGCTTTATCAGTAGGTTATGGTTAGTTCTATGTGACTCTAGAACATAAACAAACACAACAACCAAAGCTTGAGTCTTAATTCTGAAAATATACATGTTTGAATGATGACAGTACCTCTCTCGTTTGTTATGATGGAGAGTTTAGTCTATGTATAAGTGAGACACAACCCAACTTCTTTGAATGATGAGATTGAAATACGTTGAGATGTATGATGATATGAATGCTAAATCAGTGAGTATAAAACAAACTTCAACCATGACATTACTAAATCCTACATGGAACTTTTCATAACCGCCTGACAATGCCTCCGATCCTTTGGCAAGAATACTTATATATAGGAAGTACCAGCGGCGTATCCACCATATTCTTGTCAAATTTTCATTGGCTTTATCAGTAAATTATGATTAGTTCTATGTGACTCTAAAACAAGCACAACAACCAAAACTTGAGTCTCAAATCTGAAGGTATACATGATTGAATGATGATAGTACCTCTCTCGTTTGTTATGATGAAGGGGTTAGTCTAGGTAAAAGTGAGACACAACCCAACTTCTTTAAATGATGAGACTGAGATACGTCGTGAGGTATGATGATATGAATGTTAAATCAATAAGTATAAAACAAAACTGAAATAGTAATTCGCATTAAGATTCTTGGATAAATTTCTAATTTATAATTGAGATACGTGAAGACTGGGATAATATAAAGAAAACATAAAAACTAAGCGGTTGGAGTTGAATCTTGATTTTTGGTGAAGAAAACTAGTTGGGTGGTTCGTTTGGGCCGTCATTATCTTCAACAGGATTGGCGTTGATGTTGAAAACTCTTCCTCTTGTTGGTGGCCTAGTGGTTAGGTTTTCTTGATTTGCTTGGTTAACTGGGTTTGCTTGAGCTTAGGCGTTTATGATGTTAACCAAACGAGGGCACGTGTTTCTAAAGTGGGTAGGGTCGCCACAATTGAAACAAGCTCGAACATATGGGAACATGGGGTATTGGGGTTGTTGATATGTTTGGATCATGTTTTGAGTAGGGGGTGAGGTTTGGTTTTGAGGGGTGCGGCAAACCTTGCTCAAATGACCATAGCGTCCACAATTCGAACATAGTCGACAAGGTAAGGTAAATGGATGGTGATAAAAACAGGTGTTGCATTGAGGGTGAGGTCCAAAGTAAGGTTTCTTATTTGGGTAAGTTGAGTTGGGTGCTACTTGAGTGATTGGGATAGCTTGGAGGGGTATGGCTTGTGAAGCTGGTTGATTGTGTTGGGTGACAGCGAATATTTGCCCATCTCGTTTTCTCTTAGAAATGGGTTGAGAAGGGGATTCGGTTTGGGTGGAGTTTGAGGTTTCAGTTGATGCTTTATCCTTCTTCTTCTCCTCCTTGAAATCCTTATTTCGTATGCGGTTCTCGGTGAGCTCTGTAGCTAACTCCATTGCTGCTTCCAAAGTTGCATGTATGGTACTTATTACAGAGTCTTGAATTTTTGAAGGAAGACCTCGAATGTAGTGCTCGATCAAACGGTAGAGGGGAGTGAACAAGTTGGGGACCATTTGATTTAACTCAAGGAATCTCTTGTTGTATGTGGTGTGGTCGCCTTCCTTTTGTTTCAAAGAATAGAACTCATCCTCCAATTTCTTGATTTCGCTTCTTGGGCAAAACCGTCTTGTCATGATTTCCTTCAACTCTTCCCAAGTCAAAGTCATAGCATCTTCAACACCTCGCTTGACCTTCTCTGTATTCCCCCATGTAAGTGCTATTCCAAGTAAACGACCGGTAGCATATCGCACTTTGCGATCATCGGGGCAATCGCAATTTAGAAAAGTGTTTTCCATTTCCTCAAACCAATGGAGGAGAGCGGTGACACCTTCAGTCCCTTCGTATTTTGGAGGGTCGCAGGATTTGAAATGCTTGAAGGTGCATTTAGTGGTATTTGAGGGAGGGTTGACAACATTTTGATCTTCTTGATGGACGGGATTAGCGGTAAGGGCTTGTTGAACTTGAACTACAATGTTGGGTATTACAGCAGCCATTTGTTGAGCGATTTGGGCAGCCATGCGCTCGCGGGCTTTCCCTGATCTCATCTTCCTACGAGCGAGACTAGAAGACATCTACAAGGAATACGTATCAAGAGTATGAGTTGGACGTTTTAGGGGTCATGTGTCGTATTTAGGAATGAACATTCATAAAATAAATATAGAATAATAAATCTACTACATCCATAGGATGTCTTGGGCTTTGCTCGTAATTGGGCCTTGCATGCCGCCATACTTCACCTTCGTAATCATGTGGGCCCCCATGATTACCGGGTTTTTCATATGGTTCGCATGTGTTAGCCTGGTTACGTACACTAAAACCCGGAGAAAATCGAGAAATATGTATGTAACATATGATATTCGGAATGTATCCAGGTGTGGACACGGTGACAACTCAAAGGGGGGTTAGTTCGAACGACGTTTGGTGTGGCATGCTTTGGCCTAATAGGTCCTTCGTACTCTCATCGTTAGTCCCCAGGTAGGCAAACTGGTCCGTTATATTGGATTTATACGAATGCCAACCTAGACAGGACGTTCCGACTACCGGTACTTGTACCCTTACAGTTACTACATGCCCGTCGCAGAACTCACTTTGATATTTAAAAAATGCGACAAAATCTTGAATAACGGAAGTATGAAGATGATTTGAATATGTGAACATTGAAATAGGTATGATGAATATGTATGTAAGTATATATGTTTGACTGTAAGTATAATTCACTATGTATCACAAAATGTAATATTGGAAGTGTTTGCATGCATTTGAGTGTGTAATAAATACGAAACAAATAAACATCATAAGTTTGCATGTAACCACATAGACAATTTAAAATCTAATCAACTATAGTATAGACTCTAAGGGTCTAATAACCTATCCTATATTCCTATAGTCAAAAGCTCTGATACCAATCTGTCACACCCCGACCCGCAGGGGAAAAAGGTGATCGGGGCATGATTGGGTTTTTATCAAAGCTCATGACATTTATTATAATGTTTCATATTTATTATTACAATTTTAAAGGGAATCATACAAATCATACAATCAAATCATACAAATACAACATGTTCTATACATCTTTCTAGACTTCATTATTTTTCTTCTAAGGCAATTTCCTATGTGTTCCTTGCTTCGTCCTGTCCACCTGTATCATATGTAAAATGGTTTTTGGGTCAACAAAAAGTTGGCGAGTGAATCCTATGAAAACATTTAAACGTGTTTATTGTATTGATTATAAAATAAAGTGCTTAACCACATATGAGTAAATGTAGATGTAAATTTATTCACACAACACATAATATTAAATATTGCACACACATACAACAAATGATTGTTTTGAGGCACGCGTTGTTCAACTCGTCTCCCACGAGGAACTGATGGGCCTAATGAATGAGTTTTGAGGCACGCGTTGTTCTACGAACTGATGTGCCTAATGAACGAGTTTTAAGGCACGCGTTGTTCAACTCGTCTCCTACGAGGAACTGATGGGCCTAACAAATAATTTGCATACAACTTGACAATATGTAATACATCACAACAAACAATATTTACATTCTAAGTTTAGATCATAATATGGTATAGCACGAGTTTGAATAAGCGAATTAATTTAAGCGACACATGATACACCCCAAAACATGAATAAAAAAGGGGAATTTGTAAGAATTCACTCACAGTGGTTGTGTTTCTTGGATTGATGATGAATGCGCACGAATTTGGATTTAACCACGAGAGAAACTAACCTAAATAATAACATAATGGTTCGGTAAATAAGTGGATTTTATTAACAATTTTAATAGGATTTTTAGATTTATTTTTGTGAGTTTAAGGTCATTTTCTAACTTTAAAAATATTATTTTTTTAAGTATTTTTTTTTAAATAATTTTCTGATTAAATAAATAAATAAAAAAATATAAAAAGATGTTGACTTTTTGACTTTGACCGTTGACCGTTGACCCGTCGGACCGTGTGTTTGTATGCGCTGAGCGAGGTTCGAACCCGAGACCTCTCGTACGCGTGCACGCAGCTCTACCAACTGAGCTACGTGTCTAACCCGAAATATTTCTGTTTTTAATTATACTTATATACTATTTAGATTTATCCAGAAATCATTTATTTAAAAAGGTTTTTAAACTAGTCGAACCGGTGCGCATGATGAGTTTCGAACCCGTGACCTGTGGTTTAACTTTGCACACAGTCCACCGCTGGACTGTGTGTCTAACATGGTTAAAATACTTGTTTTTATTAATCTTATATACTAACTGAAAGGTTCCGTATTTGGGTTTTATAAAAAGGTTTGAATACTGTGACGAATCGGAACAAGGACAGACTCGAACTCGGTATCTCTATGTTTCAAATGCACACAGTCCACCGCTGGACTGTGTGTCTAACCCGAGATATAACCCGATTTATATTAGATATAAACACAACCTAAACTTCATCTTCTTCGTTAAAACAACCCAGAACTCCCAATCCCGACTGTTTAATCAGTAATTCTGGTATACTTTAGTAAATTAAATGATAAAGGACATGGGTCAAAAGATTATACCGATCAGTGTTGAATTGAAAACCTCCGGTGATGATTCCGGCGAGTAACTGGGTTTTCTGGCGACTTGCAGAGAATTCCGGCGATGTATTTCTTGCGACAGAGACTCTACAGGGAGTTTAAGGTGAGTGTGGGTGATTTCGGTATGAGCTCTAGATGTCCGGTTTATAAAGTAAAGAAACAGTGGGATAAATTCTTCGGTTTTCCGGCGATAACTTTCGGTCAACTTGCAGAGGATTCCGGCGACTTGCGGCGAGGTTTTCAGAGCGAGTTTGAGAGAGTAAGTTTGATAGACTCGCGAGCTCAATTGATGAATACATCGATATAAAGTATAACTCGAATTTAATTACATTTTCGGTTTCGAATTCAAAATCATACGGTTTGATCAGTTTTGATTCGAATTGAGTCAATGGATTGATTATAACCGATGCCCAGTTGTCTGTTATGCCCAAGATGATCGCGAAACTTCATTGATTGAAGATTGATTGGCGGTTTCAGTTTTGGGTGAAATCGGATTGTTCGCGGGTGAGACTTTAACTTTAATTTGTTTAAATTTCTTCACAACATGTGCGTGTGGCGGAGTGGTGAAAACTGTGTATGTATAAGTTAGTGGGTGACCCGGGTTCGAAACCCGGCGTCTCCACATTCTTTTTAATTTGTTATTTTTTGTTATTTAATAATTATGTTTCAAAATTCTAATTTGTTTATTAATTATGTATCGTATAAAAATTAATTTGAGCATTAAATACGCGACAAAATTTATAACTGATTATTCGGTTTAATAAACGAAGCTGGTTTGGATAACCCGGTTTTTTACGGATGTTACATACACGGGTTGAATATATAAATTTTATATACTGCATAGGTTGTATAAATGTAATTTTATATATTTAAAAATTATATAGGAACCATACTCTACGGGTTGAATATATGTAATTTAATATATCAAATAATAATAAAAAGTTATATCTTTAAAACTACGTGTATTATACAGGGTGAATAAATGTAGTATTGTTTACCAAATAATAAAAAAGTTATATCTTTAAAAACCCTCGTGTATTACCCGGCTTGAATAAAATTGATTTTGTGTACCAAATAATCTATACTATATAATAAGAAAATTATATTTAAAGAAATTAATGGATATACTCGGTACGCGATAGATTTGGTGATTCCGGAGATGATTATTGAAAAGAACATACAGTGGTCAAACATGTTATTCAAGAAACAAATAAGCAGTAATTTGAGTGATAAAATATAAATTATATTTAGAAAACCCATAATAAATCTAATTTAAAAAAAACTAAGACTTTGTTATTATTAGTAAAATCAATGCATTTATATTTGTAATTTTGTTTGGCATTATTGTAATTTTATATATCAAATAATAAAAAAAGTTATATCTTTAAAACCACGTGTATTACACGGAGTGAATAAATATAGTATTGTTTACGAAATAATAATAAAGTTATATCTTTAAAAACCCTGATGTATTACCTTGCTTGAATAAAATTGATTTCATGTACCAAATAATAAGAAAAATATATTTAAAAAAGTTAATGGATATACTCGGTGCGCGATAGATATGGTGATTTGTGGAGATGATTATTGAAAAGAAGATACAGTAGTCAAAATGTTATTCAAGAAACAAATAAACAGTCATTTGAGTGATAAAATATAAATTATATTTAAAAAAACCCGTAATAAATCTAATTTAAAAAAACTAAGACTTTGTTATGATTAGTAAAATCAATAAATTTATATTTGTAATTTTGTTTGGTATTATTTTATTATAAAGTACATATTATACATATAATTATATTATGTTTTAAGTTATTGACGCTATTCAAAAAGTTTTTCAATTTGATGTCTAGCATTATATATATTATGGTAAAAGTTAAAGTTTATTAGGAGTTATAAAGGAAAAGTATATATTAAATTTAAAATAAATAATAATTATCTATAGTTAAGTGGATGCGATTAAACAAAATAATATTTAGTAGGAGAGTTATCTACAATTAATTAAAAGAGATTTAAAATAAATAATAATTATCTATAGTAAAGTAGATGAGATTAAACAAAATAATATTTAATAGGAAGGTAATCTATAATTAATTAGAAGAGATTAAACTAAAATAATAATTATTTATAAGATATGGCCTAATATGATGACAAGTGTCCCATAAGTGGTTTCTTTTATTATATAGTATAGAGGTAAGGGATCATATACAAGAGAAGAATTTTGTACGAAGTGTAAGAGACAATCATGACCACACATTTTGTTTACTCAATTTAAGAAAGAGAAGGGTATGATGGTCTTTTCTCCCGTTAACTAGTTTCCACCTTGATTTTCAAATGACTATAACTTTTCATACGTTAATATTTTTAAAAAAAAATTACACCGTATTAACGAGCATTTCATTCTCTTTAATTCGAGCAGCCTATTGCTATAGTATTCTTAAAAATAATTTATAGGACTTTAAATACCCATTGCGTGATTTTGAATACCCAGTACCCATTACGTGACTTTTGAATACCCATTACTTGATTACACATTCAACATAAATCATTACGCATTCGTTGTAAATTCATTACGTGATTACACGTTTAATATGATTTGTTATAACTAATGTTAATACAATTATGCTTATTACGTGATTACATATTCAATAATCAGAATTTGATTGTTTATGCTTTATTACGTGGTTAAATCTCTAATATATGACATTATGTTGCTATTATAGGTTGGTTTGGCTAATGTTTTGTATATAATTTATCCTTAATACGTGATTATACCTTAAATATTAGGTATTCCATATGAAATATTATGTGTTACATTACGTAATCACCCAGTATAGTTTCACATAAATACTATAATGAAATCATGTAATCACGAAATGCGTATTTAAAATCACGTAGTCACTTAGTGTGGTTTCACAAAAATACTACAATGAAATCCAGTAATTACGTAACAGGTATTCAAAATCACGTCGTCACTTACTGGGCATTCAAAATCACGTAATCACATAATATGGTTTCAAACTCCTTCAAAAAAATTAATGTTAAAATATAACAATAGGCTGCTCGAATTAAAGAGAATGAAATGCTCGTTAATAAGGTGTAATTTTTATAAAAAAATATTAACGTATGAAAAAGTTATAGCCATTTGAAAATCAAAGGGGAAGTGGGTTTATGAGTTAACAATATTGGATTTTTCTATTTTACACTTTTCCCCACTTGTTCCCTTGTTTTTTTGTTATGTGAATTCTATATTTGGAGACCACTTAATCCGAACCATTGATCTTGCAAATCAAGGGTCAAACTTGTCTCCTACACTTCGTACAATTCTTTCCTCTTTTAGAATAACATCTCTCATAGTATAGATTCAAGAATCAAGACTAGAGTCGAGTTTCCCATAACTGGATTGGGCCTTTGAAAGCCTAGATATGATCTGGTCAAAGCCCATGTATAGTGGGCCAACTGAGCTTAACTCAGACTCAACATGACCCCATGAGTAGCGGTGCACAAAAAATTGGAATCCAGAACCGGACCCGAAAAATAACTCGGAACCAGGTATTATAAAACCCGGTTTTTTATACCCGAACCCGACCCTACCGGTACGTATTTCTGTTATAAAACCGAACCGACCCTACCGGTACGTATTTCTGTTATAAAACCCGAACCCGACGAGTTTTTTTATACCGATTTCAACTCGGGTTTTATGAATACCGTTTCAACCCGAACCCGGAACCGGGTTTTTTTTAATACCCGGTCTGGTTTTCCAATACCCTATTCAGGTTTTTTCATTTTTTTTTGTGTTTTTTTCGAGTTTTGGACCTTGGTAACGGCTATATACGAAAGTGTATTTTAACCACTTTTTTTATTTACATTGTATCTTTATACCTTATAAAAGGGGTCTTTGATGTTTAGTTTAACCACAAGTGTTTTTCTCGAGACGAACAATAAACGAAGATGATCAAGTTATTTAAAGCTATCTATGTTTATAATCTTATTCGACCCGGTTCTATGATTATTTAGGTATCATGTATTTCTATGTTTTATGAAATAAAAAAGTTTTGCATTTTATATTTCTATGTTTTATGCAAAAAAATGAATACCCGAGACATGCCCGAACCAAACCCGATCCATATCCGAGGCATACCCGAACCCAACCCGATCCATACCCGACTCTACCCAAACCCGAAAATAGGGTATTATAATACCAGGGTATTAGAAAACCCGACCCGGACCCTACCCGAACCCGGGTATATAGGGTATGCCTTTTTTTTATAAAACCCCGACCCGACCCGACCCAGGTATTATCAATTCCCGATTTTAAAGAACTCGATCATACCCGAACCTGGTTCCATACCCGGAACCGGGTATTAAAAACCCGATTTGTGCACCACTATCCATGAGTGCACCGTGAATGCTTCACTAAATTTGGAGCTAACAATTTAACATGTTAAAGACTTGCGATTAATTTAAATGGAGAAACGTAAAAATCATATAAACATTTGTATATGTTGTTAATCAAATATTACAGTAATGCAGTCGATACAAATACATTCGTAAAAATCATATAACCATTTGTACATATTGTTAATCAAATATCCAAAGAGAGAAAGAGTATAGATTATGTGGTTACATTCCTATCAACATTTTTCTACTAAATGTTGGAAATTAGGCATTCTTCGACATAATTAAACAATAAATTTAACAAGAAAAAACTCTATGATTAAAATTGAAGCTACATAAACCCTAAACATATAACTCCTATTTATACTAAACAACCTTGATGGCCAAGAAACATACCTAGACTAGAATTAGGAAACTAAATGTCACACCCTCAAATTCCACGTGAGGAGTTCTACCACAAGGCGCGTGACAAACCAGGATCATAGTCATTAGTCATACTGAACGACCACTATATGAGTTTAAAAAGATATATTCCTGTTTGCTCATTAATGAGAAAATATTGTTTATAAAATTGAGTTGCGAAAGCGTAACAAGTACAAAACCAAAATACTTAATGTAATTTAAAGTTGTGTCTAAATATTTGATGAAATCAATGCGACTCCATAATGCATCCTAGTCCTGATGTGTGGTACCTTAGCAACCTGAGAAAACATGTAAAAATTCAAGTGTCAACAATTAATGAAGAGTGAATTCACAGGTTATAGTTCACAATTATAAAAATAAGTTGTTCCCACTCGTTCAGCCTTGAACCAGTGTGTTATAAAGTTTCCCTGATCCAACCCGAATCAGATTATTGTAAGTTTCTCGATTCCATTCCTGAATCACGTTGTTATATTGTTTAGCAGTATATGTTATATGTTTAGGTAGCTAGCCTAGGTCATGTCAACAAAGTGTTCGATCCGAAGCTGAAGTTGCTTCCCCTGTTGTGCCAGGTCTATCACCAACCATGGCTAAGTGTTAGGCAAATTCTACACCCGTGACCATCAACGTTCGATCTAACTGGCGTGACCATCACGTGTGGGGCTTGTCGGGCCCAGTAGTACTACCAAAAATTCCCTCACTATAACCCAATACTAACGGCATCGTGTTTTAAGGGGACCGACATAACCCCTCCCAATATAGTTCGTTAATGCGTAACAGTAAAAGCGTTACATTACCGTAACGGTACATGTTTTCTCCCCCTGTGTATTTAAAACCATATAAAAAGGGGGCGTGAACTCACCTTTGTATTGCTCGGTAAGATTAGATTAAGTGTATGAAATCTAGAGCGATCAACCACGCCCTATAATAGTTACCACAGTTTATTAGATTTTGTTTATGCATAGCACGTAAGTCTTACACGTGTCTAACAACTAGCACCGAACAAGTAATCACATGGCACTTCTATTATATGGTTCCATAACCGTGTTCACAACCTTCCTACGATATGACATATGCTATTTATACAATTAACAAACAATCATGGATACTAAAAGTAGAAAGTTCGGTTCTTATACGTTCATGCTTCATGCATAGTAAAAATCACTGAAAATATGATGTTTTGGGAGACTCATTTAACCTAGAGTAAACTTCCGTTTTACTCCCTGTGATTTGGTCACTTTAACGGTTTTGCCCCAAACCTTTAAAAATAGACATTTTCCTCCAATAGTTTGCTATGGTTTTTCCATTTTGCTCCCCGCCTCTAACTCCATCCAAATTATCTGTTTTCCCATTTTGCTCTCTGCAGGGAGCAAAATGGAAAAACCATAGCAAACTATTGGAGGAAAATGGTTATTTTTAAAGGTTTGGGGCAAAACCGTTAAAGTGACCAAACCACAGGGAGCAAAACGAAAGTTTACTCTTTAACCTATTTACAGGGCTGAAAAAATTATGATATTTTTATTTGACACACCCCTCTGAGGGTTGATCTTGTGTATAAATTTCAAGGCCTAACTCTTTACCAATAATTTAGTAAAAATCATTTACTAAGCAGCAATCAGATTCGTCACTTTCAGACTGAGCTCACGGAAAAACTTATGTAAAAATCCTCAGTTATCCGATTGACGTAATTTTAGATGGAGATTTGCACTGACACCTAAGACCGTCTACTGTATAAATTTCATGACTTAACTCTAAACATGGAATGAGTTACAACATTCGTAATGTGCTGCAATTTCTGCCAAAAAATGCAGCCTGGACCTCCGTTATGGAAAAATTCATTTAAAATATCAAACGACATCGAAAAATTATGATTCTAGTGGGGTTTGAAGCCATTTCGAAATACCACATATTAGATTCAAGAAAATTAAATTTTTGTCAATTTATGACCCGGTTACAGCCAACCCAAGTCGGCTGTAATTTCTGATCAGAAGTTGTTTGAATTCAGCTTTCACCTAAAACATGTTTTGGACTTTCTAAGCATGATTTTCAGCAAACATCACCCATATAACATCTTAATCGTCAATTTTAACAACCACATTCATCAAGATCATGTTATAACTTCAAAACCCTAATGTACATGCATGTACTACCAAACCCTAGTATTATTAAACCTTGTATCCCATCAACACAATCATCAAGAACATGAATTCTATAAACCCTAATCATTAAAAAACATGCAAAACATCAAGAATCCCATGTACACACATGAGCAATCAATAATATAACAAGAGAATGATTACCGGAAGCCAAACGAGCGGCTAGAGACGATGATGATGATCCGAATGCGTGTGTGTATATTTCTCTAGAGAGAATGGGGACATGGATGCTAGGGTTTTGAAGAAAAAACGAAAAGAAGGAAGAAAGAGATGCTTTTATATGCTAGGGTTTGGGCAAGTGGGTTGGGCTTACATCATGTATATGAACCTGTTTGACGATACAAGTCTCGCGTAATTATTGGTCGTTCGTAAAATAAATATCAGGTTTAAATTATATTTTACTAATTTTTACTAATCAAAACAAATATATATATATATATATACACACACATACAATAAAATATAAATATTAACTTTGTGGCAAAACGTGACGCGAAATGTCCGTTAAATAATGTGTTTCACTCATCACGATTTGTTATTATTAAAACCACTAATAATAAATATTTTAAGATGTGTAACCCTTCCCGATCATTAGGGTTAAAAGTATGAGTTGTCACACTAAATAATAATAAAAGAAAATACTATAATAATTAAACTTCCACCAAAAATAAACTAAACCACTTAGCACCCTCTAACTTTTGAGTTATGAATGAATTAGTCCCTAACACTTAGAAAGAGATTTTAACAACTATCTATATGTATATATAGAGAGAGAGACGGGCAAATGGGAGATCATTTCAATACTCATATATATTGCAAGAACGTAATTCACTCGTTTCAATCACAGATTAAGAGTAATAAATCAAAATGCAACTACGGTATTTTAGTATAAAATTTAATAGCATAATAACATAAACGGGTAAAAAATCAATTTCTATGGTTTTCTTAGTAGCGCCATTTAGAAGTGGATAGAAAATAATCAACGATTAAGGTCGCACTAACTGTAGACAACATGTTAAGGTGTACATAAGACCCAAACGTAAGCTACATGACTGTAGGTTCGTTAAGGGTATAATTTTATCGTTAGATTCAACGTTATGACTTATCTAAATTGGGATCTCTAACGATATTAGAAAATATAAACATATTAGTTTCATATATTGTGTTTATATACATAATCTACACATATTGAGATCAGCAAGATAAATATATCACATACACATATGTATGTATATGTATGTATAAAGAAATATTTTCAATCTATCAAAACATTCGAAATTTACTTTATAACATATTCTAATGAAGTTTATAAATAACATTGTAAAACACAATTATATATAATATGACAAATAAGGAAATTGTGAGAGAGATAAAAGTACTAATAATGCATACAAGTTTGAGCTTATGTTATGTGTCGATAGATGTTACTTCTCGTATCGGCTATCTTTTGTGGGTTAGTCGTGTTTTTCAATGTGCACGTGATGTTTTAAAGGTTTTCTAGACGAGCAACTGGGAAAAGAATTTAGAGCTTGGAGTAACTCAATTAGGTTCAGATCTATTGAATAATGCCACTAAGTCTTTGTAATTCATTTCAGGCAAATTAGAAATTAATAATCAAACTATAACTTGTTGGCCGATAATAATACATACGGATTATTTGAACAAGTATAATCATGACTTTAACTTTTATGGCTAGTAGTGACAATTCCACCCTAAGAGAAAAATAACTTTGTCTACTCCGAACTTTAATATATATTGTTATAATATGATTTACAACATTAAGATTGAGAAAACAAATAAGCAAATTATTCATAAGGGCCAAGTTACTTTCTGTTAGAGTGAGATTGTCTTATCGACGAAAATGAAAATTAACAGTATTAGCACACATTGTTATGAACTATTATCAGTCAATTGAGTAGTAGTTGGAAATATTGAAATCTAATTATTTGGATTTTTTTGTTTTATTATTATTATATATTATATTATTATTATTATTATTATTATATAAAGGTGTATGGGGACTTATTCCCTGTTCGGCTGTGTTGTTTGGTTATAAAATTTACTGTTAAAAAAAAACTTATTTGTTGTTCGAGATAAAAACTTGACCCACCCCGACGGCCCGACTTAGAATCTATTTGGGTCAAAATAGGTTGATAGACGAGGTTAAGTATTTTATTTTGGTCAAAATGGTTACATTAATTCCGGACTTACTATTTAAAGCTACTTTTAATAACATATAAAATATAGGCAACCACACATTAAAGGGAACATAAAAAAAAAAAGCAATCCTCTTATTCTTGTATAAACTTTGTTTTCATCTTCTACGTGCCCATAATTTAGAAATTAGAAGTAAACAACAAGGATGATATTGAGGATAATAACACCAACTTTTGACATGTATGCGGGTTCGTTTAAGAGCATCGATACCGCTTTGCTTTTCTTGGTATCAGGAGGCCTATCATTCTGACCACCGTATACACCCTTCCCCTTACCTGCCTTCGACAAAACTACCTCATCCCTTTTCACACCATCTTCTCGGACATAACTATTTCCGATCATATGAACCGGGCCTTTCTCCTCTACATAACCTCGAAAACTTGTATAAATTAGACCATGTAAAATGGTATCCGAACGCACTCACTCACACACACACACATATATATATATATATAACATTGTTTTAATTATAATAAAATCTTACCTTTGGATTCAAAAGCCAAGCTAGATATGTATTGTGCACCTAAAAGTAGGAAGATGAATGCTAGGCTTTTGGACTTCATTTCTTTAATGTCACTTATGAATTGTTGATATATGAGAGTTGGTGTTTATATAGACACATGGGGAATTGTTCTCTTCAAAATGAGAATAAAATGATATTGAATATGAAGAGTCAAGAAAAGAATAAGACTATTCACTTGTCCAAAGTGTCGCATGATTTTGGAAGAGTGAACATGAAGAGGAAAAAAAAGGTAGAAACACTATTTGATGCCCTTAAAAGATTACTCCTATTTGATTTGTGGTCAAATTGCAATAACAAAGTGTGAAAATCTTGAACCTATATATCTATCTTGAGGGGTTACAACAAAAATCATAAAATTATTTTGCCTAACAATTCCTAACCTCCATCAATTTTCTTATCAAAAAATCTTATACTTATTGAGTTATAAATAATCGTGAAGAACGGGCTATTTTATCGTATTGTAGTGTTGAGTTATAAAAGAATTTATATTTACCATTTCTCTCGTATCATCATAAATATTTTAGGTCTTTGTTTGTAAACAATATATAATTTTTTTTATGTGTAAGAACAGCTGAATGAACAATAATTAGATATTTGGAGCTATTATTGTTTGACCATACCCGAACTGAATCGCCGACCCGAACATATAACCCGAAACCTAGCGATAAGAAAAAAAAACAATTGGGTCCCATGACTTTCGGCACCCACTTAACTTTGTTCAAGCTCTGACACTGCGTACGTAACCCTTTGTGGGATTGGGAAGAAGTTCGCGATTACGCAAGAGCTCATAGATAGACAAGTGTATGGATCCTTCATTTATATAATTATCTTTTTCTATAAACGAAATGCTTACACTTTGTAATATCAATTTAGTTGCGAAATATAAATATAAAACTTGGTGATGATAAAAAAAATAAAAATGGATGAATGGATGTTGTATCCAAAAACTTTATTCGTCGTGTAACATGCCACATCCTTAGATAAATAAGGATTCGTGCATAGCATCGTAGTAATACACCTATGAAGGGAGAAGATTTATTGTATTCGGCAAGTATAAGTGTAGAGATTAAATATTTGTTGTGGATTAGCCAATTATATATCTATATAAAAATTATATATATTTATAATTTTTATATAAAATATTAGTTAATGTAATAGGTTTAGGATCCTGTAAAAAAAAAGATTTTTTGTGAGAAGTGTGAGAAGGCATAAGAATTGATATTTATGCCAAAACAGTACCGGTATTCTTCACTTTACTTTTCACTCTCCTCATTTCTTCCGGCCATCTAATTTTCTCCATCACAATCGACGTCAGTAGGAAAACTTGAGGCATACCGACGTCGATTATGATGGAGAAATTCAGATGGCCGGAAGAAATGAGAAGAGTGAAAAGTAAAGTGAAGGATACCGGTACTTTTTTGGCAATTTATAGAACTAATGGACTGTAGTGGTTATTTTTAACAAACCATAGGGACGAAAAATGCAACTAACTCTCTTTTTATTTTAATTTTAATATTAATAACAGGGGCATTATGGTCATTTCAAGTAAACCAACGGAATAACTGAATGGCGTTAGTGTGGTTGGACTGTAATAGTTACGAAAATGAAACCACAGGGACTGTTTACGCAACTTTTAAACTAATTGACTGAAATAGTGATTTTTTGACAAACCACAGGGACGAAAAACGTAATTAACTCTAATATATTGAATAAAAATAATTAAAAGCTATATATAGTTATAAAAATAAAGTTATTATTCATCGTGCTTCATCAACAATGGAGTCTAATGGTTGCTGATTGTTGCTATGACGACAAGTATTTGAGGGCACAACACCTCGGTGTGGTCACATACATCAGTTGTACAACACTAGGAAATAACTTATTAACCTTAATTTAGTATGAGCGGGGTTTGGCTCCAAAGTCTAAATCTTCTAAAAAATGTACAAAGTTATAAACATCATAATTTCGGCTTTAAGATACACCCAAAACCTATAAATAACAGAATAAATATTACTAAAACACTGTATCCAAACTCTAGCAGTCCATAAAAAATCCAAACACACCATCGTAGAACGATGAATATAAAACACATAATAATCAACATAACACACATAATGTTAGTCATTGGATAATTAGAGAATTATCATCCAAAACACAAAACAAAACATACTGATATGGTGTTTTAATAATCTTTATTATATTATTTGTGGGTTTTGGGTGTTTTATGGTTGACATTATGGTTTTTGATGACTTTTAACATTTTTAGAAATTTTGGATTTTGTAGCCAACTCCTAGTGTGTACGTGTGTGTGTGTGAGTGTGTATATATATATAGAGAAATGAGATATAGAAAACTAACTTGTGGTGAGAAAACCTAGGAAACTCAAAGCTCCCGACATTTTTTTTTGAAAAAGATTACACATGTAATAGTTTTTAAGGGTTTTAAGCAAAAAAAAAAGCGCCAACCAGATTTAAAACAAAAACAAGTTTTTGTGTAAAATACATGTGTAACATATGTTACTGTCGCGTTGCTGGAAACTTGTTTATTTTTTTTTAAAATATACAAATATACACTCAGAGCTTTTTTGATTTTTTTTTTTGCTCAAAACCCTTAAAAACATGTATATTACATGTGTAATTTTTTTCAAAAAAAAAAATACCGGAAGCTTTAAGTAGGTTTTTGTTACTTAGATGGGTTTTCTCTATATACTTACACTATAATATATATATATATATAAGTCTTATATTTATATCATATATGTCTTGTTCGTGTAAGAATTTCCAATCCCGTGCCGGTTCCATGGCATATTAAAAAAAGAAAGGAAGAAAGATTAATTTAATTAGAATGTACTGATAATGTATGTATGGTTATTTATCAGTTTATCTAAATGGAGTTGAATTTTTTATAATCAAAAGTGATTCCAAACTCTTTTCATTTTTGAAAAGTGAAATACTATAGAGTGTTTGATTAAGATTTTTTGTTTTCAACTATTATAATGATTAACTGGTAACTGAAGAGTTAACTTATTCAAGTTAAGAAAATTCGGAAATTCAATGATCTGTAGAAATTTATCATGCATCCGTATACATGATTAATTATTTAAAAGTTAATTCGAAAATAATCCGATCGTTATAATTTTATTTCAAGATTGTGGTTCAACGTGAAAAAAAAAAGTTACAAAGTGGGTTTTCATGGTTATAGAGGTGAATTCGTGTGTATTGTAGAACCATAATGATTGGTATCTAAATACGATTGGTCGGGATTTTTTTGAAAAGAATCATAACGATTTTATACAGTTATATTCTTTTTCTCTTCATGGATATTGGGTATTCGGTTGTAATTTTTCAAAATGAAAATGAACATAAATATAAATATAAATATATATATATATATATGATGGCTGAAGACCTTTGCGGGCCCGGCTAATCCCATGTGGGCCCAAGGCTAGACTCAGATAAACTAAAAATTAATAAACATGTCGTAATAAACCATTCGCAGGCGACTCCCGCCACATGGTATTATGCCAGCACGGAAGAGACATATAGTACAAGGTGAAAGTAACTTGTAGGTAAACACCGTCAGTGAAGTATTGTACCACGTAATCTCCACTAAGAACCATCGTGCAGAGGACGAGAGCGACTTGTGGCCAATCACATGACGCTAGTCCGCCTATCCTTAGACCTCCACTAACGACTGACAACAAACGAGACAACAAATACATCCAGAAAGCAACGTGTGAGCAATCAAGGCTCGCAGGCGTACTCACACCTCTTCGGACACTAACTGTCATGACCGAGACCAAGTGGATAGTATTTGACAACGACGTCTCATCCAACCATTCTCCAATCTATCTTGACCTCTCGGCTATAAATACCACATTTCTCCAAATGTTTAAGCATTCGATTCACCTTGCTCTCATTACTCTCACTCTAAAATTTACTCGTTCACTCTAGAAAGAAAAAAACTTATTATCACGCTAAATGGTAGTTATGAGAAGACCCCCCCCCCCCCCCCTCCTTGTAACGAGTCCAAGATGTTGCTAGTTTGTAAAGATCATATCACCCCTCACCCTGATTGAGCATTTGGATAACCCTGCAAGTTAGACTCGTATTTCTTCAATGACTAATTAAATATTTAAAAAAAAATAGCAACTAATTTTTCTTGCAAGTTGCAACATGTTTTTCATGTTTCTAAAAATCTAAATATTACAACTTAAAAGATCATAATTTCAAATCCTATAGGCTATTTATGACGTTTTGAAAGTAACAAATCTAAATGTGTGTTTGGTCAACATTTTCTTGCTTGCAAGAAGCATGTGAAGAGAATCTATGCAGACTGTTTTTCTTTACTTTTATAGTTCAGCTTGTGTACAGTATTGAGTGGTGAAGAAATTTGGAATATTTGGGTCTTGTCTTTTTATCATTTGGTTTCATCACTAAATAACTAAATTATATAAACTATTAATGAAATGCATTCCTTTAAGATGAAATTATATGTTTAATATTTAACACTAAAATTACAGGTATACATAGACGGGCACATAACTATTATTTCGTCAATATGGTATAGTGCAGTTGGTTAGGAGGTTTTCCACTAACTGGTTTCCTCCTTGGAGGTCTCATTCCTACTAAGTGCAAATTATGTAAAGTACTGGGTTACACCTGCGCTCTGCGGCGGGACGACCCAATTTTTAATGGAAATGTAGATGCAATAGTAAAAGTAACGTTAATGGCAGGAATTCGTTTGATATTGGTTCGGTTCATTAAGATACCGACATTTACCGAAAGAGAAACAAAAAAAAAGTCATGATACAACCAAAAAATTATCGAGATGTGTTTACATAAATCGAAACAATAAACGAATATCAATTTTGATACTGACGTTGTTCGTACAGTATTAGACCGTTCGTTTTGTTACATATACAATAACATGTTCGATTGAAACTTAAAAAAGAAAAAGAAAAACCAACAAATAGAAAAGAAAAATAAAGGTGAAAAGAATTCATAAAGACAAAAATCACAAAAAGACAAAATTCACTGTAAGCAAAGAAGTTTATAAATTATATATATAACTAGATATAAGCTCCCCCTGCGTTGCGGTGGGGGGCTAAAGTGTGTCATCTCGCACTGTTTCTCTCTCTAGAAACCTCATTGATGTACCTCTCTCTACAAAATACGACCGCGTAATGTTCGTAAATGGTCTGACAAAAACTCGTTGAAAAGTGTCTACAACTAAAGAGAGAGAGTAAGAGATCTAAGAGAAAGAAATATGAAGAGATGTCTGGGTTTTAAAGAGCCAAAGAAAATGCCAAACAAATATAAAGATTGGCTAGGAAATAAATACGTAGCCATTATTTTAAAAGCTTACAATCAAATCAAACCCATAATGCAAGAAATTGATGCAGGAAAAAACACTAAAGTAAAGTGTATAATATTTGTATGCCTTTAAATGTAGGGATGAGCAAATGATGCCAGGGTAACGACTTTTAACATTTTCGGTATCGGTTCGGTTCCGGTATTTACTAGTTTTTACCCTCAAATACCGGTACCAAACTGTACCGGGTATATTCGGTACCGGTATCCAGTTTTGGGGATTTTCGGTACCGGTTGGTACCGAGCCCATCCCAATTTAGATGTTGCAAATTATACTACTATATATAATATAAATATACATATTTGCCTTTAGTGGATACAACCCACAAATGTTTTAAAATTCGGTTTTTATACCTTACTGGATTTGGCTAAAAAACGATTTAACCGGGTGTAATCGGGCGGTTTAACCGAGTGTACCGGACGGCTCACCCGTACAACCGGCCGGTTTAAACCGGTTTTTAAAACATTGCAACCCGATAAGCATTATGGTACAAATACATATATAAATATAAATATACAAGTTTGTCTTTAGTGGGTACAACCCACTAAGTATTATGGTATAAACCATAATACATAGGGATGTTGCACATGTAAGTTTGTCTTTAGTGGGTACAACCCACTAAGTATTATGGTACAAACCATAATGCATATGTTGCAAATTATATGTAAGTATAATATATGGGAGAACACCTCTCGAATGGATTCGAACTTGGGTGAAGGGTTTAAACAGCATATGCTGACCTTTTGGAGTGAAGTAAGCTGAAAATCCAGTTGATCTGTCAATAAAAAAAATATTATTTCAGATTTTTTTGTCAACATGGTCGTAAAAAAACATTTGTTTTTTTTTTGTCAACACGGCCATAAAACAATTAAAGATTGAACGAACATATTAATGAAACTTCATAAGTTTACTAATGTTATTCTAGATAATTTTCTTTTAAGTTGAGCGGGGCATTTGCTCCTCAAGTTGGACGGAGTGAGGTTAGAAAAAGCAGGACCGGACGGAATAGGTCGGGGGTGGTTAATGTGGTAAGGGGCACTGAATGGAGACGAAGGTCAAGCGAAGTGGTTACCCCATCAATTTGGGGATAAACAAAGAATGAAAGGGGGCGAAGAGGAGATGCGGGAGTACTATCGGGTCCTGAGGCGGGGGAAGGTGGGATTTATTCCGACCACCCTCACCATGCCTTAGAAGTTAGATCCTTCGTCTTTGTAGCAAAATATCATGTTTTTATCATATATATGGTCCAAGATAAACCAATATATTATAGTAGGGTTGATGTTGAAACTATTATCTTACTGGTTTGCTGATTGGAAATGTTTTAAAAATCGGATGATGTCATAAATAACTTAAAAATTGAAATTCTAGAAAACTAGCTAAAGATATGAAATTAATTTACATTTTGGTGTGAATTTACAATTTCAAGAAGCCTTTGATAAATAAACATGGAGTCTAAGTAGTAAACTTTATCGATAAAATTTTGAACATAATTGTCTCTTAAACCAAAAGAAGTTGCATGTGATATTAGATTTAGATAACTTCATTTTAACCAATTAGTCGATAACACTCTCAACTTTCGATTTGTATCACATCACTTTCAACTTTCAACCTATTTTCCTACATTACTTCCAAACTAACCAAACACTAACCAGTTTGCTAACGCCAGCCGCCACGTCATAAAAAGCCAAACTGTAAATATGTTTGTCTTTGTTTTAAAAGTCTTTTAAAGCAGGCAAAAGTTAAAAAAGTTTTCATATTTGTCGCTGAATCTATCATGATAATGTCTATATTTTATTTAGGTCGTGGCAAACATTTTTTTGTGAGGATACTTATCAATTTGAACCAATTGCATGTAAAAAATAGGGGTAACTTTTGTAAAATAGTAACCAAGTTTTAAAAGTGTTCCAATTAGGTTACTCAAGTTTCAAAAGTGTTCCAATCAGGTCACTCAACATTCGTTTTTCATTAAAATTAAGGGTCTTTTCATCAATTTCATAGGTAATCGTGGTGATGTGAATTTTTGTTTCTTTTTTTCCTTTCATTTGATGGTAACGTCGAATGATGACGCGGATTTTAACTTGTTTTTTTAATTTTTAATGTGATTAAAGTGTTTTTATTTTAAATAAAAATAATTTCATATATTAAAATAATCTGACTCCAACAATTTATGCTCCATTTTTTTCTTGACACATTGAAAAAAGGATATGGATCGATTTGAATGTTAAGTTATCTAATTGGGACAAAAACGATACGAGTGACCTAATTAGAACACTTTTAAAACTTGATTACTATTCTGTAATATATTCCCTAAAAAATATGATGTGAAACAACTATCGTGCGGGTATCCTTCTAATCTTTTATAATATAGTTTTGAAGAAGTCTTTGAAACCTAATGTTGTTTACTTAGGTGGAGGGAGTGGTTAAACACTTAAAAGTGACAAACTTTAAAATCAACAAATCAGAGAGTGCCATGTCAGAGGGTGCCATGTCAGCTGACCAAAAAAGTTTAAACTATGGTTAAAAGTGTTGGCAATGGTTAAACACTTGAAAGTGGCAAACATTTTTTTGTTTTCATTTTTTCTTTAAATTATGTGTTAAAATAAAACAACTAAAACATTAAAATTAACTCAAAAAAATTACTTTGTCCCACATTGGTGTGGGAACAAAATAAGGAGTTGTTTATAAGATTAAAATCTAACACTCCATTGAATTGTTTGTGCCATGTTTTACCACAATTTCTACCCGCGCACGCGCGGGGCGGGGGGAATTGGAATTTGGCTAGGCTCGTGCATGCCCACACGAATGCAGCTTCGAAAAACCGAGCCCGCGTACATTGTTTTTTTATTATAAAACAGCAACATCATATTATTTGGGTTTAAAAAAGTTTTTTTTTAATTATAACAAACAACAAACACTTCACCGAAGCGGCAAACCTTCACGCTGACTAACTTTACCGATCGGCAAAGGGTGTTGGCGGCGGTGTTACCGCGCGACAAACCCGTTTGCCAATCCACTTTGCCGCCCACACCCTTCACCCTTATTACACCATGAAAAAGATTAACCGAATTTTAATATTGATTAGAGTAAATTTACAAAATTATCCCTGAAGTTTGGTCATGTTTTTCAGTTTCATTCAAAACAACTTTTTTTGTACCATATTGCCCTTCACTTATGGACTAATTTGCCATTTTCATCCGAACGTCTAACTTTTTTTTGTCAAAATTGACCCCGAGGTTTGAGATTTTTTTGCTATTTTCTTCCATAAATCTACAAAAAAAAATAACCCAAATTAGATGTTTGGATGAAAATGGAAAAAAAATCTCAAAAGTAAAAAAGCAATATGGTACAAAAAAACTGTTTTAGATTAAGTGACAAATATGCCCAAACATCAGGGACGATTTTAGCAATTTACTCTATAGATTACATAAACTTATTAAAGATATATTATAAAGTTTTTATAACTTAAATTTTTACTTATCAAAATTTGATAAGGTAAGCACTTTATTTCTTTTATCTTTGTATTTACAAAATGGATATAAACTATACTAAAAAGCCAAACATAATTTCATCTTTTTTCCCATAAAATATAATCCAGCCTAATTTCGAATATCTCATGAACTTACTACAAATAAAATATAGATATTAAGAGGAACATTTTGTTGCTTTTACACGTGTGGAACATATACTAACTTGTTTACATATGTATAAAAATATACAAGCACATAAAATTAAGAATGTTATTCGATTGCTTTTTCACATGTGAGCATACAGTTAATTAATATACAAGCTTGTAAAGTAAGAGTAGTATTTGATTCTTTTTATACATGTGAAACAACACATAATGTTACGTTATTTTAGTTGTCATGTTTTTACATAATTCTATTATTAATGTATTATTATTTTATAAAAATAAAAATGAAGATGATCGCCCTCCTTCTCTTCCTTGAATCTAGGACCTCCCCTACAAGAGATATGTGTCTCTACCGTGTGGGATACCCCTATATGTGTTTGTATTCACTAGCGATTGTATAAATATTTATCTTTGATTTATGTGATAAATGGTATTTAAAAGTTTAAATTGATGTCTATATTTCAAGCTATTAAACAGCATTTCTCACATAAATCAAAGATAAATATTTATACCATCACTAGCGAATACAAACACATATAGAAGTAGCTCACTTGGTAGGACGAATATGACTATGCTTATGGGCTAAATGATGGGCTAAACGAGTCTATTATTTATATTTATATAAATAATTAAATATAATAATTTATATTCAATACTGGATTTGAGTCTAACAAATATTACATGAGCAGATGAGCTCAAGCCTGGAAAATTGCTAAGGAACTGAACTCGACTTGTAGATATATACCTTGAACGAAACAATCTTGAGTTTGAGATCTTGTAAGTTAAGCGAGTTAAACTTGAGTCTTGGGTCTCTTGGTGAGCTTCAACTCGACTCGTTTAGTCCCTATGTATAAGGATACCAAAAAATACTGGTGTTGTGTGTGTGTGAATCAAGTAATAAATTTTGAAAGCAATAGTTAAGGATTCGAGTTTGGTAATGCAACTCCGGTGTGATGAATGAAGTGTGTAGCGTAATGACTATGTAACCAGTGGCGGACACATAAATTATTTTATGGGGGTGCAGATGAGGGGTTCAACCATATTTTCAGGGGTGCGAATTGCGATCGTTTTTTTTGCCTAAAAATACACTAATATTTTTTCAAGGGTGAGCCTGCACACCCACCCATCAACATGGGTCCGCCCCTGTATGTAACCTGGATCAACTTAATGTGAACTAGGGGTGTGTATCGGGTCGAAACCGGACATGGTCAAATGGAACTTGACTGAACTCGGACCTGAATTTTCTGTAAAAATCTAAACCAGGATGGGTCTAATAATATAGGGTGGCTCGGTAACAATCTTTTTCTGCTGGTTCGGATGGGTTGGGCCTCCAATTAGGCCAGGCCCAAACCTATTTTTGTTGGGTTTATTATCTTGCTTTTGTGTGATTTTTGTTGTGCCATATTGAACAAAAATCTGAAATGATTTTATGGACAAAAAACAAATCATAACAAAAAGCATTATTAAGACTTGAATGATTAATATAAAAAAAAATAACAACTAAAACAAAGCATAATAACTAAAAAAAAAGCAAATCAACAATAGACTTGAATCATAATTCTATGTTTGTTTAGATAACTAACAAATCACAATAATTAATAACATAAAAACAAAGCAATAGTAGATTTGAATCATAATTCAACGAAGGGATTCTCAAACGGGTTCATTCGGTTATAACCCATTTCAGTTTTCAGCTTTAGTTCGGGTTCGGGTTATAACCGGTCTGATTTTCAGCTTTGGTTCGGGTTATAACCCATTTCAGTTTTCCGAACCAGTTTCTTTTCCCACTTCCACCTCCAACTATTAAATTATCTTATTATATTACATAACTAATCCCTTATGTGGTAACTCTTTCATTTAACAATAGAATCAAACGCGTTTTGTCTCATGATCTAAAATGACAAGAAATAAAGCCACATTCGCTAAAGTCGAGTAAACAAAGTTTTTGAAGTGAAACTGAGATTTTCGCCAAACCACAAAGACTAAAACCATTTTAACTCTTTCATTTGTTGGTGATACTAAAGACCGGATGTTACTCTCACCACAATTTTAACATTAAAAAAAACTTGGTTAGTATTGTTCAAAGTTACCACCTATATAAAACAACAAAAAAAGTTCCCATAAATAACTTATTGGACACATTCAAACACCCCCATATCTTTTCTTCTTCTTGTTAAGTGGTATATGGTATAACTTTTTGGATAATCGTTTTAGTACTTTTTTCATAAATATTTTCACGTGGTAATGATCTTTAGATCCCTAAAATTCATTTTGTGCACAGATTCATCCTTATGATTCTCTCAATATTGTTAAGGCTAGGCTATAAAATATATTTATCATATCAATATTGTTGGAAATTACATCGAGATATAAGGTAAACAGGCAACAAGTTGCGTCGCTACTCCTTTTTAAATAGCAAAACTAAGTCTTTTAAAAACTATATCCATAGATCGCAGGGTCATAACATTACTATGCATGACCGTTTGAACTCGAGTAAGTAGGTTCACAGCCTCTGGCGCAAGGAAACACGTGTTGGTTGTCAAGGCACGCTTTCTCGTGTTTGGTCACTTTGCCCGAAGCAGCCTAACCCACTGTATAAACACTGCCTCCTAAGCACACAAGAGGAGAAACCCCAGTTAGATCCGCACATACATGTTTTCCTCCTATTTATCCAAAGACCAAAATGTCGGCTGGTATAAGGATAGAATTGCAAAATCACACATTGCAATTCCTATTATGTATGTTCCTTAAATATATTTCCGTGTATAACAATTCTAATCTTAATAAAAAGGTAAAAAACTTTGGTCCAACTTAAAATGCAATTATCTTTTTCTTTTTTCTTTTTCATTTTTCCTTTGTTTGGAAAAAAAAAGAACTGAAGCATTAAAAAATGGTGATTAGACCTGTTTTATTTCATTTCTAAATTCACTCCGTCTTGATTAGTGACCTCCTAAATTATGTTTTAAGTCAAAAATCAAAAGGAAAAAAACATATATAATGATAAAAGATTCGTGATTTATGTACTTTTTTTCTGCATTTTGACAGATGATTTTTGTTTGTTTTTTTTTTTTTTTGGGGGGGTCTAAGAACAAAGAAAATCATTAGAGTAATGTAAAAATAAATATTAAAACGTGGACGGTAGGATTCGAACCTGCGCGGGCAGAGCCCACATGATTTCTAGTCAAGCCCGATAACCACTCCGGCACGTCCACCTTTTTGTTTTGATTTTCTTCCAACAATAATATTATGATCCTGTTTTCTACAAAATGTTTTACCTTTAGAATAAAATTGAAATTTTGAATACATCACATATTATTTTATTTTATTTGTTCCATCAACTTGTATATGAAAACTTTTTGTTAGTGGAAGATTCCCATGGGCCATGGAAAGTACTAACAACAACCGTATCCGGTAAATCCCATCAATAGCGATGTTATTGGTAGGGTCTGGAGAGGGTGAGATGTAGGCAAATCTTACCCGTATCCCTAAAGATAAAGAGCCTGTTTCCAGAGAGATCCAACGTTATAAGAAAATAGCAGTTGACTATGTTCTTTTGTTGACGGGGTCAGTTCCTGGATCGTTAGCAGGTTGGTTTTGTTGGGCCGGGTCATGGGTCGTATCACCATCTTTACTAAGTCTGAGTTTGGCCTAAGGTCAGCTAATGAATAATGTCACAAGTCCAACCTCAAATAAAAAAACAGCCTCGTTTTGGTTTAGTTGCTTATTACACGTCCAACACACAATCGATCGCGTGACAAAACTAACAACAGTTTTCTGAAAAGTAAGCTCGAAATAGTTACCACAAATCCAACATGTAACAAAAAATTGGCAAGAGTCTAATGTACTCATTTCAGACATAATCTTGTAGTCTAGAACATAAACATTTAACAAGAATGGAACCTTGGTCCTTGAAGAAGTATCTTAATTTACAAAAATACCCTTCTTTCCAAGTCGTAAATTAGCACGGCGTCAGGTAACTCGACCAGTAACATCTCACCTTTTTTTCTTTTTCTTTTTTTTTTACGGTCAGACATCATTGTCGTCGTCATCATCATTAAAGCTCTAGTGACTTTTTCATTGCTTCATAAGAAATATACGTGATGCTAGCAGCCGGTATAACTTTTAAAAGATTCGGGAAAAGCCCTTTGTAGAAACCTCGGGCCCCTTCTTTTTGATAAGTTTTTATAAAAACATCAGCCATCCCGTTGTATCTTGCAGCTTCTTTAGCCTGATGTGCTTGCATTCTGAAACGTTTAAGGCACAAAAGGGTCATTTTTAGTATAAGTGGAAACGGGTCAGGTTGGATTGGGTTGACCGTTGACCCGCAATAGTAATAAACTTTTATTCATATCTAAACATTATTATCATTTATTAAATTTTGGTAGAAGTAAAGGTGGGTCAAACCAACCCTGCCCAACCATTTTGACCCAAGCCCGTTTTGCTATGTTACCCACGACCCGTTTGAAACATCCATTTTGGCACGTTTAGAAAAAATGAGTACACCAGAGATGCCAATATCAGCCCATTTTACTTATGAAGGAGTGGATTTGGGATTTTGGGTCATGCTTTATCTCTAACGGGTCAATTGTGCAAAATAAAAAGCGATAGCTTAAAAATAAAAGAAAACAGACCAAATGGGTAAAAAGTCACCCAAAGGCCAAAGTAATGCATAAACCCTCCTAAGTCATTTATTTCAAAAAAAAAAAAAGTGGATCATTACTTTATGCCGCGTAATATTAACTCTAGTAATCATAGTTCCCCGCTAAATAAAATCTATAAAAAAAATTAAGCATTTGTGCCAAATTTTGTATGGATGGTTAACCCGTACAAAAAGAAAACCATTTTGACCTGTTATCCAACCCGCACGGCCTCACCTCAGAAGCAAATGAACTACCTTGTCCTGACAACTTGCAACGGGTACACACAGGCGGCTCCAAGGGCCCCTGCAACTGTTCCACAGCCCAATTGAGCAATAGGACCAGGTTCTGCAAGAAATAAAAAATGGAGTTTTAATAAAAAATAATAATAAAGTAGTAAAAAAGTTACACGCGCCTAGGGTGATCGGTTCATACCACTATCAACAAAAACATATGTTTTAGACATCTCTTTCAACGTCTCATACACAGCCAAGTCGATTCCTGCATAAGGAATAATACCAAGAAGTGACGGGACCATCCCCTTATAAAAAGCCCGTGGGCCCTCGTGAACCCAAATATCCTTCGAAAGTTTCCCCAATGAGGGAAACTTTCCGGGTTCACAAACATAAGTTTGTAACCGAGTTTTCACTAACTCCATCGGATAAACCGCCGTTTGCGCAACCGCACCCGCCGTACCGCCAGCCAGAAGCCGCCCAAACGTTCCAATATCATCCTTACCGATGATTTCCTTCAACATTTCATAAACGTAAAACTTTATCGCACTCTCGGGGGCCACCTTAGCAACATTCAACCCGTTACCTCTAAAAAAAGATAAAGCCCCGCCTTCTTTCCAAATGTTCTTAACAGTGGACCCGATTGAAGTTTTGGTGGTTTGGACTGCAAATGCAACTTTAAGGCGGTCGAGTGGGGCGGTGGCGGTACGAGAGATGGCCCCTGCGACGCCACCAGCAAGTAGATATTTGAAGGCGTTGGCTTGTTTAGTAATGCCAGCTGGGATTACGGCTTGTTCTCCTATATCTACTTGTGATACGCGTTCCCAATGTTGGTAGATGTTTTTAATCGTCGCTTCGTGTGGATAAAGTAGAAGGAAATCTCTCCATTCGACAAAAGTTATGGTTCCGTTGTTATCTTTGTCGATATGTTCCACGAAACTAGCTAATTCCGCGTCGTTAAGCTCTATACCTGCAACGAAAACGCTCACAAAGTAAATAAGATGTAGACAATAGAAGAAAAGCTCTATACCAACAAGACACGAAAACACGACAAGACTCTAACACAGAATTTGTGGGTTTGGTGTAACGGGTTTGGGTCAGTTTCGGGTCGAACCCGCGAACCCATCTAGCTATACGTGCTGGGTTCACGGGTTGACCTGTTTAACTGGTTTATTTTGCATTTTATTTTCTTAAAAGAGAAATTAACATAAGATTTGATAATTAACTGTAATTGTTTTATAAACATTTGTCTTCTTATTCATTGTTTTTTTAATGTAAATTTAAAGTACAAATATGCAGCAAAAAGAATTAGGTTAAACGGGTCATATTCGTGTCAACCCGCGAGCATGACCCCTGACCCGGCCCGTTTAGCACCAATACTGATAATGAACCTGGAAAAGCTAAATGACAATGACCAATATATGTCACATCAAAGAGCACCAATGAGCCAATGAACATGTGTTATGTGTCATCCTTGTAAACTAGATATTGAACCCATCTGATAACTAAATCACAGGCAATGGTTCGATGGTCCAGCAAGGCATCCAGGGGCGTAGAACCGAAAAACTGGTTTTAGAACCGAAACCATGAAAAAAACCAAAACCCGTTTTTTTATTAACCGGTTTTAGAACCGAACCGAACCGGCGGTTGTAGACCGGTTAGGGATCTTGAGCTTTGAAACCGGTTTTAAAACCGAAACCGGTTATAAAAAACCGGTTTTAACCGGTAAAAAACCGGTTTTTTGAAATAAAACGGTTAAAAACCGATCCAAACCGGTTACACCGGTTACTGTTTTGGGTTTGAAAAACCAGTTAGTAACCGAAACCGGTTATTAAAAAAATCGGTTTTTGATTTGGATGAAAAAAACCGGTTCGGTTAAAAACCGAAACTGGTTATTGAAAAAAACCGATTTGTACACCTCTAGGCGTAGGTACATAAAGACGTACGGGTTCGGCCGAACCCGTACCAAAAATAGATTAATGTTATATATACGTGTATTTTGACATCGTAACCGTAGAAATTTCGACATCGAACCCGTAGAAAGAGCCGAAATTTAGTGATAGACAATCGATCGTTCTTCCCTTAAAAATTTCCAAACCCGTAAGAAAAAAATTCCTGGCTACGCCACTGAAGGCAGCAATAAACTTTCAAGTGAAACATGTTAACTTTTGAAAGTTACTGTTTAAATCAAAAGCAACAATACTGTCATTCCATAAAGCATGCCAACCAAACAAAATTTGCACTTTAAAATCAAAATGAGCACAAAACCATATCAACAATTTAACATTGTTTGGAACAATGGTTTTATAATTTATGATTCACGCATAGGGAGCGCATAATGCGTGGTGCGGTGATGAGATTGCATCAACTGCATCGCTGCAATGCGATTCCTTGACGTGCACGTGATGCGGCTGATGCGTGATGCGGTCTTATGTGACGCATTATGCAGTTGACCAATATTTGAAAAATTAGACCATTGATTGCAATGGTCTGAGTTGAACAACTCCGACCATCAATTCAGCAATCGGTTTAACTATTTAAACAAATTAGTCCATTAATCGAACATATCTGACTAGAGATGATGAAAATACCTTATATCTTATATTTTTGTGTTTATATTAGCGGATGTATATCCGTTTTATAGTTTATGTATATCCGGTTTATATTTTACCCTAAATTAGTTAGGAATTATCCCTGAATTAGTTAGGAGTTAGTTAGGTTCTTGTATTATATATTCTTCTCTTCTTCATCAATAGAAATCAAGAAATTCAGATTCAATTATATGGTATCAGAGCCTACTGCTCTGACCTAAAACAAATCCTCAGCAGCCCCTGTCCACGGACCCTGCAGCCGATTCTTTTTCCTTCTTTTGTTCATCCGCAGCAGCCCCTGTCCAGCAGCCCCTGTCCACGGACCCTGCAGCCGATTCTTTTTCCTTCTTTTGTTCATCCGCAGCAGCCCCTGTCCACGGACCCTGCAGCCGATTCTTTTTCCTTCTTTTGTTCATCTCGATGTCAGACAAACCAGAATCCTCCAAGCACACTGACAGCCTTCACCCTGCTTATTCGGTGACTAACATCCAGCACAAAGTTCGTGTTTTGGATGGTTCCAAAGTCACCTATGCATCATGGGTCAAGCTGTTCACCCTGCATGCACGCGGTTACGAGGTGCTACACCACATTGATGGCACTGAACCGCCTGCCAAAACAGATCCGGACTACGCCAACTGGGCCAAAATTGACTCTCTTGTGCTTCAGTGGATCTATGGGACACTTTCAGATGACCTGCTGGCACGTATTCTTGATGAGGAAACAACAGCCTATGGCGCATGGACCCGGATTCGGAAAATCTTTCTGAACAACAAGGGCGCCCGTGCAGCAGCCCTTGAAACAGAGTTTGTCAATCTTACCCTGCGCTCCATGCCCAGCCTCCAAGACTACTGTCAGCGTCTTAAGTATCTCGCTGACCAACTGAAAGCTGTTGAGCAACCAGTCACAGAAGATCGCCTTGTCCTGCAGCTGGTTTGAGGCTTACCACCGGAATTCGATGTTCAAGCCTCTATCATCAATAACACCCTTCCCTCATGGGAAGATGCCTGCGACATGCTCGACTCAGATCTGCGTCGCCAACAAGCACGGGACTCTATTGCCTCCAACCCGGCTGTTGTTGCCCAAGTGTCTCGCGAGCCACCTACGGCCCGCCGGGACCCCCCTCATTATCGCAACAACAACCGACAGCAGCCAAGACGTCAATTTCACAGACCTCAGCAGTCATTCGGTCCACCGCAACATCGCACAGGTCGCGGTAATCAGCAGCCCTCTAACCGCAACCAGCCTCGTGGTTCTTTTCAGTCTTCGGCCCAGCATCAATTGGTCCGACCCAATGTCTGGAGCCCAGGTCCATCCCCCTACTGGCCACCATGGTGGGCTGCGGCCCCACCATGTCCCTACCCAACTCAGCCCAGTTGGGCAGGCCCATCGTGGATACCGATGCTTAGACCCCTCAACTGGACGTGTCTATTTATCACGTCACGTCACCTTTGACGAATCCACTTTTCCTTTCTCTACCCCACCTACACCTCATATCACCCCAAGCTCTCACCCTGATTCGGAACCTTCACCCATGAGTACCCCGTTTCATTTCACCTCCTCTCCTCCCACAACCGACACCACTACTACTTCCAAACCATCTAAACCACCCATAACCCACACCTACAGCCGACGAAACAGGTCTGACCCAGCAACATCCAGACCCATTTTTTTTCCAGCCCATGCTTCCACACCAACCCCCACCCCCACGGTCTCACAGCCACATTCCCCACCCCTTACCCACACTTACAGCCGCAGAAACAGGTCTGATTCTACTGCATCCAGACCTGTTTTCTTCCCAGAACATGCACATACCACCCTAGCTCCGTCACAATCTAACCTGACACCGCCACCCTCTACCCACCCTATGCAGACCCGGTCTAAAACGGGTTCCCTACCCTCAACAGATCCCACCCTCTTAGCCACCTCCGAGCATAATATTTCCCCACTACCCAAATCCCACACCCAGGCCTTGACCGACCAGAACTGGCACTCGGCTATGACCGACGAATACCAGGCATTAATAGCTAATAATACATGGGAGCTTGTGCCAAGACCTGCAGATGCTCATATTATCAGACGTATGTGGCTTTTTCGCCACAAATACCATGCCAATGGTACATTACAGCGCTATGTAAATGGCAAATCTCAACAGGTGGGTGTTGATTGTGACGAGACATTCAGCCCAGTGGTTAAGCCCACTACGATTCGTACTGTCCTCAGCTTAACAACTTCACGTTCTTGGCCCATTCATCAACTGGATGTCAAGAACGCTTTCCTACACGGGGACCTTAATGAAACTGTTTACATGTTTTAGCCACCTGGGTTTGTTGATAGTAAAAATCCAAAGCATGTTTGTCGACTTCAAAAGTCTTTATATGGGCTAAAACAAGCTCCACGTGCGTGGTACCTCAGATTTGCTTCCTATATACAAAAGTGTGGTTTTCGATCTACCACGAGTGATACTTCTTTGTTCGTCTACAAACAGGGTGATCAAATGGCATATTTACTTCTCTATGTAGACGACATCATCTTGACAGCCTCCAATCCGACACTTTTGCAGCACTTCATTGCCACTCTTTCCAGGGAATTTGCCATGTCTGATCTCGGACCACTACATCACTTTCTAGGGATTGCGGTAACCCGACGAAATGGTGGCCTGTTCTTATCTCAGACCACATATGCAGCAGAGATCTTAGCTCGTGCTAAAATGGAAAATTGTAAACCATGTGCCACACCTACTGACACTAATTCTAAACTAAGTGCAACTGCTGGAGAACCCTTCTCAGATGGTGCCTTATATCGTAGCCTTGCTGGTGCACTGCAGTATTTAACCTTCACACGACCTGATATATCATATGCGGTGCAACAACTATGTTTATTTATGCACTCCCCTCGAGATCCTCATTTCCAGTTCATGAAACGGCTCCTTCGATACCTCAAGGGTACACTAGACTATGGAATCTCTATTTTACCATCCAAATCAGCTCATATCACAGCCTATTCTGATGCGGATTGGGGAGGCTGCCCTGATTCACGACGGTTTACTTCAGGTTACTGTGTCTTCCTCGATGATAATCTGGTTTCTTGGTCCTCAAAACGTCAGGCGATTATCTCACGTTCCAGTGCCGAGGCTGAATACAGAGGTGTGGCCAACACTGTTGCAGAAACAACATGGCTCAGAAACCTGCTTCTCGAACTCCATCTTCCAATTAACCGGGCCACAGTTGTCTACTGTGACAATATCTCTGCTGTCTACTTATCTCAGAATCCGGTCCAACATCAACGATCCAAGCATATCGAGATTGACATTCATTTTGTTCGCGAGAAGGTTCGTATGGGTTCTGTCAAAGTTCTTCATGTTCCAGCAGACTATCAATACGCTGACATATTCACCAAGGGTCTTCCACGCCAGTTGTTTCAACGATTTCGGTCCAGTCTATGCATCGGAAGACCTACTGCTACGACTGCGGGGCGTATTAGCGGATGTATATCCGTTTTATAGTTTATGTATATCCGGTTTATATTTTATCCCTAAATTAGTTAGGAATTATCCCTGAATTAGTTAGGAGTTAGTTAGGTTCTTGTATTATATATTCTTCTCTTCTTCATCAATAGAAATCAAGAAATTCAGATTCAATTATAGTTTAGAGTTACAAACTTAAAATATTATTTATATATATATATATATATATATATATATATATATATATATATATATATAAAGTATATATAATATACTTTTCTAGTATTTTTTAATTTAGGCAGTTAAATCAGATTCCGTGGTTACAAGGAACTTCAGATTTCAACCAGTTCTAGATGTTCTTTAATACGAACCGAGAACCTGGCCCTATAACATCACTTCAAGTAGGATCTAGCGGTTCCCGATTCGTTGTCGGTTCACCGGTTCTGGTAGTTCAGAACCGTGAATTGCTCGACACTACTCCCAACCGCCACAAGCTTTTTAAAACCAAATTTTGAACTATGTATCCATTATTAAGCAACTAATTCACACATTTGAAGTAAAATGCACAATATTATAAGAGTTAAATGTCATTTTAGTTCCTGTGGTTTGGGCCATTTTGCCTGTTTAGTTCAAAGGTTTCATTTTTTCCCAATGGGTCCAAAAAGGTTTCACCGTTGCTATTTTAGTCTACTAGGTTTACTTTATCCATTTTTTTGTTAACGAGAAGGGCAATTTGGTCATTATATGGCCGAATTGCCCTTCTAGTTAACAGAATTACATATAAAATGACTGAATTGTCCATCTCGTTAACAGAAAAAATAGATGAAGTTAACCCAGTTGACTAAAATGGCAACGGTGAAACCCTTTTGAACCCACAGACGAAAAATAAAACCTTTGGACTAAACTGCCAAAATGGCCCAAACCACAGGGACTAAAATGACATTTAACTCATATGATAAACATAAAAAGGGGTATAAACGAGCCGAGTCCGTCTTAAAAGTTGGGATGTAAACAAGCTGAGCCCGAGCTCGTTTATGCTCAAGCTCAAGCTCAGCTCATTATAACCTAAATGCACAATATCATAAACATAAAAAAGGGGTGTAAACGAGCCGAGCCTGTCTTAAACGAGCCGTGTCCGAGCTCATTTAGGTTCGAGCTTGGCTCGTTATAAACTTAAAAGGGACTCAAGCTCGGGCTCAGCTCGTTTACACCGCTCACAAATCATACCTGACTTAACAAGCGCATCATGGAGCTCTTGGCGCTCAATCCCACCATCTTTAACAACATCAATATCCTGAAAAATCCGATACAATTCAAGCTCCTTATCATCCATATACTTCCTAAACTCCTCATAATCCACTCTCCCATCACTATTCGCATCACAAACCCGAAGCAACTCCTCCGCGTACTTATAATCCGACCGTATTTTCATCGCGGATAACCCGACCTCGATGTGAACCGAGTCCAGGAACCCTGCGTTCGTCGTGTCGAAGAATTTGAACAGATTTCGAAGCCTCGTGTCCCGTTGCTCCATTGTTTCGCCTAATGCGGTTAACACGGCGTCCATTGACGCCGGTACCGGTTTTGGTTTGATATCTGGAGATGACATAACGATAACGGATCTATTTGTGTAGATACAGGATTTTTGTTTTGTGGATGAAGGAGATGAAGTGAATATATATATATTACAATATATATAATGATATTTTGTGTGTACACGAATAATATGTATATATTGAAGATGTTTTTTTTTATTGAGATTATATAATAATGTGTCCTGTTTGATTGGAGTTTTGCAGGTGGAAAATGTGAGGTTTTTTTGGGTTGCGGTAACGGAGGGAGAGAGATTAGGATATGATTAGAATAAAGGGGGTTGGAATCAGAGGTGTGAATTTCTGACACGACCCGGAAACCCGACACGAACCTAACATGAAATTCGTGGGTTTCAGGTTTCGTCTAAATGGATTCGGGTCAGTTTCGGGTTGAACATGCGAACCCGTTTAGGTTTACGGGTCAGGTTCGGGTCAACCTGGTCGGGTTGGCGGGTTGACCCGTTTAACATATTTATACTATATTATATTTTTTTACAATATATTTTATCTCATAAATTAAATGGGGCGTGTATTTTATGTCATGATTATAACTTAAAAGGAGAAATTAACATAGCTTTTATAATTTAAATATGATATTATTATATACAATTGTGTTTTTTAAGTAATTTTTAATTTTAATATATTAGTTTTAGAAAAAAAAATTAAAAAATTCGAGTTAAACGGGTCGTGTTCAGGTCAACCCACAAAACTTTGGGTCGTGTTCGGGTTCATATATATGATACGATTTTCGGGTTCGGGTCGGGTTGAACCCGCCAACCCGCGAACACGACCCGTTTAGCACCTCTAGTTGGAATGTTCGAGAAAATTTTTTTATTATTTTTTTATTTTTCAAATAAAAATATGCCTAGCTTGGTAACCTAGTGGTAAAAAGTATTAGAGTATATAAACTTAATTTATATATCATGTATGTATTTAATATTTGAATATTATGTCTGTATGTATATGTAACGATGGTATTTCTGGACGGTTGTGTTGGTTTGGTTGGCACCGTCTCAAACGGTAGTTATTCCCTCCAAATCCAACCGTTAATAACCGCTATGTATAAATAAGATTTGCCGACAAAGATAACCGGCACCAACACATTGCAACCTGATTTGTCCTATCAAACATACGTCTGCGTTCTCTTGTTTCCTACACTTTCATATTAAGAATATCATGAATCCACATACACTACCCACTTCCGTTGCGCATATGTTTGATATTCAACAAAGTGGTATCAGAGCCACTGTTGAAATCGATGAAGATCTTAAGCCGACATCATCCACCTTGCCGTGCAAACACTGTTCCGACGAGAAGAAGGAAAGAAGATGGTTGCAAAGGAGATGTTATTACTACAACGAACCGGGACATCAGATTGCATCATGCAAGACGAAAGAAAACGATGAGGCTACACAACTCATACGTCTAGCAATTGACACAGGGACTCAACAACAGAAAGAGGCAGATGATGATCAACAAAGTGATCAGAGAATGGAGTATATAGTGACCGTCACTAATGGCGGACTCTAGTCCGAAATGTGGTATGTAAGTAAAACTTTTAATAGGCATTTCTCCGGAAATTTAGATATGTTCAAACGGATTAAAAGTATGTTCAGTGTGTAAACACAAACTAGTGAAAACAATTTCTACTTCATAAAAGGAATAGGGGCTGTTGAAGTGATGACGGGGTCTGAAAGAATCCGAATACAAAGTGTTTTCTTTTCTCCTGATATCGATAGAAACGTACTTAGTTTGGATCAATTGATCACCCAAAGATACACGGTTAAGTTTACAGGAGATTCATGCAAGATCTTTCCTACGTATAGTGTCCCTGATATTAATAGAAAGAATGACATTTCCGGTCTCACTAGAGAAGATGAGATTGGTATAAGAGAAAAGGAATCCATGATGAAGTCTGAACCTGAATATGAAGCATTCAAAACAGAATATTTAAACCAGTATTTTGAAAGTCTGAACATATCATCAAATGAACCGGACTGGAATGTCTTGATACTTCAAGCCATGACATTTAAGGAGTTTCAAGACTGCAAAGCACTCCTTGATATGCTAGATGATGAAGGGTATGTTAGGAAATACAAGTACTATCTAGAAAACAAATTTGATGATATGGTTGATTGGTTTCTCAAAGGAAAGTTGGAAATCACATCAAGACCACTCCCTGCATATGCGACAGACAATAGAAAAGTGAGTTTGTTGGACCTATACATGGTTGTTAAAAGGGAGGGTGGTCACCGAAGAGTAACGGAAAACAATATGTGGGCTATGGTCGCTAAAGATATGGGTTTACAATGGAGAATTTATGAGACTTATATATGCTATGTACTTAGATGTACTAGTTTATTACTATAAGTTCAAATCAACAAAGCAAGCAGTAGCCGAGAAAGAGATTATGGAAGATGTTGCAGAAACAAGACGAAGCAAACGCCTGGACAATAATGTAGGAACTAGCAGTCAATATGGTGTAGAACAAGAAGGAACGGCCGAGGAACACTATGCTTTATTCGTTGGGAATGACTGGCACGGGCATAACAAGCTGCAACGAAGGAAGATGTTTGATTTCAAGCAGGCTGAAAAAGCCGTTAATGAAGCTGATAAAAGTGTCTTGATGCACTCTCGAAGGAACAATTAAGTTTATGGGGAGTGTATTAGAGTATATAAACTTAATTTATATATCATGTATGTATTTAATATTCGAATATTATGTCTGTATGTATATGTAACGATGGTATTTCTGAACGGTTGTGTTGGTTTGGTTGGCACCGTTTCAGACGATAGTTATTCCCTCCAAATCCAACCGCTAATAACCGCTATGTATAAATAAGATTTGCCGGCAAAGATAACCGGCACCAAGACATTTCACACCTGATTTGTCCTATCAAACATACGTATGCGTTCTCTTGTTTCCTGCACTTTCATATTAAGAATATCATGAATCCACATACACTATCCACTTCCGTTGTGCATATGTTTGATATTCAACAAAAAGTTACTTCATATGCCCAGGGCTGCAGACAGTACGTATGAGCACGGCATTGAAACGGTGCCGATACCGAAAAACGGGAAAAAGTGGTACCGGTACCGAATACACTGGTTCGGTACCGATATCGGTATTTATCGGTGTTTTACCCGTAAATACCGATACCAAAAAATGGGGAAAATAGAAACCGGTACGGTACCCGGTACACCGGTAATACCGGTACCGAAAAATGAGGAAATATGAACTGGTACCGGTACTGAATATACCCGGTACCAAATGTTCATCCCTAGCAAACAATGCTAAGGTAGTCCAAGCACACCATGTTTAGTTCCGGGAAAACTTGCCGCCCGAAGGCTAACTGCAATAAAACTCAGTTGAAATCAGATTCGAACCTGAGATGTATGTTCTTAACCTCAAATCTTCACTTTCCATCAAAAAGTCAATTGAACTATGTCTATAGCTCATTGGCTCAATAATTGTTCATTATGAGGCTTTTTTTAAGGTAGGGTGATTTAGTTTTTTGGTTTTTTATTCATATGTTAGTTTTGTTTAATACTTTGTTTTTTTGTTTGTTTCTTTAAAAGGGTGATTTTGGTTTTGTATTTTATGGGATAACTAATTTGAGGATTAAAACATGCGACCATATGAGTGACAATGAGTCTTGAAAGTCTTGAAACCGTATCGTGCTCCATTGACTGCACTACCGGTTTCTATTCAATCTTTGGTGACTTCATGCGTATACGAATAGTTAGAGTTGGTTAGAAATGAAAAGATAAACAGATCTAGATATATGAATACAATTTTTTTAGAAATACAGAGATAGAGCGAATGTATACATTGACAATGTCCTGAGAATTTGGTTCACCGGTTAATTGGTCTGCCCTCTCTAGTGGAGACGCTTGTTCGATTCCTGCTTGGGCTCTTATCGACGGACATCTGGGTGAAGGACGAATCAGGGATTTAATCCCGGGTTCGAATCTGGCGGGAGGCGAGGTTTACGGATTCCATCCAAAAGAGATTAGGATATGAGATAAATGGGATTGGAAATGTTGGGGAATTGTATATCGCGATATTTTTATGATGCAGGGCCGTTTAAAATTTTGTTTTCTTATTATATTTTAATTTGGTTCTATACTGTCATGTGATTTGGTTTTTGTATGGTTTGAAAGTGACAAATGAGGGAAGAAAAACATGTGAGTATATGAGTGGTGATGAGCCTTGAAGGTCTTGAAATCGTATGGTTCTCAGGATTCCATCCAACACATCTGTATTCGATAGATATTTATAACACTAGTTTGTATATAAATTTAATAAATAAATAAACAATTATAATTTATTAAAGATAACATGTTCGTTAAGCAAAATCAAAATGTGTAAATCCAAGTAGTAAGTATTGGTTACTAGTTATTGTAAAAAGGATATGGTTTTATTAGATAGAGATACAACCTCAAGCTCCCCTAAGGTATGATAAGATATATCAAACCCACCAATTGGATTTGAGATTTCGAGTTAACTCATTTTTGTGACACCTTTAGGAAGAAGGGGGCGACTAGCAGCAGGTTGGGTGGGTTAGTGGGTGCACTGTCGCAAGCGTGGCAAGTAGTGGCAAGTTTCAAGCTTTGCGAGTTATAGTGGTTGTTGTCTCTCTCCGCCAGTGATTGGATGGTGATAGTGGGTTAAGCTAGGAGAGTGCTACTCCCTTTTAGGTAAAACTGATTACTGAATTGAAATGAGATGGCGCAATATGATTGGATGGTGATATGTCTTTGTAAGTTGAGTTTGGAACGTTTTCTCTACCTTTGAGATTAGTTTTCATGAAACATTGACGTCATTTTGTATGTGATCATTACACTTTTGGGAAGTGTGGGCGTAGTTACATTTCTCATAAAAAATATTAGAACATGTACATTGAAGTTTATATACGATTAGCATCATAATTTTAAAGTTAGCTCTTTGTTTTATAACAAAAGGTTTTAGTAAGGGAAAAAATGAGAAATGTCTTTCAAGGGGGTCTCTTGTTTTTTAGCTTAGTAGTGTAAATGTTTACGATATAATAGGTGTCCCCCCCCCTCCCCTCTATTATATCGCTCTGTTTGCGGTGTGCATATATAATTTTATTGTGTGTGGATTTTAGGGGAAGTGAAATTGTATTAATTTTAATGTTATTTTACTAATTTCATAAAAATAATGTTAAAGATGACGGAAGGTTAATCATACATCATGCGGTGACGTTGGTAGCCAAAAAACAAGGGGTACATGCACTAATCGGCTTTTGTCCCGATTGTTGAGTGTTATTTGTCTTATGTCCACCGTTTGATGCAAAACTACTATCGAGCTGGGGTCTCACTGAAAGCAACCTCTATATTCCTACGGGGTAGAGATAAGGTTATCTACATCTTATCCTCCTCATACCCTACCTTAGTTTTGTTATCGATGTGATTTACTGAGCATGATGATGATGAAGTGTAAATTTTACCGAAAATTTCCACAAAAAAAAAATCAAATGTATTGAGTCCGCCCCCTTGATTTTACTGAAAAATAAGTTCAAGATCCAATAATCATTTTAGGTAATTATTATCTCAAATATGCTTCTCATTTTGAACTAGCTTGAGTATGAGAAGGCATCTATGAAATTTTTCAAGGTTTTTTTTTTTTTAGTAATGGTAAGGATTAGAATGTTTATGAAAAATGGGAGTTAGAATGTTTGAGAATTGTGACTTTGAGACTTAACCTCCATGGTGTGACATATATGAGATTTTCATTTTTAAGGACGGTCATCTATTTTTATTTTTGTTCATATTGATTTTGTAAGATAACTTTTCATTTAGCACGAACCCAATTACTTTATTCAATTATATTTAACGTAAACTACATTGTTTGGTGTTGAAAATAGATTACTTAATGAAGGCACAATCTTTGCATGATGAAAGAATGGAGTAGGTCGTAAATACAAACCATATTTGTACTCATTTTGAACTAGCATTTGTATCATAAGGCATTTGTGAATTGTGTCATTATTCTAAGTTTTTTTCTAGTAATGGGAAGGATAGCATGTTTTGTGAATAACTATAGTTTGAATATTCGAGAATTTGTGACTTTAAAACTTAACCCCATGTTGTGACATATATGAGAATCTTTTGAGGTAGGGTCATCTAAATTTTTTTTTTCTCATCTTATCTTTGTTCAAGATGATTTTGGTTTTTGATGGTGACTAGTCTTAATACCCCGCGTTGCGGTGTGGGGCATAAAACTATGCTAAGTAGTAACCAAACGACAACCAAATCGGGAAAATACGTAAAATAAAAACACAAATTTTTAACACCTAGTAACTCATGTGACGTAAAGCGTAGAGAAAATCGAATTTATATGGACACATATTAGAAAGTCGATGAGGTAAAAAAACCTGAGGGACTAAATGCATCCACCAAACACCGAGTTTAATAGCAAACAAACAATGACTAAATTTAGGGAAAAACGCAAAACAAAAACTCATAGATAATAAAACTAATTTAACTTTTGTGACAAATTAGTGAAAATCAAAGTTTTGTCATAAAATAAAAAATCTTAAAACTTACAAAGAAAATCCACACAAAAGACAAAAATAGTCACTATTCAAAACCAATATTATGAATTAACATAGTATATAAATTTTTGTATTGCATTGTTTGATTTTAGAGTAAAGTGCACAAAACATCATTTATGTTTCCTCAAACTTGCAGGTTCCAGTCTTAATGATTAAAAGTTGCTAAAAACAGCCTTTAAGTTTATTTTTGTTGCGGGTTCAATCCTTTACAGCTAACCACGTTATTTTCTTCAGTTAAGTTCCCTCACATGCATAACATGTGAGGGTATATTCGTCATTTTGGTTAATCTTCCACCCACGTCAATTATAAGAAAAAAGAATATTTAAGGTTTAACATATTTTAAACAAATTCTAACCGCAGGGACTAATGTGTAATAAAACCAAACACCCTCTTTTCCGGTCTTTTTCTCCGGCGACTTCGCCGGATTCCGGCGAACCCGGAATTAAGATAGGAATCTTGTTAAGCTAGCCCACTAAGCTGTAAAGATTAACACAGATTTTGATCATGCCAATCAAACTCTTCAGGATTATATCAGTTGGAAGAATCGGCGCCTTATTCGCATCAGACGGAAACGACAAACGACTCTTCAACCCTAGATACCTCTCACGGAACTCCGATGCCGTCAAATCAGAGAACTTCGTAACACTGTGTTCAGTAGTCGGATCCAGCAACTGGTGACGCTTAGGACGCCGCAAGTTAGACTTAAACACTATTAAACAGTAATCGTGCTCCTCTGTAGTCGCGTACGTTTTACCAAACTTTGTTTAAACTAGGTTAAAACTTAAATATTCTTTTTTTTATAATTGAAGTGGGTGGAAGATCAACCAAAATGACGAATATACCCTCACATGTTATGCATGTGAGGGAACTTAACTGAAGAAAATAACGTGGTTAGCTGTAAATGATTGAACCCGCAACAAAAATAAACTTAAAGGCTGTTTTTAGCAACTTTTAAACATTAACGCTGGAACATGCAAATTTAAGAAAACATAAAGGATGTTTTGTGCAATTTACTTTTGATTTTAATATTAAGACAAAAAACCATGTGATTGTATGTGTGGCAATGAGCTTTTAGATCCTGAAACCCATCATTCTTCATGATTGCATCCAACACCTTTGTATGAGATATTGATAATACCCTTGTTTATACGGTGGAGACTTTAAATGAAAAGAAAACTTTTACAAGAATTAAAAAAAAGAAATTTTATGAATAAGAATTTTTTATTTTACTTCATTTAATTTCTGTATTTAATACTAATGTAAGGATTTATTATTAAACTTAAATAGATCATTAATTGTTATCTTCCTATATAATAGCTAACTACATTAAATTTGTAACTTATTTTTAAAAAAAATATTTTTCAAAGAAAAAAAATATTTAAAGTGTAAGATGAATTACGAGCTGTGTAGTATAAATTTCAATATGTGTAAATATATTTCAAAACATGTAGAATAAATTTTGATGTGTGTAGACAAAAATTTTAGTGTGGATGATGATAGTTTCTACGACTAATTAGTTAGTTAACGATGATAATAAATGAGATAAGAGAAAAACTATTTAATGTTTTACAATTATACTCTTTATTCTTTTTCTTCTTAAATGAACCTCTCGTGTATATATATAAAAGACATAAATAAGAATAAACAATATATGTGTAGAGCAAAAATCAAAATGTGGAATGAAAATATATGTTTAAATTATTAATTATTGCAAAAAAGGATAAGGTCTGAGTGAGATATGAATACCGTCTCAAACTCCCCCAAGTGTATTACCATAATTATCATACAACGGAACAACGAATCTTTTAAATAGGTTACTGGTGAAATTTACCACATCACAATACACCCGCCTTTGAACTGAGAAGAATCCTTACCTAGGGCTGAAGCCTGTGAACACTCGTCCAAAGGCACGCACGACAGTGCGGTGAGGTAAAACTCGTCGTTCAAGGATCAAAGTAGCGATAGCGATCGTCACCTACTCTTCTAGTCTCCCATCATCACCCAGTGCCACCGAAAATAATGAGGGAAAGTAGGAACCGGACCTACATCACTTGAAACACCATATCTCTTTCTTATCACTCCACCACCAATTCACTAGCCACCAATTGAGTTTAGTTAACTTCGTTTGTGACACTTAAGATTGTTTTTTTAAGCACCGTATTGAGAAGATTGACTTGGAGTCAACCCTATCACTTACTCAATTACATTCAACATAAACTTTATTGTTTATCTCAGAAGATCTTGGTGGTAAGTGATGTACTTTATAACTAAAAAAGATGAAATTTCAAAACATACAAAGTGCAGATGTGAGATTTTTATTCTAGAAAATTTAATAAATTTTTTTTAAAAACAAACCACATTATTTGGGGTTGAAAATATGCCTATGTGGATTAGGGATGAGATTGGTACTGTACCCGTACCGGTATCAAATTTGAACAAAATTGGTTACCAAATACCGCATTGGATATATTGGTATGGTACGTGTACATGTATTTCGGTACAGTATCCGCTTTAGTACCACTTTGTTTTTATTTTTGTTGTTAAGCACCCGTACGGGTACTATATAGGTAAAATCGACATGAATACCAATATAGTGTAAGTAGCAAAATATGTAAAATTGGTACGAGTACCAATACGATACATGTACCAAATAGGTAAAATCAATACGAGTATCATAAATACCATAATATGAAATAAAACATAATATAAAATAACCTTTAAAGTTCTATATAAAATAACCTTTAAAGTTCTATATAAAATTGGGTACTAGTACCTTTTTTTTACCCGTCCTGTACCCATACCGAATACCAAAATCAATAAAATTGTATACCAATACATGTACCGAGCACCAAATATGTAAAATTGGTACGAGTACAAATACGATACAGGTACCAAATAGGTAAAATCCATACGAGTACCATAAATACCATATTTTGAAATAAAATAACTTCTAAAGTTCTATATAAAATTCGGTACTAGTACTTTTTTTACCTGTCCCGTACCAATACCGAAAGCACCAAATACCAAAATCAATAAAACTAAGTACCAATACATGTACCGCGTACCTAATATCAATACGAGTATGATACGGGTATGAATGCTGGTATTTGAGAAAAAAATACCCATCCATAATGTGGACCGTCTTTGTCACACCCCGACCCGCAGCGGAATAAGAGTCGGGGCATAATTGGGTTATCACCAAAGCTCATGATATTTACTAATATGTTTCATATTTATTAAAGTCAAAATTACATTCTCAATAATCCAAACATGTCCATACAATACAAAGAAAATTAACCAACTAAACAATCCAAGCTCTAAACCAGTTTATTCTTCTAAGCCAATCCTATGTGTTTCTTGCTGCAGCTGGTTCACCTGTATCATGTGTAAAAATGGGGGTTTTTGGGTCAACATAAGCTGGCGAGTGAACCTTGTTAGATAAACATTTATTATTGATTTTCTTGTTATTTTATCAAGGAAAAATTGTGCAATAATTATAAGTGAGCAAATGTACATAATCAAACAGTAGCAATAACAACCACAAACTATAACATACAATAACATACAATAACAAACAATAACAAATCAACTTGCATAAATATATAACGTGAATGAAACTGTGCGATCAAGGCTCAATCAAACGGAGCCGATCGTATTCCATGTACTGAAAATGATAAATGTCTGTGCGATCAAGGCTCAATCAAACGGAGCCGATCGTATGTTGGCACGCCAGGTTCACGCTCATAATGTAATGGGGAACATGCTCAACGCTCATAATGTAATGGGGAGCGGCGGCCTATGAAATTGCATGTACTGAAAATAATAAATTAAATCTAAACAATAACCACACAAACAGTTGAAACAAGCTGAATACACATTTGTTCATGATATGATATATGCACAATGATTTAAATATAATAAATGGCAAGACACATGATACACCCCAAAAACGTGATTAAAACGGGGAATTGTAAAGATTCACTCACATTGGGTGCGTTTGGTTGGAGATGATGAGATGCGCACGAGTTGGAAGGATTGAACAACGAGTATTAACTAACCTAAATAATAACGGAAAATATAGTAAATGAGTGGATTTTATTGATAATTTTAATAGGGTTTTAGATATATTTTTGTGAGTTTAAGGCTATTTCCTAACTTTAAAAACATTATTTTTAAGTATTTTTAATTGATTTTTAAATTAAATTAAATAAATAAAAATATAAAAATATGTTGACTTTTGCATTGACCGTTGACCGTTTGACTTGTTGACCGGTTTTATTGTGTAATTGTATGCGCCGGGGGAGGCTCGAACCCGAGACCTCCCGTTCGCATGCACGCAGCTCTACCAACTGAGCTACGTGTCTAACCTGAAATAATTCTGTTTTTAATTATACTTATATACTAACTCAGTTTATTCAAAATTCTTTTATTTTAAAAAATATTTTAAATCATCGAACCGGTGTCACCAACAGGTCTCGAACCCGGGACCTGTGCTTTAACGTTACACACAGTCCACCGCTGGACTGTGTGTCTAACTTGTTTAATATACAGATTTTTATTATACTTAACATCTAATGTAAGTTAATCCGGTTCAGTTAGAAAAACAAAACATTTTTATTACAGAGCATACGTGTGTCAAGGATCGAACTCGCGGCGTGTGATTTGTATGTGCACACAGTCCACCGCTGGACTGTGTGTCTAACCCGAGATAATATCCATTTTAATTATTCTTAATAACATTCACTACTTCGTCTTCTTCGTTTATAACACAAACAACGGTTATCTAACTGTTATTTGTTTAATTTGGTTAACGAATAATATGAACAAGTTGAAAGGTGATGAACGGAGAGGGTTTGGGGAAAGAAAGTACCGGAACAGGTCGTCGTTCTCAAAACTCCGGCAAGGATCGTCCGCTCTGTTTATGAGCTTCCTCTGTTCGGGTCAATTACCAAATTCGATTGATTAGTTATGAAAGTGGGGTACTAAACAAAGATTAACAGAAGTTTTGAATGTTCATACCGATTCACCGCGTGAGATTGGAAATTCCAGAAGTTTTCCGGCGAGAGCTGAATATTCCGGCTATGTCGTCTGGGATTGATTCTGATTGTTGGTTTGAAGTTAGTAACAGTCGAACAACGGATTGAAACAGAAATAGTCGAAGTATTTACCGTATTAGTGAAGGTCTCGGTTTTCCGGTGACTTGCAGAGATTTTCCGGCGAGTTCAAAAAGCTTTTCTGACGAACTGAATGTGTAGCGAAAGTGAAATGGCAGGTTATGCGAATGATTTTGAGTCGAGAGAGGAAGCAATTGTTGGCGTAAATCATAAATTGAATATCTTCGGTTATAAAAACCGAACATCACCAAAATTTAAGTTAATTCAAAACTGAATTGATTAGGTTCGTCGGTGCATCGGTTATAATCCAGAATTCGCGATCACTCAAACGTTTGGACGGTTGAATAGCCGATTACGGTTTCAGTTTGGCGCAACAGGTTGATTCATGGTTGTTCATAAGTTTTAATTGTTCCCTAAAACTTACAAAAACATCAAGTGGCGGAGTGGTGGAATGTGTGTGCGTTAAGACTTTGGGGTTCAACCCGGCTGACCCGGGTTCGAGTCCCAGCATCAGCACTTTATTTTTGTTTCATTATTTTTAATAGATTTTCAATTATAAATTTTATATTCTAATATACTTATTAATTATGTATCGCTTAAAATTAATTTGAGCATTAGATATGCAACGAAATTTTTAACTGGTTGTTCGGTTAATAAATGAAGCGGGTTTGGTAAATCCGGTTTTTTTGACGGATGTTACAGTATCCCCTACTTTTAGGAATTTCGTCCCGAAATTTAAGTAGTAGGAAAAAGATGCGGGTATTTTTCGCGCATTGAGTCTCCACGTTCCCAAGTGAACTCAGGTTCCCGTTTCGACTACCAGCGTACCCTAACAATTGGAATGCGACTTCGTCGTAGACGTTTTTCTCCGAAGTCCATGATCTCTACTGGTCTTTCAATAAAATGCATAGATTCATCAATCTGAATATCTTCCAGAAGAATATGGAGGTTCTCATCAGCGAGGCACTTCTTTAAGTTTGACACGTGGAACGTAGGGTGAATTCTGTTGAGTTCTTCTGGTAGGTCAAGCTTGTATGCTACAGGTCCTACTCTTTCGAGTATCTTGAAAGATCCTACGTAGTGTGGTGCTAGCTTGCCCTTCTGGCCAAAACGAACTATTCCCTTCCACGGTGATACTTTTAAAAGTACATAATCACCAATGTTAAACTCCTAAGGCTTTCGTCGTTTATCTGCATAACTCTTTTGACGGCTTTGAGCCATTAGGAGATTGTTTCGAATTTGATGGATCTTGTCTGTGGTTTCTTGAATCAAATTCTGGACCGGTAATTTGAGCTTCCCCTATTTAGTGCTAACATACTGGAGATCGGCACTTACGACCATATAAAGCTTCAAAAGGTGCCATGCCGATGCTTGAATGATAGTTGTTGTTGTACGAAAATTTAACTAATGGTAAATGAGCGTCCCAATTTCCCTTGAAGTCTATGACACATGCTCGAAGCATATCTTAAGAGTTTGAATGGTGCATTTAGATTGTCCATCAGTTTGAGGATGATAAGCGGTACTGAGATCTAAACGTGTACCCAAAGCGGCTTGTACTGCTTGCCATGTTCGTGAAGTGAAACGACCATCACGATCTGAAATAATGCTTAACGGTACACCATGACGGCTTACGATTTCGCTGATATAAATACGAGCTAGCTTTTCGTTCTTGAAATCTTCGCGGATAGGAATAAAGTGAGCTGATTTTGTAAGACGACCAATGATTACTCATATAGTGTCATACCCACCAGAAGTGCGAGGTAACCCGGTAATGAAGTCCATGGTTATGTTTTCCCACTTCCATACAGGTATTTCAGGTTGGACCAGAAGTCCTGAGGGTCTTTGATGTTCAGCTTTTATTTTAGAACATGAAAGGCACTTGGAAACAAAATCAGCAATATCCTTTTTCATTCCAGGCCACCAGTAGGTGTATCGAAGGTCTTGATACATCTTGTCGGCTCCTGGGTGTATAGAATATCGTGTTTTGTGCGCCTCATTCATAAGAAAAAATCACGAAGGTTATTGTGGTCAGGAATCCATATGCGATCTAGACAGTATAGAATACCGTCGGATTTAGTTTCAATTTTTAAGTTTAGCTCCACAAGACGGCTCCTTGCGTACGTCTCCTTTCTGTTACTGAAACATGCTGGGCTTCTCGGATTTTGATCTTTGATGTCGCTTACGATTTTATGCATAATAGTTTTGAGGGAACTGATACATTTGTAATGATAAGGTATGTATCATAAAACAAAAACTTCAACCATGACGATATTTAAACCTACACGGAACTTTTCATAACCTCCTGGTAATGCTTTTGATCATTTTCCAAGAATACTTATATATAGGAAGTACCAGCGGCGTATCCACCATATTCTTGTCAAATTTTCGTTGGCTTTATCAGTAAATCATGATCAGTTCTATGTGACTCTAAAACATAAACAAACACAACAACCCAAACTTGAGTCTCTATTCTGAAATGATACATGACTAAATGATGACAGTACCTCTCTCGTTGGTTATGATGAAGGGGTCAGTCTATGTAAAAGTGTGACACAACCCAACTTCTTTAAATGATGAGATTGAGATACGTCGAGATATATGATGATATGAATGTTAAATCAATGAGTATAAAACAAAACTGTAATATCAATTCGCAGTAAAATTCTTGGATACATAATTTCCAAAAATTTTTTTACAACTGGAATATGGAAAGATAGAGATAACATAAAGAAAACATTAAAACTAGACGATTGGAGTTGAGTCTTAATTCTTGGTGAGGAAAAAACTAGTTGGGTGATTCGTTTGGGCCGTTACTATTTTCAACAGGATTGGCGTTGATGTTGTAAGCTCTTCCTCTTGCAGGTGGTGGAGCTTGGTTAGCTTGATTCACTGGATTTGCTTAAGCTTGAGCATGAATGATGTTCACCAAACGTGGACAAGTGTTTCTAAAGTGATTTGGGTCTCCACAGTTGAAACAAGCCCGCATAGGTTGCACCATGGGATAGTTGGGTTGGTAGTATGATTGGGCTAAATGTTGGGTAAGTGGTAGTAGTAGGGGTTGTTGGGCTTGACCCATTATTTGTTGGTGGGTTTGGGTTGAAGGCTGGTGGCTATTCGTTCGCTGAGGCATGCGACAGGTTTGAAGAGTATGACCTGCGCGACCATAGCCGGTGCAATGTTGGTAGGAATGATCAGGAAAATGGTGGTATTGGCAACGGTTGCATTTTGGTAAAGGGCCAGAGTATGGTCTTTTGTATGGTGCAGGTGAAGGGGCAACTTGGGTAATGGGTGCAGCAGGGATAGGGAAATTGGTTTGTGTAACAGCGAAGTTTCTGGTGTTACGCTTCCTCTTGTTAGCAAATTTAGAGGAAGAGGTGGAATGGTTTGATCTTTGGCCCTCAACGGGGGCTTTCTTCTTCTCCTCTTTAAACTTACCATTGCGAATTCGATTCTCGGTCATTTCAGTCGCTAGTTCCATAGCAGCTTCAAGTGTTGCTGGCGAAGTGCTGAGGACTGAATCTTGAATTTTCGAGGGAAGACCTCGAATATAATGCTCGATTAAGCGATAAACTGGGGTAAACAAATTAGGGACCATTTGGTTCAACTCTAAGAACCTCTTGTTGTAGGAAGTATGATCTCCCTCCTTTTGCTTCAAAGAATGAAATTCGTCCTCTAGCTTCTTAAACTCACTTCTAGGACAGAATCGCCTCGTCATGATTTCCTTAACTCTTCCCATGTTAAGGCCATGGCATCTTCGACTCCTCTCTTACCCTTCTCTGTGTTCCACCAGGTCAGGGCTACTCCAAATAGTCTCCCGGTTGAGTAACGCACCTTGCGATCCTCGGGACAATCGCAATTGAGGAAAGTGTTTTCCATTTCCTCAAACCAGTGGAGGAGAGCAGTGACAACTTCGGTCCCTTCAAATTTCGGAGGATCGCAAGACTTGAAATGTTTATATGAGCACTTGTTGGTAGGAGGGTTGCCGATGTTCTGGTCTTCTTGCTGGGGAGAATTGGTGGGATTCGTGGCGAGAGCTTGTTGTACTTGAACCACAATGTAAGGAAGTACCGTGGCCATTTGTTTTGCGATTTGAGTGGCCAAGCGTTCGTGTGACCTTCCTGATTTTCTACCCCCTCGTTGTTGTCTAGCCGACATCTACAGGAACATACATAAGAAGATTGTGAGTTTATGGAGTCTTTTTAGGTGTCATGTGTCTCAAAGAAAATGAAAATAACATAAATATCAATAATGCAACTACATCCATAGGATGTCTTGGGTTTGCTCATGTTGGGCCTCAATGTCTCCCATACCTTCACCTGTATAGTCATGTGGGCCCCCATGACTATTGGCTTGGTAGGATTCACATTAGTATTGGCGATTTAACACTCGCATCACCCGAATGCAAACCACAAAATATGTTTACGAGATGTATGGTCGGAATGTGTCCAGGTGTAGACACAGTGACAACTCAAAGTGGGGTTAGCTCACACGACGTTTGGTATAGCATGCTTTGGCCTAATAGGTACTTCGTACTCTCATCGTTAGTCCCCAGGTAGGCAAACTGGTCCTTTATTTTGGATTTATACGAATGCCAGCCTAGACAGGACGTTCCGACTACCGGTACTTGTACCCTTCCAGTTACTACATGCCCTTCATGAGAACTCACTTTGATGTGATTTGAAAATACAAAAATCGTTGTAAAAACAATCATGATCATGATGTGATGTGTGCTTTCATTGGCATGATATGTTTTGAGAATATGATTCATGATAGGCATTATATACTAATATGTACTTATAAACATGCTTGCATAACATTGAATGTAACATTAAACATAAAACATATAAACATCATGAATTTTGCATGTAACACACAAAAATCTTAAAAATTTCTAATCAACTATAGTATAGGCTCTAAGGACTAATAACATATCATATATCCCTATAGTCATGGCTCTGATACCAATCTGTCACACCCCGACCCGCAGCGGAATAAGAGTCGGGGCATAATTGGGTTATCACCAAAGCTCATGATATTTACTAATATGTTTCATATTTATTAAAGTCAAAATTACATTCTCAATAATCCAAACATGTCCATACAATACAAAGAAAATTAACCAACTAAACAATCTAAGCTCTAAACCAGTTTATTCTTCTAAGCCAATCCTATGTGTTTCTTGCTGCAGCTGGTTCACCTGTATCATGTGTAAAAATGGGGGTTTTGGGTCAACATAAGTTGGCGAGTGAACCTTGTTAGATAAACATTTATTATTGATTTTCTTGTTATTTTATCAAGGAAAAAATGTGCAATAATCATAAGTGAGCAAATGTACATAATCAAACAGTAGCAATAACAACCACAAACTATAACATACAATAACATACAATAACAAACAATAACAAATCAACTTGCATAAATATATAACATGAATGAAACTGTGCGATCAAGGCTCAATCAAACGGAGCCGATCGTATTGCATGTACTGAAAATGATAAATGTCTGTGCGATCAAGGCTCAATCAAACGGAGCCGATCGTATGTTGGCACGCCAGGTTTACGCTCATAATGTAATGGAACATGCTCAACGCTCATAATGTAATGGGGAGCGGCGGCCTATGAAATTGTATCTACTAAAAATAATAAATTAAATCTAAACAATAACCACACAAGCAGTTGAAACAAGCTAAATACACATGTGTTCATGATATGATGTATGCACAATGATTTAAATATAATAAATGGCAAGACACATGATACACCCCAAAAACGTGATTAAAACGGGGAATTGTAAAGATTCACTCACATTGGGTGCGTTTGGTTGGAGATGATGAGATGCGCACGAGTTGGAAGGATTGAACAACGAGTATTAACTAACCTAAATAATAACGGAAAATATAGTAAATGAGTGGATTTTATTGATAATTTTAATAGGGTTTTAGATATATTTTTGTGAGTTTAAGGCTATTTCCTAACTTTAAAAACATTATTTTTAAGTATTTTTAATTGATTTTTAAATTAAATTAAATAAATAAAAATATAAAAATATGTTGACTTTTGCATTGACCGTTGACCGTTTGACTTGTTGACCGGTTTTATTGTGTAATTGTATGCGCCGGGGGAGGCTCGAACCCGAGACCTCCCGTTCGCATGCACGCAGCTCTACCAACTGAGCTACGTGTCTAACCTGAAATAATTCTGTTTTTAATTATACTTATATACTAACTCAGTTTATTCAAAATTCTTTTATTTTAAAAAATATTTTAAATCATCGAACCGGTGTCACCAACAGGTCTCGAATCCGGGACCTGTGCTTTAACGTTACACACAGTCCACCGCTGGACTGTGTGTCTAACTTGTTTAATATACAGATTTTTATTATACTTAACATCTAATGTAAGTTAATCCGGTTCAGTTAGAAAAACAAAACATTTTTATTACAGAGCATACGTGTGTCAAGGATCGAACTCGCGGCGTGTGATTTGTATGTGCACACAGTCCACCGCTGGACTGTGTGTCTAACCCGAGATAATATCCATTTTAATTATTCTTAATAACATTCACTACTTCGTCTTCTTCGTTTATAACACAAACAACGGTTATCTAACTGTTATTTGTTTAATTTGGTTAACGAATAATATGAACAAGTTGAAAGGTGATGAACGGAGAGGGTTTGGGGAAAGAAAGTACCGGAACAGGTCGTCGTTCTCAAAACTCCGGCAAGGATCGTCGGCTCTGTTTATGAGCTTCCTCTGTTCGGGTCAATTACCAAATTTGATTGATTAGTTATGAAAGTGGGGTACTAAACAAAGATTAACAGAAGTTTTGAATGTTCATACCGATTCACCGCGTGAGATTGGAAATTCCAGAAGTTTTCCGGCGAGAGCTGAATATTCCGGCTATGTCGTCTGGGATTGATTCTGATTGTTGGTTTGAAGTTAGTAACAGTCGAACAACGGATTGAAACAGAAATAGTCGAAGTATTTACCGTATTAGTGAAGGTCTCGGTTTTCCGGTGACTTGCAGAGATTTTCCGGCGAGTTCAAAAAGCTTTTCTGACGAACTGAATGTGTAGCGAAAGTGAAATGGCAGGTTATGCGAATGATTTTGAGTCGAGAGAGGAAGCAATTGTTGGCGTAAATCATAAATTGAATATCTTCGGTTATAAAAACCGAACATCACCAAAATTTAAGTTAATTCAAAACTGAATTGATTAGGTTCGTCGGTGCATCGGTTATAATCCAGAATTCGCGATCACTCAAACGTTTGGACGGTTGAATAGCCGATTACGGTTTCAGTTTGGCGCAACAGGTTGATTCATGGTTGTTCATAAGTTTTAATTGTTCCCTAAAACTTACAAAAACATCAAGTGGCGGAGTGGTGGAATGTGTGTGCGTTAAGACTTTGGGGTTCAACCCGGCTGACCCGGGTTCGAGTCCCAGCATCAGCACTTTATTTTTATTTCATTATTTTTAATAGATTTTCAATTATAAATTTTATATTCTAATATACTTATTATGTATCGCTTAAAATTAATTTGAGCATTAAATATGCAACGAAATTTTTAACTAGTTGTTCGGTTAATAAACGAAGCGGGTTTGGTAAATCCGGTTTTTTTGACGGATGTTACAGTCTTGTAGACTAATAGAGACATAATCCTCACATGAGAATATATTAACCGTCTGGTCGGAAAAGAATATACTAGTCTTGTAAATACAACTAGTTGGATGCCACGTTCGTGTTGCGGGGCGCTAAGCTGAATATTTCTTAGTTTCATAACATGTACGTATGTATTTTAGTTATTTATACATACTACTTATATCACTGTCTCAAAAAAATATATCGAGTCAACCAATTAAACCAAGACACTACAATAGCCTTACTTACAAAAAAAGAAAAAAAATGATAGTAAGCCTCTTTGAGCGGGGTGCAAAATAGTAATTTGTACAATGAGCGAGTGTTAGACACCTGCTTGACACAAAAGTTAGATTGAGTAAACCAAGTAATATAAAAACCACTATAGTTTTGCACCAAAAAAAACCTAAACGATGGCAAGACTACAAATTTTAACTGGGGGCAAAATCGTAATTTTTTAAATTATGGCAAACTCATAATTTTAAAATGAGAGCCAATTCGTAATTTTAAGCTGAGGGTAAAACCAAAATTTTGTTTTGAACTAGGGCAAAATCTTAGTTTTGAACTAAAGAAAATCGTAATTTTTAGCTTGGACAAAAGCATATTTTAATTTAAAGCTGAGGGCAAAAGCAAATTTTGAACTCAGGGCGAAATCGTATTTTTTTAAAGGGGGCAAAATCATATTTTTGAACTGAGAGCAAAATCGTAATTTTGAGCTAGGGAAAAAAACTAAAACGATGGCAGAAATACAAATTTTAAATGGGGAAAATTTGTAACTTTTTAAATGAGGGGAGACTTATAATTTTAACTAAGGGCAAACTCGTTATTTTAAGCTGGGGGAGGCGGGCAAAACCGTAATTTTATTTTGAACTGAGAAAAATCATAGTTTTGAACTAAGGGCAAATTCGTAATTTTTTGCTGGGGACAAAAGAATAATTTTATTTTGAACTTAGGGCAAAATCGTAATTTTGAACTCAATGCGAAATCGTAATTTTTGAAAAGGGAGCAAAAAATTTGAACTGAGGGAAAATCGTAATTTTGAGCTAGGGGAAAAGCATAATTTCATTTTTAACTGGGTGCAAGACCCTAATTTTAAACTGGGGATAGAATCGTAAACTGGTTGGACCTGCAGGGTTGTCTATTAAATTTGTTTGATATACATACCTTAAAACCACTCAACTACGTGTACTATTGATGATGCTCAATTATAATTATACTAACCTTAAAAAGAAAAAAATAAAAGGGGGGGGGGGGGTGCCGCTCCTTTTCCATCAATGGTGTGGCACAGCTATTGCCAGCCATCTTGTTCCGTAATTTTAAACTGAGGATAAAATCGTAAACTGGTTGGACCTACGAGGTTGTCTATTGAATTTGTTTGATCATACACATACCTCAAAACCACTCAACCACATATAATATTCATGATGCTTAATTATAATTATACTAATCTTAAAAAGAAAAAAAGTAAAAAAAAGGAGGGGTTGCCACCCCTTTCCACCAATGGAGTGGCACAACTATTGCCGACCATCTTGTTTTTTATCTATAATTGTACTAACCTTAAAAAGAAAAAAAGTAAAAAAAATAAGGGGTTGTCGCCCCTTTTCCACCAATGGGTGGCACAACTATTGCCGGCCATCTTGTTTTATATGTTAGAAATAAATATAGTTATGTGTAGTCGCTACAAATATTAGTCTTGTAAATACAATAAATAAATATATTTGTATGTAGTCATTACAAATTTCATTGAAGATGTGGAAGTAGTTCAATTCTTTTAATTTAAAGTATCAACGTGTGTTCCTAAACCAATAAAAGAGTGGATTTATATCATCATCAATGCAAGGTGCAATCTAATAAACGCATTCATAAACGTGTCTAAGCAATTGTACATTAAATTTTCACAAATACATTAAAAATACATATTTTCTCTTTAATCCTACGAACATCTTTACCAATACTTATATTTCCACATCATCACCTCTTTTACATTTATTTTTAATAATTAATTTATTTCTATCAATATACATTTTTTTATGTTCGTATTTTTTATATCGAAAGTTATAAAAACAAAACATTTTCTAAACACTAACATTAATATATACGCATCTTAAACTTTTGTATTATTTTTATTAAAGTAGCATAAATAAACTTATATTTAAAAAAAAACATTATATATTTTTTTGTTATTTTGTCTAATTATTGTATTTGAAATGAAAAAAAATGATGTACAAGTCACTAAGTTTACAATATACACCTTATTTTTTTATGCATATCAAATAAATTAAAATAAGAAAAGAATAAAATAAATACAAAACAAACATATGAGTCCACCATCCCACCAAATGTATCATTTTTTCACAAAAACATTTCACTCAAATGCAACCTCCTCCAATGCATTCCCTCTTAAATGCTAAACCCATATAAGCCAAATGCAAGCTAAATGCGTTGCATTGGCCTTTGTATTAATTTTGTATGTGTTGCTTTTGTTACGGTAAGAACTTTGACACCATCTAATTATTTTATCTTTTACTTACAGATGTTGGCAATATTATATTTATTGTAGGTTATTCTTGTCTAAGGACACTCTATTTTGACACCGATATGTTGTAACATTATAGGTCTCCTTTGATTTTAGTCCAAAAGAACTTCTCAATAATTAGTTGTATAATGTATGATGGTGCTATCAATTTGACAGTTCTTTTTTATTCAAGAGTTTATCAATTTTTTTATTTTTTTATTTTGGTAAAGTATGGTGCTACTAAATACATTTCCACTTATTACTAATCATACCCCCTCTATAAAAACATCACTTTTATTACATCACAAATCAATATTTTGTTTTTCTTGTTTTATTATTATTATTATTACTATTACTATTATTTCTAAAGTTTAAGTAATATTAAAAAAATAGAAGAAAAACAACATATATGGGTAAACGAAATAGATTATTTAAATATAATAAGATTTAATCATGTGACTTTTTAAATATGATAATATTTGATCATTTTGGCCAAGCCTGAATATACGAAATAGTTTTTTTTTTGCTTTTCAAGCTACACTCATATACAATCTTCTCAAAGCCAATCTTTTAATAAAAAAGCTATAATTCTCTCTCTTCCACCTACATAACTCAACCTAACTCAACCTTTTACTCACATTAACAACACAACCTTAAAACATTTTTTATTAAATATATATTTTTATACTTATTATTTATCAATAAAATGTATTAGAAATAATTAAAATAATATTTTTATTTGAAACCAATTTATTTTGAAGGTAAAATAAATAAAACAATATAAAAATATTAAAAACACACACACACACGTTCATCAACCATACTTGATAAAAAAGACAAACAAGTTAATATTCGGTTTTTGAAAAAAGTATTTATTTAAAAAATATTTCTTATATTGTGGACAAACAAAGTTAATGCAAGGTTGTATGGAAAAAGTAATTTTAAAAATTTTTCTCATTTAAAAAATAATTCACAACAAACCAATAGGACCAATACACGTGGAAAAACAAGCATAATGCACTTTTGAAAAAAATATTTATTTAAAAAATATATTTCTTAACAAACTTGGTTTTTAATAAAATTAATATCGAAATGTTCACAAAATAAAAAAGTAAAACAAGGCCGTGTTTTGAGATTTTTTTTAAAAGTTAAATATTAATAAGTAGTTAAAGAAAATTAAATTGGAGGCATAGTTTATTCGGGTATTCAGAGGCTGCTACACAAAGTTCATCAAGGGACCATAATGATTATGTTGGTCATGTTGGTCTATACGTGAACTACCAAGTGCCTGACTGTCTGGTGAACCAAGTCTATTCATAAATCAAGATATTGACGGAAAAAAAAAACCATTCAAGGACTATGATGATAATGTGGGTTACGCCAGTCCATTTGTGAACTATCAAGTTGCTGGTGAACCAAGTTCATTCATGACCCTAGATACCGACGAACAAGGTTTTTTTGACAACTTTTTAAACGCATCGGGCTATGATTTCATGGGGTTGAAGCAAGATATTGTCGGGCAAAGTTCTTTCACCAACCCTACAAGTGCGTCGTGCTATGATTTCATGGGGTTGAATCATGGGGTTTAACCAAGGTCAAACATCAAAATGGTTGTTTATCAGGAGAACACTGATGGAAGAGCTATTGGAGTTTAGAAATAAGTACACCATCAAGGCTTTCTGTGGCTCATTCGAAAATATATTGATCTAATTCCAAAATCTTTCAGGGTGTTGCAAGTCAATGACACACCTTTAGATAAAAAAAAATGAACGGCTCACATTTATAATACGTTAATCTTATAATATAAAGATAATAAAAGAAGTTATAACATATATTTTTTTACTTGAAATAATTAACATGGCCATTTTGAAATAGAAAGGACAAGTACAAATCACTTTTACAAAATGTTAATAAATATATTCTGTTAAATAAATAATTTAGAATAATGTGAAAACAAATAGTGATAAACATTTAGCATCGAGCATCGGAACCGTGCTGGTACAGAATCGTACCTAGTCATTTTCGGTACCAATTCAGTACTCAATTTTTTCTTTTTTCAGGATCGGTACTCACTTTTGCAATTTTTTTAGGATCAATACTTTCGATTCGATACCAGTACTGTACCGCATTTATCCCTAAAAATACATGTATTTTACATGTTTATCACTTATGGTCTCAAGAATAAGAATAGTTTACACTTATATATAACGGTAGGGATCATAACCATGGTAAAGATTAGAGAAACAAAGATATATATAGGCACCTCTGTGTGTTGATACATCACAGGCATTGTATTCCAATGTAGACATAACAAGTGATACACAAATATATTGATCTAATTCCATGCGTATGTTGCGCGCATATATAACGTGTTTTGTGATGGAATTGGTGAGTTTCAGGCAACAACTTCTGCTCTCGGGCACGGTGAAGATGAACAATTATCTATCCGGAGGTCATTGATGGAAGAGCTACTTGAGTTTAGAAATAAGTACACTAAGACTTTCTTATATAAAGAAAATTGAGACAATTCAACTTGTTTTTCGCTTTAGAGAGGCCTTCACCAATTACCAAAAAAAATACAATTGCACACGTGAACGTTGACCATCATATAGTGGTAGAATTGCAAGGATAGTATCCAATTGCCAGCATAAACAACCTAAGGACATTAATCAGAGAAAATGATGCAGCTGGCTGGGATAATATATTTGAATCGCGTCAAAATATGTATAATTCTTGGATAGCATAACCTGTTGTAGTTGATTGGTGCAACCTAGCACCACGAGTACTTGGTCTAGTAAGAACGCAATACACCAGTAAGTTCATTATATATAAATTGTTGTTGGGTTCGGGTCGACCAAGCATAAATCGGGCCGACCCTAAGAAAACCGAGACCCGAACCATAAATTACCCCTTATGATTTTTTTATTTTGTGATATGTTTTATTAATAGGAGATTTAATACACAATGTCTAATATTCCACCGGTGTAAACTAATGAAGTTATATAAATATTTTATATAATAATAATAAGACATAATGATCTTGAATTAAAACTATATGTTAAATTATAATTAACATTAACAATGATAAAAAAAAGTTAACTTAAATTCAAAACTATATCTCATCTAGTGTTACCAATATAAAGTAAAGGAACTTATAACACACACACAAGTGAACCTAATGTTATTTGTGAACCGTGAGAACCATTCTCAATCATTGATCTATTTGAGATGGACGATTATAAAAAAGACAGTAAAATAAAGAGGTTAATGATATAATTAATTATTAATTAAAGATAAGGGTGTATTGGTAATTTTGCTATCCTACCTAACTGAATATTGTATTTTTTTTAATTTTTGCTGAGGTTATGTGTACACAAGTGTACAGGTCGTTGTTCCTACAACGTACACAAGTGTACAAGCTGTTTGTACACTGTTGTACATTTGTGTATTGAACTCATGTACAACTGTGTATATAAACAGTAAAACGTTGAAAAAACGAAACTCCATATGTTTTCCGTTTTTATTAAATAAAAAACTATAACAATATTATACTCAAATTAAAGAGAGTAAAAACCCCATTTTTATGGTGTATTTAAAAGAAAAATATTAACATATGAAAAGGTAACGATTTAAAGATCGTAAGGGGTAGTTAGTTTAATGTTATAACTTCCTTGTTAATAATGATTAATTATCATCATATCACTTATATCTAAAAAATGATCAATGACTCAGATTGGTTCACAAACAAGGATGTGGTTCACTCATGAACCTCATCCTATATATCTATATATATATATATATATATATATATATATGTTATGGAATCGTTTTAGATTATCTTGTACTAAACTATATTTTTGTGCAGATTCCTGTTGGGCTTATGCCACCACCGCTTATATAGAAGCAATGAACCAGATAATTAATCCTTCACAAGTTTTTACTTGACTTAGCATCCAACAACTTATGGACTGTTATAACAGATACGAAAATGGAACCACAACTTGGGGCGAGTAACATGTGTCTTTGGGTACATTAAGAGGATCGATGGAATCTCTCTCTCTCGCTCTCTATATATATATATATGTTATGGAATCGTTGTTAGATTATCTTGTACTAAACTATATTTTTTTGCAGATTCCTGTTGGGCTTATGCCACCACCGCTTATATAGAAGCAATGAACCAGATAATTAATCCTTCATAAGTTTTTACTTGACTTAGCATCCAACAACTTATGGACTGTTATAACAGATACGAAAATGGAACCACAACTTGGGGCGGAGTAACATGTGTCTTTGGGTACATTAAGAGGATCGATGGAATCTTACAATGAGTCTGATTATCTAAGTAGGGGTGACAATATCGAGAGGGGACCTTGTGCAATTGGAGGGGTTAGTAGAAATTAATTTACCTATAGTTTAATAAAACTAAAACACTTTAATTTAATTTTGTTTGTTGGCTATTAAACCCAATAGTAGTGATTGACGCCATCAACAAGTTTGGGCACGACGAGAGGGCCATTGCAGACGTGGTAAGGCAACAACCTATGACGGTTGTTATGGCGTCTACAATTTTGAGGGAGAGAGAACTTATAGAGTAGTAAAAAAGTTTAGCAATTGTTGGTTTTAATTGTTTTTTTTCTCTCATTCTTTCATGGTCAAATAATTCCTTATACCGAAGCTGATGGGGATAGCTTCTTGGATCATACTGTTTTGATTGTTGGATTTGAAACAAAAGACGCCCTGGACTATTAGAAGTGCCTTAACTTTTGGGGTGTAGAATTTGGTGGCGATGGGTGTTTTTACTTGGAGATAGAGATGGGCATAGTAACCGGTTCCAAACCCGACCCGGGAGAACCTACCCGGAACCGGTTCCAGTTCCAACCCGATGTTTAGAGAAACCGGTTCCGGGTTCAAAATACCCGACAGTTCCTACCCGGTTTCACATTTTAGGATTTTAAATGGGTCGTACCCGGTTCCTACCCATACCCGGTTCCAGTCAATACCCGGTTCTAATCAATACCCGCGTATATGTTACCGTTGGAATCGATTCATTACTACTTATAACCGGACATTATTAAACGAAACTTAAAAACTTAAAACAAGCTAAAGATAACTAAACCGGTTACATAAACCAAGCTAAACATTCGAAGACCTGGTGCCGGAAGCTTCACCCGTTTCATTTTTCTTAGCCTTTGTCACCGGACAATGACGTTCGGTGTGTTTCTTTAGAGTGGAGTTAGCCGTCGCCTTCATAAACTTCCCACATGCTTTGCACCTAGCCATCTCGTGGCTATCGGACATCAAACAAAGATCAAAATGCCTCCAAATTGAACGGTTTCTTTTTTTTCTAAAACCATTACAACTTCATCGTTACTAGCCATTTGATCTTTGAAAATATGGATTGAAATGTGTTAGGAGAATATGAAAGTGGATGAATGAAAGATAATGAATGATGTGGGGTATTTATACAAAAAAAAACCGATTTTAATATTCAAAATCGGTTTCACACATTGGAAAACTATACCGTTGGAAACCGATTTTGAATATTAAAAAAAACCGTTTTTTTAAAGATAATATTCAAAACCGATTTTAATAAAAAAATTAAAACAAACAACCCTTAATAACCTAGCTAAAAATACGAAAGATTGTATGAAATATTCACACGTATCACCTTCAGACCGAGACCGAGACCGAAACAATAAGCCGAGAACCACGTGGAATTCCACTAATGTACTTGCCATCAAAATTCCATCATAAAGCGGGTAGCACGTGACGATTCCAACTTCCTATAATGAAGTGTATTCACCTTGAAACTATAACACAAAACACATAAAATATATAAGCCATTGCGGTATATTGAATTGCATAATGTAAAGAAACCAAATGATAAAAACCACTGTATTCTTAAAAACTCATAAATGAGTATATATTCTACCGAGGTGAAATTATGCGTCTTCATCTAAAAAAAATCTTGATTACATTAATTGCCACACTTTGGTAAGTCAAAACTGACTCATATAATTTTCATGTTTGAGTCTGACAAAAGTTTTTAACATAAGTTTAATTGGGTGTCGCAACCCCCGACCCCTACCCCGGGAGCGGGGGCCGTGAGGACCGCAGACAGGTGGTACCGGTGTTTATTAATTTGGCAGCGTAATTTAAAATCAGGATCGTAGTTAGGAAATATTATCAGAGTTTCAAAAAAAAAACACCAAACTTTTCTATTAAACAAATGAGATAAAACTCATGTTCCAGTTATAATACATTCGCAGGGGTAAACCCTGATTTATGAAAAACATAAACTCCTTTTATTTAGATAACTTTTATAGCCACTTTTCGAAGCCTTCAGTGCTCTCCAACTGGCTTTTATTAGCTCCACATTAAGTTACATGAAACGCGTTTTAAAAACATTTTATCAGCAAGAAATACTGGCGAGTTTATTCCATTTTATAAAACGACACACTATTATACTTTACAGTACTAAGAGCGATTACAATGTTTATATCAACCCAATTACTCATTCAGTATTTGTCACTCGATCGGATATGTGACTATGGTCATATCACTCATTGGCTAACCCGTTGTCCAATGTTGACGCTTGATAAGTAGTGTATACAAAACCCCACATACGGCAGTAATTGTAGAATACAAAGACTTAATCACTGTAAGTATAACTAAAAATATTTAAGGTTTTACAAAAGCATTTAAGAAAAAGAGAATGACTCACAAAAATATTTACAAAAAGAGAATGTACTCGCCTTGAACATTTAGGTATTCCTACGGAGTTCCTGGTGACAATTCTTGATTACTTCCTGGAATTTCTATTAAAACATACAATGCACATGTGTTAGTAAATTAAACAAAGTCACTTTAACCATACAACACTCGACAGAACTCCAACGGGCTTAGTCGGGCAAAGCCTAGACATGCGATGGCGATTCTAGATCGATCAGGTAGGGTGTCCATACAACACGAGATAGGAATAACGAACGTAGTCGGGCAGAGCCTTGACATGCGTTGGTCCCAAATCGGGTAGGATAGTGAATTAGTGATCGGGGGTTAAGATACTTACAGCGGGCAGCGCTTCGCAGGTTTAGGGATTTAGGGGTTTAGTGTCACACCCCGACCCGCAGCGGAATAAGAGTCGGGGCATAATTGGGTTATCACCAAAGATCATGATGTTTACTAAAATGTTTCATATTTATTAAATTCAAATTACAACTTAAATATCCAAAACAAAATTCATACAATTACAAGAAAATGAAACTACATAATTATTCCAAAACTTAAACTTGTTTATTTCTCTAGGCCTTCCTATGTGTTTCTTGTCTCAGTTGTATCACCTGTATCATGTGTAAAACGGGGGATATTTTGGGTCAACAAAAGTTGGCGAGTGAACCTTGATAAAACATTGTTACTAATTTCTAGTTTTATTTAATAAAGAAAATTTGTGCAATAATCACATGTGAGCAAACATATATAAATAAACAAACACAAACCACTTTGGATGAGTATATGATATGAATGATGATGTATGTGAGATCAAGGCTCAATCAAACGGAGCCGATCTAATGAGGCACCTGATGCTCAATCCGTCTTCCACGGGGAACTGATGGGCCTAATGAAATGCGTGCACTGAAAATGATAAATCCAATCTACATATAATTCACACAACAATTGATACACATTTTATCACGGATATGATGTATGCACAAGTGTTTAAATATAATAAAAGAATTATACGACACATGATACACCCCAAAACATCATTAAAACGGGGAATTGGTAGAGATTCACTCACAATGGGTGCGTTCTTTGATGATGATGAAGGCGCACGAATTTATGATTCGATTGACGAGGGAAGAACTAACCTAGATAATAACAAAATGATTCGATAAATAAATAAATTTTGATTGAGATTAATATTTTTAATTAGTGCTCTTAAATGGGATTTTTAGATTTATTTTTGTGAGTTTAAGGAAATTTTCTAACCTTAATAATCTTATTTTTAAGTATTTTTAAATAATTTTATAATTAAATAAATAAATAAAAAGAAATAAAAAAAAGTTGACTTTTTTGACCATTGACCGTTGACCGGGTCTTGACCGGTCAGACTGTGTTTTTATATGCGTTGAGTAAGGTTCGAACTCGGGACCTCTCGTATACGTGCACGCAGCTCTACCAACTGAGCTACGTGTCTAACCCGAAATATTCTCTGTTTTAATTATATTTATATACTAATTAATTTTAAACTTATTTGGTTTTTATTAAAAATGATTTATATGGCCGAACCGGTTGCAGGGACCCGGAGTCGAACTCGGGTCCTTCGGTTCGAGTGCGCACAGCCCAACCAGTTGGGCTGTGTGTCTAATCTGTTTAACTAATGGATTATATTACTTTTATAAACATTCTGTGACTTGTTCTGATTCAGTTCTAAAAATGTTGGTTTTAATTCTGAAAGTCGTACGTGTGCGATTCGAACTCAGGACGTGCATGTTATATTTGCACACAGTCCACCGCTGAACTGTGTGTCTAACCCGTTTAATTATCTGGTTTTAATTATATTAATACACAACTCAACTTCGTCTTCTTCATTTATAAGAACTCGGAAACAATGAAGCCGACTGTTTGTTTAATTGACCAACAACACTTATAATTTGATTGAATTGGAAATAGAAAAGAAGAATAAGGATTATGATGTACCAACTCAGAGTGGTTTCTTCAATTTCCGGCAAGAGTAGGCTCTGATTTTGCGATTTCCGGCTGTATGAACTGTTTTAACAGTTTTGATTATTGGTTTGAACGATTAAAGTATAAATTAAGAGATAGCAGAGAAGTTTAGACAGTTATACCGACCGATGAATGAATGCGGTTTTCTGACTAGCGATTCCGGCTGGATTCCGGCGAAAATGAAATCTCCGGCGACGTGCTCTGGAAGAATCAAAGCTTCGAAAAAGTGTGCGGTTCTGAGCGAAAGGATTTCCAGAAGATTGAGTGGGTATTTATAGGGAAGAACTGGATGAATTGTGTCCGATTTTGAGTCTTGAATTCGCGGTCAAAGGTTTTCTGGCGGTTGTGACCGAAATTGACGGCCGGCAACGGTTATGATTGATGTCGTGATCGGTTATCGCGTTTTAGTCAAAAGGGAAATGGCCAAAATCGCGGATTGCCGGATTTTCCGGTGATTGCGAGTTCTGAGTGCGCGGTGATCTTTGATTTTGAATTCGGGTTTACTTTAAGTATTATTTATTTCAGTATTGTCACAAAGAAAGCCTGTGGCGGAGTGGTGTGTTGTGTGTTTGTTCATGCGGGTGACCCGGGTTCGAAACCCGGCGTCTCCATTTATTTTTTTTATTCATTATTTATTATTAATTATAAATTATGGTTTTTAAATTCTAATATATTTATTAATTATATATTGTTTAAAATTAATATAAACCATAAATACGAAACGAAATTTATAACCGTATATTTGATTGATAAACGAAGCGGGTTTTGAAACCCGTTTTTCGACGAATGTTACATTTAGGAGGGTGTTGTTCAGAGAAACGGGGATAGGAGAGTATACGATCAGAGAATTTCGATCGAATGTGAGCACTGGACTTCGTCCCAGACTGCTCTATTTATACCCGAATTTGACCTCCCTCGCGCGTCACGCGGGATTCCTAGATCCCCTCGCGTGGCGCCTGAGATACCTAACTACATGGCGCATGGCGCGAAATGGTAGGGTTGCCACATGGCGCGAACGGTGACATATCACCTGGACGTCTCCCGCGTGTCGCGAGAGACACCATGGTCTCTGGCGCGTGGCTCCTGGGATGCCCAGTGGACCTGTCTTGTTTTGCGTGCCGTGCCTCGTTTTGCGTGTCCGGTTCTTCGTTTCGGCTCGGTTTTATGGTGTTTTGGAGAGTTGTTACATCGGGTCCCACTAGGTATTATAAAAAAAATGAACAAAAAATCAGTAATAAAGAGTAGGAAACTCGCCAATGTCCTGAAAATCAAGATTTGTTCGAGTAGAACACCAATTGTTATTCGAATCACACCTGAAGTTAACACAATGAGAATTAGAATTTTCGGCTAATGAGAATTCGAATTTCCAGTGACGATTGGGGATGGCTAATCACTTCGGCCGGAGACATCGACGTCGGCGGATGAGATGATGTATCATCAGTAATAGTGGACGAACGAGAGGTAACTTCATCATCGACGGCTGGTGATGGTTGATATGTAGTCTCTGGTGGCGGAGCAATGCCGCGGCGGGAGAAGATGATTTGCAGATTTATCAGTTCGTTCAAGAAATCTAGGGTTTTCTATGTGGACTGTGATTTAGTGTAGTTGGTGTGAGTTTGATTTCTTTATGTACTTTTATAATTTTATTGTTAATTTATATTAAAAAAACCCTCATTAGTGATGGATATTTCCATAAAATCCATCACTAGTGATAGAATGAAGCTCGATGATGTAGCGGAACTTGATTGGATGTTTGAGTGATGGAATTCCATCACTAAGGTCATGTGTAGTCATAAAGCCCTTTGGGGGCGTTATGTGACACGTCTCGTGCCACGTCACACAGAGGCTTTATGAGGCGTTATATCACTAGAGCCCGTAGTCATAAAGCCACCTCATCATTATTCAATTAATTAATTTTCAAATTTTTTTAATTAATTTCTAACCTTTTTAAATTAAAAACCATTACATTAAATAAAAAAAATTAAATAAAATAAAGTTTTCATAAAACTGCCATATTTTTAAAGTTATAAATTAGAAAAAAACAAGTTTTAAAAATCAATTTTAAATATTTGAGAAAATGCAGGGACCAAATGTGTATAAAACCAAAAACTTTCAAAATCAAAACCGCTTCCGTCTTCTTCTCCGATTTTCCTGGACTTTCCGGCCGATTTTCCGGCCTACTTTCTGGCAAAATACAACCAAAACCGCCCCCTCTGTCTTCTTCTCCGATTTTCAGGGACCAAATGTGTATAAACCAAAAAGTTTCTACAACCTTCACGCCGTTATGTATAATCGCGCCAGCAACAAAATACCAACCCATAGCGCCGGCCGTACGGTGTGGCCGGGCGCTATGGGGCTGATGACCAAGATAGGGGGCATATAACGCCCCATTACGGACATACTAATGGAGCACCCTACCTCCCCTTCCCCGCTTATAGTTAAAACTAACTTTTAACTCTAGATATGTTTACTTAATCTTTTCGATTATTTAATGATAACCCATCATGATATCATGAAAACAATATATCTTCGTTAGCAACCTTCTACTTCTACGATCCCATCGCTTAAGCGCAACTCCAATACAAGCAGTCATAATAACCGAAACCGAATAGAAACTTTAGTTGATTAGAAATATTTAAATCCAACCACCGGTTCAAAATACTGAAAAACTCCTTTGACTTCACCGGAAAATAACGCCGTCATTCGTCTCTTTCCCGGCGACCGGAGAGAATCGAAAGTTGCAGCAAAAACAGATTACTGATTCGATTATGCGATGGATGTTACCGGAAAACGTATGAACAAAAAGGAGCGAGCCAAGGAGCGTAGAGAGAAACGTCACGAGGAAATCTCTCGTCTCCGCACCATTCCTTATTCCGATCACCAGAGGTATTAAATATTATAATTTTGATACTTGTTATATGTTTAGTATTGTTCATTGAAGAACCCTAATTTTTGAAATTAAAAGTTGTTGGTATTGTTTAGGGTTTCTGTTTATGTAAACAAAGAATGATTTTGTATTGCTTTGAGAACACTTTATGAAAATGGTGGCTAGCTATTTATAGTTGTGATTACTTGATTGAGAATGTGTATATTGCACAACATTTTATATAAATGTCTATGTAGATGTTTGTAGGGATTTTTAAGGAAGATGGCACAATATTTTCATAGCTTTCCAAGACTTCTAACAACTTTAAGGAGTGTTCTAGATTTCTCTTAAGCGCCATGATCCTTCAAGTGTGGTCTAGAATAGGGATGAGACGGTGTCAGTACCGAAATTCAGAAAGGGTACCGAATTTATAGGTTCGGTACTGGTTCCGATTTTTGGTACATAACCGCTTTGGCAGTGTTGTAAGAATCGCTAGGCCTAGTCGGGCGGTGGGGTACCGACTAGGTGATTAATCGGGATTAATAGGGATATTAATCGGATCAAGATTTTTATATGTAATTTTTAGTATATATGTACACACACATTTTTATATGTAGTTTTCTAAACTAGACATGTTTTAACCCCTCATTGATCCATTTTTTTAAGTAATTGGAAGGAATTTATAAGGTTTGGTCGACCTTTGGCCAGCGTCTGGCCAAAATTTGGCTAGAATAGGACCGTCATTGACTGCCTAGTGATTAATCGGCCATTAATCGGTGAACCTCCGATTAGTGATTAATCGGCGACTAATCGGAGACTAGTCGGATTTTTATAACCATGTTTGGTACCACTTGAATAGTTAATCTGTCTAATATCACTTGAGTAGTTGAACTTTTAAGGAGTGTTCTAGATTTCTCTTAGAGTCATGATCTTTCAAGTGTGGTCTAGAATAGGGATGGGACCGGTACCGGTCCCGAAATTGAGAAGTGGGTACCGAATACCATACCGAATGTATTGGTTCGGTACTGGTTCCGGATTTTTGGTGCTTAACCGCTTTGGTACCGCTTGAATAGTATCTATCTAATATCACTTGAGTAGTTGAAATTGAGTACATGTGTGTGATCAAATTTGTGGACTACTTTTACTTGACATAGTGTCAGATTTCTAAATAATTGGTGTTTTTATTTCTTATTAGAGGCTTTTGGTTTTGAAAATGTTAGCATAATCGAGTTCGCAAATTGGAGTGCTGTGTATGATAGTATATTTGCATTTACTTACTCAATTATGTTGAACTTTAAGCTTCAGGCGAATAGTGAAAGAAATGGAAAAAGAAAATAATGAAATGAGCAAATATTATGTTTCTAGAGTAATTTTTTGGGAAAGCATATAGGATTGTAATCAAGATATGTTTGGAGATATTTATGAAAATTTCCCAAAAACAAACTTCACATACTAAATCGGTAAGAAATACAGAAAAAATACCGGTAGTGATCTATGTAGTTAATATCCCGATATATCAGTGATATATCGGTTATCGGTCCCCTGCCGAGATATCGGTGCAAAATATCGGTACCGATAATATCGGTGATATTAGACCGATATTTGACCGGTATATCACCGATTTTCCCGATATCAGTACCATTCTTATTTCTACCATTCGTCTTTCTTCTTATTGTTGCTATTAGTGTTTTAAGTCTTCATTGTCAGTTGTTACTGTTAAATGTTAGTGTTTTAAGTCTTAGTCAGTTCCTACTTGCTACAATTGTTACTGTTTTGCAAGTTGCAAAAGGTTAATTTGTTAATGGTAGGAGAGTATACTTAATTGTCAGTGTTAAATTGCTATAAACATATATATATATATATATATATATAATAAATTTAGCATGATATTAAAATTACCGATATCCCACTGCGATAACCGATAATATTTTACCTCATTAACTACTTAGGTACTGATACCGCTGCCTACCGAATAATGAAATCAAGAAAGCCTAATTCTGATACTGTTTAGTATGGTTGATTTGATAATCTATTATATATGATCAGGGTTAGTTTACATCGTTGTAGACAACCTTCCCTCTAAATTAGGCTATTTTGTATATTTTTCGTTATCAATAAAACTTTTTGGGTCCAATTAGTTTTACGGTTGAAATTTTAGGTGGTGGTCTGCAGAAACAATAGCCGTGGTGACAGGTGGCAATAGAGGAATTGGGTTTGAGATTACACGTCAGCTTGCATTACATGGATTGACGGTTATTCTTACTTCACGAGACACAGTTGCAGGGGAAGAAGCAACTAAAACCCTACTAGAACAAGGCTTGAAAGTTGTCTTTCATCAACTTGATATCGTAGACCATAAATCTATCGATATATTTTGTGCTTGGGTGAAGGAGAAGTATGGTGGTATCGACATTCTGGTAAAATGACAATGCCGCCCTTTGCAATTGTAGAATTTAATTTATAAGTGTAATGTTAGGTGATGAGCACACACAAACACACAATGATCAGAAAACAAAGTGAAACGCTTGGTTTAAAAAAGCGCGCCTGAGGCGCACGTAGGCGCAACAAGGCGCAGGTCATGGGGCTTTACCGGTTAGCGCCTTGTGTTTTTTCAGAAAGCGACCAAAAAGCGACAAAAAGCGCATTTTTTGGGGCTTTTTTGGCCTGAAAAGCGCGCCCGAAGGACCTGAGTGTAATGTTAGGTGACGAGCACACACACAAACACACAATGATCAGAAAACAAAGTGAAACGAGACACAAGGCGCAGGTCATGGGGCTTTACCGGTCAGCGCCTTGTGTTTTTCCAGGAAGCGACCAAAAAGCGCATTTTTTGGGGCTTTTTTGGCCTGAAAAGGGCGCCCGAAGGACCTGAGGCTATACACAGCAAAAAAAAATGTTTTTTTAGTAAAAATAAGCGTTTTCTAACAGCCCGGGTTTTTGGAGCTGCATTCGTGTCCGTAGGACGTGCGAGCAAGCACGAGTTCAACCAAATTCCAGCTCCGAAACTCAATTGTTAGCACCCCCCCTGCGCGCGCGGGTAGGACTTGTGGTAAAACATGTCATAAAGTTACAATTGTTTGATAAATGTTTTACCTTATAAACAACCATTCCCTTTGTTCCCACACCTATGTGGGACAAGGTATAAAAGCCTTATTTATAGCTATATTTTGGTTAAAGGAAGCTAAAAACCTATAGGGTATGTATGGGATATATATAAAAAATTATATAAAGACCTTGCGCCTCGGGTACGAAAAGCCCACCGCTTTTGCGCTTCAATTTTAGACCTCGTCGCTTTTGTGCGCCTCTCGCTTTTTTAAACCAAGGACCTACGTCCACGGGCTGCAACTAGGGTTAGGTTTTATTTCTAAGGTGATAAGAATTACAGAGGACCTATCAACTATTTATAATACCCAAATTAGGGTTTACAACTTGTTGACCAAGAAAACAGAAAAATAGGAAACTGTATGAGCCTTGACAAAATTAGCGTATCTCGCGTATCTGCTCCATAATAGCGTATCTGCTCCATAATAGCGTATCTCATGGCAAAGCAAATATTAGCGCATCCACATTTAGAGCATCTAGTATAGAGCATCTGATTACAATAGAGCATCTATGTTAGAGCATCTAGTATAGAGCATCTATTAGAGCATCTGATTACAATAGAGCATCTGCAGTCTATTCTGTGCACAATTGTTTTCTAAGCCTACATTTCTAACAATCACCCACTTGGAGGCTTCGACAAACTTCGAAACTGCCGTCCACCTGTATTGCCCTTTCGTAATCTCTTATCCCACTAGTTGCAGCGCCTTCTCAACTATTCTTGAAGGCCAGCTGAAGCTGCACAGAACTTCAGCTTATCCAACGGTACCACCTTAGTGTACATATCTGCTGTATTTATCTTTCCATCAATCTTCACCAGTTGCAAGGTACCGTCACTAATCAGTCCTCTGATGAAGTGATACCTCAACTGAATGTGCTTCGTCCTTTCCGTGAAGCACATGATTCTTTGCAAGATGTATAGCACTTTGACTGTCACAGAATAGACAACAGTTCAACTGTTTCTTACCAAGTTCTTTAAGAAAATTCTTCAACCAGATAAGTTCTTTACTGGCTTCAGCTATAGCCATGTACTCTGCCTCTGTAGTTGAAAGAGCAACGCTTTTCTGCAATCTTGACATCCAACTAACTACAGTGCCTCCCACTGAAAAAATGTACCCAGTGTTGCTTTTGTAGGATTGCTTGCAACCACCCAAGTCTGCATCTGCATACCCCCTTAGCACAATATCTTTTCCCTTAAAACACAATGCTGTTTTAGATGTTCCTTTCAAGTACCTGAGTAACCATTTCACTGCCTCCCAATGTTCTCGTCCTGGATTAGACATGAACCGACTCACCACTCCGACTGCCTGTGCTATATCTGGTCTCGTGCATACCATTGCATACATAAGACTACCAACAGCTGATGCGTAAGGAACCTTAGCCATCTTTTCCTTATCTTCATCTGTCTTTGGTGATTGATCTTTGGAGAGCTTAAAGTGGTTTCCTAATGGTGTGCTTCTGATCTTTGCATCTTTCAAGCTGAATTTCTCAAGAACCTTTCCAATGTACTTTTCTTGAGATAGTTTCATAGAACCATTTTTCCTATCTCTGATAATGCTCATCCCAAGTATTTGCTTTGCTGGACCCAGGTCTTTCATCTCGAATTCTTCAGACATCTGTTTCTTCAGTTTACTATCATCTACATAGATCAGTAGAATGATATAAGATTTCTCAAACTTCTTGAGATAGCAACAGTGATCCATCTCACATCTTTTAAACCCGTTTCTGCCCATGAAGTTATCAAACTTCAAGTACCATTGTCTGGGCGCTTGTTTCAGACCATATAAGCTTTTCTTCAACTTGCAAACTAAGTTTTCTTTGCCCTTTGCCTGAAAACCTTCTGGTTGTGCCATGTGAATGTCTTCATCTAGATCGCCATGTAGGAATGCTGTCTTGACGTCTAGCTGCTCCAGATGCAAGTTCTCTGCTGTTACAATGCTGAGAACGAGCCTGATGGTAGTCATCTTCACAACTGGAGAGAAGATCTCATCGTAGTCAACCCCTTTTTTTCTGTTGAAAACCTTTGACAACTAAACGGGCTTTGTACCGCTTAGACCCATCGTGTTCTTCTTTGACCCTGAAAACCCATTTGTTTTGTAACGCTCTCTTATCTGGCGGAAGCTTAACCAAAACCCAAGTTTTGTTTTTATCAAGAGAGCTCATTTCATCCTTCATAGCATTCTCCCATTGGTGAGAATCTTTCACCTTGACTGCTTCAGAGTAACTGGTAACTGTCTGGTTCGCCATTTTCAGTCAAGAGAATGTAATTCACTGAAGGATCATATCTTTGTGGCTGTTTTGTAGCTCTGGTGGATCTTCTAACCCAATGATCATTCTGGTCAGGCTGCTGTGGGGGCGGTTGTTCCTCTGAATCTGAGCTCCCACTATCAGAGGTTTCCTCTTCATTATTATCACCAACTTCAAACTCTGTGTCGACATTTTCTGGTTCCGGAATCGGTTCAGGGACCGACCTAGCTCTGGTTACTTGTTCCTGTCTCGAATTCTACCTGCTGCTTCTGAACCTTAGAGTTTGATCCCAATAAGTCTTTGTACAATTCAGCCTCATTAAAGGTAGCATGTTTGCTGCGAACTACCTTCTTGCTTTCCAAATCCCAGAGTCTGTAACCCATCTTGTCAGACCCGTAGCCAATGAAGGTATACTTCTTGGCTTTTGCATCTAGCTTGTCTCTTTCTTGATCCGGATCATATGCACTACACCCAAATATCCTCAGGTGGTTATACTTCAAACTTCACGTTTCCACTCTTCTTGTGGGACTTTGTATCCCAACGGAATTGATAGGCCTCGATTGATTAAGCAGCAGTATTAACTGCATCTGCCCAGAACATCTTTGGCAATCCAGCATTTATCCTCATGCTTCTGGCTCGTTCATTCAAAGTTCTGTTCATCCTTTCTGCAACCCCGTTTTGCTAAGGTGTGCCCGGGACGGTATTAATCATGCGAATGCCATGTTCAGCACAGTAATCGACAAACTCCTGGCTGACATACTCTCCTCCGTTATCGGATTTCAAAGCTTTCACTTTCAAGTTAGTTTCGTTTTCAACAACAATTTTCATTTCTTAAAAAAAAAAAAAAAAAAAAAACCGAAATTTTACTTTGAACCGGAGGTAAAATCGTAATCTTAAGGCAACTGTTTGACACTATTCCCCATGTTTCTATAATTATAAATACAAAAATATATATTATATGAAAAAAAAAAAAAAACTTATGTTTAATAAATTTAACCCATACCTTGCGTGTTGAGTCATCGATGAAGGTGACATAATAGTGAGCTCCTCCGACTGAAGCTACTGGAGTGGGCCCGTGTACATCTGTGTGAACGAGCTCCAATTTCTGACCTTTCGGTGCTTTACCCGTCTTGACAAATGATACTTTCTTCTTCTTTCCAAATACACATGGTTCACAAAATTCAGACTCGACCTTCTTCAGTTCTGGGAGCTTTCCTCTGGCGACAAGCACTTTCATCCCTTTTTCACCCATGTGGCCAAGCCGTTGATGCCAAACACTGGACGGATTCGACCCTTTAGCCACTGTATTTGCATTCCCTGCGGGCACTTCAACCATATACAGAGTACCCTGTTTCTTTCCCTTAGCAATTACCATATTACCCTTGACAACCCTCCATTGTCCACCCCCGGAGTGAACGTCGTACCCCTGGTCGTCTAATTGCCCAATGGAAATCAACATTCTTTTTAATTCTTGAATTACCCTGACATTTTTCAATGTCCAGACAGTACCCAAGGTTGTTTTCAAATCAATATCCCCAATCCCAGTAATGTCAAGCATTTTATCGTTAGCAAGCCTTACCTGACCAAAATTTCCATGTCTGAGATTCTTCATCTTTCTCGAACTTGAGATAGCATGAAACGATGCTCCTGAGTCCATAATCCAAGACTCTACTGTATCCTCAACACAACAAATTAGCGCATCATCGGAATCAGAGGCGGTGGCAAATGTATCTCTTTCTGGTCTGTGGATGATTTAGTGCATTGACTTCTAAAGTGCCCGTTTTCATTACAGTTCCAACACTTTATTATTAGTGTGTATATTATTTTAGGATAATATATTAGAAGATCAGTATCATGTATTATTTGTGTTTATCTGTTTCCTATTTTAGCTCCTAAGAAGTCGGTCCTAGTCCTGTATATATATTTTAGATATTACTGAATAAGAGATCAAGGAATTACGATTACCTTTATGGTATCAGAGCTTTCAAGCTCTAAACCCTAGTTCTTCACAGATCCCAGACTACGAGTCTGCTGCCCCAGCCTTCTTTTATTCGTTTTTTTTTCAACACCCGTATTATCTTCACAGATCAGCCATGGTCGATACCAAGCAAACTGATGCTGGTTCATCATCCGACCCTAAAACACCTACTCTCCATCCTGTTTACACTGTTACAAACATCCAGAACAAGGTGCGGGTTCTGGATGGTACCAAGGTCACCTATTCGTCTTGGGTGAAACTGTTTCAGTTGACTGCTCGTGGTTACAAGGTAACAAACCACATCGATGGCACCCTTCCACCAGAGAAAACTGATCCTGACTACGAGTCATGGATGGAGATCGATGCCATTGTTCTGCAGTGGATTTACAGTACCCTCTCCGACGATCTCCTGGTTCGTGTTCTTGAAACTGACTCTACTGCTTTAGAGGCCTGGTTACGCATCAAAGGCCTGTTCACCAACAACAAAGGATCTAGGGCAGCCACCCTAGAACATCAGTTTGTTAATCTGAATCTGAAATCCATGCCATCTCTCGACGCCTATTGCCAACGATTAAAGGATATTGCTAATCAACTGGCTGATGTTGACCAACCGGTCTCCAATCAGCGCCTCATCCTTCAATTAGTTAGGGGCCTACCATCTGAATTTGACACAACTGCAAGCATCATCAACAAGGAAATTCCTACATGGGAAGAGGCTGTTAGTTTGCTTCAGTCTGATCAGCAGCGACAAGAGGCACGGGAATCCCTTAATGCTTCAGCCGCCTCGTCAAACGTCATGACTATCTCTGAAGATCAGCAACCACCACACTGCAGGCAGCAGCAACAGCCTACACGCGGAGGTGGTGGCTCATACAGGGGCGGCGGTAGGAGTAACCGTCGCGGCGGTGGTTCGGGTCAACAACAGCAGCGTAACAACAACAGGCAATATGGACAACAAAATTCTGGATCTTCGGTTCTTCGGGTTAGCCCAATTGCAATGGGTCCTGGCCCAATAACAACAGTAATCGGCGATCAAATGGGCCCATGGGTCCTTGGCCAAACTGGTGGATGGCCCAATCCCCAGCCCCATGGTATCCACCACCACCCTGCCCATACCCGACGATGCCAGGGTGCCTTCCCCTTGGCCTCAAGGTTTTGGCTCACAGCACAACCAGTCCCAATCACCAGCAGCCCAAACACCTCAGGCGCATTTAAAGAAGTGAACCCAATGGATCCTCAGGCCCTTGCTAATGGTTCTCAGGTCCTAAATGTTCAAGAAACTGATGATGGTGAAGACCCATGGGATATGGACACTGGTGCTACTAATCACGTCACTGGGGACCAAGGTAAAATCTCTTTTTCCATGATTTTTGTCCTATTAAATTTGTTAAAGTTGGTAATGGTAATCGAGTACCAATTCACGGATCCGGTAACACCACCATTACCTCACCTACCAAAAACTGTCCTTAACAATGTTCTTTATTCACCACACATCGTCAAAAACCTTATATCTGTCAAACAATTCACTAAAGATAACAATGTTTCTGTGGAATTTGATCTGTATGGTTTTTCTGTGAAGGACTACAAGAGTGGGAAGATCCTAACCAGGCATGATAGCTCCAGCCCACTTTATCCTCTCACCAAGAACACTGCTTCAGCTTCCGCTTTTGTTGCTTCATCTTCATCAACCGATTTTTGGCATGATCGTCTTGGACATCCAGGACATCATATTATGGATTTTTTTCATTCTAGTCATTTAATTTCGTGTAATAAGCGATCACGATCGCTCGTTTGTCATTCATGCCAATTGTCGAAACATAAACGGTTACCATTTGCTAATTCAACTTCGTCTACTTTATTACCATTTGATATTGTTCATTGTGATTTGTGGACGTCGCCCGTTCTTAGTAAATCTGGTTACAAATATTATATGGTGTTGATTGATGATTACACTAATTTTACTTGGGTTTTTCCATTGAAATACAAATCTGAAACTTTTTTCAAATTTGCCCAATTCCATAAATATGTTAAAACCCAATTTCACATTGATATTAAGTCGTTCCAATGCGACTTAGGGGGTGAATTTGACAACACAAATTTTTGAAATTTTGCTACGGCAAATGGTCTTCACTTTAGGTTTTCATGCCCACACACTTCCCAACAAAATGGGAAGTCCGAACGCATGATTCGTCGTCTAAACGAAATCATGTTCTGTCTCTTAACTCATGCTTCGCTTCCATCCAATTTCTGGGTCGAAGCGCTTCATACAGCTTCCTATCTTCATAACATCCTACCATCCGCCAAACTACAGTTTATAACCCCAATGGCTTCTCTCTATGGTCGTCAACCTGATTACGACCACCTCCGGGTCTTCGGATGCGCATGTTATCCGAACACGTCCTCAACCCGACCCCATAAATTAACCCATCGGTCCTCCCTTTGCGTTTTCCTTGGATACCCCGCTCATTTTCGGGGTTATCGGTGTCTCAACCTTTCTACCGGAAAGTAATCCTCTCACGACACGTCACTTTTGCGGAGACCGTGTTCCCGTTTTCTAAACCTTCCTCACCTGTAGACCATACCTTTCTAGAAAGTGACATCTCACCACTTCTTTCACCACCCACATTTTTTCTGCATGCCCCACACACCCCTACGGATCCACCATCTTCTAACCAGCCTGAACCCAACTCTTCTCCTTCAACCTCGCCCTCTCCTACATCACATCAGTCGCCTCCCTCACCTATTACCTACCAGCGACGAAACAAAAACCTTCCCCCACCAAAACCTGTCTACACCAGCCCTTCTACTCAGCCCGCTAACTCGGGTTCACCGTCTCCCACGTCTCCCGCAGCCCCTACACCTCCTCCGCCCCCTCCCCCACCCAGACACCCGATGGTCACACGCACTCGTGATGGAACCATCAAAACCAACACACCCTACTCATTACATACTTCCGCAAACCAACCTATCTTACCGGTACCTAAATCCCATATTGATGCCCAATCGGATCCTAATTGGCTTGATGCTATGAAAACTGAATACAAAGCTTTACAGGATAATAATACATGGGAATTAGTGATTAGACCTCCGGATGCACATGTCGTCCGTTGTATGTGGCTGTTTCGCCATAAGTTCCATGCTGATGGCACGTTGGAACGTTATAAGGCCTGCTTAGTTGTGAATGGGAAATCCCAGCAGGTTGGTATTGACTGTGATGACACTTTTAGCCCCGTCGTAAAACCATCTACTATACGCACTGTCCTTAGTCTTGCGGTTTCGCGGGGATGGCAAATAAATCATGTAGATGTTAAAAATGCGTTTTTGCATGGTGATTTGAACGAAACTGTTTATTACTACAAAAGTCTCTCTATGGCCTCAAGCAGGCCCCTCGGGCATGGTACCAACGTTTTGCAAAATTTATTACTTCTTGTGGTTTTATCAGCACGGTTAGTGACACGTCCTTATTTGTCTACAAACACGGTAATCAAATGGCGTATCTTCTCTTATATGTAGACGATATTATACTCACAGCTTCCACTGATACATTACTTCGTCACATTATTGGCTCACTATCCAATGAATTTGCTATGACGGACTTGGGCTCTTAGCATCAATTTCTGGGTATCACGGTCACCCCTAAACAAGGTGGTCTATTTTTATCGCAAGAGCATTTCACACATGACATTATTGCTCGGGCTAACATGACAAACTGTAAGCCATGTGCCACACCTGTGGACACAGCTTCTAAATTAAGTGCTTCATCTGGTCCCCCGCTTTCAGATGGTTCATTATACTGTAGCCTTGCTGGTGCACTGCAATATCTTACGATTACACGTCCTGACATTGCCTACGCAGTCCAACAAGTTTTTTGTTTATGCATGATCCTCGTGAACACCATTTTCAATTTTTGAAGCGTATTCTACGTTATTTAAAAGGCACGAGTGATCAAGGTATTCTTATTCGTCCCTCCAAGTCTAATGCTCTAATTGCATATTCAGATGCTGACTGGGGGGATGTCCGGATTCCCGGCGTTCTACGTCAGGCTATTGTGTTTTTCTTGGCGATAATATTGTGTCATGGTCATCAAAACGGCAAGCTACCATTTCTCGTTCAAGTGCTGAGGCCGAATACCGGGGGTAGCTAATGCCGTTGCTGAAACGAGTTGGTTGCGCAACTTATTGACAGAACTACATGTTCCGATTCGTACAGCCATGTTGTCTACTGTGACAACATATCAGCCATTTACTTATCTGAGAACCCCGTTCAGCACCAACGTACTAAACATGTTGAGTTGGATATTCATTTCGTACGCGAAAAGGTCAGAATTGGTGCAGTTCGGGTCCTCCATGTTCCTGCTGATTACCAATACGCTGATATTTTTACAAAAGGGCTGCCTCGTCAACTTTTCTGTCGTTTCAAGTCCAGCCTGTGCATTCAGCCTTCTTCCGCTCAAACTGAGGGGGTGTATTAGCGTGTATATTATTTTAGATAATATATTAGAAGATTAGTATCATGTATTATTTGTGTTTATCTATTTCCTATTTTAGCTCCTAAGAAGTCGGTCCTAGTCCTGTATATATATTTTAGATATTACTGAATAAGAGATCAAGGAATTACGATTACCTTTATTTATATCTTGTCTCTCCTTCCTGGGTTTAGAATTCCCTCTCTTGCCTCTGGATTTAGATCTGCCACGGTTATTGCCCCGTTCTTTCTTTCTACCTCTTCCCTCAGTGCTAAGAACTGGATGATTCACCTGTACTATTCCTTCTAATATCCTCGCCTAGGATAAAATCACGGATGCCCTCGAATGTGAGTTTGGTAGTTCCGGATGAACTACTAATGGCAGTGACAGATCCTGACCAACTCTCCGGTAAAGAGGATAAAAGTAGTAAAGCTTGTACTTCATCATCAAATTTAATGTCAACAGAAGTTAAACGTGAAATAATGGTATTGAATTCATTAACATGGGCAGTAACCGACGCACCTTCCCGCATACGGGTGTTAACCAACTGTCTAATCAGAAATACCTTGTTAGACGCGGAAGGTTTCTCGTACATGTTGGACAAGGCTTGCATCAGTCCTTTGGCTGTGGTTTCTTTCACAATGTTGAAGGCAACACTCTTAGCTAGAGTGAACCTGATAACAGCAAGGGCTTTCCTATCCATGTCCTTCCACTCATCATCTTTTATCTTCTCAGGCTTATCACCAGTCAGAACCTGCAACAGATCCTTCTGACACAGCAAGTCCCGACTTGCATCTTCCACCAGGCAAAGTCTTGCCCATCAAACTTCTCAATACGAGTCTTAGCGTCTTCAGACATCATCTTGAGACACGTAGCTTAAAGAAAACTAGAACCAAACTGGCTCTGATACCAGTTGTTAGGTGATGAGCACACACAAACACACAATGAACAGAAAACAAAGTGAAACGAGACACAAGGATTTACGTGGTTCGGTCAATGTGACCTACGTCCACGGGCTGCAACTAGGGTTAGGTTTTATTTCTAAGGTGATAAGAATTACAGAGGACCTATCAACTATTTATAATACCCAAATTAGGGTTTACAACTTGTTGACCAAGAAAACAGAAAAATAGGAAACTGTATGAGCCTTGACAAAATTAGCGTATCTGCTCCATAATAGCGTATCTCATGGCAAAAGAAAATATTAGCGCATCCACATTTAGAGCATCTGTATAGAGCATCTATTAGAGCATCTGATTACAATAGAGCATCTATGTTAGAGCATCTAGTATAGAGCATCTATTAGAGCATCTGATTACAATAGAGCATTCGCAGTCTATTCTGTGCACAATTGTTTTCTAAGCCTACATTTCTAACATGTAAAACACTACAACGTTAACTTGCATACCATGTTGTGAGCTGGTCAAATGGGTGATTATGATATGGGTCAATTTGGGTTGACTCTGAAACACTTTGTTCGGGGGGTAAATGTCATAAACTAAAAACATACTTTTAGTGGCGGACGGTTTTTGGTAATTACAAATTTTAAACTTTTTTTCGATTCATTTTGGTAATTACAAGTTTTTGCGAAGGACAATTTGGTAATTGTAGCGTAAAAAACTTGTAAAAAGTTACGATGAAATATGATTTAAAAAATCATATTATTTTAATATTATTTGAATAAATTTATATTAATAGGTTCTATGCGATGAAAATACACATTGGGCAACTTTTGACCCGTTTAACTCAGATGGGCCATTATTTTTGCTATCCTTTTTGTTTAAATAACTGTTTGACCCGGTAGGGTTAAAAGTGTAAAATATAATCTTAAATGACACCTTGATAAGTAAACGAGTTGAGATTGCAACTTTTACTTCGTTATTGTGCATATTTTTCGAGTACAATTCAATTAATATCGCTTTTAAAAGTGTTATTTAAGGTGTCTACTTGATAAACTTGTATTTATTTATTTATTTATGCAAATTTGTACAGATAAATAATGCAGGAATAAGTTTTAATACCGGATCAGAGAATTCTGTTGAATGTGCTGAAAAGGTGATAGACATCAACTATTATGGCACTAAAAATATGACTAAAGCTATGATCCCACTGATGCGATCCTCTGCTGAAGGTGCACGGGTTGTTATGGTGAGCTCACGATTGGGAAGACTGAATGGCAGGAGAAACGTATGTATGATCTTCTTTTCGTTTATATATATATACTATTTGATCTTCTACATTGCCTCGTTAGTTTTACATTAATTTGAAACAATAGAGATTATCTTAAAATGTGTTCTTCAGCTTAATTGCAAAGAATACATATTTTGTCAAATCTTAAATCATAGAATCGGATGCTATATTTACCAAAAGGGTGTTGGGATATTTTTTTCATATAGATTATCTGATTATTGTGCTTTCAAATCACAAACATGTAGTATGGTGAATATAACATTAAAATTTTTCAAGAAACAAAAATACAATATGTTACATTTTCTGTTTTGTAATTGAAAAATTATCAAATATAACAATTTGAAAAGTATCATATAACAAATTTGAAAGTTATCAAATATAAAATTTGAATGAATATTTTTGTCACTCAGCAATGTTTTTGGTATTATAATTTAGAATGTGATACAGAACGAACCCAACTCGATTACTTTAATCATCCCGTTCTTAGTTTGAGAGTAAAGTACACAGATGGTCCCTGTGGTTTATCAAGATTTTGGATTTGGTCCATAACTTTCCAAAAGTAAAGGGTGGTCCCTATGGTTTGCACTTTGTAACGCATTTATTCCCCAGCTTTTTTAGAAGTACATCGATGGTCCCTGTGGTTTGCACTTTGTAACGCAGTTAGTCCCTAACTTGGACTTGCTAAAACCTTTACATTTGTTGGTTGGGGACTAAATGCGTTACAAAGTGCAAACCACAGGGACCATCTGTGTACTTTTGGAAAGCTAGAGACCAAATTCAAAATTTTGTAAACCGTAAACCACGGGGACCATCCATGTACTTTACTCTTAGTTTGACGTCGCCATCCTACTCTTGAGTCTCAACTTACCTTTTACTAATAATTTACCCATTTCATAATTTTTTTATATTTCTAAAATTCCGTAACAGAGGATTGCTGACGTGGATTTAAGACAAAAACTAGAAGACGTCGAATCGGAAGATATAATCTACTCCACTATGAACAAGTTTTTGGAACAAGTGAAAGATGGGAGTTGGGTTACTGGAGGATGGCCTCAAAATAATACAGATTATTCATTGTCAAAGCTTGCTGTCAACGCCTATACGAGGCTTATGGCCCGGACACTTTCAGAACGTCCCGAAGGTCAGAAGATTTATATCAACTGCTGCTGCCCGGGCTGGGTCAAAACTGCTATGACGGGCTGGGCTGGGATAACTCCACCTGAGGAAGGAGCTGATACACCCGTATGGCTTGCATTGCTACCGGGTCAATCTGTTAGTGGTATATTCTTTGCCGAGAGACGCGAGATAAACTTTTAAAAGTAATTTAGTTTTTGTTAAATTAGTTAAACTAGTTACATGTGAAATTTGTTTAAACTTGTTATCATAGACTATTAGTATAATTCTTTTTTATTTAAATGTTTTATTTGAATTTTGACCAAATTCATGTCCATTTATGTGAAGGCTAAACCCTTGCAATTGTCATGATTGTTAAATTGTAATATATTGTACAACAATGAAATTACCAAAGTCATTATAAATGTTTGGAAATAAAGTGTGTTTTGTTTAGTGTGAAATGAAATATAATGTAAGTTAGCATTTGTTTCTAACATCAAAATAATATTAAAACCATCTAGACATAAATTTGGTTTCATTTCTAACACTTTTGTTAAAAGAAAGTTGTTATAGTTTTGTAAAATAACAAAAATCATTTTCATTTATTTGTGTTTGTGTTGTGTTGCACAGGGGCCTTCTCTTTAGCTAACAAGATACCGGGGATCATATCACTATGTGTTGTATTTAGTGGCATCATCTGTTTATCCATCAAAGGGGTGCAGGATTGAGTCCAGAAAATGGGTAATAGGTGGATTTTAGTCTGTGTGTTTGTCGTTAAAAATAAAAAATAAATTCTTGTATGCTTAGAGATGTTAATAGCTACTAGGAATAAGCATGCGCTGGGTCATTATGTTTGTGTATGAGTCATAACCAAGCGTATAAATTTATCAGTGTTAGGTTTTTAAAATTGACCGAGATCCAAACGGTTTGGTTTTTTCAGTTAACCATAGTGGTGGCCTAAGTTCACTAATATTCATTTCGGTTAGTATAATCCATTTAATTTTGAGTCAAATAACATGGTATGGTAGTTTATTCAAAACGAAACATGTATGTTATTTATACAACATGGTAGTTTATTCAAAAAGGAAGCGTGTATGTGTTATCTCACACTATCAAATTTTTTTATGAGAAAAAGTTTCAGGAGATGAGATCACACGTGAGAAAATCCAAAGAAAAACAGAACTTTAAATCATGTGTAGTTGGCGTTAGCACTTGCCAACTCACCACCTAGGGGCGTGGAACACCAAAACGGGGACGTCATTGCGAGGGCGTGAACTCACTAACGGGTGTCAACCAAGGTTATATCACACACATGGTTATGTTGAATGCTAGTGGTTCCGAGGATTGGGGGCGTGAAGAGTCTGAACACCATTACACATCCCTAATAGTTGAGTTAGTGAAAGCCCTCCTTTTCACTTGCTAACTAAACCACTACACATGATTTTAGAAATTGGAAAATAACTGAAAATAGCCGTTGATTGGTCAAATTTTTAAAAATAGCCGTTGCTTGGTTAAATTTAAAAAAAAGCCGGTTGAAACCCCACCACGAGTCTTCTCACGGAAATCAATGCTGCTGAAGCATCTTAAAAAATCATTTCAGTGAACACCAACCAATATGCGACACGTGTAAAAAAGCCTGTAGAGGCTTCAACCCTTTCTAGAGAGGCTAATCTCTAGAGATGGCTGAAAAAGGCTTTGAGTCATTACAAACTTTTTTTATACGTTTCGCATATTAGTTCGTGTTTGCTGAAATGATTTTTAAAGACGCGTCAACAACATTGATTTCCATGAGAAGGCTCATGATGAGGTTTCAACCAACTATTTTTTAAAATTTGACCAGTCAACAGTTATTCTCGTTATTTTGCCTTTTAAAATACAAAATGTACAAACAACATATGACTCCTGCCCTCCTCAACGCATTAACCACTTGTACGTTGTGGTTCGAAGCTACAAAATTGCCACGGTGCTTTACACCCGTTCACAAAACCAACCGCCGTTCTCCCCTCCGCCACGACACCTCACGAATCTCTGAAAATCTCACACATAAACCCTAACCCCCAATTCACACTCAAACAGATCACAACAACAACAGCAAACCAAATCATGGCGACTTTAAGAAGAGCCGTATTCTCCAACATTTCTCGCCTCATCAATTCCGCCGCAGCTCCGCCGCGCCTCCACGCCGTTGTACCGCACGAAATCGTCCGGTATCAATCTGTTCACAGGTGAAACAAAGTTATGGATTCCGTACGTGTATGTGTTTATTTATGATGATTTTGATTGTTAATTGATGTTGTTGTGTGCTTTAATTCGTTTTCAGGCCGTTTGTTAATTCGTTTTCTCGTTTCTATTGTTCAAATTCTGGTGTTGAATTGCTGGATTTTGATTTGTCTGATGAAGAAAGCAAGAGGCGATTAGTGAACAGGTACTGTATTCGGTTTTGCATTTAGTTAAATTTAGGTATCGCCATATCGGTTATGTGGTACGGTACCGGTTCTGGACTTTTATCGGTGAAGTACCATACAAGAACCGACTGGTCATATAGTATTCGGTTTTGGTTTTAGCTAAATTTTGGCATTGGCACACTATTTTGGTATGGTACCGGTTTGGTCCGGTATCATTACCGATCTCATCCCTCTATAATATCTGGAACTTTTAACTGTACTATACCATACCGGTATCGACCGATCATATTTAGTTTTGGTTTTAAGCTAAATTTTGGTATCGGTACTATTCAGTATGGTACTGGTTTGATCCGGTACCAATACTGATCTCATCCCTAGATAATAGATACGATATCGGGGATTTTAAACGGTACCGTACCATACCGGTACTGACGAATCATATAGGGTGCGGTATTCGGTTTTGGCTTTAAGCTAAATTTTGGTATGGTACTATTCGGTATGGTACTGGTATGGTTTGGTACCGGTACCTAGAGGTGTACAAAAAAACCGGTTTCTAACCGAACCGAACCACCGGTTTGTATTTAGGTTAGTATGTCTGATCTTTCTAACCGGTTTAATAACTGAAACCAGTTTTAAAAAAACCGGTTAACAGGAAAAAAAACCGGTTTTTTTGGCCAAAACTGATTTTTAACCGAACTGAATCGAGTAGACCAGTTTGGGTTCCCACCATGTAAAACCGGTTTTCTTTTTCAACAAAAAAACCGATTCGGTTAAAAACCGGACCGGTTATTCTAAAAAACCCGATTTGTACACCTCTACCGGTACCGATCTCATCCTTGTGTATGATATTGTAAGTGTGATTAACATGATTGATGATGGAATTTGGTTTTGGAAACCCTAATATTTTTGTGAATTGGATAGGTTGGTGTATAGGAGTAAACAAAGGGGGTTTCTTGAGCTGGACCTGGTATTGGGAAGTTGGGTGGAGAATCACATTGGATCTTTGGATGAGAATGGGATTAGAGCACTTGTTGATGTCCTTATTGTAAGTTTGCAGTTGATATTGTTTGTTATGAGATTATGCGTTTGTTACTACTGTTGGGCTTAATTGGTGTGGAGGCCCGATCAAGGGAGGGCGGCCGACCCTAGCTTTGAGTCGGCCCACACGTCTTTATTTGGCAGTTAAATTAGGGTTTTAATTTAGCCGGCCCTAGTTATCTCTATGTGGGCTTGGGCCTAACTTGGGGAACAAGTTTCCTAACCCTAGATTAGTCTCCATCTATTGATATCATTGTACTTGTAATTCCTAGAGCACCTGAATAATAAAGAAACCCTAGTTGCAGCACAGTGGACGTAGGTCAGCTGACCGACCCACTTTAAATCTTCGTGTCATTTATTGCTTTCGTGTGTGTGTGTGTGTGTGTGTTCAGTTTCGTTTGTGTTCAATCCTAGCGATCCTAACAACTGGTATCAGAGCTTTGCTCTTGATCGGGATCACACGAGAATACCAGAACCGCCACCTTCAGTTCTTTGGTCGTCAGGCACCCAGTCAACCGCCGCCGCGACCCAGCTTTGCTAGGGTTCCGCCGCCGCCGTTAGGGTTTTCGCCGCCGTCACAGAAGAAGGTTTAGGTTCCGTTTTTTTTTCGAAAGCTTTAACAACCAGTCCCGAATCAGCCGAAATCAGAGATCTATTTTGCAAAAGAACAGTTTTGCTGAATCAAAGAGACCGACTACAGAAAGCTAGAACCTGAGTCAACCGCGTTTGTCAGGTTTTATCATTTCAGTTAAAGTTTCAGTTTTGATTATCAAGTTCGTTATTCCGCTGCATGTTAAATAGATTGATTTGCTGCGTTTATCTCTGTTTATCCATAACTAGTGTTTCGTTAGTCATTGCCATGGCTGTAGACGGAAAGGTTATAATAGAGAAGTTTGATGGGAATAAGTTTGGTTGGTGGAAGATGCAGATTGAGGCACTACTTTGTCAGAAAGACTTAGATGTAGTGCTCGAGGGTGAGAAGCCAAAAGATATGCCACAAGCAGATTGGGTGAAGTTGGATAAGAAAGCCAGAGCAGTGATAACGCTTTCTCTGTCAGAGAATGTTGCCTATAACATCCAGAAGGAGACCTCAGCTAAAGGTATGATGGAAGCATTATCTAACATGTATGAGAAGCCTTCTGCAGCAAATAAGGTTTATCTTATTCGAGAGCTTGTGAATACCAGGATGAAGGAGGGTGACTCGGTAACAAATCACATCAATAACCTAAACTCAATCTTGTCTCGCTTAGTGTCTGTCGATATTAAGTTTGATGATGAGGTTCAAGCCCTACTGTTATTATCTTCATTGCCTGATAGTTGGTTCGGAACCATAACTGCTGTTACTAGCACTTCGGAATCGAGTAAATTCACATTTGCGAAGATGCGGGATCTTATTTTGGGAGAGGATGCTCGACGTCGTGGTTCAGGTGAGTCTTCGAGTTCTTTGTTGAGTACAGAGGCCAGGGGAAGAAAGAATCAGCGTGAAAGTCGTCAGAGCAAGAGGAGGAGTGTGTCTAAGGTTCGGAAGGATGTGGTATGTTGGAATTGCAATGAAGTAGGACACTTTAGGAATCAGTGTTCGAAACAAAAGAAAGAAATAAACTCTGCAGGAGACTACAGTGATGATGATGATGATGCGTTAGTCTGTAGTGTGGAGAGCAGTGTGGATTCCTGGGTCATGGATTCTGGTGCTTCATTTCACGCTACCCACAGCAGTGAAGCACTGCAAAATCTGAAAGAATGTGACTTTGGAAAGGTAAAACTGGCGAATGATGAGGTACTTGATGTTACGGGCATGGGTGACATTGTTTTGAAGACTTCAGTTGGTTCGTGGACTTTAAGAGATGTCAGGGTTATTCCAGGTCTGAAGAGGTTGTTGATTTCGGTTAGCCAGTTGGATGATCAGGGACATGAAGTTAAGTTCAGGAATGGACAGTGGAAGGTTGTCAAAGGGAATATGGTCATGGCTCGTGGAAAGAAAAGAGGCTCATTATACATGGTCAGTATACCATCAGAAGGAAGTGATGTTCCAGTTCTGAAGAAAAAAAAAGTCGAGTTCACAGAATCTCAGGGACAGAAAAGGGTTTCCTTTGCAAGAGAGAAACCTAGAGTCACATGGAAGATTCGGGATGAACGTGTTTGGAAGGTCAAACCAGTCGGGGGACATTGTGACAGTGGAGCGCAAGGCGTGTTTCAGTTACAGTTTAGGGCGACAGTGGGTTAAAAAGACCAGAATTCCAAATGGAAAAGTCTCTCCAGAGAATCTCTTGCTAGTATTGGAGAGTGTGTTCTCAAGATTTCTCAGGATTCGGCAGTTCGTTTAAGTGGGAGCCGACAGGGACAGAGAACGAGTCACAGGTTGTGACTGATGAGTTGAGGCTCAGTGGGAGCTTCAACGTGCCTTCAGGTTAATTGTTGAGAAGGCTGCTGCAACTAGGTGTAAAGGAAGATTACAAGATGTATAGATGTTGAAGACTATTGGGTGTTGTTCGAGCCTCAAAGTGGGAGATTGTTGGGCTTAATTGGTGTGGAGGCCAGATCAAGGAAGGGCGGCCGACCCTAGCTTTGAGTCGGCCCACACGTCTTTATTTGGCAGTTAAATTAGGGTTTTAATTTAGTCGGCCCTAGTTATCTCTATGTGGGCTTGGGCCTAACTTGGGGAACAAGTTTCCTAACCCTAGATTAGTCTCTATATATTGATATCATTGTACTTGTAATTCCTAGAGCACCTGAATAATAAAGAAACCCTAGTTGCAGCACAGTGGATGTAGGTCAGCTGACCGAACCACTTTAAATCTTCGTGTCATTTATTGCTTTCGTGTGTGTGTGTTCAGTTTCGTGTGTGTTCAATCCTAGCGATCCTAACAACTACACACATGTTCATAAAGGGGCGTAGTACATAACTAATCTTAAGTAAAGACATAAGATATACTTTAGTGCGCTGTCCATATATAGTGGGATAGAGAAAGAGAAAAACGACTATGCAGTGAATGACGTCCTAATGTGTCGAACCTATAGTAAAGGTACATGTATGATTTGTTTATGCGAGTTATCTATATGTATAAGGATGTTGAATATTGAATCAAGTTTAAGTAAAAAACTGCGAGAACTTCACAATGCACTTGAACCTTTGCTTTAACTGTGAATTATGTGATAGATAAGCACTCTCTTTCTAACTACGCTCTATGTACAAGTGCATATGCTGTTCTCTATCTAAAAATCGATTCTGTTTTGAACACGCCACTATATATAGAGGTGCTTTATATACGTAATCAATTTTTAGTATAGAACAGTGCGAACCACATTAGTACTTGTTTGTAGTGTTGGCGATATAAGCAGAGAGAAAATGCAAACCGTCTTATGTATCACTTAAAGCAATTTATACGTGTTTATGTGGTTCTCTACTTTCATCACTCTTGCTTGCGTTCGTGTTCTTGCTAGTTTTACTATTTTCACACTTTATTGTTTGTTTGTCTTGGGTGTTGTTGGAGTTGAGTCGAGGGTCTCTCTGGAAGCAGCCTCTCTATCCTACAGATAGAGGTAAGGTTTGCCTACATCCCACCCTCCTAGTAGCTTTGCTATTTGTGGGATTTACTGGGTACGATTGATTGATTATGTGGTTCTCTACTTAAAATTTTGGCTCACTATTGAACTATCCTCTCTATCTCTCTCTCTATGTGTATGTATCTCCATGCAAAATTGCTCAAAATTTTTGTCATACATCACGTGAATGTACTATTCGATATATAATGCTACAAATTGCACATATCCATCTGCATTTCATTTTTAAGGAGTAGTTTCTCTTTAGGTTTTGAAAGTGATTATCTGATTACTGTTTTTTAAATCACAGAGAATCAATTTCAATTGTAGAGTACAGTGAAACTAATTCTGATTATCTGATATTTTACGGGTTAGAATAATTATATAATCAGTTCAAGAGTAGTTGCAACAAAACCGATCACTTCCAATATCTGAAATAATCACACTCCAAACATCTGCACATCCAAAACCATCTTCTACAGCCCGTTTTTTACAACTATTATGATTATTTCATATCACATAATCACTTTCAAAACGCAATACCAAACACCCCCTAAGTATTTTCATATAACTTTGTTACCTGCAGGAAAATCCAGATTTATGGAAATGGCTAACCGGGCAAGAACAACCACCCGAACCAATCAACACAAATCCCGTTAGTTACACATTAACTAAACGTGAAATCACGTACTCGTTTCCCCTTTAAATTCCTTGTTAATGCTATTTTGTATGATCAGGTATTCACCGAGGTGCGTAGTAAGGTAATGTACAACCTCGACAACTATGCTTCTGAACAGACACGGGCGACACCGGGGCAACCGTGGGTCAGAGGATGGGACGATTTCAAAAAGGGTCGTGATAGCCCGATAGTCGGAAATCAGTAATTATTTTTACAACTCTGTTTACTAGTAAGTTTACTTCATATGTTATAAACACCAAGAATAAGGCTGCTATAAGATAAAATCCCTCAAGGTTTTGAGGTCTAAGGAATGTATTTTTATCCCTGGTAACAAGATTATTGTATCTAAACATCACTGTGATCGGTTTGTTTTTTTTGTTTAGATTTTAGGCAGCACAATGAGCATTACCATATATATATTTTTTAAAATAATTTCATAATATATACACTCACAAGTGGCAAGTTTTTAAGCAGCACAATGAGCATTACCATATTTGTGTAAGGTTGAGTTTGGCTCGTTTAGTTTAAAAGAGTTGAGCTCAAGTCTTGCTTGTTTCAAGCTCCATGTTGAAGCTTGAATCAGCTCGTGAGTAATTTTAAGCTCGAATTCGGCTTAGGCTTGACTCTTTAATCACTTATCAATTATTTATTTATTTAATTTTGGGAAATTGTATTAAATAATTCCAACATTAATCTATTTTTCTTCAGCAATCTCATACTAAAAGTTAAACCTAGTTTGTTTTTGCTGATGTGGGTTGCCACATAAGCAGTCTATGTCATCAAAACTTAGCCACATAGGCAGTCTACGTCATCAAAACTTTGACTTATTTGCCACATAAGTAACCCATGTTAGCAAAACTTTGACTTTTTTGCCACATAAGCAATCCACGTCAACAAAAACTAACTGGTTTAACTTTCGGTTAAGATCGCTAAAGGAAAATATGTTCAAAGTTAAGAATGTAAACATTTCTTGAGATTAATAATGGGTCAAAATTGGGATTGTTAATATCCAGTTTCCTTTTTATTTATAGGAATATTGGATTTAAATAACCATAACTTTCACTGTTTTGGCCGATAGCACTCTTAGCTTACGAATTATACCACACCACTCCTATCTTTCAACATATTTTCCTCTCGCACTTCCAAACTAACTGAATTCTAACCCAGTTAGTATTACGTATAAACCGAAGTGCTATATTGATAAAAGATACTGAAGAAAGATGTAAGCTAAATGATAATAGAAGTGTTGAAGTGAAAACTATACAAACCCATTAATTCTATTCATACACACCCCTACATTTACAACGACCAACAACATATATTTTGTATATTTAATATGTGAACAAAGATGGTATCAATATGTCAATATGCTACTCTTCTTTCCCTATAAGTTGCATACTCGATTTGTGAATGAATTTACATACCCAATGGGATTTTTGGAAGAATTTTTATCTTTCGTTCGTTCTTATTATAGCCTCGAAGAACAATATTCCGTGGTTGGATTTCTCAAAACTCATGAACTCAAAACTTTTAATCGTGATTGGTTGACTCACAAGGTCGATCATATCAATTCAACCCATTACTCTTCAGATCGACTACGACATGTTTACAAATCACTTGTTGGTGAGATATCGAAGCATTTTGGTGAGTTTTGTTCATCCAATTACGATCTTGGTTGTCGAGGGGTCTTTGATCCTGAAAATTTGTATCAAAAGATGCACACGTTGATTGAAACCGATAGGTTTTCACTTTAGAACATGTTCAATCATTCTTTAAGAACATTAGACAGGGTGCCATTATTAAAAATTGGGATTGTAAATCAAGTTATTCTCAGTTTGTATTTAGTTACTTTGAAAGATATATACAATCTTTGAAGTAGGGGCTTGATCTTTGTAGTATTATATACCAAGTGAACTACAAGTTCATTTTCGTAAAATATGTATTGATTTATAGTTTTGTGAATTGTAAAGGTCAATTTTAGTTCAATAAAACATGTATGAGAGGCGTGCAAGAAATATTCGAAGAGTAAGATAAGAGTTTATCATATACCTTGCTATTTGTTGATGGTGGTGGATTCTTCCTTTGTTGCTATAACGAGTCTGGTAGGTCGGCGTATCTACTGTTATAGAATCCAGAGCTGAAGTGTAACATGTAAAGAAGTTGTTAGATTGTGACATGAACTTAGATAATGATATTGTGGTTGTGTGATTAGAGTTACACAATAGGTTGTATTGTAGACCACAATGTTACACTTCTAACCCTACGCTAATACGCTATTATATTTATGTATAATACCCCTGCAAACTAAGCACGGAAGCGATTTAGTTTGAAAAGTAAAAACATAACACAAACATAAATGGTCTTCAATCTTCACCGCTTTGCTTCCGCCCGTCACACGCCTTTTTATTGCAAAGCTCGAGAGTGTAAACATACTATTTATCTAAATAAAATAATTAAATAAATGTATATTACATAAATAACACTATTACATGGATGATGATAAAAAATAACTATATAATACTTATATAAGCAACTTTTAACATACAAATTATACAAATAACCAAATTAGTTATGTTTTAGTCAGAATAATTATTATCACGCTACAATTTTAAAATAGGGTAATAATTATTACTTTAAATTCATTCATACTATTCACATATTAACGCCTATATTCTACCCTTATATTTATAACAAGTAAAATAAAATAGAAAATAGGCGATATTGTTATGTGGAGTAGCGTCTCTGGCTAATTAAAGAGGGCGCTAAACAAGGGTTAGCCATATTTAGTTAAATTCAGTGTTGTAAGAATCACTAGGCGCTAATCGGTCGATGGGGTATCGACTGGCGGTTAATCGAGATTAATAGGAATTAGTTGGATCGGGATTTCTATATGTAATTTTTAGTTATATATACACACACATTTTTATATATAGTTTTTTAAAAGTAAACATGTTTTAACCTATGATTGATCCATTTTTTAAGTAATTGATTGGCTTTTATAAGGTTTGGTCGAAATTTGGCTAGGATCTGACCAAACTCTAGTCAGAATAAGACCGTCATTGACTGCTTAGCGATTAATCGATGAACCTCCTATTGGTGATTAATTGAAGACTAGACCAGTCGGAATTTTTGTAACGCTGGTTAAATCGCCTTAGACCAGTTAAAGAATGAGTTAATTAAAACGCATTGCCTATATTCGGTTAAAATAAAATGGAATTTTATAAAATGCAACAAAAAACATCACACGCAGGGGGGACGTACGTTACAATAAATAGCATTATTTCCCAAAATTGATATAATTCTGACCTAGAATCACTCTCGCTCTCTGCAATCGTCGAATTCGTGGAGGTTTAATCCTTCTGGTAATTTCTCTATCTTTTGATCATCGTCTTCTTCGTTCTATTGATTGTAATTTCGAAATTTTCCATTGATTTTTATACGCAATTGTTCGTTTTGTTGTTGATTTAGTTATGTTTATGCGACTCAATTTGATTATATTTGAATAATCTAAACTAAATGAAAAAAATGGAAACCTATTTGATCATGTACCACCGGTTGCTGTTTGACTAAAAAGTGCATAACTCATCGCCACGTCACTGCCACGTAGACATCGACTTCTAACTGACACGCCCTTTAACTATCACGTTGTGAGATAACTAAATATTTTAGAAAAAAAAAACATATTGTGATTGGTTGGATGGGGTGGACCCCACCTCAAAATCCCCTCTAGGGCGTTAACATAGGCGAATAGCGACAAATAGCGATAAGGTACCTATATGCTACATAACGAATGGCGATAAATAGCAGGCGGCTATTTTATAAATAGCGATACCCTAGAAAAAAAGTTTTAAAAAATTTATATGTATGTTATATCAAAATACCCTGGTATATATGCTATTATATATGTATATTTAACAAAAGCCTAAATCCAGCTATTTTATAGCTATATTTAATTGCTATTTATATTAAAAAAAGCAAGATAAAAATTTAAAGGCTGCTTTCTATCGCTACAGACCATATAGAGAGCATGGGTCTATACGCCACGCCATTCGCTATAGTGACTGTAGCGATCACTATTGACAACTTGTTATAGACTGTCTTCATTCGTAGAGAGAGGATAGAGGATCCATGAAAATGGAGCCGAGAAAGTATCCGTGCCCAAGGGCAAAACTGGAAGGTGTGTGACGGAGTATGGAGAGAGAATGAGTGGGGAGAGAGAGTGTGAGAGAGAGAGAGAAAGGGTGAATGCTGATGTGGAGGAGGAGTGTAAGTGCTTGAGTCTCTGCTTGAGGTCTCACGTTCGAATCTAGCTTGCCCAGTGAAAGCTGCATTTTACTTGATCCAATTGGTTAGGTTTCAGTGGGATGTGTCATGTATGATCTCATTGATTAGCAAGGTATTGGTAGGTCCCACGAGGGTTGGGTGGTTTCCAAAAGAAGTATTCTTAGGGCATCACAGAATAGTTCAGTTATAGAAACTTTCCAATAATGTGTTTTTAGGATCTTCTATATGTTTTACATGCATTATTTCTAATAGAAATTTGTAATGCCTTTATGTATCGAATTTATATTATTCGAAAAATATTTTAAGCTATTGTTTTGGATTTTCAGTTTTCCTCATGGCCAAAGTAAAAGGCAAAAGGATCAGACGAAACTTCTTTAAAAAACCAACAAACAATATATCTACAGAAGTTGTTAATGATCTTCCTGTTGTTAACTCCAACGAAACCGCTACCCTGGAAACAGGTGAATTATCGGGTTATATATTCATGTGTAATGGGAATACAAAACCCGAGTGTTATGTAAACCGTGTTTTCGGGCTTCCTGCGGGAAGAAGGGAAGTTGTGGCGAAGATAAAACCTGGTACAAAGCTTTTTCTTTTTGATTTTGATGTGAAGCTTCTTTATGGTGTGTATGAGGCGGTCTCCACTGGCGGCATGAACCTGCAACCGGCTGCTTTTGGTGGAAGGTTTCCAGCACAGGTAACCATTAATATTGAATTAGAGTTACATCAAGATTTCATGATGATAATGATGTATATATCAAGAAGAATGTTTCAGCATGCATGATGATGGTTTTGTTAATAACCTCCCTTAATTAGAAATCATCAATTTCAAAGTTGTCGTATAAGGTGGGAAAATAAACGGGTTATGGGTCAAAAATCCAATTTTATGTGCGGATTGGCTTGTGTTGACCCAAAAGTCTTTTGTACAGTTTTTTAGTTCTCTTACAAGTAATTAGTTTGTAAAATATGTTTGCAAAAATTGTGTTTTTTAGTAATAATTTTGCTTATTGAATAGAATGATTTAGGAGGTTTTTGCATTAAATCCTTTGTCCAAAATCAATACATATTTCACATATAATTAGCGTGTGAATTATGAATACACTATTCTAGTTATTTCAGTAGTGGTTTTATTTTCTAATAAAGTGATTTAGGAGGTTTTATGCAAGTAATATATATTTTGTGAGGCTTTTGACCCGTTTGTCCCTTTTCTCTTTTAGCTATAACTTTTATTACCCTTGTCTGTTTGACCCATTAGGGATAAAACATTACCGAATTAACGTTTTTGTTAGTAAATAGCTTGAATTCGCAGTCTCTAGTCCACATTGTTTATGTAGATTGTGACTGAAGTGGTTATGATAAATATGTGACTAATGTGATTGTGATAGAATCATAGTTGTTAATAGCGTGCATGGCGCCTGTTATAGCGAATAGCGTAGGGAAGCGTTCATGTGTCGCTATAGTTGGTAGCAACAAATAGTGATAAATAGCGAGACTTTTGTAAATTTTTTTCGTGTTATTATATATATATATATATATATATGCATATAAAATATTTCTAGAAGTATCACTAAACATGAAAATAGCGCCCGCTATTTCGTCACTATCGCTATTCGCCTACACTGGAATCACAAAATGGAGCGCCTTTTGCTTTATATCATTTACTTTAGTAATGATATTCAGGTCCAGTTCAAAATCTACAAGGATTGCCTTCCACTGCCGCTAAATTCTTTTAGAAGTGCTATCAAAGACAACTTTCAAGGCTCCAAGTTTGCACAAGAACTTAATGATCAGCAGGTAAAGACATAATGCATTTTCAGTGGCAAATATGTAACAAGACTTGCTTTTTTTAATACACGCTAATTGCATACCGCAACAAACTTTGCACCTTTTTTGCTCACACTACCATTTTGACGACCTTCACATTTCTTTTTAATTTTTATAATATGTTGATAATTGTATATTATGCACTTGTAATATTGTAGGTATTTTCATATGATGAAAAGAGTAAAATGTCATTTTCGTCCCTCAGGTTTGGCTAGTTTTGTGACTTTCATCCAAATGTTTGTTTTTCCTTATCTGTATCCAAAAAGTTTGAAATCTTGCAATTTTCATCCAGCTCGTTAACTCCATCCATTTTTCTCCGTTAAGTCAGGGGTATTTTGGTCTTTTTATATTTAGTAAGGGTATTTTGAATACTTGTACATTATGCTAAATGCGTGTACTAAAGTGAAAAAGACCGAATTACCCTTTAAGTTAACAAAAAAGACGAAAATTCCCCTGACTTTACCGAGAAAAAAAGTTGGAGTTAACGAGGCAGATGAAAATGGCAAGATTTCAAACCTTTTGGATTCAGATGCGGAAAAACAACCTTTAGACGAAAGTCGCAAAACTGGCCAAACCCCAGGGACGAAAATTGCATTTTACTCTAATAAAAATAAAGTTTACTTTCCAGTTAATAATTTCTTAATATAATGTGGACAAACTTTTTAAATAATATCTTTAACCAAATTTACTATTTTGCCCCTCAATAATCTTCACTGGAAATCAAGTCAACGTTAAACCTCGATTTAGACATTTGATCAATAATTAAGCATTTCACTGCAGGTAAGAGACCTTATATTGTTGTTTAAACCAATTATTGCACCATCACCCGCTACACTCCACCTACAAGTACCCGATGGTGCATATGGACCACGTGTCCAACCACCAATACCTAGTGCTACACCCATGTCCCGAACACCTGCAGTAATAAACGGTTGGCTTAATCCATCATCAAACCCACCATTACAGGACCGCTATCAACCTTACATGGCCAGACCATTGCATAATCATTCACAGCAAACAAGCGAGCCTCAGTTCGTTCATAAAGACGGGTTAAACCCATATCCGTATCATCACCATCTATCTGTCACCCATCAAGCCCCACATGCTCATGTTAATCTACATCGGTTTGCAGAGAATCAACCACCATACTTCTCTAACGAACATCCCAAAAATCTGCAAGAAGTGCATCCAAGGTACGGAATTTGGCTCTTTTGTTGTAATTCGATAGAGTTAAATGCCATTTTCATTCCTGAGGTTTGGCTATTTTACGACTTTCGCCCAAAGGTTTGTTTTTCCGCATCTGAATCCAAAAGGTTTGAAATCTTGTCATTTTCATCCAACTCGTTAACTCCATCCATTATTTAACGTTAAATCAGGGGTATTTTTGTCTCTTTAGACTATTTTTATGATGATTAAAGGGTTTGGGTGTGGAGAAAGTCAACAGGTGTGGATCTTTATTTCTTATAGTGTTTTCTTTTAATCAAATGTCTAAAATGACGAAAATGCCCCTCATCTAACGGATAAAAAGTGGATGGAGTTAACGAGTTGGATGAAAATGGCAAGATTTCAAACCTTTTGGATCCAGTTGCGGAAAAACAAACCTTTGGACGAAAGTCGCAAAATCGCAAAAGTGGCCAAACCTCAGGGACGAAAATGGCACTTTACTCTATTCAGTGATACATATTTTAGTTTATTTTTTTAGTCTAAGCTGCACATGACATATGGGCAGGTTGAATAACGGGTCAACATGGATTTCGGTTGATACATGTCATTTTTTAATACTGGTTGAAACTGACATGCAAACGCTTTTTGTCCTTTTTTTGGATCTGTTTGTTATGATTAATGAAAATAATATTATTACAATGATAACCTAAATCTTTGAATAAAATAATATTATTCCTTACTTCCAAAATTCTTTTACAGGCGTTTGTCAATCCCTGCGGCATATCCTCATGATCAAACTGTTGGCCTTAATGGTGGATATAATGGTTTAGCCCTACAAACCGTTATGAACCACCATATCGATAGGAGCCATGGTCACAACCCTTACCCCGCACCAGCACCTCTCTATGGTTCAACTTCATCTCCTTACGGTGGGCCGGCATATGTGCATTCACAACCTTCTATGCCCGTTTCATCTTATTACTCGTTTGTCGGGGGCACACGGATAGATCGTTGACCGCTCACAAAGATAGTTGACCTTGGAACATGATGGCAGGGATATAGTTATAGTTTATGATGATGTTTAGCTAGTATGTTTATCTACAACCGAGATAATACTTGTGGAACCGGGTGAAGTATGTAACCGGTTTTGGGAATGGGAAGTGTTTTCGCCAGGTTTTAACCCATTGGGTCGGGTATTACTGGGTTGGAACTGGTTTCAAAGCATGGGGTTACAACTTGATGTATACCCTACGAGGAGGGTCGGTTTCATAACTGGTTCCTCCATACTGGGTTCTAGGATTTTTTACGGTTACAGTTTCAAAATCTTTTTTTTTTTCACCTTAAGATGAATGTGAGGTTGTCTCTGACATTATAATCTAGTGGCATCTTGAGGGTGAGATAAGGCTTAGAGACCATTAGGTCCTGGGTTCGATTTTCACAAGGGGTTTTTTCCTAGATTTATTGAGTTTCCTCCTGAATTTGTGTATAGAACCATTAGGTCTCGAGCAATGATTTCATCCCTCAAAACATTTACGTTTTCAGCATTATCCTCAACTTTTAAACTTAAAATCCATAAATTTGAAAACGTTGCATAACCAAAATAATACTTGAATCAAATTATTACGACACATGTTCATTAATAACTTTTATTAAGAATCTCCGTCGCATGTTTTTCTTAAAAACAAGCATGTCCAAAGAATCTACGTGACATGTTTTTCATAATCTTCGACGAAACATCATCGTCGAGGTTGAAGCATGTGTTTGCATCAAATGATGTTGTGTACTCCTCTAAGCATGTGTCTTGATTCTCTTATGGGGTTGAGAATCATATGGACTCATCCATTTTGGCTTGTCTTTGACTAAATATCAAACACCATGAATGAAGATTTGGCATACATCTGACTAGTGACCTTTATTTGGTCACTAGACCAACGCTTTTCCTACTCGACGTCATTTTTCGTTAAAGTCATTGACATTTCCTAGTAGCATATGCCAATGCGACTTTGAGTTGTCAGGTGTTCTCGATAGACCAGAATTGTTTCCCTAATTCCCTCTAGGAAGCATATGCTGACTCTCTTCTAGAAATTGGTATTCGTTTGAGCGTTTCGGCCGATATAGTCGGTAGACACATGTAGGAACCCCTTTGTCAGAGTTGGTTATTCTTAATGGTGTGCGCACGGAGTGGTTTAAGCTTTCCTTCAACCGAAATGGAAAACACATATCTAAGACAAATCTATAAACTTTGTAAACTCAATCTGACATCTTCAAGAATTCATGTCTCTTATGTTCTCAAAGAGGTGTATATTATAATTATATTATAATATATATCAAATAACCATCATGTTAACTACAATATACTTTTTCCTTTTTTTAGTTGTGACCACAACATTTTCTATCACTCGTGATTTTGTATAAAGTGTTCCCTAACTTTGATTGGTACACATATGTTGACGATCATTTTTTACTTTTCTTTTTAAATTTGTTCTTATTTTAATATCTATGGTTAGTTTTACGTAGATTTCGTTTTTTCCTTTTAACTTTTAAAATATTATGTTTTCGTATACTCCAAATATACCGTTTTGACATGCATGCTCATTTTATATACGTTTCGATATAATTGTTTTTAAAAATCGAGTTTGTTTACGTTTCAACGTAAATATTTTTAAAAATCACACTGCTTCAAATATGATGTGTTTTTACGTTCTTTTTTTAAATGCGCTTTCGTGTTTTCTAATGCTTATTTTTACAATGAAGTAAATTTTTCTTAATTTTTACATATTCCGTTTGCGACGCCTTCTTTTAACTACGTTAAAATATTCTAACTAGAGCTATCGCAACTTCATGCGCTTCTTTTTATATACTGTCTACGTTTCGATGCACTAAAATAAAAAAAAAGCTGGGTCAATATAATATATTTTTTTTCCATTTTATTTATTTATTAATACGCTTATGTGTATGTTTATAAATATATTTTTTCCATTATTGTTCATTTGTGAACGAATGTAACCTTTTCGTGATTTCCGAATACACCGTTGCTAAGGATCTTTTATCTGCATTTCAAAGTTTGGCAGTGATTCGCCGCAAAGCGTGGTATATCCCAGTACTTAAAAGATAAACTACATGATAAACCCAATGATATAAAAAAAAGCAGACAACTTGGCCAAAATACACAAACACAAAACCTACATTAATTAATTTAAATGAGCATAAGACATGATTAAAAAGACACTACAGTCAATATGCACACAACATCGCACCATTTGTTCTTGCGATTCTTTAACGTACGGGGTTAGAACACGACGTCCAATAACGCTGCTACATAAATTCCCGCCAAGAGTCACACCGGGGAAGTTGTCCAAAAACGGTGAGCTGTTAATGTCTGGTTGGCAATGGCTAAAGATATCAGGACAAGAGAATATAAGACCGCCAAACACATCCAGCTTATCAACGCCAGTTGTATTGTTGCGCCCTTGATTGTAAGATCTCAGATAGCTGGAGACAGCAGCAGCAGAAGATAGAGCGGTGGTAGCACTTGTGTGGTAAAAGCGGAATGTATCGCCGGTTTTGAGTCCCCCACCATGAACAAAAAAATACCCCTGGGAACTCCTGCATGAAGATGATATACAGTTAAGAGCCTTGGAAGTCGCAATATCGAAGTAAGACGACTTATTGCTAAGGCTGGTGGGTGTGGTATGCCGCCCCCGCCACATCAGCTTCAATGGCGCCCCATAGCGCCCCTCCCACATTTCCTAGGCGCAAGGGGGGGGGGGGGGGGCATTGAGAGGGCTTCATCCCAGTAACGAGCGCTAATGGCATCTGCAGGTGGGGCTCATTGTTTTCAACCAATTAAATTTTTTCCTCTTTATTATTATTATTATTATTTTTCGTATTTTGTTTAATAGGGGGCTTTAAACCACACCGTGCAAGTTAACGATAAAGCTCTCGCTTACGTGGTGCATACGTGGCTCTGACGTGGCACTATAAAGCCCCTAGGGATATATGTAATCGCTCAAAGAAAATGATGATATAAAGAAACAAGAAAAAGTATAGTGTCTTACCCACAAACTCCATGGAATGCAAGAGACGTCATACATCCGACCGTTTCTTGACCAATGGAGTATTTTCTTTTTTTGCTTACCCCAATGAACAGATCGTGATGCTGAGTTCGGTCTCCTAGCTGTTCGAGCAATTAAAACTCAAAAACTTTGGAAAAAAGAAAGGCAAATTGCAAAAAAAAAAAAAAATGTAACATAATTTGGTCATCTTTCTATTCATAGCTTAAAAAAGAACACAATGCTCTCTATATAAAAGATTCAACTTTTCAAAAGCTTTCATCTATGGGTGGAAGGGGCACCTTTCTAGAAACGGGTTCGTGAACCCATGACTAAAGTCAACATGGTCCAAGTTACCGGCATGTTTTCTGTGACAACAATTTGAATACTAAAAGTTTGATCCCTAATTATCAGATTTTCTTATGGTTAGATCCACATTTTAAGAGAGAACAATATTTCCTAAATAGAAATGTGACCCAACTATGTTATTCTTTTATGTAATTTGCCCAGAGAAAAATGACAAATGATGTATTAAAAGGTCTTGAGAGTTGAGATTCTATATATACACTCTAAAAGTTCATCATTTCATAAGGTCATATTTCCAAAACTCTAAAAATATCATATGTACCATTCCATAGGAAATAAAAGAAAATCACTTATAAGTGATAACAACTTGTTTCATTGAATAAACAAGAGTAAAGTACACGGATGTCCCAGCAGTTAACCAAAATTTTGGATTTCGTCCCTAGTTTTTCAAAAGTACACGTATGGTCCCTGTGGTTTGCACGATGTAACGTATTTAGTCCCCAACTTTTGCCAAAAGTACATGGACGATCCTTGTGATTTGCACTTTGTAACGCATTTAGACCCCAACGGTAAATGCGTTACAAAGTGCATACCACAGGGACTATCCATGTACTTTTGGCAAAAGTTGGGGACTAAATACGTTACAAAGTGCAAACCACAGGGGCAATCCATGTATTTTAAAAAGCTGGGGACTAAATGCAAAATTTTGGTTAACCACAGGGACCACCCGTGTACTTTGTTCGATAAACAAATAGGAAAACAACATTGTTACTGTGAATCATCCTCTCATCGCATAATGTTCTTTTCGTTTATTTAGTGAAACAGGCTTATAACTATTATTATAAGTAACTTTGTATCTGATTTTGTTTAATCTATTGTGGAATGTGTTAATATAATACGTTTGGCATTAGGAGAGGGTAAATATGAAATTTTGAACTTTTAGAATGATTTATATGATATTGTCCCTACTATATTAGTTATAAAAATGAAGTAACTTGAGTATTAACTAAAGATAAAGAATAACATACTTCATCATAAACTTGATTCAAAATAGTTTGACCATCAATATTCTCACCCGACCCTTCTCTTCTTGCAGCAATTGAAGTCGAAAAATCAGTTTTCCCAATAACAGATGTTGCCTTGTATTAGGGCCTACTGGTGATAATCCGCTTGATAACACAACATGAAATTGAGTTTCTCTTATACCTACTCAAAAAATATTAAACCAACCTTTAAATGCAGCATATAAAAATTAAAATAGCAGCATAAAATAAAGAAGAAAAAGAAGGTATCGGATCATCAGAGATAGGAAAATAAGACGAAAAAAAAAACAATAAGGATATGATAAAAAACATAAAATATAAATCCACAAGTGTAGATTTTGAAGTTACCAGGAGGTTTATTACTGTCCACCGCAAATACCAAAGCAACAGCAGCAGAAGTACCAAATTGAGCATCATTGGTACATCGGAACTTAGAAAAAGTATTACCAACAATGACGGTTTCTGACGACATGGCATAATCTAAAATAATGAAGACAAGTACGTAAAATTAATTATATAAGTCGGCATAAGTAACAAAGTGAAGTGTTTCTGAAGTAACACTAACCCAATATTTCCATAACATCTTTTCTCCGTGCGTAACATTCCTGTAAACAAACTCCAGTGAGCATTAGAAATCAAACAAGGGTTATTGTTAGTAATATACACACAATGAACATGAAGAAAGACCTACACCGGACATCATTACGACAGCAGCAGCGGGGATTTACACCCTGAAACCGAAGTTGAGAACTCCCTAATGTCAGTTACAAATTCGTCAATCATGACAGTTTCTGGCTCCTGATGCATGAATACATAGTCTTGTAAAAAAACAACTAAATCAACATATAAAAAAGGCGAGATTTATTACTTGAATTTGCTTCAAAAGTGGGATTATTTTGGCTTTCAGCCCTGGTAGAAATCCAACAATCAACATGATTGCATCAATCTCCTCTTGATGAAAATACCACTCAATCTGCAGATTCTTTGATTCGTTACTTTCTTAACTCCAAATAGTAACAAGCGGTGGCTAAGTAATCGAAATAACAAAGAAAACCTCTTTGGATTCATCAGAAATTGCATCCCTTCCAATTATTCCATCGGGACGATTAGTAATGACTTGAACTTTCGAGCCTAGTACTCCAGTAATCTGCAAGTCATTCATGAATCACTAAATTTATAATTAATTAATTAGAGACTAGAGAGATTATTAATTTTTATCTTTTGCAATGATACTGAATCAACTTTTATTTACATTTTTATAATAACTCATTCATAGATAAGTAATATATTCAACAGTAGGGATAAGCATTTGGTACTCGGTACCAAATTTTTTCGGTACCGGTATGGCATTATCGGTACTTTCGGTATCAATACCGGTAAAATACCGAATTTTACCTTCAAATACCGGTCCCATACTGGTACCAATACCATACCGAATATTTCGGTACCGGTACCAATACCGTACTGAATATTTCTGTACCGGTACCGAGTTTTGATGAATTTCGGTGTACCAGTACCCACTTTTTGGCATTATCGGTACTAGTTTGGTACTGTTCGGTAAAATTCGGTATTTTACTTTCAAATACCGGTCCCGTACTGGTACCGTACCAAATATTTCGGTACCGGTCCCGTACTGGTACCGTACTATGATGCACTTGGACGGGTACGGGAACGGGGTACGGATACGGAGACGGGTACGGGAAACGGCAAAACTAAAAAATTCAAGAAGCGGAGACGGGACGGGTACGGGAATAAAAACATATAAAAAATAAATATATATCAAAGATAATGTAACACAAAACCGCAAAATAGTTATATATTGATGTAAAGCTCAAAAATCTCATTTCTTCCTAATTTAATGTAAGGTAGTGAAAATAGAGGGGTTAAATGTTAAAATACAAAAACTAATTTTACACTTTTTATGTAAGTTTTACAAGTTTTAATGACTAAAAGTAACCTAATGAAAGATATAGGGGTTAAATGTTAAAACCCGTAAACTTATTTAACCCTAGAAAGGCTCAAACGCAACAAAAAAGCAGCCGCTCTTCTTCACAGTTTCCAGCAAGTTTCCGGCAGAAATTGCAGGTTTCCGGCCAGAAGTCGTCGTCGGAATCCGCTATTTTCACGCTATTCAGTCGATAACTATGACCGGAAACTTGCAGGAAACGTTTCCTGCGCGTCCCCATACACCGTCCCCTTCTCCTGCACGCTTCCTGGCCGTTTCCTACCTGTCGGGGACGTTTCCCGGCCGTCCCCGTGCCGTTTCCGTCCCCTAGCAGTCCCCGGGACGGGAGACGGCACCTCCCAGGCGTTTCCGTGCTTCCGAGGTACCGTACCAAATATTTCGGTACCGGTACCCAGTTTTGATGAATTTCGGTACCGGTACCACACTCATCCCTAATTCAACTTTATTACTAAATCCGTTGCTTAATAGTGTTACGCTACATGACCTTATTCATAATTATAAAGTTGTATCTATCAATATAATGAAGTAGAAGTAACACACGAGTTGGTGAGCCTCTCCCAAACTGTCTTCATAAAAATAACCAGCAATGGAAGCAATGGCAAAGTGAGGACGAATCGGCTCGGATAATACTTTATTCACCACCTCTTCTACAGCATCCTAATCATAATATATTAGGGCATAAAACATGTATAACAACACGATTTCGAGTATAATTTGTGATTTATGTAAAAGTTAGGGTTTGAATGAAGTTACATGGAGAGAATCATTTAAGGAACAAGCGGAGGCGAGCTTCGGACGAGAAAGGACGCGATCGCAAACGAGGTTCCAGGAGCGGCGGAGGCGAAGGAGGTTGCCGGAAGTCTACCGACGATGTTGTGAAGAAGGTCTTCGCTGATGACTTCGATAGGTGCAGCGATTCCGCACTGCCGGAGTGTTTGTGACGTCATTTCACGGTGGTAGCTGACGGTGGTGTTTATGTGTCCTATACACCTCACACTGTAGGTGTGTTGAATATTGATTATGGTGCGGTATGCGGTTATAACCGCCTTTTTCATTTTACATTTTGAGCAGCTAAAAGTTCAATAAGATTATTCCCCTGATTAATCGATTGGGTCGGATGTAAAACCGAATCACTAGTTAACCCTTTAATTTCATAAAATATAAATTAATTAAAAAAAATAATGTAATTTTAATTAGAAATTATGTAACTGATTATGACTTTATCTAAAAAAAAAACAACTATTTTCGTGTAAAATGTTAACCATTTTAAAAGCATTATTATTACTTATGAACAATATTATATTAGACGAGAGTAGGTAACACTTTCAACAATGATGGAATATGGGAATGGAAGACACTTATGTTAGTTACCGGAAATATGGAAATCTTGCATAATCCGCTAATCTCATGTTAATTTAATTTGGGTCGCTTTGAGCTCCTCCTCATCTCCACTATGAGAGTTTCCATGATTCTCACTAAAGCAAACATCTGTCACTTCGCATGAAGCCATATCAATCGTCCCTTCTTCATCTTGTCCAATTACATGCAACCCCCAATTTTCCCGGAACACTAATCCTTGCGTGATCACACATCCATCTTAGCGTCATATTATAATAAATTATTACAGAAACAAACAAGAGCAAAGATACAAGAAAAAGTATCACTAACCCCTTGAAAGTACCTATACACTCCTCTTAACGTGCACGCAACATTGCACCTCTTTTTGTTCTTGAGATTCTTTAACATACTTGTTTAAAACACATCGTCCAATCACGCTGCTACAAAAACTCCCGCCAAGAGTCACACCAGGAAAGTTGTCCAAAATCGGTGAGCTGTTTGGTCGGTCAAACATGTCAAATATATCAGGACAAGTGAACATAAGACCACCGAACACCTCCAGCTTATCACCGCCAGTGGCGTTGTTCCTCCCTTGATTGAAAGATCTCAGATGGCTGGAGACAGCAGCAGTAGAAGATAGAGCAGTGGTAGGATTTGAGTAGTAGAAACAGAATGTGTCGCCGGTTTTGAGGCCCCCGCCATGAACCCAAAAATACCCCTGGGAACGCCTGCATGAAGATGATATATGTAATCGCTCAAAAGAAAAAGACTATATGAAGAAACAAGAAAAAATATAGTAGCGTACCCGCGAATGGGATGGTATGCAAGAGACGTCATACATCCGACCTTTTCTTGAGCAATGGAGTATTCTCTTTTCTTTGTTATCCCAATGAAAAGATCCCAAAACTTATCACGACCTCCGACCTTTTCTTGAGCAATGGAGTATCCTACCTGTCATTATTTTATTTAGAGTAAACCTCAATTTTCGTCCCTGTGGTTTAACACTTTTAGTCCAATAGTTTAAAAATTGCATTTATCATCCATTAGTTTGCTGATTTAACAGTTTCAATCCACACTAGTGTTAAATTTTAACAGTTTCATTCCTCACCAGTGTTAGTGGTGTGGACTGAAACTGTTAAAATTAGCAAACTAATGGACTGAAACTGTTAAAATCAGCAAACTAATGGACGATAAATGCAATTTTTAAACAATTGGACTGAAAGTGTTAAAATCAGCAAACCATAGGGACGAAAATTGAAGTTTACTCCATTATTTATTAACAATCAAAAGTCGATAACAATGGAAAAAAGAGAAGACAAAGGGCAAAAAAAAAATGTACTCATAATTTGGTCATCTTTCGACTCAAAGCTTAAAAAATATATAATTTTATCTCATTTTATAATAAAACCATGCCAAAGATGTCAGTGAGAAAGTCAACATGGTCCAAGCTACCGGCATGTCTTCGGTGACATCAATTTGAATTTCAAAAGTTTGATCCTTAATTATCAGATTTTCTTATGGTTAGAATGTTAGATCCACAATTTAAGAGAGAACAATATTTGCTAAATAAAAATGTGACCAGACTATGTTCCTTTTTTTTTGAAGAGTTAAATGCCATTTTAGTCCCTGTGGTTTTGGCCATTTTGCCAATTTAGTCCAAAGGTTTCATTTTTTGCCTGTGAGTCCAAAAAGGTTTCACCATTGCCATTTTAGTCCATTGGGTTAACTTCATCCATTATTTCTGTTAGCGAGAAGGGCAATTGGTCATTTTATATAGCGGAATTGCCCTTCTAGTTAACAGAAAACATGGATGAAGTTAACCCAGTGGACTAAAATGGCAATGGTGAAACCTTTTTGGACCCACAGGTTAAAAATGAAACCTTTGGACTAAATTGGCAAAATGACCCAAACCACAGGGACTAAAATGGCATTTAACTCTTTTTTGAAATATGAACATATGCCCAATATATTGGTTATAATGATGTAGCTTGAGTTAACTAAAGAATAAGAATAACATACTTCATCATTAACTTGATTCACAATAGTTTCAACGTTAACATTCTCAACCGACCCTTCTCTTCTTGCGGCAATGTCAGTCGTAAAACCACTTCTCTCAATAACAGATGTATATGTGGGGCCTACTGGTAACAATCCACTTGATAATACAGCATGAAATTGAGTTTCTCCTATACCTGCTAGAAATTTATTAAGAACTTCTTATAATTGAATGCAACATATAATAATTAAAAAACAACAAAAAAAATTAAAAAAATTGAAGGCATTAGATCAACACCGAAAGAAAAATAAGGAAAAGAGTTAATTACGTTTTTCATCCCTGTGGTTTGTCAAAAATCACTATTTAATTGCCATTTCAATCCCTGTGGTTTCACTTTCGTGACTATTTCAATCCATTGGTTTGTCAAAAATCTGTATTTTAGTCCATTAGTTTGCAATATAGTTTAAGAATAATTGGATGGAATTAACGAAGGTGGATTGAAATAGTTACAAGAGTGAAACCACAGGGACTGAAATGGCAATTTTTAAACTCATGGACTGAAATAGTGATTTTTGACAAACCACAGGGACGAAAAACGTAATTAACTCTAAGGAAAAAAAACAAGGATATGATGAAATCATAAAACTATATATCCACCAGTGTGGATTTTGATGTTACCAGGAGGTTTATTCCTGTCCGCCGCAAATACCAACGCAACAGCAGCAGAAATACCAAATGAGCAACATTGGTATATTGGAACTTAGATAAAGCATCACCAACAATGACGGTTTCTGGTGACATGGCATAATCTAAAATAATAAAAAATATATATATATAAAAATTCATATAAGTCGGAAAAACAAAGTGTTATGTTTCTGAAGTAACACTAACCTAATTTCTCTATAACATCTCTCATGCATGAATAATAATGGTCCTGTAAACAAACTCCAGTGAGCATTCGAAATGCAACAAGAAAGGTTACTGTTAGTAGTAAAATATGTGACCAAATAACATGAGGGATGACTTACACCAAACACTATGATGGCAGCAGGGGAGTTACATCCAGAAACCGAAGTTGAGAACTCCCTAATGTCTGTTACGAATTCGTCAATCATAAGAGCTTCTGGTGCCTGATACATGAATACACAAACTTATAAAAAAAATCAATATATAGAAAAGAGTAAACTGCCATTTTGGTCCCTGAGGTTTGGTCAGTTTTGCCACTTTAGTCCAAATCTCAAACTTTTTGTATCTGGGTCCCTGTGGTTTCATTTTTGTTGCCATATTGGTCCATAAGTGAAATCAGGCCAGATTCCCATAATTAAACCCTCAAGTTTTGTCCTTTTTGTCATTTTCGTTTTATTATAACTCATTATTAAGAGTAAACTGCCATTTTGCAGTAAAATGACCATTTTGCCCCTGAGTAAAAAGACAAAAACCAGGTTTTTTTTAAATCTGATATGATTTCATTTTTGGACCAAAATGGCAATAAACTGAAACCACAGGGACTCAAATGCAAAAGGTTTGAGATTTGGACTAAAGTGGCAAAACTGTCCAAACCTCAGGGACCAAAATGGCAGTTTACTCTATAGAAAAAGAAAGACGACATTTATTACCTGAATTTGGTTTAAAAGTGGGATTATTGTGAGTTTCAACCCTGGCAGAAATCCAACAATCAACATTATCGCATCAATCTCGTGGTCTTGAAAATACCACTCAACCTGCAGCAAATTATTTGATTCGTTACTTTCTTAACAAACACCAAAGAAAAACATGTAATCAAAGTAACAGAATTAACCTCATAGGATCTACGAGAAGTTGCATTCCTTTTGGTTATTCCGTAGGTATGATTAGTAATGACCGGAACATTAGTACCTAGTGCTGCAGTAATCTGCAAGTCATTCATACATTAGTAATAGATGCAACTTACTATTCCATCCATTATTGATACAGTCAACATGACCTTATTCATAACTAGGGGTGCTAAATGGGTTGTGTTCTCGGGCTAGTGGGTTTAACCCGACCCAAACCCAAAAATCGTTTCATACATATGAACCCAAACACGACCCGACTATCGGGTTGACCCAAACATAACCCGTTCAACCCAAATATTTTTTATATCTTAACTTTTTTTTCCCGCAAATTAATATATCATAATTAAAATTTTACTAAAAAAACACATATGTATATGTACAATTATATATAAAGAGTTAGGTTAACGTACAATTGCGCTTAACGTACAATGATACGCGATTGTATTTTCAACATGCGATTTTGGTGATTTAAAAAATACAACATACGATTTTGCTGCCTAAAATCAACATGCGACATTGATTGTTTTTTACAACATGCGATTTCATCAAAAACTTCCAATATGCGATTTCATCAATGCTGTTTTATAATATGCGAAAATGGTATCGTGTACAGTTCGTACGTTAAGTTATCTTGTACGATACACTTTATCTATATTTAAATAACAAAATCTTATGTCAATTTCTTTATAAGTTATAATTATCGCATAAAATACATACCCAGTTTAATTTATGGCACAAAACATATTGCAAAAAGACATAATATAAGACAATATAAATGGGTTAAACAGGTCAACCCGAACCTGACCCATTTAGCTAAACGGGTTCAACCTGAAACTAACCAGAACCCGTTTAGACTAAACCCAAACCCACAAATTTCGTGTTAGGTTTGTGTCGTGTGAAAAATTCGCACCCCTGTTCATAACTATAAAGTTGTATATATCAATTTTGAAGTGGAAATAACATACGAGATGGTGACCCTCTCGCAAATCGTCTCCATAATAGCCACCAATGGAAGCAATGGCAAAGTGAGGGCGAATCGGCTTCGATAGTACTTTATTCACCACCTCTTCTACAGCATCCTGATCATAATTAGGGTTAACATTGGTAGGGTATTACGATTTGGAGTATAATTTCTGATTCAGGCAAAAGTTAGGGTTTGAAAAAGTAACCTCGAGTGGACGGTTAATGGAACACGCAGAGGCGAGCTTCGGACGAGAAAGAACGCGGTCGGAGACGAGGTTCCATGAGCGGCTGACGCAAGCAGCGGAGGCGAAGGAGGTTGCCGGAAGTCTAGCTACGATGTTTTGAAGAAGGTCTTCGCTGATGAAGTCAATAGGTGCAGCGATTCCGCAGTGTCGGAGTGTTTGTGACGTCATTTCACGGTGGTATCTGACGGTGGTGGACAGGTGTCCTATACCCTTCACGAGCTAATGGGGTGGCGTATGCGGTTATAATTAACGGCTTTTTAATTTTACGTTTAGGGTATTGGTTGGTGGCTGAAAGTTAAGCTATAGCTGGTAGTCGATGGTCGTAGTTTTTTTAGATATATTTATGTGTTTGACATAGTAGATGTAGCTTTTAATAAAATGCATAAAGTGATCAAAATTGACATCACTAAAAAGTTTATTATTTTTAGAGGTTAAAATAGTTATTTTTTCTTTAAAAACTTGTAGCTCATTCTAAACGCTACTATTACGAGCGTTCAACCAAAATATTCAAGCTCCTAACCTAAAAGCTTCAAGCTCATTCAAACAAACAAGACTTTTTAGCTTAAAGCTAAAAGCTCCATGCCAAACATATAGTTAATATTATTAAGGCAAATTAGATTAAATTAACTTTCTCCATTTGTCCGATAATAATCACAACTCAGTTATTTGCCGATAATAATACGAACTAGGGCGACTTTTGGCCGATAATAGTCCGCCGTTAAAAATAGTTTAACGGAGTTAAGTTTTTTCCGAATTACAAACCGATGTTTTATGGATTTTGATCAGAACAACAATACGAGTCGATTTATGTAAAACTTACCTCGAAACAGTGCTCTAAACGGTTTGATTAGACGTCTCTCAACTCGTTAGTTTTGGGTGTCGAATCCAGCAAATAAATATAATATAAACCCACTAAACACACTAAAAAGTATGAATGGAAGTAAGGTTCGTGTCCTCAGGGATACATATTAATTAGTTATGCCAAAACGATTTTATTCGGATACGTATCTTTTAAAAGGGGGGTTTTGATTTAGACGTAAAATTTATGAGAACGAAAATTTTATAAAAATGCTAATTAAAGTGGTTGTGAAGTTCAAATGTTAAAAACTAATTTCAATACCAGGGCAATTTCTTGATTCGGTTCGACTTACGATCATTAACGGTCATGGTGCAATGATTCTTTTTAAATAATAGTTTGTATCAATACTAGACGTCACGCAGTTCGGACATCCACTCTATCTAATGTCTAACCAAGCGCAGTTCTTCAGTTAGAGCCAACCCGCTACTCTAAGCTCACGCCGTTCGAATTTTAGCGTGCGGGTTGCGTGATAGAAGTATCGATTATAATTAACCACTCACGCCGTTCGGAGTGTTTAACTATATTGTATGATTCTATAATAAATCCAAATTCATAGACAAACTTAAACCATTATTTGTTCCTTCTATCAAAACTTAAAATCTGATTAGAGTTTTAAATCTTGATGAATTTTATTAGAAAAATTAATAAGTTGATCAGGTTTATTAACCGTCTAATATTTTCCGAATTGAATCCGTATTAAAAACAAGAATCACACAAACAAACCACTAAAATAATTGAATCTAACATAACCGTTTCACATAAATTCATGAACCAAAACAAAGAAAATACACCCCGATGTCGAAACTATAAAAGACTAGCCAGACATGATGGCTAGTTCAATCAAGTCAAATAAGAAATAAATCATTCCAAAATTAAAACTTACGAAACAAACTAACAATCAGTTTGTATTCTTCTAGAAAATCACCAAAGAAATCAAATGCTTTCTCCCCTGCTCGATCTTGAAGTGCCAGCCGTCAAGTCCAGTTTTTTCAGATTGTGCGTGTAAGTTGTTTTTTTATCTCTTGGGCCCCCTCTTCAAATTCCATTTCAAGATAATATATGCTTTATCCATTCTTCAACGTTTGTTTGTTTGTTTGTTTTGTTTTATTTTTATTTTTCTCTTTTGTGGGCTGATCCACCACTTTATTTAGCCCATGAAAACAAAACTTTAAGCTCACAATTCTGCCTTAATTTCCATTAACGAATTCTTGTCTTGAAATATTTGCCTTCAAAAATCCTTCCAACTCTTATGTCATCCTTAGCAAGTGCTCCACACCTACAATATCAACCAAAAACACTCAAAGTAGATTCAATCCCACAAAAACAAGTGTTTCACAAATAATGATGTATGACTACGAAATATGCATGATATGTGATGAAATTTTAACATTAAAGTGCAATGAAACATGCCTAAAAATGCAACTAACAAATCTCCCCAAGCTTAAACCTTCCTTGTCCTCAAGGAACCAAAAATAAGAATAAACCGAGAAATAAACACGAAAAATAAAACACAAATGCATGCATAATTTTTTTAACCCGCCTCTTTTATTCTGGAAAATAAACTTGTAATGAGATCATATCTGACATTATCAACTCTTGTTACATTCATTCGAACCCGGGAAATACGAACACGTGTAACCGCGATTGTTGATATTCCGTGTCCCTTTAAACTTAAACCCGCTTAATCCCAACCAAATGCTTTCTGCTTAATAATATACAAATTTACCAACATGGTTCAATCGTCCCCACGCCCAACACCTATGGCAAACATCTACCCAACCTCACGGCTTTTTAGAGATTTCCAAAACCACGCTTTAGGCGACCATGCACCGATACCATGACACAATAATTATTATCTTTTTTCTGTTTTTCAAGGGGTCGGGACTTTTCTCCCTAATTTGCTCAAATACTTTTTTTTTATTTCGATTTTTTCTTTTAAAAATTTGGCATTCATTGTGCTCTTTTACCCCTTCATTTTTCTCTTTTTTTATTTTTTTACTATAATAACCTATGAGGTCAATTTTTCACCTCTTTATTTTTTTCGATTTAATTATGGAGGTGTCATGATACGGGGAACATGGTGTGTGATAGAAGATATGCAACTCAACCGATTTTTGTCGGATTCAATCTTTAACCACAAGAATCAAGATGGGAAACTAAACACATAAATATTTAAGGTTATCGCATATAACATTGGCGTTCATAAGTTAGGGCCGAGCCTATCAACATCCCGAATTATCTATGTTTTCTCTCCCAAAGTTACCATTTTACGCATAAGCTATGACATGCCAGAATTTTATATCATTTCTCATTTTTCACAAATCATTTTCAGCGGAACAAAAACGTCTTTTTTAACACTACTAATGCATGTATGTACACCCTAAATGCAATGAACGTGAAAAATGCAACTATATGCAACTATTTACAAACTAAGTAATGTATGATAGAATGAGAACATAGAAATTACCTCTAATCTCCCCAAGCTTAAGATATAGCATCGTCCTCGAGGCTCGGAGAAATATGTGGAAGGCATCTACAAAGGCGGCGGAGGCGGCGGAGGTCCAAGTCGACCTATGTGATCACGGAGAGAGACGATGGTGTGACCCATCTCACGCTGATGAGCATTACCGATCAGCGAGCGATGCTTCGTTTCATGTCGTGAAGATTGAGGATGTATCATGCACCAGAGCAGGTACAACTCTTGTAGGGTGACATTTCTAGTGTCATGACGACTGTCGATGATGTTGGATAACAGTCTGTCTGTCACCCGTAACACAGGAACGTTCCTTAAGTATTGCTAGCTTCTCTTTTTCTTTAAGAGTGGTCGACTTTTCTTTCTCGTTTTTACGGCTAGAAGACGGGGCGTTACTGGAAGACTTTTTATTCGCACGCTTCGCGGGTGCTAATGGCGAATCGGTTTCGCCATGTCTTTTCTTTGTCCGCATATTAACAACCTGATGTCGGAGACCGGCGGCGTGTGGCGTTGAAGCTTGTCGGACGACGACAAAAGTGGTTCAGGTGTGCGGTGGTTGAATGCGGAGGTTGTTATGTGAAGAGGAGAGGGGCGCGGTGTCTAATGTTGTGTTTCCCGGCGAAGTGGAGGTGATGGGTGGTGGAGGTTTCGAGTGGAAGGGGAGATGGTGGGGTAATATTTGGGCCATGGTATAAAGATAAAAGGGATTATTTGTTGTTATCTGCTGAGTCTATTATTATTATTATTATTATTATTATTATTATTATTATTATTATTAGCTTTAAACATGTCCTCCCCTCTCTTTATTAACCGAAAGTTCACCCGGCCGGGTGAGGGTTTGACACGCCCGTGTCAAGGTTCTGAATATTTGAATAAATTTAGCACGTCCGGGTCATTTTTTGTAGAAATTTTGACACGGCCGGGTCAAAGTTCTGAATTAAAAACCTATTTTCACATGACCGGGCCATTCTTGTAAGGATATTCAACACGGTCGGGTTAAACTTCAAGCTAATTTTTTTGTTTTGTTTTGTTTTTTTTATAAAAAAAAAATGCAAAATGATACAAAACCACGGGTTGCCTCCCGCGAAGCGCCTTTCTTTCTCGTCTTTGGCTAGACATAGAACGTGTTTAATCTTTGTAATCCACGCATTCCAACTCCATTGTGGAATCATGTTCGTGTTGGAATGCCTCATAAAACACTTTCAAGCGATGCCCATTCACCTTGAACGTTTTTCCTGTTTGTTCACTTGTAATCTCTACTGCGCCATGAGGAAAAACGTTAGTAACAACAAACGGTCCGCTCCATCGCGACCGTAATTTGCCAGGAAATAGTTTGAGTTTAGAAGAGAATAGCAATACCTTTTGACCCACAATGAAAGTTTTTCGTGTATTTACCTTGTCATGGAAAGCTTTGGTCTTTTCTTTATAAATTCGGGAATTTTCGTAAGCCTCGTTATGGATTTCTTCCAACTCTTGAATTTGTAGCTTACGATGAACACCAGCTTCGTCAATCTTCAAGTTGAATTGCTTAATGGCCCAAAAAGCCTTATGCTCTAATTCAACAGGAAGATGACACGCTTTTCCAAATACGAGACGGAAAGGTGACATACCTATTGGTGTTTTGTAGGCGGTGCGATACGCCCACAATGCGTCATCCAATCATAAACTCCAATCCTTTTGGTTTGGGTTAACTGTCTTTGTAACATCCGTCAAAAACGGATTTACCAAACCCGCTCCGTTTATCAACCGAACAGTCAGTCAAATTTTTTCGTTGCGAATTAAATGCCCAAAATAATTTTAAACGATCCGTAATCAATTATTATGCGGGGATATATATTTAGTTTTTGAAAAACTGATAAAAATAACAAAATAAAAATGTTTTAATCATGCCGGGTTTCGAACTCGGGTCTATACCGGTTCAACCAAACACTTAACTCACACACCATAAACCACTCCGCCACTTTGATTTTCTGTTAATGAAGAGAATCAATTAATTCAAATATTCAAGTTAGGAAGTCAAATTCAGTGAATTGCCGCCCAAAAGAACTTCACGCGTAAACAGCCTGTAAATCCTTCCTTTTTCATGAATCCTAATTGACCGGGACGTGTATTTGTAATTCCTTTCCATGTTTACGCCAATCATGAACCTACCTTTGGAACCGACTCGTTTCGGTTCGGAAAACACTTATAAATAACCGACGTCCGCAAGATGTTTAACCCGCACAACCCATCTCATCACTCTCACACCTCTAAACCATACTCTCATCGCTCACTCTCTGTTTCAACGCTAGTCGCCGGAAACACAAGACTCACTCGCCGGAAATTTTTATTACCTCGCCGGAAAACCGTATCAGTAATCTCTGAGTTTACTGAACCCCCTAAACTTTCACCGAAGTCACCCACAACCTTTGTAACCTTTCGGAAGACTCTCTGCTGCAAGAGACTTGTCGCCGGAAAAAGGATTCTGTCGCCGGAGTTCTGCCGGAAAACAGAGTAAAACCAGTCGGTACATCTCACGCTTAATTCATTCCCTTTTTACTTTTATCTCATTTGTAATTGATCATTAAACGCTAAAAGAGCATGAATCAACCTTTCGAACCAGTCAGTCGTCACTTCCGGTTAAAAACATTGAAGAAGACGACATTTCGGTAATGGTTAAGTATAATTAAAATCAAGTTATTTACCGGGTTAGACACACAGTCCAGCGGTGGACTGTGTGCACTTTTAACGCTAAGGTCACGAGTTCGATTCCGGTTTCACACACGCCGCCTGGAAAAATCTTTTTTTTTTGCAAACTGAACCGGAGTCGCCTTGAGTATATGTTAAGTATATTGATAACCGAGTTATAACCAAGTGTGACACACAGTCCAGCGGTGGAGTGTGTGTCCGCTAACCCACAGGTCCCGGGTTCGAGACCTGTGGAGCGCGCCGGTTCTCGAGACTTAATTCATTTTTAATAATAAAGGATTCTGTTAATTCTAATTAATATATATATATAATTAAAATCGGATATATAACGGGTTAGACACGTAGCTCAGTTGGTAGAGCTGCGTGCACGCGTACGGGAGGTCCCGGGTTCGAGCCTCACCCGACGCACAACAAAATGCCATTGAACCGGTCAAACAGTCAGTCAACGTCAACGGTCAATATTACTGTAGCAAAAATAAAATATTTTTTTATTATTTTTATTTAATTATTTTAATTAAAAATCAATTATAAATATTTAAAAATAACATTTTTAAGGTTTGAAAATAGCCTCAAATTCACAAAAATACACCCAACAATCCTACTAAAATAGATTCATAAAACCCGTTTACTTACCGAACCATTATGCGATTTATCTAGGATTAATTTCACTCGTGGTTAACACCATTTCGCGTGCATTCAACCTCATCAACCGAACGCACCCAATGTGAGTGAATTCTTACAAACTCCCCTTTTTATTCATGTTTTGGGGTGTATCATGTGTCGCTTAAACTAATTCTCTTATGCAAATTCGTGCTATACCATTATATGAACTAAATTAGAATGTAACTATTGGTTGGTTGTGATGTATTACATATTGTCAAAGTTGTATGCAAATTATTTTAGGCCCATCAGTTCCTCGTGGGAGACGAGAACAACGCGTGCCTTAAAACTCATTTATTAGGCCCATCAGTTCCTCGTGTGAGACGAGAACAACGCGCGCCTTAAAACTCATTTATTAGGCCCATCAGTTCCTCGTGTGAGACGAGAACAACGCGTGCCTCAAAACTCATACATTAGGCCCATCAGTTCGTAAGAACAACGCGTGCCTCAAAACAATCATTTGGTGTTTGTATGTTCAATATTCAATATTATGTGTTGTGTGAATAAATTTACATCTACATTTACTCATATGAGGTATGCACATTATTTATAATCAATTGGATAAACTCGTTCAAATGTTTTTCCATAGGATTCACTCGCCAACATTATGTTGATCCAAAAAACCTTTTTTTACACATGATACAGGTGGACAGGTTGAAGCAAGGAAAACATAGGATATGCCTTAGAAGAGAACCAAGAAGCTTAGACTGATAGTTAGAAGATGTTGTATAATTTATTTCCATTAAATTGTATTAATGAATATGAAACATATAATAAATGTCATGAGCTTTGATGATAACCCAATTATGCCCCGATCACCTTTTCCGCTGCGGGTCGGGGTGTGACAGTCTTTTCAAGGATTGACTTATTTCCCGGTTGGAAATCTCGGCTTGTCCATTTGTTTGTGGGTGGTATGCCGTTGATACTCGATGTGCAACCCCGTATTTCTTGAAGAGTGCTTCGATCATTCTATTGCAGAAATGCGACCCTCTGTCGCTTATGAATGCCTTTGGGGTACCAAACCTGCTGAAGATGTTAGCCTTTATAAACCCTGAAACAACTTTAGAATCATTAGTCCTTGTGGCTTTTGCCTCCACCCATTTGGAGACATAGTCCACTGCCAAGAGAATATAAACATTACCAAAAGATGATGGAAATGGACCCATAAAATCGACGCCCCATACATCGAAAATCTCACACACCAAGATGGGTGTGAGGGGCATCTGGTCTCTAGAACTCAGATTACTGGTTTTCTGGCATCATTCACAAGATTTGCAAAACATGTATGAATCAAGAAATATAGTTGGCCAAAAGAAACCGGATTCAAGTACCTTATGTGCTGTACGTTTTGGACCGAAGTGCCCTCCACAAGCTTGCGAGTGGCAAAAATCTAAAATAGAAGGTACCTCACTTTTATCAACGCATCTTCTGATGACTTGGTCAGCACAGTATTTCCACAAGTATGGTTCATCGCAAACAAATCGTCTTGCTTCCTTCTTTATCTTGTCCTTTTGAGCATGGGAGAGTTCGAAAGGAAAAGTGTTTGTTACCAAGTAGTTGACGATATTCGCATACCAAGGAGTTGTTACTTCAGCAGCAAACAATGAGTCATTCAAAGGCATTGGCTCTTCATTGTTGATGATCCTACTCAGGTGATCTGCCACGAGATTTTGCTTTCCACTTTTGTCTCTAATCTCCAAATCGAACTCTTGGAGTAAAAGCACCCACCGAATGAGTATCAGTTTTGCGTCCTTCTTCGTCATGAGATATCTCAAAGCTGCATGATCAGAATAAACAATTAATTTAGTACCCAATAAATATCGTCTAAATTTTTCTAAAGCAAAAACAATGGCTAAAAGCTCTTTTTCTGTTGTCGAGTAGTTGCTTTGAGCATGGTCCAAGGTTTTCGAAGCATAATAGATCACATGTGGAACTCGATCCTTCCTTTGACCCAACACGGCTCCCACTGCATGCTCCCACTGCATGATTGCTTGCGTCACACATGATCTCGAATGGTAGACTCTAGTCGGGTGGTTGGATTATGGGTGCGGTAACTAAAAGATTCTTCAAAGTGTCAAAGGCTTGCTTGCACGATTCGGAGAAAACAAACTCAACATCTTTTTGTAAGAGCTCACACATTGGTCGAGTTATCTTGGAAAAGTCCTTGATAAACCTTCGGTAGAATCCTGCATGACCAAGAAAAGAACTTACCTCGCGGACACTATTAGGATAAGGTAGAGATTTAATTATGTCAATTTTTGCCTTATCTACCTCAAGCCCTTTTGAAGAGACAACATGACCTAAAATGATGCCTTGATCAACCATAAAATGACATTTTTCATAATTCAAAACAAGGTTGGTTTCAATACATCTTTCCAAAATTTTAGTCAAATTTCTCAAACATTCATCAAAAGAATTTCCGTAAACCGTGAAATCATCCATAAAAACTTCAATTATTTCCTCAACATAATCTGAAAAAATGCTTACCATACACCTTTGAAAGGTGGCGGGAGCATTGCAAAGTCGAGAAGGCATACGCCGGTATGCAAACGTGCCAAAGGGGCACGTAAACGTAGTTTTCTCTTGGTCTTCCAGCGCGACGAGTATTTGGTGAAAACCAGAATACCCGTCCAAGCAACAATAGTGAGTCTTTCCCGCCAACCTCTCTAACATTTGGTCAATAAATGGAAGCGGGAAATGGTCTTTGCGGGTCGATGCATTAAGCCTTCTATAGTCTATGCACACTCTCCACCCGTTTTGTACACGGGTGGGGACCAACTCACCTTGTTTGTTTTCAGTCACGGTGATACCTGTTTTCTTTGTCACAACCTGTATCGGGCTTACCCATTTGCTATCAGAAATTAGATAGATCATACCTGCATTCAACAAATTCAAGATCTCCTTCTTCACTACCTCCATCATGGGAGGATTCAACCTTCTTTGTGCTTCCCGTGTTGGCTTGTAATCTTCTTCCATGAGAATTTTGTGCATACAAAGCGATGGGCTCAAACCTTTTATGTCGGCTATGGTCCACCCAACTCATTTTCTTGCTCACCGTCAACTTGTTGGATATGATTACCGGCAATGTATCCTTCTCCCCAAGATACACATATTTAAGGTGATCAGGGAGGGTCTTAAGCTCTAACTCTGGTGCCTGCACAATAGATGGAAGAAACTTTTGGTTAGTAGTTGGTAATTGTGTTTTGGGTGCTTCATACCTGGTTTTCTTTTGTGCATCCATAAACGCTACTACTTCCATCAAATCCTTCCCAAGCTTGAACTTTTCAGTAAGTTCTTTTGCTGCAGCTTCATCAATGCTTCTATTTAACACTAATGCTAGAACATCATGGTTAGATAACTCAAAACAATCATCAGATAAGGGTTCAATATCATCTAACCAATTCAAAGATGAAACATCACTTGGGTAACGCATAGCATCATATATATTAAAATTGATAACTTCCCCGTCAAATTCCATTGATAGAGTGCCACTATAAACATCAATTTTTGTTTTTGCAGTTTTAACAAATGGCATCCCTAACAAAATGGAACTTGAGTTTGGAGCATCATCATCCTCCATGTCCAACACATAGAAATCAGCCGGAAATACCAATTCATTCACTTGGACCAACACATCCTCTAATACACCTTTTGGGTATACCAAGGATCGATCGGGCAACTGAATGACCACCCGGTCCTTTTTAACGGCCCTACATTAAGTGTTTTGAAAATAGAATTTGGTAGGACGTTAATAGAGGCTCCAAGGTCGAGCATGGCTCGTGGTATGCTAAGATTTCCCAATTTACAAGGAACCGTGAAAACACCCGGGTCCTTGCACTTTTGTAGTAGTCTTTTTTGTAAAACGGCTGATATGTTTTCACCTACCTTGACAGTTTCATTACCTTTCAGCTTTTTCTTTGATGTGCAAAGTTCTTTTAAGAATTTTGCATATCGTGGAGCCTGTTTAATAGCATGAAGGAGGGGAATGTTTACCTCTACCTTCCGGAAAGTCTCCATGATTTCCTGTTCCTCTCTTTGTTTACTTCTCAGTCTTAAGGGGAATGGAGGAGGAGTGGTGAACTTTTCCTTGACTCCATCAGATTTTGGTGCCTCGTGCTTCTCCGTATCCTTCTTCTCAACAACAACCTCTTCTTCCTCTTCTTGCATTGTCGGGCCATCATAACTCTTTCCGCTTCTCAAGGTAATAGCATAAGCATTATGCTTAGGATTTGCCTCAGTTTGTGGAGGCAGTTTGCCTTGAGACTCTATCGTACTCACCGAGGTGGCGAGTTGAGCCATTTGTTGTTCCAGATTCTTTATGCTCGCTTTAGTCTCCTGTTGGAATGTTTGCATGCTGGTTGCTAAAGTCTTGACAATATCTTCCAAAGACATTCCCGAGCCACCCGCTTGTTGTTGGGCGGGTTGTTGTCGAGGCTGAAAGTTTTGTCGTTGATTACCTTGGAAGGTCGGGCATTGCTGATATTGTGGGGGCCTTTGCTGATAACTCATGTTAGGAGGTCCCCAATTTTGATTACCTCGGGGTTGTTCATGTTGTCTTGAATTTTGTCCCTGATAACCCCCAAGTGCCTGTGCTTGTTCAACATCCTCTTGCAGTGTGGGACACATATCAGTGGGGGTGTCCAAATTGGAGACATATTCCACAAGCTCGAGCCTGTGGCTCAGCACTCTTATCCTTGGTAAGTTGCATGACTGCTTTTGTCAACTCTGCAAGCTGATTTTCTATGTGAGGAGTTCTCACTTCATTGACTGCTCGTGGAACATCCGTGTAGCACTCTTCATCCTGTGCTGAGTGTTTGGTCTCTTCAGCTATGGAGGTGATTAAGGCTCTTATCTGAGTTGGTGTCTTATCAAGTAAGGCTCCTCCACTTGAGGCATTAATCAAACGCCTCTCCAATGGTGCCAGCCCTTCACAGAAGTATTGAAGGAGTTGGTGATCAGTTATGCCATGTTGTGGGAAACGAGCACACAACTTTTTAAATCTGTCCCAATAAGTATGCAAGGCTTCTCTTTTAATATGCTTTATTCCGATAATCTCCTTGCGTAGGATCGAGGCTTTGACTACTGGGAAGTATTTGTCAAGAAACAGCTTTGCAAGTTCATTCCAAGTAACTACTGACCCGGTGGTAGGTAATATAGACATTCTTCTTGCTGAGTCTTGAAGAGCAAAGAGGAATGGCCTCTAGCTTGATTTGGTCTTCAATGACGTTATGTGGCTTCATACCGGAGCACACAACATGGAACTCTTGAGGAACTTGTGTGGGTCTTCATTCTCTAAGCATCGGAAAAGTGGTAATAGGTGAATGAGTCCGGATTTCAGCTCAAACTTTTTCCACAGTAGGGTAGTTTAATGCAGAGTGGTTGTTGTAGGACATCACGAGTAGCCCACAGTAGGGTAGTTAATGCAGAGTGGTTGTTGTGCGTGTAAGTTGTTTTTTTTTATCTCTTGGGCCCCCTTTTCAAATTCCATTTCAAGATAATATATGCTTTATCCATTCTTCAACGTTTGTTTGTTTTTATTTTCTCTTTTGTGGGCTGATCCACCACTTTATTTAGCCCATGAAAACAAAACTTTAAGCTCACAATTCTGCCTTAATTTCCATTAACGAATTCTTGTCTTGAAACATTTGCCTTCAAAATCCTTCCAACTCGTATGTCATCCTTAGCAAGTGCTCCACACCTACAATATCAACCAAAAACACCCAAAGTAGATTCCAACTCAAAAAACAAGTGTTTCACAAATAATGATGTATGACTACGAAATATGCATGATATGTGATGAAATTTGAACATTAAAGTGCAATGAAACATGCCTAAAAATGCAACTAACAGTTAGAAATGACTTTTGTGGTCAAAAGTTCCCAATGATGAAAAGGGTTGATCATATAGATTCTAACATTCACGAGCCTCAGCAATTTGAGAGACTATTGATAGGGCTGTTACTCAGCCTTCTAGTTCTCAGCAATCTATTAGAGAATCGGGAACATCGTAGGTGAGGTAGAATCTCAGCAATCCAGTAGGATTGAACCTTTTCATGATAGGTCTGCGCATGAAGTATTAGGAAATGAACATGATATAACCTATCTGGGGGTATACCATTGCCACAAAACTCCTGGTCCTTTAGTGAGAAGGTCTATAGGCTATTAGATCTTATGTTTTGTCTAGGACATTTGACGATTTTATAATAGAAGGGAAAGTCAAATATGGTCTTGAAAAGTGGGAAATTACTAACTTGAGTCGAAGGGAGTGTGGAAACCATGGAGTATCGTAACGAACCGAACTGATTATGTGCGAACACAATTGTGGCAAATATTGATATCATCGAACCGGTATCGTATTCATTTTTATGGTTTCCAATGGGCCGAAAATATAATGACCTATGTCGTACCGCGTAGCGCGGGGAAAAATCGACTAAACTCACACTGCATAGTGTGAACCTTTTCATAAACAAATGTTATGTACCAAGCCAAGCTAATAATGGGTCATGCATGCACGGATCAAGTCAGTAGGTTATTTGGAATGTTTCATGCATTCCATTCAATTTACTAGTTTGTTTATTTATTTCTGTTTAGTTTAATTAGTTATGTGATTAAATAAAGAAAGTGGTGGAGGATGCACCATAATTTTCATGTTTCGTATTTATAGGTTAGTGGGTTAGTAGTTAGCTTTTTTTTCGAACGGCAAAATATCATTCAAAAAACGACACTAGCAAGACGCTAACACCAAGGAGCAAACGACGGATTACAATTTAAAATTACACCAATCTTTCCATACCAAAGACCTATAGGGCGTTCTATTTTTAAACCAAAGAAATCCCAAAGATTTTATTGTCTCCATCGTTTTAGCCAATGTCGCCTCTTTTCCGGAAAAGATTTTCTCGTTTCGGGTTTTCCATATGCTCCAACATGCCGTTAAAATAATCGCTTGAATTGCCTTTGCCTTTCTCTTCTCCAACTGTATGTATCGGTGGTAGTTCATAAGGTCCTTCACTGTGAAAGCGAAAATGTGAGGGATCCTACACCACTCGACAAGCAAAATGACAAGCGACTAGCAACCCTCACTGCAAATCTAGCACGTGCTCGGCCCTGGTAACATGTTTCGACGTTGCAATGCCGTCATAGTTGGAAGACGGTCCAAATCTGCTTTCCATATGAAGGTGTTGAATTTCTTCGGCACCCAAGGATTCCATTTCCACATTTCAACCAGCCCACTGTTTGATGAGGATGAAGGAATGGGCTAGCAATATTGGATGTAACTCGGGGAAACTCCCATGCTCTTACATTGGTCTTACGTTTGGGTGCCAATATGAACCGCATTGCAAATTGGAACCCGGTTGTGGAGGTGTTCAACAAAAGACTTTCCCTTTGGAAAGCCTCAATGTTGTCGGAAGGAGGAAGACTAACTCTACTGAAGGCGGTTATGGAAACAATCCCGACCAATTTTTTTCGCTATATAAAGCACCAAAGCCAATTATTGATATCCTTGAGGCGAAAAGAAGAAGGTTTTTTGGGGGGTTGTGAAGATAGAAATAAAACATGTTGGGTTAGGTGGGTTAGTAGTTAGCTATTGTTCTTGTATCTATAAGTATCATTGTTGAGTTAATGGAGATTATGAATAAAAATTATTAGTCTTGAATTCTCTTTCTAAATTGCTTTCTGGTTTCCGTTCTATTTTCTTTGGCCAACAAAATCGTTGGAACCACATCACACAACCCGCGCAACACGTGGATGGACCACAACTGGTTAAAGTTATAGCAAAATGGTAAAGATGTCAAATGCATATATGACCAAAAAAAATCATATTTTTACATGTGTAAAAAAATAATATTGCTATTTAACTTATATAATTATATTCAACTATTTATTTATTAAACAACTATATTTAACTTATATATTTTTCATGTGTAAAACATCATAATATTGCTATTTAATTATATAATTATGTTCATCATGTTTGCAGATTTAATAAACAAATTAAAAAAAATTCCCAATTTCCCGCTAAACAGTCAGTTAAACATTTGGTTCATCATGTCTGTCCTTTCTTTCCGCCAAATCGCAACACAAAAACCACATTAATTCCTTTTTCATCGACGGTAAGACATGATCAAGTAGACACCACCACGAGGTTGCACGCTACATTGCAGCGCCTTTTGTTCTTGGGGTTTTTTAGCATACGGGGTTAAAACACCACGTCCCTCCTACGGATGTGCCCCCAAGTGTCACACCGGGGAAGTTGTCCAAAAACGGTGAGCTGTCAATGTTCGGTTCGCCAAAGAACCATTTACCACAACCACTGAACATAAGACCGCCAAACACCTCCTGCTTATCACCGCCAGTGGTGTTGTTGCTCCCTCTGTTGCATGATCTCAAATGGCTAGATATAGAGGTGACTGAAGATCGAGCAGCGGTAGAATCTAAGTGGTAAAAGCGGAATTTATCGCCGAAATCGACGCCCTTTTCAGAAACAAAAAAATACTTCCTGTTATTCCTGCATGAAGATGATAAAACGAAAAAACGCTAGCAAAAATTAGAACAGTTCATATGGGTTAAAAAATCACCAGAAGTGTATTTTTAAGCCACTAAACCTCTAGGCCAATTTATCATAAACAGAATTACTGAAATAATTTAATTTTGTAAACGTATTTATATATAGTAAACAACAATAATCATGGACATAAGCATTCATTAATTTGTGAGATAATTTTTCTATTACTTAAAAGTTGTATATTGTTGTTTAAGCATTAAACTTAACTTCTTCCTTAGACCACACGGTGTGGGCGTGGATGAGCGGTGTTTATGCCTTTCCATGCCACACACACCACACCTTCCCCAGCGTTGTAGACGGCGTTGTTGAAGGGGCAGCAGGAATTCCACCAGCGTGGAGGGTATAGTGGGAGACGACGTGGCCGCTTGTGATTGGATGCAATTAATATTAATGTTTTTTTATTTAAATTAAATAGATTTTATATAATTTTTAAGTATATTAAGTGTGTGCCACGTGTCTATTAACACCGCTCTTCCACGCCCCGTCCCACACCTCCTGTTTTTGCACCACACCCCATTTCTGAAGCGTGCTTACGTATCGTCCACGTGTCGCATAACGCCCCATTTTTAGGCCCCTCCACACCGTGTGGTCTTAGTCTGTCTTAGTCTACCTGAACACGGGTAATTAAACCACTTACTTCAAAAAACAATAAATTTTCAACAAATATGTTCCGGTTCCGGGTCACCCCAAAAATGACTATTTTGACCAATCCCCGACCCACGGTCAGAATTTTGGGTTTCCAAATAAGTGATAATCAACTTTTGAGTATCTGTATGAACTAGTTATTGAGTTTTAAAGTTAAATAATACATACACAAAAGCAATCCCAAACACAGACTGATTAGATATTTATAAAGAGAAATGAACAACCTGTAAGATGACTTCTTGCTAATGATATGCAAAGGTTGACTATGGCAAGTTGTGAAAATGATACGCTGACTTCTAAGTTCAAAATGAATGATATAGGTAATGGCTTAAAGAAAAAGTAGAACACGAAAAACAAATAGCATCTTACCTATGAACTTCATAGAATACACGAGACGTCATGTATCTGACCTTTTCTTGACCGCATTTTCTTTTTTAGTTACCCCTATGTAGAGTTTACGGTTCTGATTTCGGTCTCCTAGCTGTCATAATTTTTTAACAATTAAAAGTCAACGACTTTGGAGAAAATAGAAGGCAAATTGCAAGACAATGCAAGTTAAACAGTTTTCATATGCCAGGCCAGAACCACACGAGAACAAAAAAAGTCAACATGTACTAACTAAAGATAAAAGAGTAACATACTTCACCATAAACTTGATTCCGAATAGTTTCAGCATCAATAATCTCTCCCCACCCTTCTCTTCTTGCAGAGATCCAAATTGAATTGCTTTTCTCAATAACAGATGCTGCCTCGTATGTGGGGCCCACAGGTGACAATCCACTTGATAACGCAGCATGAAACTGCGTTTCTCCTATACCTGCTTAAAAAAATATTTAAAAATGCAGCAGATAAAAAATAAATTACAAAAGAAAAATTGACCTGAGTGTTAAATCCAGAAGAATAGTACTTTTTTTTAATAAAATAATTTTAAATATAATAAGGTCAGAAACACAAAGACGATTACAGACTAATGGCAGGTAGACGGGCAACAAGCTGCACCGCTACCCCCCTTAAATAGCCACTTAAATATTAAATAAACGAAATACGAAAGAAACAATGAGGATATAAAACAAATATATATATCCACGAATGTAGATTTTGATGTTACCAGAAGGTTTATTCCTATCCACCGCAAATACCAAGGCAGCACCAACACACCAAGCATCAGGACAGTTAGAATATCGGAACTAATCACCAACAATGACGGTTTCTTGTGACATTGCATAACCTACAATAATGAAAAACAAAATACATAAAATCAAGGCGAGCATAACAGAGTGACGAGTCTATGAAGCAACGCTAACCCATCTTCTCCACAACACCCATCAGGCCTGCACGGTATTGGTCCTGTAAACAAGAATACGATCTTGTTAAAAAACAAGAAAGGTTATTATTAGTAATATATGCACATATATCATGAGGAAAGACTTACAGCGAACATTAATATGGCAGCAGGGGATGAACACCCTGAAACAGAAGTTGAGAACTCCCTAAGCCGGTTACAAATTTCTTCATCATAAAAGTTAGCGGATCCTGATACTTGAATACACGAACTTAAGGAAAATAAAGTTCAAACTGAACATATATAAAAACAGATATATGAGATTTTTTACTTTCATTAAAAGTGGGATTGTTGTGACTTTCAGCCCTGGTAGAAATCCAACAGTCAAAATGAGTGCATTATCTTCGTCGCCACGTCTCCACTGAGTCTGCAGATTGTTTGATTCGTTACTTTCTTAACAAATAACACCAGACAATAACAAGCAGTAAATTAACAATGAAAACAAGAGAAAAAACAAAACCTCTTTGAATTCATCAGAAAACGCATCCCTTCCAATTATTCCTAGTGGACTATTAGTAATGACCGGAATATTGCTGCCTAATGATTTAGTAATCTGCAAGTCATTCATGAAATCACTAAAATAGCCCTGTGTATATGCAACTTATTATACATGATTATAAAGTTGTATCTTAGGGTGCAAACGAGCCGAGCCGAACCCAAGCTCGATTAACTTATGTAAGCTCGAGCTTGAGCTCGTAGATAGTTTTTCAAGCTTGAGCTCGGCTTGTTTATTATTTATTAATTAATTTATATTAGTTATAGTTATAATTATTAGTTTATATATAAACTAGTTATTATTTTTTCATAATTTATAAATAATAATAACAATAATAATAATAATAATTTAATATATTAATTAAAACTATATAAACAGCAGGTTCGTTTAGGCTTGCGAGTAGAGGTGGGCGAAAAAAACCGGTTAATTAACCGATTATAAATTATTTAGTATTGGAACCAGTTAACCGAAAAAAAAAACCAAAAAATTCAAAAAAAAAAGGCAAAAAACCGGTTAATTATGCGTAAATAACAGGTTAAAGTAATTAACTGGACAAGTTAAAAAAATAACCGGTTAAAGGCAAAAAGTGAAATTAACCGTATAACAGAACCTGTTATTGAAATTAACCGGTTTGTGCACCTCTACTCGAGAGCAGGCTTCGTTTCATGCTTTTTTTCAAGCCAAGCTCGAGTAGCTCGGCTCGTTTGCACCCTAGTACTTGTATCTAGTTAAATTATTATAAAATCAGAAGCATAAACAACATACAAGGTAGTGAGCCTCTTCCAAAGAGTCTTCCACATCGTATTCCAAAAGGAATATGTCACCAATGGAAACAATGGCAAAATGAGGACGAATCGGCTCCGATAACACTTTATCCACCACATCTTTTACAGCAACCTAATCAATTAATTAGGGCTTAAAGCATGTCCAATAACACAAACTCGAGAATAACTTCCGATTCACGTAAAAGTTAGGGTTTGAATAAAGCTACCTCGAGTGAATGATTGACGGAGCATGCGGAGGCAAGCTTGGGACGAGAAAGAACGCGTTCGCAGACGACGTTCCATGAGCAGCTGACGCAAGCGGCGGAGGCGAAAGAGATTGCCGGAAGTCTAGTGAAAATGTTCTGAATATTGTTTTCGCCGATTATATCAATAGTTGCAGCGGTTCCGCACTGCCGGAGTGTCTCCGACGCCATTTCGGTGTTTGGTGGTGGTGGAGGAGGGTTTCGTACACTTCCCGCCAAATGTCAATATTCTTGTAAATACTTTTTTTCAACACGTACTCTATTTATCTCTTTGTTCTACTTTGGAAAATAAACGCCTCGTTAAAGGCGGGATTTTTGTTTTAAAAAATCCCTATAAATAAGGGACAAGATAGTGGTAAACGTGGTTTAAGATAGTGGTAAAGTGGTTTATTGTTGTGCGCATCCCATCGTGTAGTCATGAAGACATATCAAACATATGCATCACATTATGAATATTATAATGCAATATTAGTAACTTAGTTAATTACATTTATGCAATTAATAATTTTTTAAAGTAATGGGTTATCATTATCTATTTGAGTGGGTAGTTATTCTTTTTTATAGCAAGTAGTAGGTATTGTATTGTAAGGCTATATATTAGCCGATTAACAGTTGTTTAGATTATGAATGGAAAATTTTAGAGAATTATCTCAAATCTTGCTTCTTACTAATTTCTTTTAAGCTTGATCTACTCAACGGATTATCTATCAACCAATTGGTTCATATCATTTATTCTCAAGTAAGTATTTATGGGTTTAATTTTTTTACTTATTTACACAAAGTGATGTGAAATTAATAAATTCAAATTTATGTTTTTCTTTTATAACTTTTGATATATAATGTTTTTAAAAAAAAACGAATATGGTTTTGCGATATACTTATTTTTATTTACGCTTTGATATAAATTTTATAAAAAACGGAGCAGTATCAAATATAACATTTTATAAGCCGTTATAAAATATTCCATTTTTTATAAAATTTATTTCAAAACGTAGATAAAAATAAGCACATCACAAACCCGTTTTCGTTTTTTAATAAAACATTATATATCGGAAGTTATGAAAGAAAAACATAAATTTGAATTTATTAATATCACATCACTTTGTGTAAATAGTAAAAAGTTGGGCGTAAGAGCGAACGTAGTGGGGCGCGACCTCCCGGCCAAATCAAACATGGCGCCGCTAGCGCCCATGAACACCATTACGGGGGTGCCATGTGCTGAAAATCACTCCTTCTCGCGAAAATTTTCACAGAGTGTTCCATTTGTCCCCACTCGCATACATAGATATAAAGCCCCATACATATATATCCCCACTACACAATCAAGTTATATAAAGCCCCATAAAGCCTCTCTATTACGCATTTCGCCACTTGCGCGTAACGCCCCACAAAAGGGTTTTATGACTACACATGGTCTAAATAAAATCCCCATTTTGTAAATAACAGTTGTATTCCTGCTCTGATGAGTCATTGAAGAAACAAATCTAAATGAGTAATTAACACTATAGAGAAAGGATCCTATATAAGACAACATACTCATGTGAGAATGAGAAATTGACAAGTGTCATTGGCTTGAATGGTATTCTAGTCAGTTCTCAAGTGAACAATCTATCCTTGATTTTCACACGACTATAACTTTTTTATACGTTAATATTTTTTTTTAAATTATACCGACTTAACGGGGATTTCATTCTCTTTAATTCGAGCAGCCTAATGCTATAGTTTTCTTAAAAAAATACATGATTTTGAGTACTCATTAGTTCATTACGTGATTTTGAATACCCAACATATGACTACGTGATTTTGAATACTCATTGCGTGATTACGCAGTCAACGTAAATCATTACGTGATTACACATTCAATATGATTTGTTATAACTAATATTATTACAATTATGCTTATAATGTAATCACTCAGTGTGGTTTCACATAAAATATACTATAATGAAATCACGTAAGCACGAAATGTGTATTCAAAATCACGTAGTCACATAATAAATACATAAAGAAAGCAAATGATCAGCGGCGTTTAGCCTTCCAAGAGACTATCCATGTATTTCTTTCTAAATATATATTCATTTTTATACGTGTGTTCATGTTTAGGTATAAATATAGTGCTAAGAATAATTAAAATATCTATATCTATATAATAATGTACATAAACTAAACACATCTGAATGTACATGAGGAACTAATGAACTCAATCACTTGATGCCGTTAGTCTTCAACTTTCTGTTGTAGAGGTACTCAAATTGGATCAATGATCAATTTCTAGGTTTCGTCCTAAACGTAATTGGATATTTTCAATTACGTAAATCAATAGTTCAAACCACACTCAAAGGTAAGAAATTTCCTTTTGTACCGGAAATTGACTGAATGAAAAGTTCTTTGTTGAAAAAAAGGTAAATTGTAGTACATGTTGATTTAAAAAGAAACTCTCAGCAAAGCAAACAGTTAATACCTAAAGTTTATTTTACCATTATAAAGTACGTGGAATTTTATAAAAAATGATCCTTCTAATTATACTATTTTAGTGTATATTATTTAGTGGAATTTTATAAAAATGAACCTTCTAATTTATCGAGCCGGGGGTCTCACTGAAAGCAGCCACTCTATTCCTACGGAGTAAAGGTAAGGTTGTCTACATCCTACCCTCCTCAGACCCTATCTTAGCTTTGCTACGGGTGGGATTTACTAAGTATGATGATGATGATTAGTGATTCAGGGTACGCTGGAGTATGACACTAGAAGAGTAGAAGTTGACATTTTACAAGGAAGAAACCACATGTCAAAACACTTAAATCTCAAGGACAAAAAAACCACTGGTAAACCTTATAATAAGAACACAAAAACATACATTACAACATTAACTCAAGCAACCAGAAAAACCACCATTATCTAGTTAAATGTTTATCGTTTATGTCCTGTCAAACCCCAACACAATCCTTTTCGTAAGACATGATTAAATAGACAACACCATTCGTATGCATGCAACATTGCACCGCCTTTTGTTCGTGGGATTCTTTAACATACGGGATTAAAACACCACGTCCAATTACCCTGCTACAAAATATCCCCCCAAGTGTCACACCGGGGAAGTTGCCCAAAAACGGTGAGCTGTCAATGTTTGCTTTGCCAAAGAAGTACTCGCCACAACCACTGAATATAAGACCGCCAATCACCTCCTGCTTGTCACCACCATTGGTGCTGTTGCTCCCCTTATTAAAAGATCTCAAATGGCTAGAGACAGCGGCGATAGAAGATACACCAATAGTTGAATCCGGTTGGTAAAAACGGAATGTATCGCCGGTTTTCATGCCCTCTTCTATAACAGAAAGATACCCCCTTTGAATCCTGCATGAAGATGATAAACCAAAAGCGATAGCAAAAATTAAAACGTGTCAAATGGGTTTAAAAAAGACTCATCATCATCATCATCATCATCATCATACTCAGTAAATCCCACCAATAGCAAAGCTAAGGTAGGGTGTGAGGTGGATAAGATGTAGACAACCTTAACTCTAACCCGTAGGAATAGAGAGGCTGCTTCCAATGACACCCGGCTCGATAGTAGTTTTGCATCAAGCCTTGGACATAAGGCATATAACACTCAGCAATTAAGGCCGCTTAGTGCATGTGCTCCCTTGTCTTTCGGCTATCAATGCCAACACATGATGCATGATTACCCCCCCCCCCCCCTAACGTTATTTTCACGAAATTAGTAAAATAACGAGCATTTTCACTTTTACCCCCCAAGCGCCCACCCATACATACATTATATGTGCATACCGCAAGCAGAGCGTGGTTTAAAAAAAAGACCAAAACCGTATATTTAAACCATAAAACCTCCTAGATCAATTCATTAATAAAGAATATTGATGAAATAATATAATTTGTTAATCGTATTTATATATATATATATTTGTTAAATATAACATTTTATAATTTTTCTATTACTTAACATTGTATATTGTTGTTCACTTGTTTGACCATAAAAGTTGTATATTGTTGTTTGATCATAAACTTAACTTCTTCCTTAGTCTGCCTATACATGGGTAAACTAGTTACTTAAAAAAGATAAACTTTCGAGCAAGTAATGCTTCGGGCCAACCCAAAAATACCTACGTTGACCTATGATGCACTGGGACGGGTACGGGAACGGGGTACGGGTACGGGGACGGGCACGGGAAACGGCAAAACTAAAAAATTTAAGAAGCGGGGACGGGACGGGTACGGGAATAAAAACATATAAAAAAATAAATATATATCAAAGATAATGTAACACAAAAACTCAAATTAGTTATTTATCATTTTATTGAATAAATGATAAACTTGAAATGCCCAACACACAGAAAAATTATAAATTTGAAAGAGCAGGGGTATTATAACTTTGATCAGCAACCCGACCCAAACCTGATAAACCTGTCAGTGTCCTACGGTTTCATATTTTCGTACCTTTTATACCGAGCAAGTGTGCTCTAACTCTTGAATACGATCCTTGTCGATTTTCACCACAAACTTTGCACTTGAATTATTAAAAAAAAATAAAAAAAAATCTGGATCTTGTTCTACCAATCCTAATCTCAACAACCCAAATCAATTTTCACAAAATCAAGTGAAATATTCCAACAATGTGCACTTAAACTCAAAAAATTAACTTAAAAATCAAACCTTTTTAACACAATTGCTTCTTCAAGAGCACAACGGAGGCTGGACTCCTGATGACTGAGACCTTCGCACGACTCACAGTGTTTTCCGGGACAGTCAATTCGGTTTCCCAATACAAAAACTTCTCTGAATCACTGTGATGAATGCGATTATTGTGATTGTTGAACTGTAAAATGGGGGTTTGAAGTGGGTTTGATCCGGTGGTTGAGAGTAGAGATGAGAAGAGGTAGAGGATTGCGATTGCGGAGATGGTGACTGTAAGGAGCCAAATTGGGGATCTGGATTTGGGTTTGGTTCTTGAGAGTTTGGGGATCGCCGTTGGGGTTGTCGATTTTCACCACAAACACGCAGGAAACGTTTCGGTTGGACGTTTCTTCGCCGTCCCCTTCGCCTGCCCGTTTCCTCCACGTTTCCTAACCGCCGGGGACGTTTCCCGGACGTACCCGTCGCGTTTCCGTCCCCTTGCAGTCCCCGGGACGGGAGACGGCTGCTCCAGGACGTTTCTGTGCTTCAGAGACGTTGACCAGTACCAGACCCACCGCTTCTTGGGGGTCGGATTTTTAAGCATTTGGATGGACTAATATTATGTTTTAAAGTCAAATAATCTATATATAAAAGCAATCCCGAACACCCACTAAGAAGAAACTTATAAAGACACATCAACAACCCGTAATCACAGCTGCATCATTTATTTATATTTAAAACAGTAAGATGACTTATTGCTAGTGATATGCAAAGGTTGACTATGGCAAGTTGTTGTAAAAATGATAAGTTGACATCTAAGTTCAAAATGATGAGATAAGTATAGGCTCAAAGAAAAAGTATCACACGAAAAGAAAAAAAAAGTATCTTACCCACAAAAGCGATAGAATGCAAGAAACGTCATGCATCCGACCTTTTCTTGACCAAAGGAACATTTTCTCGTTTTAGTTACCCTATGTAGAGTTCGTGGTCCGGAATTTGGTATCCTAGCTGTCATTATTTATGAACAATTAAAAGTCAACGACTTTGGAGAAAAGAGAGCCAGTTGCAAGACAATCTAACATAGTTTGGTCATATTTCTATTCAATCCTCGATATGATATGATATGATATAATATCTAATGTAAAAATACTCTCTACTTAACAAGATTTCAATCTAAGGGTGTGTTGTAAGTTAAAACACTTTTCATATGCCATGCTAGAACCACGCGACAGCCAGTCAAGGAAAAATTCAACTTGGTCAAAGTTATCGATTTCGAGATTTGATCGTGTAGCCATCTCAGACCCCCTTAGATATAAATTTTTTAAGTTTAATCTTCAATTAACAGATTTTTTATAGTTGGATCTGTTTTAAGAGAGAGAACCATACTTCCTAAAAAGAAATGTGTTGAAAGGTCATGATATATACCAGAATAGGGGTGTTCATCGAATCGAATATAGAATTGTCGAATTATTCGAATAATTTTTATGTTCCCTTGAATTTGTATTCGATTCAAATTCGATTAAAACTTACTGAATTCGATTCGAATTCGTATTCGAATAAAAAAGCCGATTCGTATTCGAATAAATTCGATTTAATTCAGATTCTTTAAAAACATGTAAAAAACTATCAAAATGAAACATAAATTTTAAAGCAGCCATGAAGCATGATATCAGATTAAAAAGTTCTAAATAAAGTACGATAAGTCTAAAATTCAAAACGAGGAGTCGGGAATAACCACTCCACATTACAAGTTAATATTTTTAGGGTTAGAAATCTATTGATAGATTTGTTACTTAAGTTTTAGTTATGGGCCATGTAGTGGGTTTGGTAATGGGAAATTTTAATACTTGGAAAAAAAATGAAAATAATTTATAGTATAGCTTAAATAAAAGTTATATATGTATTATATATAAAAATAATACACAAAAATGTATAATTTTTATTTGAATTTCGAATTGAATCGAATTTGAAATTATAAATTCATATTCGATTTACTTGACTCGAATTGAATCGAATTCGAATTCAAATTCTTTTAATCGAAACGAATTCTTGATAATCGAATCGAATTTAAATGAATTTCGAATATTTGGAATTCGAAACGAATTCTGAACACCCCTAAATAACCAGAAGAATAAATTAGATAATGATTTCATATATGCTTCTAAAAGTTCGAAATTTTATTACCCTTTCAAACTCTAAAAATGTTATATTTACCCACGCTATAGTAAACAAAAGAAAAAAACGTGTAACAGTTTGTTTCACTGAATAAACAAATAAAAAAACAACATTATTACTCTGGATCGTATCACCCACATAATATTATCTTCATTTATTTAGTGATACAGGCTTATCGCTTTGTTATTAGATACTCTCTATCTGATTCTGTTTTATATACCGCGATTTGTAAAAATATGATATGTTTGGTATACTGAAAAGACATGTTTGAAAATTTCGAACTTTTAGAATGATTTATATGACCTAATATATTAGTTATAGTGAAGTAGCTTGAGTACTAGCTAAAGATAAAGAGTAACATACTTCATCATAAACTTGATTCAAAATAGTTCGACCATCAATATTCTCGCCCGACCCTTCTCTTCTTGCAGAGATACAAAATGAATTGTAAATATAAGCAGATGCTGTTGCCTTGTATGTGGGGCCTACAGGTGACAATCCATTTGATAACACAACATGAAATTGAGTTTCTCCTATACCTGTTCAAAAAGATATTAACATGTTTTCATAACTGGATGTAACCAACCTTTAACAGATAAAACTTAAATTACGAAAATAAAAATTAAATTACAAAAGGAAAATTGATATAATTGTTAAATCCAGAAGAATAGTACATGAGAATGTGGAGACTCATATAGCAACTTAAAAATTGATAAACGAAGATCAACAGAGATAGAAAAATAAGAAAGAAACAATAAGAATATGATAAAAAAAAAAACTTAAAATATGTATCCGGGAGTGTAGATTTTGAAGTTACCAGGAGGTTTAATCCTTTCAACCGCAAATACCAAGGCAACAGCAGCAGTTTTACCATGAGTAATGTTAGTATATTGGAATTCAGATTGTTGATGACCAACAATAACGGTTTCTGGTGACATGGCATGATCTACAATAATAAAGAAAAATACAAAAAAAAATTATATAAGTCATCAAATTAAAATGAAGTGTTTCAAAAGCAACACCAACCCATCTTTTCCACAACACCCATCATGCCTTCAAGGTGGTAGTCCTGTAAACAAACTCCAGTGAGCATCGGAAATGCAACAAGAAAACGATACTGTTAGTAACATATGCACGAATAACATGATGAAAGACTTACACAATACATTATTATGGCAGCAGGGGAGTTACACCCTGAAACAGAAGTTGAGAACTCCCTAATGTCTGTTACGAATTTGCGAATCATGAGACTTTTTGATTCCTGATACATGAATAGACAAACTTATAAAGAACAAAGTTTAAACAAAACAACTAAAAGTCTAAAACAATACATTAAAAAAAATGGAAGATGAGATTAATTACCCATGTAGTGGTAAAAGCGGGATTGTTGTGACTTTCAACCCCGGTACAAACCCAACAATCAGCATGATTGCGCTATGGGGAGCATCAGTATCTTCATCCTCCTCTCCAAAATCAATCTCAAACTGCAGATTATTTGATTCGTTACTTACTTAACCCCATAGAATTATAAGCGGTGAATTGGCAATCAAAATAACAAAGAAAACAAAACCTCTTTAAATTCATCAGAAAATGCATCTCTTCCGATTATTCCAGAAGAACTATTGGTAATAACCGGAACTTGAGAACCTAATTTTGCAGTAATCTGCAAGTCATTCATGCAACTTATTAATCAAGTACCGATATTTGAGATGTAGGTTATCTCGGTGAGATATCAGTAATTTTAACATAATGCAAAATTTATATATATATAGCAATTTAACACTTATAAGTCAGTGAAATATCAGTTTTATCGGCCAAATATCGGTCAATATCGCCGATATTATCGGTACCGATATTTGACTAGGGGACTGATATGACAAATATATCACCGATATTAACTACATAGCCATTAGTGTCACACAACGTGACCTTGAGACCGATATTTTACTAGGGGACTGATATGACAAATATATCACCGATATTAACTGCATAGCCATAGTGTTACACAACGTGACCTTGAGACCGATATTTTACTAGGGGACCAATATATCACCGATATTAACTACATAGCCATTAGTGTCACACAACGTGACCTTGAGACCGATATTTTACTAGGGGACTGATATGACAAATATATCACCGATATTAACTGCATAGCCAGTGTTACACAACGTGACCTTGAGACCAATATTTTACTAGGGGACCAATATATCACCGATATTAACTACATAGCCATTAGTGTCACACAACGGACCTTGAGATCGATATTTTACTAGGGGACTGATATGACCGATATATTGCCGATATTAACTGCATAGCCATTAGTGTCACACAACGTGACTTATTCGTATTAAATTTTGAAGTAGAAATAACATACGAGGTCGCATGCCTTTTCCAAAGCGTCGTCAAACCGATCGTAAAAACCAGCAATGGAAGCAATGGCAAAGTGAGGACGAATCGGCTGTGATAACACTTTATTCACCACCTCTTCTACAGCATCCTAATCATAATTAGGGCTTAAAACATGTATAAGTATAACAACACGATTACGAGTATAATTACTGATTAATGTAAAAGTTAGGGTTTGAATAAAGTAACCTGGAGAGAATGATTGAAGGAACATGCAGAGGCGAGCTTCGGACGAGAAAGGACGCGATCGCAAACGAGGTTCCAGGAGCGGCTGACGCAAGCGGCGGAGGCGAAGGAGGTTGCCGGAAGTCTAGAGACGATGTTTTGAAGAAGGTCTTCGCTGATGACGTCAATAGGTGCAGCGATTCCGCACTGCCGGAGGTCTTCATTGATGACGTCAATAGGTGCAGCGATTCCGCTTTGCGGCGACGCCATTTCGGTGTTTGACGGTGGTGGCTGATTTGTGTCCGCCGTACACTTACTTTCTTGCGGTGTAAACAGCAAAAGTCTTCCTTATTGGTGTTTTAATTTTGAAAGAGTTTGACCAAGAATGAATCACTGGAATTTATTTTATGTTCAGTCAAGGGAGGAAACTGAAGTGTGGGGAAGATCTGCATAGGTAGTGTAAAACTACCACAGTATCATTTGTCACGTACGCGTCACGTAAGCGGGATGTGGGGCTCATCCCCGGGGCGTCCAGGTGCGGCGACGGGCTGGAACACCGCCCCGCGGGTCGTCCCCGTCGCAACCGTCTCCCATTAGACGTTCTCGCCGGGCCTCGATTCTTTATCCAACACACATACAACTATACATATGTATATATATAGCAGGTGTAGTGTTGAGCCAAGGGTCTCATTGGAAACAACCTCTCTATTCCTACGGGGTAAAGGTAAGGTTGTCTACATCTTATCCTCCTCAGACCCTACCTTAGCATAGCTATTTGTGAGATTTACTGAGTATGATGATGATGACAAATTGTTCGAATTTAGAAGCAATTCATATTTGATGACTTGCTTATGTGTGATTATAATTTTGTTTTGAAACTTGAAGTTATGAAATTTGGGTTTAAATGATTAAGATTGATGGGACTGTTGTTGAAGTGTGAGGGTGGTGAGTGTGTATGGGTATTAGTTTTTGTTTATGAATCTGTTTCCGATAACAATGGATCGCATAATAAGTTGGTCACGGCCGAAGAACTCATTGGAGAAAAGCTCCGCTAATGAAAGCTCGGCGAATTCATGTCGTCTTAGAGGTTGTTTGTTTACCTCTTAATGAGCCTATTAATGATTCAGACCTCTTACTGATCATCACTTAATGGTTTAGAAAATTATCCCCAGCAATGTAAATCCTTTTTCAACTCTACTAATGATCTCTATATAAAATAAAGGAACTTGAATACTGTCTATTTTCTAACATGAGTCTTGAAGGCTTTTGCTAACTTGAACTTTTTTTAGTGCTTTGGTACTTGCGCCTATTTTTTTGAATATATTTTTGCTTTTTGAGTTCAGTTTTTTAATGAACAAAACCGATACTGGTATGTAAAAATTGCTTTTTAATTTCGAATTTTTTTATCGAATTGAACACGCGTAGATACCCTTTTGGACATATTTTTAAATATTTTTTCTGTTTGCTATAATTAATGCATTGAAACGGACTGAGTTTCTATCGTTTTCTTTTACGTTTACATTTGTTTTACCTTATTATTTTATATCTTCTCATTATTTTCATATCCATAGCCGAGCTACAACGCAAATAACATTAACACATTTAGATTTTATTTCGTTGAATTTTACGAATTTATTCATCGGGTGTAATTTTATGCGATACGTAGCGAATTCCAATCATGTACCGACGCAGCGCGGGTAACCAACGCCCCTAGTTAACTACATATTTTTGCCTACCGCAAGGATTGAACCCTTATCATTTTAAAAGACAAAGTTTTATCTAACACATTAATACCACTATGATAAAAAACCATTTAGTCAGAAATCCACAGTTAGACATGCGTAGGTGAGAACTATCCATAATAGATGACATCTTGTGAACTTTTGATATAGACAACTAAAAGTAAGTTTGTGAAATTTGATAGAAAAAACAAACAATATTAATTGGCATGAGGTTGGATGTTGTAACTAGAAGACTTAAACCATTAATTGCTTTGTCGGTCCTGGATCTTCACCTCACATTGACATGAGGTTGGATGTTGTAATACCGTTAATTGCTTTGTAGGTCATGGATCTTCACCTCACATTGACATGAGGTTGGATGTTGTAATTAGAAGACTTAAACTGTTAATTGCTTTGTAGGTCCTAGATCTTCACCTCACCGGTCCGAACGGGGTTACCCAACCCGGACCTTCCATAATAAATGAATTATGGAGAGCAATTTCATATTTCATCCTAATCATAGTGACAATGTGTGTGTTATATATATATATTATATATATATATATATATATATATATATATATATATATATATATATATATATATATATATATATATATATATAACTTGGTACAATCTTTTACGACTTTCTTGTCACTTGTGAATTGATCAATCCATCCATTATTATTTTAACCATGTGTAAATAATATTATGGTTTACTTATTTAGCTTTTAACGAGACTTTTAATGGTTCAGACTTCTTACTGGTTAAGCCCTTAATGGTTTAGACGGTTTGTTTCGCAACCAGATGTATGAATGGTTCAAACATTTGCCTCTGAATAGTTAAGCAGTATACTAAGTCTGAATGGTTAAGACCTCAAATGTGAATTGGCAAGACATTTGCCTCTGAATGGTTAAGAATTATATTGGCTCTTAATGATCAGACATCTTACTGATTCAACCCTTAATGATTAGACCTCTTATTGATTCAACATTTAACCATTCAAAAGTTACCAAACAACTCCTTAATCACAAACTCAAAGTGGATAAATACGGAACAATTGTCCATGTATTTTTTGTGAAAGAAATAAAACAAAATATAAATAAAGGACGTCAAAGTAGGTGAAGCATGATCACATGAAGAAGTAATGATATGTCCATACTCTTTCTAAAAGAGTTAAATGCTTTGTTGGTCCCTGTGATTTGTAAAAAAATACAGCCTTGGTTCCAATGGTTCATTAATTACATACTTGGTCTCAGTGGTTGTAATTTTTGCACTCGGGTGATCCTTAACACTAACATACGTTAGATTTCCCAGTTAGTTATGTGTGAAATGACATAATTACCCATAAAAAGTTGAAAAATAAAAAATATATAAAAAAGAGCCCACCCCTTATCTTCTTCTTCATCTTTCTTAAACACCATCACCAAATCTTATCCATTTCCACCACCATCTCTTTGTCTCTCTCATCTTTCTCTCTCTCTCTAATGACCGCCAACCACCACCATGGGTGGCAGATCCGCGGTGGTGGTCGTAAGTTGATGATGAAGGTGGAACCGCAGTTCTTGTTGAAATGGCGACGAACGGTGGAACCGCCAGGGATGCTGCCGCCGCTCGACGGCGGCGTATAGCGGAGAAAGGAGCCGGGCGTTTGGCTCTCATCACCGGCCGTGTTCAGTCTCTATCGTCATCACCTCCATTACCTCCTCCTGTAGCTCAATCGGAACCCTCATCTACACCTCCGTGCCCTACTTCTGTTTCCGATCAACTACCGATCTCCAGTATGTGTTTATTCAACCTTTAATTGTTCTTAATTTGCTTCTGCAATTAATCTTTTTGAGATTTTCTGATGTATTTGTGTATCTGTTAGTGTTTTTAGATATTTTATGAAAATTTTGATTCTATTGCTTTCCTGTTATATTTATTTTTTATGGGCAATTATGTCATTTCACACATAATTAACTGAGAAATCTAACGCATGTTGGTGTTAAGGACCACCCGAGTGCAAAAATTGCAACCACTGGAACCAAGTGTGTAATTAGTGAACCATTGGGACCAAATCTGTAATTTTTACAAACCACATAGACCAACTAAATATTTAACTCATTCTAAAATAACCCATACCACCACATAATATGGACACACGATACTAACACATATGGGATGACATAATTATCCATATTTTGACACCAAATCCTTTCATTTGTTTAATATCAAGGATATGGATATTTATAAATAAATAGATAATTGAAATTGATGATTAAAAAATGATTTGAACGTTTATTTTGAAGTTACTATATACATAGGAAGTATTTGAAGATTTCTGTACGAAATGATTTGTGTGCAAAATTTAGGAAGTATCTAGGATCTTAAACGTATATTTGTAAAACCGAGTTATATATGCGTGTCCATAAAATTAAATTGAATGTAGGTTTAGGTGCACTGTCGTAGTGGTAGGACGAACAATTATAATCACATAGTTCATTCATGTCTCATACGTGGACGACTAAAATTCATTGTTGTGCGTTAACACACTGTTGTAGTTAGTTTAAACGTGTCAGTGTAATTAGTTTAAACCTAACGGTGTAACTGAATGCACGTTTATAATCAATAGTACATCAAGAAATAAAACAATTGTCACACCCCGACCCGCAGCGGAAAAGGTGACCGGGGCATGATTGGGTTATCATCAAAGCTCATGACATTTATTATACGTTTCATATTCATTAATACAATTTAATGGAAATTTACAATAAATGATACAACATGTTCTAACTATCAGTCTAAGCTTCTTGGTTCTCTTCTAAGGCATATCCTATGTTTTCCTTGCTTCAACCTGTTCACCTGTATCATGTGTAAAAAGGTTTTTGGATCAACATAATGTTGGCGACCCGCAGCGGAAAAGGTGACCGGGGCATGATTGGGTTATCATCAAAGCTCATGACATTTATTATACGTTTCATATTCATTAATACAATTTAATGGAAATTTACAATAAATGATACAACATGTTCTAACTATCAGTCTAAGCTTCTTGGTTCTCTTCTAAGGCATATCCTATGTTTTCCTTGCTTCAACCTGTTCACCTGTATCATGTGTAAAAAGGTTTTTGGATCAACATAATGTTGGCGAGTGAATCCTATGGAAAAACATTTGAACAAGTTTATCCAATTGATTATAAATAATGTGCATACCACATATGAGTAAATGTAGATGTAAATTTATTCACACAACACATAATATTGAATATTGAACACACATACACCAAATGATTGTTTTGAGGCACGCGTTGTTCGACTCGTCTCCCACGAGGAACTTATGGGCCTAATGAATGAGTTTTGAGGCACGTGTTGTTCCACGAACTGATGGGCCTAATGAATGAGTTTTGAGGCACGCGTTGTTCTTGTCACACCCCGACCCGCAGCGGAAATAAGAGTCGGGCCATAATTGGGTTATCACCAAAGCACATGACATTTACTATTATGTTTCGTAATTAAATGAAGTCAAAGTTACATTTCTCAACCTTCAAACATGTTCATTCATTACAAAGGAAAATAACCAAACATAATAATCCAAACACTAAATCGTTTTATTTCTTCTAATCCAGGCCCTACGTGTTCCTAGCTGCTGCTGGTTCACCTGTATCATGTGTAAAAATGGGAGGTTTTTGGGTCAACATAAGTTGGCGAGTGAACCTTATAGATAAACATTTAATAATGATTTTCTGGTTAGTTTATCAATAAAATATTGTGCATAATCATAAAAGAGCATATGTATGAAAATCAAGCAATGGCAACATCGGTTACAATTATAACATACATTAATAACTGATAACATACATGAACACACTAACATCATATGATAATTAACATAACTGAACTGTGAGATCAAGGCTCAACAAACGGAGCCGATCGTATTGCATGAACTGAAAATGAGAATAAATCTGTGTACTCAAGGCTCAATCAAACGGAGCCGAGCATATTGCATGTACTGAAAATGAGAATAAATGACCGATCAAGGCTCAATCCAACGGAGCCGATCGTGCGGGCACGCCCTGATCAACCGCATAATAAAATGGGGATCAAACTCAACCTCGAGGGATGGGGAGCTACGGCCTCAACAATTGCATGTACTGAAATAATAACTTGCAACCAATACTAACTACTTAACAGCAACAATAACACACATGTCATGATATGATATATGCACAATAACTTAGTTATAGAAAGTAAATGAACAAGACACATGATACACCCCAAAAATGTGATTAAAACGGGGAATTTGAAGGGTTCACTCACCTTGGGTGCGTTGGATTTGAATTGGTGAGATGCGCACGATTTAGACGAAACAAATTAACGAGGAATCACTGACCTAAATAATAATAGGAAAAATATATTAAGTGGATGGATTTTATTAAAGATTTTTAATGGGATTCTTAGATATATTTTTGTGAGTTTATGGCTATTTTCTATCCTTAAAAATGTTATTTTTAAGTATTTTTAATTGATTTTTAATTTAAATAAAACAAATAATTATTTAAAAAAATAATATTTTTTTTTACTGTTTGACCGTTGACCGTTGACCGTTGACCGGTTCGGTCAGCGGTGATTCCTGCGCCGAGCGGGATTCGAACCTGTGACCTTCCGTTCACGCGCACGTAGCTCTACCAACTGAGCTACGTGACTAACCCGTTAGGAATCTAGTTTTAATTATATTAATACACTTATTCGAATTTACCAAAATTCCTTTATTTTACAAAAACGTTTTATTCTCATTGAACCGGTGTTGGTGTCGAGACTCGATCGCGTGACGTGCAGTTTGTGTTGCACACAGTCCACCGCTGGACTGTGTGTCTAACCCGGTTATATTCTTGAATTATATTATACTTAACAACTACTCAATCTAACCCGGTTAGTTTTATGAATAAAAAGGAAATGTTATTACGCAGTGTGTGTGTAGTAAGGATCGATCTCGCGACGTGATTATAAAATGTGCACACAGTCCACCGCTGGACTGTGTGTCTAACCCGTTTGTAAACCGAATTTTAATTACTCTTATGTTCTGAAATAAGTTCATCTTCTTCGTCGTATAAACTGTCAGCGTATTCCAACCGGTTAAGATTTGATTTTACGACTTAAACACTATCAGTAAATCAATATTAAGGAATGGAAAGAGTTTAAAGAACAGGATTTACCGATTGGGGATAAACACAGAAATCCGGCGAGAGTTTTGTCGGTGCAGAAATTGAGCTCCGACTGTTGAAACAATTAACGGCGTGGGTCGATTATTTATAGATTTAAATCATCTAAACAAGGTTTAAATGAAGTGTAGGATGTCTTACCCTTTCACAGTGAAACTCCGGCAATTTCAGGAACTTTCCGGCGAAAATGGGATTTCCGATAAGTGTTGACTAAGATTGGTTCTGATGATGGAATTGTGTTAGAGATTGACTAATCACATGATTTAAACAAAAAGAGTCGAAGAATTTACCGTGAAAATACCAATCCCGGTTTTCCGGTGAGTTGCAGAAAATTTCCGGCGATTGAATTTAGAAGGTTTTACGGCTCAGAGTCTTGACGAAAATGAAATTGAGAGTTATAGTGATAGTTATGAATCGCGCAAATGATCAGTACTTGGATTATATTCGAGTTTGGTATCTCTTTGGTTTCAAATACCGGAAGTGAGAAGATCTTTCAATTCATTCAATTAGAACGTAATTAGAAACCGATATTCATCGGTTATAAGTTAACTAAGCGAACAAAAACTGATTTGGCGATTCGGTTTACCGATTTCCGTTATTCAGATATCATCAATCGTTAATCCGAGTTTGCGTATAAAATTCAATTGTTTTCATAATGCTAACAGAAAACAATTGATGGCGGAGTGGTTTGGAGACGGATAGATAAGTCGTTCGAGGCAGTTGACCCGGGTTCGAGTCCGGGCTGCTCCAAATATTTTTTATTTATTTTATTTTAACTTTTTATCAAATATAATTTTTATAGTTTAGTTTATATATTAATTATGTAACGTTTAAACTCAAAATACTCATAAATACGTAATGTCATTTCATAACTTGGTATTTGATTACAAAACGGAGCGGGTTTTGGAGACCCGATTTATACAAATATTACAGTTCTTACGAACTGATGGGCCTAATGTATGAGTTTTGAGGCACGCGTTGTTCTATGAACTGATGGGCCTAATGAATGAGTTTTAAGGCACGCGTTGTTCAACTCGTCTCCCACGAGGAACTGATGGGCCTAAATAATTTGCATACAACTTTGACAATATGTAATACATCACAACCAACAATAGTTACATTCTAGTTTAGTTCATATAATGGTATAGCACAGATTTGCATAAGAGAATTAGTTTAAGCGACACATGATACACCCCAAAACATGAATAAAAAGGGGAGTTTGTAAGAATTCACTCACATTGGGTGCGTTCGGTTGATGACGTTGAATGCACGCGAAATGGTTTTAACCACGAGTGAAATTAACCTAGATAAATAGCATTTTGGTTCGGTAAGCAAACGGATTTTATTAATCTATTTTAGTAGGATTGTTGGGTGTATTTTTGTGAGTTTGATGCTATTTTCTAACCTTAAAAATGTTTTTTTTAAGTATTTTTAATTGATTTTTAATTAAAATAATTAAATAAAAATAATAAAAAAATATTTGATTTTTGCTACAGTTGACTTTGACCGTTGACTTTGACTGACTGTTGACCGGTTCGAAGGCATATTGTTGTGCGCTGGGTGAGGCTCGAACCCGAGACCTCCTGTACGCGTGCACGCAGCTCTACCAACTGAGCTACGTGTCTAACCCGTTATATATCTGATTTTAATTACATATATACATTAATTAGAATTAAACAGAAATCCTTTATTTTTTTTAAAAACGATTTAAATCCCGAAAACCGGTGCGCTCCACAGGTCTCGAACCCGGGACCTGTGGGTTAGCGTACACACAGTCCACCGCTGGACTGTGTGTCTCACTTGGTTATAAACTCGGTTATCAATATACTTAACACATACCTAAATCAATCCGGTTCAGTTTGCGAAAAAAGGAATTTTTATTAAGGCAGCGTGTGAGGAACAATACTCGAACTCGAGACCTTAGCGTTCAATGTGCACACAGTCCACCGCTGGACTGTGTGTCTAACCCGGTAAATAACTTGATTTTAATTATACTTAACCATTACCGAAACGTCGTCTTCTTCACTGGTTTTAACCGGAAGTGACGACTGACTGGTTCGAAATGTTGATTCAGGTTTCTTTAGTGTTTTATGATCAATTACAGACGAGATAAAAGTAAAAAGGAAAGGAATTAGGCGTGAAAAGTACCGACTGGTTTTCCTCTGTTTTCCGGCAGAACTCCGGCGACAGCAATCTCTTTCCGGCGACGAGTGTCTTGCAGCAGAGAGTCTTCCGAAAGCTTACAAAGGGTGTGGGTGACTTCGGTATAAGTTTAGGGGGTTCAGTAAAGCTCAGAGATTAAAAACTCGGTTTTCCGGCGACGTATAAAATATTTCCGGCGAGTGAGTTTTCGCCGAGAAAGGGTGCGATTTGAGTGTGAAAGGTTTCTGGCGAGTTGTGGGTGAATTTATAGGGTAGTATCGAGATGTATGGGGTCTGAATTTGGTCTCAATTCGAAGTCAGCCGTTCTCCGGCGGTTATGGCTGATGTCGCGGGTTCAGGCGTCGGTTATAACCGTTGTGGGAGTTAAGTCTTTGGTTAAATTGAGCGGAAACGTAATTAAACGGCGAAGTCGTCGGGATTTCCGACGACTGCTAATTGGGCGCAAATTGACGAATTTAACTTCCGAACTTGAATATTTGAATTAATTGATTCCTTTCAATAACAGAAAAACAGAGTGGCGGAGCGGTTGATTGGCTAGGTGATAAGTCGTTGTTGATCCGGTACAGACCCGAGTTCGACTCCCGGCAGAAACAAAACATTTTTATTTTGCGATTTTTAACAGTTTTTCAAAAACTAATTATATATCCCCGTATAATAATTGATTATGTATCGTTTAAAATTATTTTGGGCATTTAATTCGCAACGAAAATTTTGACTGACTGTTCGGTTGATAAACGGAGCGGGTTTGGTAAATCCGTTTTTGACGGATGTTACAACAATGACGTTTTGGACATATATATTAAAATTCTGTACTCAATTTAAGATAATAAAGTTTTCGATTTTATAGTATAAAATTTGAAACTAATAAAATATATAAAAGTTATTTAAGTTTAAAAGACCAATGAAAGTTAATTTAGACAAACAATATCAACAATTAGGAGACCCGGGGTGGGCACGTTATGGCCCCCCATCACGCGTGATGGGGTCTTGCACACCGCCGCCACTCATTTGATCACCGGTAAAACTTTGAAACACGTGATACTTATCACGCATTATATATTTGATTTTGTGAGGGGAATTGTTGGTTGGAGGGAAATTGTTGGGTGTGGTAGTGAGTGATAACCATTTCCACTAAAAAAGGTTGTGAGTGATGGAATAATGGTTGATGACATGGCAAAACTTGATTGGAAGTTGTGAGTGAGTGATCGGTGATCGGTGATGACCACCCCTAACCCCCTTAGGTCACCCGGGATGGTACGTGATCAACCAAAGATCACGCATTTTTGGGAATTGCACACCGCCGCCACGCCTCAACTTAACGCGTTATATTTCAAACGCGTGGTAAGTTTCACGCGTTAACTTTCAAAAAAATCGAACATTGGAGGGTGTTTGACCGTTGATGACCGTTGTACATAAAAAAAACCAAATAAAAATCTATATACATTCCTTATTTTAACGATTTCACCCACATCAAAACCCAAACAAATATTACAATTTCACAAATGGATTTTCCTACGGATTCGACGTTTCCGATGGACAGCGGTAGCGATAGCCAATCGTCTTCCGACAACGAGACGCTTAAATTTTTCGTGTCAGTGTATAACGATCTTGAAGGAAGTTCGAATCGTCCAAAGAAGAAAATGGTGTATCGTGATCGCATACATGCCAACAAGTCTTAATGAACGATTATTTTGTGGAAAATCCGGTCTACAAAGCCCAAACTTTTAGAGATCTGTTGCATTTACCAAAAGAATTATTTTTAAAGATCGTTGGAGACATTGAAGCAACCGAAGAATGGTTTCAAGAAAGTTACGACGCGAGGGGCAAACCAAGTTTCACGCCAATACAAAAATGCACGTCGGCCATTCGTCAACTAGCGACAGGTAACCCTCCCGATCAATTTGATGAATACCTAGCTATGTCGGACAGAACTTCGCGTGAATGTCTGCAATTTTTTTGTAACGCGGTGCTTAAGTTGTATGGTAAAGAGTTTTTACGTAAACCAACGAGACACAATATCTCACGTATTTACGCCGCACATGAGGCTAGATGGCATTTTCCTGGGATGCTCGGTAGCATCGATTGTACACATATCGAGTGGAGAAATTGTCCAAGAGAGTTGCGAGGGGCGTATGTTAGAGGTGACATCAAATGGCCAACCATCATACTTGAAGCAGTGGCGTCAAATGATTTATGGTTTTGGCATTCATATTTTGGTGTTCCGGGTTCAAACAACGACATCAATGTTTTGCATACCTCGCCGTTGTTCCAAACCGTAACGTATTGTACCGCACTCTCATGTCCATTCAATGTTAATGGACGAAAATACAGACGTGGTTTTCTTCTTGATTAAGACATTTAATTGTGGTATTAACTTAAACTTTGTCCGCTTCTCAAATTTAACTCTTAAAATATTAAGGTCGGTGATTCTATCACTCTTTATGCTTCTTTAAAAATTATTTTTTATAGGATTTGATAAGATTTCATACGACTAGGCACAGTGAATTATAAAAAATAAGGCCCCAGGTGCAAAGAGAAAAAAGATAGCTGCCAATATGGTCTTTTTTGGGTTAAATGTGGTTCTACCAAATTTTTAAACAAGATAAATTTTATATTTTATTTTTTAAATTATATTTTATATCTTTAATTTGTGTATAGTATTACTATAGTTTTTTTTTTATTTTACTTTAAAATGGTATATAGTTATGTACGTGATACGTAACTATGGTGCGTGATTTTGACTGATTATAACGACGCTTCATTATATAAGATATATGTAATTACAAAGCATTTGATGTGTGATTATATAACATGATGCATAATTATGTATGAAAGTTTCCAGATACACGCCTTATCATTTATGATGTCAATATAAAAGCTACTCAATAATTCAAAAAAGAATGACATGGGTGGTTATAATTTCTAAGGCTATTGGGAGTGGAGGGGTCTTATCGCGTGGGTAGTCATATGCGCCGTTATTGGGTTCGTTGTGTGCGTTGTTCCAAATGTATTTCACCAAGTCCGCTTTAAGGTTTTAGTGCATGTGCTTGTTAAGTAACGAGAACATGTTTAAATCTTGTTATTCCTGACTTACCGGGACAAAATTTTCGTTAACCGCAATTTCGTCGTACTCACAAATCGCTATACCTTCGTCTTCGGTTGTCATGTTATGCATCAAGATACAGAAGTAGGTGAGGGTTTTTTTTTTTTAAAGTTGAATGGGTTGAAAGGTTTATATAATATAATAAAATAAATTGATATTTGTAAAAAAAATTAGCCGTTGGACAACGACATTAAATGCATATTGGAGCGGCCCGTCATCTCTTGGGCGACGTTTGTGCCACGATGAGCCCCAAGGAGGCAGTGTAGCCGAGCCACGACGGTCCATAACGTCCTGGAGCCATCCCCGTATCAGAAAGCCTAACATTATGGCATATTTGAAGAGCTAGTAACTCTTTATTTTCAAAGGAAAACGAACTTCAGTTTACGAATTGGGTGACTAAGTAAAGTCAGTCCAACGACTTTCTTTGGGTCAATCATAGAATTTTGACTAGGGCTGGTGGTTAAATTATAATTTTATCAATTTTAGTTTACGGACAAATTATATGATATACTTTATGTATGGGCAATTACATATATCCCCATATAAACTTCATAAATTACATATATATCCAACTCAAAATTTTAATTACATATATCCCTTTGCTAAAAACATAAAATAACAAATATACCCATTTTCATTTATTTATTTTATTAAAACTATATTAAAGAATTACTATTTTACCCTTTTAAGCCTTAAGATTTAAATTATAGATTAGAAATTATTCTTTAAATATTTTTACAGAATCAAAATCTCTCTTTAACTCTATCTAACCACCTTCAATTAAATTAACCACTGCAACTCTCTTAAATGACCGGAACTATAGATATTCCGGCAAGCCTTTTTACATTTCCCAAGCCAAAAAATAACCGATATTCCGGAAGCCAGTGGACGGTGGTGGTTTCATCCCTCATCCACCATGGTATCATTTTCATTAACATCACTTACCATAAAAAGCTTGTCTAGACATCTTCCTAAGATATGACGGAATTTCCGGTCAAGTGCTTGGCTAGCGCTTGAGCAGTAACTCATGTCTCCACACACCGAACACCGTCGAAACTCGTGCCTCATCGTCTCTAACCTACCAAAACGACATGCGAGCATAAGCTTGTCTCCGGACCCGGTGGTTGAGATAACTCCAGCGAGCTCACGGGCATTGGATTTGGGTCAACAAATGCCGGCCTTCGGCTACAGTTTTAGTCACACAATATTCGTGCTGTAGATAATGCGAACTGGTTTTAAGGCGCCGGCGCCGGGGTTACCACCGTCTTAGGGTTGGTTGTGGTAGTTGCGAAGGTGAAGGAGAATGAAGCCATAGCCACTGTCTTGAAGGACATGAAGGGTCATGGTTTGCAATATGTTTAAAGTTCAAAGGGTATTTTTGTCATTTGGTTGCAAAAATATATGTAATTTAGGTTTTAATGTAATTAGGTTTTAAAATAGGAGGATATATGTAATTCTCCATTTTATTTAACTAATTCTCTATATATTAAAGTCAAGTGTTATATTTATTTTGATATACGTGACGTAAGTATATTAACCCTTTGAATATTCAACACGTGTATCACGTCTTATGCATATATAAATGTTGTTTTTGAAAGTAAAAGGTTGGTGAAGGGATAAAGGTTATGTCATTGTGTCATGGGTAAGCATCTCAACAAAGAACAAACTACTACTCCAAAAAAGCTGGCAAACACATGGAAAATATGATAGTTTTGCCATAAAAAATCAAGATTCAGTATATATTTATTTATTTTTTCTTTTCAAAAAATTTAAAGTTGCACTAAAGGTTTACCATTAGATGTTGCTAAGACTTGCTAAGACATAATGTGTAACATGCGGTGAGCTAATTGTGACGGACTCAAGAATTATTTTCTGAAGGTGCGAACAAATGGTTCAACCAAATTTTCAAAGGACGCGGTCGGGTTTTTTACCTCGAAAATACACTAATTTTTTTTCGGGGGGGGGGGGGGGGGCGCCCTTGACGAGAAGACCTTCAACTACAAATATCCATCTATACTCGAAATTCTTGAGGAACACGTTTGAGTGGGTAAAAAATAGATCGAAATTATCCGTCTTTGAGTGGAACATGTAGTGTAACTATGATCTCACAACTTTCCCTGGAATTTGAAACTCTAGATTTGTCTACTGTTAAACTTTGGCTTCTAGCTCCTTACTAGTTCCGTACTTATAACCTATTGATAGAACTCCAGAATGTATTCTATATATTTACATGTAGAAATCCGGAAAATTTCCGTCTAATAAAATAAATAACAATTTGGAAATTATAATTTTAGAGGAAATGATTACTTGCTTAGAAGGTAACAAACAAAAGGAACTTATTAGCGTGTCAATAATATTCATCAATTCTTCCTTTAAAAGTAGCACCATATGGATCTATTTTTTCTGTTTACGTATCTATTCATTCCCCTTTCTTCTTTGTGCATATCGAGATTGGTTATGCATCTGAAAATACAATCGATCATCAGTAATTAGATAACAAGAAGAAAGGCTCGGAATCGTAGCATAATACGAACAAAGGCTCATAATCATAGAAACATGATTTGTTTTCACCAAAATCTACCATGGTTGCAATTGTAGTTGCAAAAGGTGTAGAGAAAATCTCCAAATAACACAATTTCCATCTATATTGCCTAGCCAAGATATAGATCGGATCTACAAACTCTTATACTACCCCTACTACAATCAATCATCATCATGGTCGTGTCCTTGAAAAAACGAATATTACAGTCAAACAATTTTAAAGAAAACCAAAAACCAACACCATCAAACAACATGTGAAAAGCCGAATGAAATACTAACCCACCAAAGAAAATCGTAAACAAAGGAATACCCAAAAGCCAACACGATCAAACAACACATGACAACAAATAACAAAAAAAAGTTTACAATCGCCGATAGTTTGCTAGAGAAAACAAAAGAAAAGTATCCTTAGTATAGAGAGAGAGAAGAGAACGTAACAGAGTAACAAACGGTGAGGTGTCAACCTTTTAAACACCCCTCCTCCCTCAATCGGCCTAAAAATACAAAACTAAGCCAAATGAACAAACCAACTAAAACAAGTATAACCAAGAGAATAAAAGAAATAACCAACAATGTAAACATGTAAACAAATCTTATAAATTAACATGTTTTAATTTAAGAGTACAAGTAGATGTTACATTCGCTATTAAAAAACTATCTTCCTCAAACAAACAAGAATCCAAAACAAAACAGGACCACGTTTTTAATTTGGTTCATCACACCAAAAAAAACCCGGTCCAAATAACCGGAAACACCCGGTCACTATTCGGATGTCGTTAGAATTTGGACCACCTGTTGAAATTACTGCACACACCTGTTTTGACCTCCAACCATTCGATGAATATCTTCTTCGCTACGAGAAATTCCACATTTTAGAGAGAGAAAATCCGTTTGATTCTTGCTGTAAACGTTCCGGAATCTCTTCGGTCTTGATTTTGCTCACTTGACGCAAGTTTGAAGCTGAATTCAACCGAAATTGTGCTGATCTGTTGTAATTAGTGGTCGAATTTCGGTTCTAGAGAGAGAAAATCCTTCTAGTTGCTGATGTAGGTGTTCTGGAACCTATTTACTGTTAAATTCGTTCGTTTAATGCAAGTTTGAAGGTGTTCAGAACTGAAATTGAGCTGATCTGTTGTGATTTATGGTCGAATTTCGATTCTAGAGAGAGAAAATCGTTTTGAATGTTGATGTAGAAGTTTCGGAAGCTATCTAGTGTTGAATTTTCTCATTTAATGCAATTTAATACAATTTAAAGGTGTTTAGAACTGGATTGAGTTGATCTAGTGTGATTGAAGGTAGAATCTTAGGGTTTTGTTGAGATTATGCGTTCTAGTTAGAGATCTGTGTTGAGAGTCGGTTATTGTAGTGAAATGACTTATTCAGAGGTTGATTACATGAGAGGAGACTCGAGAACTGGTCTGGCGGTTTCCGGTGCCGGTAAGAGTACTTTGAGTAGTTTTTTGTTGATCAGTTTGTTTTATTATGTGATGTACGATTGAATAATTGATTAACGTTTTGTTTTGCTAGTTGATGCGGATGCGCTCTTTACAAGGAGTTATGGCGCGCGTGTGCTGGTCCGCTTGTTACGGTGCCTAAAGAGAATGAGCTAGTGTTCTATTTTCCTCAAGGACATATAGAACAGGTTCATATTTGAGTATTTAGTTGTTTGTTATTTTATCACAATATTTTGTAGCTGTTCAGTTTTATCATAGTTATTCAATAATTGTTTGAATTTGTGTGAATCTAGTTATTAAATAGTCACTGTTGATGGATTACTTTGTTTGTTAGGTTGAGGCTTCAACGAATCAGGTGGTGGAACAACAGATGCCGATGTATAACCTTCCATCAAAGATCCTCTGCCGTGTTATGAACGTGCAATTAAAGGTAGATTGTTATGTATTACTGGATTTGGTGTTTGTGGTAGAACGATTGTTGTTGTTCTTTCGAATAATTATGATTTTGTTGTGCTGTGTATGTAGGCTGAATTAGAGACGGAAGAGGTTTACGCACAAATAACTTTGATGCCTGAAAATAATGTGAGTTTTATCTTTAGTGTGATTAACCTGTTTGGTACACGTGTAAAATGAATTTAGTTAATAACTTTTGGTACAATGAAAATGTTTAAACAGCAAGATGAAAGTGCTGTTACGAAAGAATCAGCACCGCCTGCGGAAACTCGGTTTCTGTGCACTCTTTTTGCAAGACTTTGACTGCTTCTGATACAAGTACTCATGGTGGGTTTTCTGTTTTGAGACGCCATGCTGATGAATGTCTTCCACCATTGGTTAGTAACTTACCCTGTAAAGATCATTACCATAAGGTTAAATTCAATTGTGTTTAAAACTTTTGATACTTAAAAATGGTTATCTGGTTGTGACAGGATATGTCAAGGCAGCCCCCAACACAGGAGCTGGCAGCAAAGGATTTGCATGGAAATGAATGGCGTTTTCGGCACATATTTCGTGGTAATTGTCAACTTTGGATTTTGTTTTGAAGTCATGGTTCAGAAATCCCTATTGGTTAATTGAATTTGGCTTTTGTTTTGTTATTATACATACAATATTTAAGTAATTATATAGCCTTTCTCAGTTCGTGCAACTCATAGTTTGTCAATTTTAGGTCAACCGAGAAGGCATCTGCTTCAAAGTGGTTGGAGTGTTTTTGTTAGTTCTAAAAGGCTCGTTGCTGGAGACGCTTTTATATTCCTAAGGTAATAACAGATCTCATGTGGATCATATCTTCATTCATTTATTTTCTGATCTACTTTATAAATATACCGACAAGTAAACATTATACATAGAGGTGAAAACGGAGATCTCCGTGTGGGGTAAGACGTGCAATGAGACAGCAACCAAACATGCCATCATCTGTCATATCCAGTCATAGCATGCATCTCGGCGTCCTTGCGACTGCATGGCATGCTATTCAAACAGGAACAATATTTACAGTCTATTACAAGCCTAGGTATGTGATCAAGTATAGATCTTAAATATTTGTGGTGGCAAGTTGATGTATACTGTTATATTGTCTGTAATTTCTGCTAATTATGTTTTACGCTTTTACCTCGTCTTTATTCTCCAATTTTGCACTAATATTTTTATATGGATCCAGAACTAGCCCTGCAGAGTTCATCGTTCCATATGATCGGTACATGGAATCTATCAAGAATAACTACTCCATAGGAATGAGATTCAAAATGAGGTTTGAAGGTGAAGAAGCTCCGGAACAAAGGTAGAGCTGGTGTTTTGACTGATTTTTTTTATTTTCCAAAGAGTAAAATGGCATTTTCGTCCCTAAGGTTTGTCCACTTTTGCGATTTTCGTCCAAAGGTTTGAAATCTTGCCATCTTCATCCAGCTCATTAACTCCATCCAATTTTATTTGTTAATCCAGCTGGATGAAAATGGCAAGATTTCAAACCTTTTGGATACAGATACGACGCGAAAAAACAAACCTTTGAACGAAAGTCGCAAAACCGTCCAAACCTCAGGGACGAAAATGGCATTTTACTCTTTTCCAAATTTATTTTGTTATCCTCATGTTGAGACATGATCAAATGCTGTAGATTTACCGGAACCATAGTTGGAATTGAAGAGTCTGATCCAAAGAGTTGGCCCGAATCTAAGTGGAGATACTTAAATGTATTATTAAATCCAATTTTTTAGTTTTTTACTCCATATGACATATCATGGAATCTTAACTTTTTTATTGTTTTTATTCTTTCTATTATATTCTTTTATAGGTAAGATGGGATGAAACATCGAGTATTCCTCGTCCAGAAAGAGTTTCACCTTGGAATATCGAGCCCGCCCCCAGTCCTGCAGTAAATCCACTTCTAGTACATAAACAAAAAAGGCCTCGATCAACCATGCTACCTTCATCTCCTGATTCCTCTGTTCTTACAAGAGAAGGTATTTACACAACCTGTTTGCATATGAATGTGTGGACTGGGGTTTTGGATTATCTCAAAGGGGTCAAATTGGTAATCTCAAAAGTATAACTTAATAAGTAAACATGCAAATGAGTAGAAAGCTGGAAATTAAATTTTATTTCATATAATCCTGTGAAATCATTCTACTCAAAATATTAGATTACTATTGAAGTAATATAATATATGTGATCATATTTAGTACACACTGATTACAGATAACGTTCGGACAACCAGTTTTGATCGGTTACACCCCCTACCCCCACCACTGTTAAACCAGTTGTGTTTTTATCTCTAATGGGTTAAACAAGTAAACTCAACAGAATAAGCTAAACGTAAAACTGCTCACATGGGTCAAAACGAGTGCTCAAAATGTATTTCGAAGGGGCAATTTCATATATACCCCTACACGCTTTAAAAATATCATATATACCCATGCAAAACAGAGATTATCATATATGCCCTTATAAAGTAGTTAAAATATCAAATATACCCAATTCATTAAAAACAACTTATTAAAAGACCATTTAACCCTAATTTTGCCGTAGAGATCTCTAACTGCCATAGGGTACAAACATATATAATGAAAAGGGGTAGAATGGTCATTAAGTAAAAATTCATCAAAGTTGGGTATATATGATAGATGATATTATTAGTTTTTATTGGGTATATACGAAATTTGGTAAGTTTGGAAGGATATATATGAAATAACCTATTTCTATTTCTTCTAAAGCATACACTTTTCTACAAAAAGTATATAGATTACAACTAGAAATAATATAATAATCTGTAATTATATTTAGCACCCCAATTACTTTTTAAAGGTTTCGACAAAAAGTGGTTTCACTTCAACCAGCCTATTGCGTAGAAATTACCATGTTGACGTGTCACCTAATCTTTAGTCATGATGAATGCACTAGGAAATGAACTATTGTTCCATAACAAGCTAACTTGCAGTCTTGAATACAGGTTCATCACGGGCAGTTGCAACAGACCTTTCACCGGCAAGTGCATTTTCAAGGGTCTTGCAAGGACAAGAACTATCAACACCAAGAGGTCATTTTGCAGAAAGTATCGACTCTGATTCATGTGGTATACCTATTCAATGGCCAACTTCACTAATAACAGAAGAAAATGACAAGACCGACCATGTGACTGTCACCCAATGTTACTCAGAGTCGATAGAATGTTGCCGTTCGGAAGACCCACCGAATCATCTTTCACTGATTTATTATCCGGTTTTGGATACTCTGCTGGTCAAAGTCCAACCGAAGGAAAATTCAACATACAGTCAAAGTCAAACCCGTGGTTAACCCTGCCCTCCAATCTGTCCCTGAACCTAATGGGCTCGCCAAAGAAAGGTGATTTCGGTGAGTATTCCGCTTATAGTAGTCCAAACGGTAACGGGCCGCAACTTGGAAAGTGGCTAATGCCGCCGCCACTTACAAATTCGTATCTGGAAATTGCCAAAATTGCCACTGGTTCAGCAAAATGAGGTTAGGAAACCAGAAGACGGAAACTGTAAAATATTTGGTGTACCCCTTGGTAACAAGGTTGCTTCAGATGCAAATCAAGAGTTGAAATTACAAAAATACCTTTCCTTTGAATCTACACAGAGATCTGAACCGTCCATGGGTCTAAATGTTGTTGGTAATTCACCAATGAGTGAAAGATATAGAGAAGCAATATCAAAATTTGCAGCCACAACTGAAAGTCAACGGGGGTTCAACTAGGAGCTGTACAAAGGTATTGGTTGTATTATATGCTCAGGTGGTATCGACTTGTTTACTTATGAATGGGTCTAGATTAAAAAAAAAATCTGAACTAAGGTTCTTAAATCGTTTTTATTCAAAGATTTTTTGTTGTATTTGTAGTGGTACCTTTTGTATTCATAATTGACCGTTAGTTATTTAATTTTTTAGAGCATTGGCCAAGGAAGTTTTCGGGTCAACACAACCTAGGGGTGTTCAAAAAGCTTGTGGCTCGCTCGAAAAAAGCTTAGTTGTAAACGAGCCGAGCTCGAGCTAGGCCTGGCTTGGCTCGTGAGCTCGCAATTATATATATTAATTTTAATTTTAAATGTATTGAAATAAAAAAATATGTGGGAGGGGTTGAAGTTTTAATATTTGAAGTCTAATTAATCAATAACATATAAAAATATGAGACAATAAACAAAAATTATATATATAATACTTATAATATGCCTCTCGAGCTTTAAAATATTAGAAAAATAAAAATAATACATATAGATATATGTCTAAATTTTATTTTTTGTTTTTATAGTCAATATTTATAAAAAAAATCAGAAAAAATAACGAGCCGGCTCGATGGCTCGAGCTGGCTTTGAACATTTTACTGAGCGAGCTCAAGCTGGACTTTACAACTCGATAAAATAAACGAGCCAAGCCGAGCTGGCTTGTTTAAGTTCGAACTCGAGCTCAACCTGGCTCTGATCGACTAGGCTCGAGCTGGCTTGGACATTTTACGAGCCGAGCTCGACTTTACAACTCGATAAAATAAACGAGCCAAGCCGAGCTGGCTTTTATAAGTTCGAGCTCGAGCTCAACCTGGCTCTGCTCGACTTGGCTCGATTACAGCCCTAAACCTGACCCGACCCGACCCCATCCCTTTTGACAAAAACTCACTACCCCATCTTGACACCTAATTATTGTATTTTTATATAGATTTTCTTGGTGTTTTTGACATGCATAATTATATTAATTTCAGGTTCATAAGCAAGGGATTGCCCTTGGTAGGTCTCTCGATCTTACTAAATTCAACAACTATGATGAATTGATTGCTGAATTAGATGAGTTATTCGAAATTCAACGGCGAACTAAAATCCCGCAACAAGGCTTGGTTGGTTGTATACACAGATGATGAGGGTGACATGATGCTTGTTGGAACGATCCATGGCAGTAAGGACTTATATCTACTTTATATTATATATGCATTATGTTTCATCTCCAACGGGTCAAATGAAAAAAAGTAGTTAAAAAGGGAACTGTCAAAAACAGTTCAAAATTAGATTATTCAATAAATGTGATCTTTATAGTCATAATTAATGCAATAACCTTTTATAGAAGTTAAACCTTCTGGACAAAAACAAAGATGTTCCAAGACAACCAACCGGAGACATTAATGCATCCACTCTGAATTATTGCGTTATTTAATCCGAAATATTCTAACCAATGTGTTTTCCATGTATTATTTTTCTTGTTAATTAGGGAATTTTGTGGCATGGTCCGTAAGATATATATTTACACAAGAGAGGAGGTTCAACGAATGAATATCGGGACTCTAAATTCAAGGGGCGAGGAGAATTCATCGGTTGCTCCATTGTCTTCAAGTCCTGAACATGCATAGGGTTTTTATAACTATATCTAGGTAACTAACTCCATTCCTTCTATTTTATTAATTATTTTCATCGAAATTTTCAGACCGTTTAATTGGACCAAATTCAGTTAACTTTTTATGCAATCAACCGGACTAGTTCCAAATCGAACCGAACTGAACCGCTAAATCGGCAAACGGCCAAAACTGAACCGTGACTGAACCGGCCAACTTGGTTCAGTTTGGCCTGTTCAACGGTTAATGAATACCCCCAGAAATAACCGGAGAACTAATATGAAGAGTCGGTGTTTTTTTTGCAGGTATATGTTTATAGGGGAGGGGATAGGGAGGGGAGTATGTATGGTATACTACATAGGTTATGGCAGTGAAGAAGGGTTAAAATAACTACTTAATATGCATCCAAATTCCTGATGAGCAAAATCTTCTCTGAATATTTTGGAGCTGTTATATTGCTGCATGGCTTCTAAACATTATTAATGTCCTTATAATATATATATAATAGTAATTATGGTTGTATATAGTTGATATTGGGAGCATGCCTGCTATTATTATGTACAAAGGTAGCTAGCTTTTTGAATGTAAGGAGAAAGTTATGGACTCTAATTTTGTAGCATTAAACTCTGGTTTTTATCTTTTTGTTGTTTTTCAACCGTTAGCACAAGATAATTAATGAAGTGTTCGGTCGGTTGAAGGAGGCCGACCAATCTGGATGTTATATGGTCAAGTCTTTTAGATTGATTTTTGAAAAGAAGTTGTTCCGACAGGATAATCAAATGTTTGCTTGGTCCAAGTGGTTGCTAAAAAAGAAACGTCTTTTGTGTCTTCAACGTTTGTGTTGCTTGAGGTTCTGGTTAAGAGTCATCTGATCACTTACTGATCTCTTGTCGTTGGCAGAATCGGTTTGTAAGGCAGTCCAAGACTGGTGTTAATTGCTGATTAATAAAGGTGATTCAATTAAGGAAAGATTACAATTCGGTCAATCTTAGTTATTGAAGTTTTAGAAAATTTTGGCATGGGTTGTTTCTTAGAAAGAGTATGATTGTAATGCCACAAACATCTCGATCATGAGCTGTATCTAACTATGTATATCGTTTAAGGATATTGAAGACTCAGATATCAGCGGCTCGGACTGAATTAGCAGAGTCTCAGAGTGGATTCCTGTAACCTGTAAAGGATCATAGAGAACAAGACACGTTAACCTCGTCACAGGGAGGGGGCCTCTCTATGACCAAGCTCGGACGTGAGGATAAGTATGAGAAGTACAATAGGAAAGTCACTGAGAGAGTTGGAGAGAAAAGTACATATTACCTTTTTGGAGCTGTGAGTGGAGTATTTATACTTGTGGGTATGCTGGCGTGGAGTATTTATAATAAAATAAATAAATAAAAAAAATAAAAAAAACTTATCAACTTTCGTCTTATAACATTTAATTTTAAAACTTTTTTTTTATTTATATTTCGTTAGCTTTTCAATATATTCGCTCTTAAACTTTTAATAAATATATGCAGTTTGAAAAAAGAAGAAAAAAAGCATACATTTCTGTTAGTTTTTTTAGTTCTTATCTATTCTTAGTTTTTAGTTTATATTTATGTAAATGTATTATTTTGCTTTTATGTAAATGCATTAGTTTGCTTGTAACATATTCGATTGTTTTTTTATTAACTGACTTTTATGAAATTTTTTATAAAAGTTATTTGATTTGTTATCTTTAATGATGATTTCTGAAACATTTGGACATATCCTAGCATCATCATCATACTCACTAAATCTTATCAATAACAAAGCTAAGATAGAGTCTGAGAAGTTCAAGATATACACAACTTTACCTCTACTCAGTAAAAATAGAGAGACTACTTCCAGTGAGACCTCCGGCTCGATAATAGTTTTACATTAAGCCTTGGACATAAGGCACATAACATTCAACAATCGGGACAAAAGCCTATTAGTGCATGTTTTGTCTTTCGGCTATCAACGCCACCACATGATGCATGATTAACCGTCAACTGCTTTTTAAAGTTATTTTCACGAAATTAGTAAATAACGTTAAAATTAATGCAATTTCATTTTTGCCTCCCGAGAGCCTACACATATATACATTATATAGTCCAAACTCGAATTGCGTAAAGCTTTTCACTTTTTATTCCTTTATAACATTTTTTATCAACTTTCAACCTTTACAAAATACCGTCAAAAACTTTTATAAATATTTTTTTATCAATTTTTTTTCTTCACTACCGAAGTTTCATGAACTTTTTGTGAAGGTTATTCTCTTCGTTACTTAATATAATGATTTATAACATTTGACTCACTAAATTCATGAGGTTTAGGTGTATTAAAACAGACTCAAACACATAACGTATAAGTTAGTGTAAAAAGCTCACCTTAAGGCCTTGTGTATTGATAATGCCCTCAAAGGGGTGTTTTGCGACATGTGGCGTGCCACGTCAGCATGGTGCCTTATGGGCCGTTATAGCAATTTATGCCATAGTCATAACGCCCCTCCCTCGTCATTACTCAATTATTAATTTTCAATATTTTATAATTAATTTCCAACTTTATAAAATTAAAAACAAATTCATTAAAATAAAACATTGCACTAAAAATAATAAAAAAAACATTACACTAAAAAGAAATAAAACGTTACACCCGTCTCTCAAGATAAGGTGCGTCCATAGGCGTGGAAGGAACGCACACGTTTGCCATGGCTTGTATCAAGACACTACATGCACTCGTAACCGCTTCTTCCTCCTCCGCGGATTCTTCGGGTGAAAAGAATCGTCGGTAAATATTGGTGAACGAATCTTCCGATGGAGAACCCATTATTTTTTTTATAAAATTGTGGTAGTATTTGTTGAGATATAAAAATGTAGGAGTATTGGTTGAGATGGTTTGTGTTGAATAAAATGATATGGTGGAATGTATTTATATTAATAAAATGAATTTTTTTATCGAAATGACCGTTTTTTAACGGTTAATTTTTGAAAATCCTTACAAAACGCCGTTTTAATCATCGCCCCCCCCCCCCAATTCCCCCATAGCGCCAGCCGTAATAGTGTGGCGGCGCTATGGGGCGTTTTTCGTATGCCAAACCGCCCAAAAGGCGCCCCACTATGTTAGGCCTTAGGCCTTGTGTAGTCATTACGCCTCCAAAGGGGCGTTTTACGACATGTGGCGTGCCACGTCAGCATGGGGCCTTTTGGGCCGTTATAGCAATTTATGCCGTAGTCATAACACCCCTCCCTCGTCATTACTCAATTATTAATTTCATATTTTATAATTAATTTCCAACTTTATAAAATTAAAAACAAATTCATTAAAACAAAACATTGCACTAAAATAATAAAAAAAAACATTGCACTAAAGTAGAAATAAAAACGTTACACCCGGTCTCTCAAGATATAGGTGTGTCTCAATATGGGCCGTGGAGGAGAACGCACAACGTTTGCCATGGCTTGTATCAAGACACTACATGCACTCGTAACCGCTTCTTCCTCCTCCGCGGTTTCTTCGGGTGAAAAGAATCGTCGGTAAATATTGGTGAACGAATCTTCCGATGGAGAACCCATTATTTTTTTTATATAAAATTGTGGCAGTATTTGGTTGAGATATAAAAATGTAGGAGTATTTGGTTTAGATGGTTTGTGTTTGAATAAAATGATATGGTGGAATGTATTTATATTAATAAAATGATTTTTTTATTGAAATGACCGTTGTTTAACTGTTAAATTTTTGAAAATCCTTACAAAACGCCGTTTTAATCATCGCCCCCCCCCCCCCCCAATTTCCCTCCTATAGCGCCCGCCGTAATGGTGTGGCGGCGCTATGGGGCATTTTCGTATGCCAAACCGCCCAAAAGGCGCCCCACTACGTTAACGTTAGGCCTAAAGATTAACTAACATGACGTAGACAGTTTTCAGTTTTGACGCAAATACACAGATCGCTGTTTTTTGCTCTTAAACTTTTAAAAATAAATTTATGTAATTTAGAACTAAAAAAAAGTTCTTACATCATCTTTTAGTTTTTTGGTTCTTGTCTATTTCTAGTGTTTGTTAGTTATAATTATATATTTTAAAGTTCTTTGTGTAGAAAATTCGATTGTTTATATTATCTGAGTTTCATAAAAAATTAATATTAAAGTTATTCTATTGACAGCTAAGTTAGTCAACTTCAACGTGTGTGTTCGGATTGGTTTGACACATGTTTTGAAATTGATAATTAAATCTTTTTTAACCAATGTAATTAGTTTAAGGATATATTGTAATAAAACATAATAAACTACTTTTTATCACTATACAACTATAAGTGTTTGTGTATTTTTATTATCATTATACATAATAAAAACAACTATAATAATAAAAACAATTATAAGTGTTTGTGTATTTTTTTATCATTATACATAAAAAAAGTTTATATAATTATCATTAACAATTGAAAAAGCCATTACCGTGCCACCTTTTTTTCTTTTACCTATCATAGTTGGTAAAAAATAAACGAGTCTCACCTTTACCTAAGCTATACAAAATCCAATTGCATCAAATGGTAATGAGATTGAATTTTATTTCATCAAAAGATACCAACTTTTTATTACATATGCTAACGTACAAAATATGAATATTGTTACATTTGATACAATAAAAGCACATATTTTTAATGGAAACAAAAATATAAAATATAAAATATAAATTATAAATTATAACTTATACATATAAAGAGTTAAAAAGGGTTATATGGGACACACAATGTTTAAAAAAATGAAATATATTAAAAGAAAATTTAATATGAGAATCTCTATTTGTTTGGTATGAAATTACTCTATTATTAAAAAACCAAGTTTATGAATAGTTAGCTTTTTATTTTTTTAAATTGACCATAAGTTATTGTTTTTTTATATTGACCATAAGTTTTTTTTTTGTTTTTTCAAATTGAACACACAAGATTTACATTTTATATATAATGTTTTCCAAACTTTTATTATTTTAATATTATATAATAATTTTTTTACTCTATTATATTAATAATTAATATATTAATAAAAAGACAAGTTTAGGAATAGTTAGCTTTTTATTTTAGAAAAACTGACCACAAGTTATTGTTTTTTCACATTGACCATAAGTTTTTTTGTTAAAAATAAAAATTAAATTTATTAAGAAGTTTGAAATGTAAATAATAATAATTGGTGTCCCAAATTTATTCTTTTTTAAGTTATATTGATAAAAGAAAAAGTTATCGAATAACAATCTTTATAAAAATGGCAAGCTTGAACAGAAAATCAACGGGGTTTAAAATCCAAATTAGTGGGGTTTGACTGTTAAAAATCCAATATTTTACGCTAACTTTTTTGATAAATTAACATTACCAGCGTAAAATCACTGGAGACCGGGACAAGCCGGACCACCAAAAAGATCCACCTATGTTTACAACATTCAGTTTAAAATTCTTTTATAGGTCTTTGGTTAAACACTATAAATATATTTTAGAATAAATTATATGATTTGAAATTTAAGAAAAACGCGTTCTTACAATTTCTTTTAGTTTTGTAGTTCTTATCGGTCTTTTTTGTTCTTAATTTAAAGTTTTATTTATTGTAACAGATTCTTTCGTATATATTACCTGAGTAGCTGAGTTTCGTAAAAAGTTTGATGAAGTTATTTGATTTTTTTTTCTAAATTGACCGACTAAATTCACGAGTTTGTATGTACCACACATCACAAAAATTTTTAATGAGAAAACACCAGTCAAGTTTTACAATCTTCGATATTCAAACAACTAGGTTGGTTTGGTTTTTTTTTTAAATTCCTTATAATAAATTTTATTTACACATATTTCTTGCGCTCTATTTTCACCATACTCACCACTAGGTCAAACGTCTAGATTCTACCGACAAATCTAAACATGTTTCAGTTTCAGAAAACCATGCTATTAAGATTCTTCACTAATTCAATCAACAAGGTTGGCTTACATCTTTAAATTCACTAAATATACATTTATTTCGCTCTATTACTAAATATTCACCACTAGCCAGATAATCAAAACCTTATGACCAAATCAAAATATGTTTCCGAAAGTGGGGTTTTTAATTTATCATTGATGCAAACAAGGTTGGCTTAGGTTTCTAAATTTGTGTTACAATCAAATGTACTTAAATGCATATCATTCTAACTTTATTAACTCCAAGTTCCTTTGGTTAAAAAAGTCAAATTACTAGTACAAAGTTTATACATGCTTTCGAAAGTTAGGATTGTCTCTGATTGATGCAACAATGTTAGCTTAGGTTTCTATATATTCAATGTAATTAACTGTTTTAGATATATCGCTCTCCCTCTCATAACTTCAAGTTCCACACCAGGTCAAAGATTAAATCGATATCTTTAAGTTGAACACGTGTCCGCAATCAAAGTCTTAGGGGTTTCAGTATACAAACAACAGAATGGCTTAGGTTTCCATAAATATACTACAACTATAACTTATTTCCACATATATTTCTTGTGCTCTCTTTCCACCATCGTTACCTCTAAGTTAAACGTCTCAATTCTCATGACAAATCTAAACACGTTTTTAGAAACCACGTTTTTGAGATTTGTCACTATTTCAATTAACGAAGTTGGCTTTCATCTTTAATCATTCACTAAATACAAAATCATTTCACTCTATTACCAAACATCACTAGGTAAACATTAAAAACCATGACCTAATCTAAATATGTTTCCAAAAGTGGGGTTTTGGGGATTTATCCTGGATGAAAACAACAGGTTTGGTTTAGGTTTCTAAACTTTCGTTACAATTAAAGGTACTTTCACGTATATCATTCTAAAATTTATGCATGTTTTCGAAAGTTGGGCTTGTCTCCGATTCATGCAAAAATGTTGGCTCGCGTTTCTACAGATTCATTTCAATAATTTTTTAGGCATATCGCTCCCTCTCTTATCTCCAAATTTTTTTACTAGGTTAAAAGGGTAAATCGTTATCTTTGAATTTGAGCACGTGTCCACAAGTAAATTCTTAGGGTTTTCAATATTCAAACAACGGATTTTGGTTTTTAAATAATCATTACATTTGAAGTTTCCTTTAGTACATTTTCTTGTGTTGTGTTTTCACCATAGTCATCATTAGGTTAAACGTCTAAACTTTAGCAAGAAATCTAAGCATGTTTCAGCAAACCTTTTTTAAGATTCGTCACTAAATCAATGAAGAAAGTTGGCTTATGTCTTTAATCATTCATAAAATATACATTTATTTTGCTCTATTACCAAATAGTCACCACTAGGACACTAGGTAGATTATCTAAAAATTATGACCCAATCAAAAATATGTTCCCTAAAGAGGAGTTTTTGGGATTTAAAGTTTATGACCAAATGAAAAATATGTTTCCTTAAAAAGGAGTTTTTGGGATTTTTATGACCAAATAAAAAATATGTTCCCTAAAAAGAAGTTTTTGGGATTTATCACTATGTAAACAACAAAGTTGGCAATGTACATTAATGCATATCATTGTAACTCTAAAGCTCAAAGTTATATAGGTTAATACATCAAACTATTACTACAAAGTTTATGTATGTCGAAAGTTGGGTTTGTCTCAGATTGATGCAACAATATTGGTTTACGTTTCTGTAATTATTAAAGTGTTTCATGTATATTTCTCACGCTTTCGTATCTCCAAGTTCCTCATTAGGTTATAGTTTAAATCATCATTTTGACTTTAACAGTGTTCACAATTTAAGTCTTAGGTTTTTCAGTATTCAAACAACTAGGTTGGCTTTGGTTTTTAGAAATCCATTACAATTGAAATTTATTTACACACATATTTCTTATGCTCCATTTCGGACCATACTCGCCACTAGGTTAAAATCAAATTTGTGCAAACAAATCTAAAGACGATTAAAAAACCCGTGTTGTCAAGATTTGTCACGTATTTAATCGTAAAAGTTGGCTTAAGTCCTTAACAATTGATTATTTCTACATATATGACTCACGCTTTGTTACTATATATTCATCACTATGTAGACGATCAAATTGTTATGACCGAATCCAAATATGGGGGGGGGGGGTGGAATTATCATCAATACAAACCTAAACAAACTAGGTAATTAAACATAACAAAGCCGCTATTAAACCTAATTATCAACCCTTGAACCGCTAGAGTCGGCATCCTAAGGGGAGCAGGTTGCACACGAGGAGCATGTTGAAACCTAAGGAACCTTATTGCTTGAGTGGAAGATAAATTCCGAAAAACCTTTTTTTGGAACCTAGTGATGAATATGATGTAGTAGAACACACACGACATATGCTGAAGAATCCTATAAACCCGGCTTTTGAAAACATGCTTTGTTCGATAATAACGGTCTGATGTTTAGGAAATTGGAGGCAATCAAGTGAGTGTGATATCATGGAAATAAATATATTCGTAGCGAATCTTCAAAAAAAAAATCCAATCTTGTTGCTTGAATTGTGTTTAGATTTGGTGATAACATTTTCATTGTAAAAAATTAACAAATATATAGATGCATAAGCTAGCCTTGTTACTTGAATCAGTGAGAAATCCTGAAAACTCCATGTTTTGAAAACATGTTTAACTTTAATAATAACAGTTTGAGCTCTTATTCTATCTATGAATTTAGAAGTATGATATACATGATATAAATGATCTTAAAAAACCTAAAACAACATTGTTGATGGCAAAACCCGAGAATCCCACTTTTTGAAAGTTCTAGGGTTCGACGAAAAATCTTTTTATGGAATCTAGTGATGAATATGAGATAGTAGAACACACACGACATATGTTAAAAAATCCTATAAACCCGGCTTTTGAGAAAAATTCTTTGTTCGAATAACGGTTTGATGTTAAGGAAAATGGAGGCAATTGAGTGAGTGTGATATCGTGGAAATAAATATATTAGTAGCGAATCTTCAAAAAAACCTAATCCGCTTGAATTGTGTTTAGATTTGGTGCTAATATTTTTAATTGTAAAAATAACGTTAACTTTAACAAATATATGGATGCATAAGCTAGCCTTTTTTACTCGAATCATTGAAAAATCCTGAAAACACCACGTTTCGCAGCATGTTTAACTTTAGTAATAATGGTCTAAGCTCTTATTGTACCTATGAATTAGGAAGTGTGACATACGTTATATAAATGATCTCAAAAACCTAAAACCGCATTAACCCGAGAACCCCACTTTTTAAAAGTTCTAGGATTCTGCCGTAAAACTAGATTGTTTAAACGTTGATGAATTTGTTGGTAATAAAGCCCAAGTATTCAATTTTAGAACATTGTTGCACGAATGGGTGACAAACCCTACTCCCAGAAACATTCATAAATTTTGTGTAATAGTTTGGCTTTTAATCTAAAGAACTTGGAGCTAATAGGGTTAGAATGATATTGACGAAAGTACATTTAGTTGTAGTATTTACAAACATAATCCAACCTTGTTAATTACCTAGTTTGTTTAGGTTTAATTATCTGATGTGGTTAGATTTAATTATATGGTTTGTTTAGGTTTAATTATCTAGTTTGTGTAGTATTTTTAATTTTAATAATATGTTTTTTAGTTTGCATTATTTTATTTTATATATTTGTTTTTTTTAATCTATGTCATGTTTTATTGAAAATTAAACAATTTTAAGTTGTTTTTTTTTAAATCAAAGGGGGTCCACAAGGGACCCACCATCAAACCCTTCCCCCTCGTCCGCTCTACCAAACCGACCCACCTTCCGACGGGAAAATGACAAGGGTGAGCTAACAGAAGATGACGGGATTAAAGTGACCCTTGTCGAATACAAACATATCTACGACCATGACTTGAAACACGTTTCGGCATGTCAATTTTTAGCTTGTTTAGGCATGTATTTTCCATTTATTTATGTTTAATTATGTGTTTTTTTTTACATTTTAGAAGTGTATAATTTTTATTTTATATTTAATTTGAATTATGTAATGTTTATTTTAAAATTATTGTTTTTATTTTAACTATGTTTTTTATTTTGACTTATATTCAAAATATTTAAAGATATGAAATAATTGAAAGTTTAAAGAGTAAATTGCATAAAACGTCCTTTAAGTTTCACCAATCTTGCTGGTTTCAGTCTTAATCTTTAAAAGTTGTCAAAACCAGCCTTTAAGATTAATTTTGTTGCAGGTTTCATCCTTTATCACTAACTCAGTTACTAATCCATGTTAAATGGCTTCACATGCATAGCATGTGAGGGTAAAACCGTCTTTTCATCTTTCTTACCTTAATAAAACTACAATTAAACATTAAATAAATAAAAAGAATAATCATATTGCAATTGAGTTTCTGATCCACAATTTTCTTTCTTCAGATTCCAAATCAATGGAAGAACCCAACAACACCACCATCACGAGCCAAAAATCAACACAAGAGTTAGCAATTGAGGGGCAAAAATATCTAGAAGATACAATAGAATCAGCATTTCAGATTCTATCCTCGATGAACGATGAACTCTGTAACCCTCATTTCTGGTCCACTTCATCTCCAACTAACGGCCATCATCACGCGCCAAACAACGGCGATGCCACGTCATCTGACACCACACATCAGTCTGAGACCGGTGGCGAAGCTCTCGATGAAGCTCGTATCCGGCACAGGTCGTCTGTTGCCACACATCAGGTTTCATCCTTTATCATTAAACATTTGAAATTACAGAGTGGGATCAATTTCGATTTGGTGAACTGGTGATTGTCGAATTACCGTTAACTGATGAATCGATCTGCCATTTTTAAGCCATTAACACACAAGCCACTTACCTGCGATCTGCCATTTCATTATCAAGGTGGGTGATTGACGCTTAGATTCCTTCCTGCTTCATCTGTTCCCAAACCTAATCGGCGACGATCCAACTCGCTTGTTTTGGAACACTCGCAATTGGATCGTCATTAAACTTTGCTCCCTTGGGCATCATCAAAGCTCTGTTAGACCACCATCTTCAACCCCAAATCGTAACCAGCACCCATGGATCGTCATTAAACTTTTGCCGGACCACCATCTTCAACCCCCAGATCTGAACCACCATTTTTCAACCCCCATACGACCCAAAAATCAGAACCACCAACCATACGACCCCCCACCACCATCTCACCTCCCCATTATCCCATTCACATCGATCACACTTTCTCTCTCTAAATTCACACCTACCCATTTCATCTCTCCACCAACAATCTCACCTAACCCTCCCAAAATCCCAGCAACCCTCAAAATACCATCTGTACGCACCGTTTCTCTGGAACACGGTTTCGAGATGCTCCAACCGTTCAGCGACTTGGGTGAGGTCGTTTGCCCGGACCTTGTAGCCAGCGCCGGCGAGGAGGTGGTCCATCTGGTCCGGTGGTTGCGGTGGTGGTGGCTTGGTGGAGCTGGAACACGGTGATGAAGAGGAGTTTGAAGAATTGTAAGGAGTAGGACCCATGTGGAAGTGAAGGTGAATATGTTGTACATGAATATTGTAGATTGAATTGGAGATACGGTGGATATAGAGAGATATAGAGATATAGAGAGAGAGTATAGAGAGAGAGTGGTGAGTGAAACAGAGAAACGGTGCAGGTCTGTGTAAGAGAGAGAGAGAGTGGTGAGTGAAATAGAGAGTATAGAGAGAGAAAGTGGAGAGAGGGAGATGAAAAGACGGTTTTACCCTCACATGCTATGCATGTGAGGCCATTTAACATGGATTAGTAACTGGGTTAGTGATAAAGGATGAAACCTGCAACAAAATTAATCTTAAAGGCTGGTTTTGGCAACTTTTAAAGATTAAGGCTGAAACCAGCAAGATTGGTGAAACTTAAAGGACGTTTTGTGCAATTTACTCAAGTTTAAATTAAATTAAAAATATATATATTTTAGGGAAAATTGGGACGACACTCTAAAAATAACTGATATGACGCTGACGTGTTACACAAGGAAAACAGGAAAAACTGAGATGACCCGGCCTCCACCCTAAAAGGTCATCTTTGTGGTGCATTCATATATTCTCAATAACTAAAAATGCTCAGGTAGTATGGGCCAACTTAACCCGAACTTGATTATTGCATATTATAAAGCATTCAACAAGCAAGACCTCCCATTTACATACAAATAACATTTATTCATAGAGAAAACATAAGTTTGGTGAACGAAAAAGAAACACATAATAGTTGAAACACCATTTAATTAAACACTTCTTCTACTAGAACTCGACCGCTTAACCGCTCACAAGCTACACCACACCATGGTTCCCGACAGTTTCAAGCAGCTTCGCCTTGATCTGATCCTCATTCACTTCACAGCTTTGCTGCAAAAACCAAAAAACCAAACATTAAACCGAATATTAATTAATAAAATCACTATGGACATGTTTAATTATTTTGTTACAAAAACTTCACATTAAGGTTTTTAAGCTAGAATTAAAGGTACCTGAGCGCGGTATACATCGAGAACAAAGCCATCGAAAGAGCTAACGACCGCTTGTTGCAACTCTAAACCGAGATCATTGAGAGTCTTGGTGATTGAATGCAACAAACCCGGTCTCCAACCGCTACTCATGTGTATAACAACCACCCCACCTTCACTTCGCCTCACCTCAATCTACATATAAAAAATATAAATTAGTCACCAAAAAGAAAAAAAAGTGTTATACACATTTCAATGACAATATAATCCCACATCGTTTTCAAACCACGTAATTTAGGTTAAAGTTTGCGTCATAGTTCCACTTTTGAATGTTGGGAATTGTGTCAGATTTGTAGGGCCCTAAAATAAAGGTATAAAACATACCCTAATTGGATGTGGAGAAACCTGCCCTCCAATGTTTGAAGGACCAGCGGCGGTAGTAGGGGCGGCGGCTGGAGGCAGCAAAGAGGTTGTACAAGCCGGGCCAAGCTCGAACTCAAGTTTATTAATTTTCTCAGAAAGTTCTTTCAGATAAGCGATTGCATCTCCAAGGATAGACGCGCGGTCCATCTGTTCATCATTATAAATGTAATTAGAAACATGAAATAATAACCTGATTACATAAACATATGCCATGCATGATGAACTCATGATCACATTCTATAACCCTAATTATTATTTTTTTTTACCTTTGTGATATTTGGAACCACAGACCGGAGGGCAAGTAGTCTTTCATTCAACTTCTCTCGGCGTCGCCTTTCTGCCAATAAATTCCTTGCCGGATCACCATTCCTCTTTCGCTTCCTCCCCGAACCAGAACCAGAACCAGAACCGATTTCGATGGGATTAACTTCCTTCAGCTCATCAGGAACAGCCAAAACTTCCTTCAACTGAAATGAAGAATTTGGTTCTGCTAAAGGGAAGTTTTCTAATGGTTGTAAACTTGTGGATCCAAATCCAACAATGTTATGTGTGGTTTGAAACATGTTGGTTTGTGGTGTTGGTTGATCAAATTCTAAAGCATGATTATTGCCAAACATAGGTGGAAACTGGAGATTGTTTTCGAGTTGGTTTAGGAGCTCAAAGTCCCAATCATCGTTGTTCATTTCTTCTGGTTCTAACATGAAGTCAGACGGAAACATATTGTTGATTTCTTTTCCGCCATTGTTATCCATGTTTGTAATATTTGAAGAAGAGAAAGTGAGGGTGAAAAGAAAGTCTAGAGAGAGTGAGTGAGGAGGAATAGCATTTCATACGGGGTGACTATGATATCTATATATAGGAGTTGGTTAACGTACAATATTTCTTAGCATACGAGATGAAATTACGTACGTTATAAAACTCAAAAACCCTAAGCACACATGTTGACAAACCATAATCACGCATGTACAAAATCAGAAATCACGCATGAGATAAAAACCTAATCACGCATGTTATAAAACTAATTACGCATGTTATAATTTCATCTCGTACGTATTGTACGTTAAGAAATATTGTATTTTACACTTTCACTATATATATATATACACACATATATATACATATATATACTAACTTAGCTGGATTACTTGGTAACTTAGAATAGGTTTCAAAATGTACAAGTTATAATGTATTTATAATGTATATTACAATATTGTTTGTAAGAAATTCTTTTGTTTTTATCACCTTACTTTCATGAATAATTTCGTTAAAGTTTTTCAGTTAGTTTTTCGTAATTTTGAATTATGACGTTTGACTGACTAAATTCACGAGGTTTGGGTGTATTCTCAGACAAGTTCGAATTATGTAAAGCTCGAGTTGCGTAAATATCACTCTTAAGGTTAAACTATATATCACTTTTTCTTTTCTTTTTTTTTCTTTTTTCTTTTTTTACGAAATACTTAAAACGAGTTCACTGGTAATTAATGGTTAACTTAGACGACTTCATGATATGGGGATTTGTTTGATATATATTTTTGAAAGTGATAATTTATTATAAAATAATGTATTCATGTAATTAGTTTAAGGGTTTATTATATACTAAAATAGTAGAACGTAACCAACTTTATTTTTTTTACAAAAGTCTGAAATGTGTCATAGAAATTAGAAAATAAAAGATATATGTTTGTTTGTTAAGTAATTTGCCATTAAAAGAAAATATTAAAAAGCTTTGAATTTAGATAATGACAAATGACAGCTGTTCCTAAATTTTATTTTAACCTTTTTAATTAAGAAACAGTTATCAACTTTTAATCTTCATATCATTTGGTTTAGAAAGTTTTATAAATCTTGTATAAATTTAACATTTTCTTATGGAATGTGAGTGATATTATTAAGAAATATTTATTATTATTATTTTATTATTTGATTTTTTTTGAGTAAGTAAATAGTTGATATGATAAAATATATAATATTTATGAGTATCTTAAATTAGGTTATAATTTGAAGATATAAATAAAACTTTGTTGTGCATTGTGTGATGCTCGTTAATTAAAATGATATTAAATTGTTTATATTAACGTTAAAGTTTAGTTTATGTGTTGAAATAATAATCTTTTTTGTATAGAATAAATACATATTCAAACACGTTTTCTACTTTCGGTTTGTTTAAATTTGTAGCTAATCTGGGTAATATTTGAATTTATGGTTATGACGAAAGTGGTTTTCAATGTATGGAAAGCTTTAGCCCTTTGAACGGGTATTGAAGAAAAATATGGGAATCATATAAATCTAAGTGCATACGTACTTATTGAAGTTAATGTACATATACAACTTAGTATAGAAGGAAAGAAACATGCCATTAGACCAAGTATGGGTTGACTGAGAAAAGGAAACGGGTCATATCGGCCTTGGCCGGTGTGTAAGGCAACGTGGTGTGTGCGAAATAGTTTGTTTTAGAAACATGAGATTCACTTAGTAAGGTTTTAAATATATAATATTAATTAAAATTCAAATACTGAATGCACACACGTAGGCAAGTGTATCTACCGTATCTATGATATGGTGGGTGAACAATGACATACACTCATTTTATGACATTCAAAAGCGTGTGTCATGAAATAAAAGTCATGGTTTACAAAATTCAACAAATTCATGACACTTATTTTTGTGTGTCTTCTTTTTAGCGTCATAAAAATAAACAAGATCTTTTTATGACATTCAAAAGCGTGTGTCAAGAAAAAAATGTCATTGTTTATGAAATTCAATAACTTTATGACATTTTTTTGTGTGTCATCGTTTCAGCGTCATAAAAGGACATGACCATTTTATGATATTCGCTCGGATTTAGCTCGGAAAAAGCTCGCTCGGTATGGCTCGGTTTGAAAGTGAGCGTGCTAACTCGGCTCGGTTAGAAAGTGAGCTTAGCTCGGCTCGTAACGAGCCAAATTGGCTCAGTTTGGCTCGCTTGGTAGCTCAGCTCGGCTTAGCTCGAATTATTTTACTTATAATATATTTTATTTTTATATACATATCATATATTACAAAAAAAATGATTATTATTTACATGTATTTAGGCTTGTAACTTGATATCTATAACATATTTGAAGGTTGATTACCATACTAATGAACTAATATTGTATTTCCTTAGAATATAAAACTTATTTTGCGTTGTTGAACGTGATTTTGGCTTGTAATATATTAGGTTGAACTTATTTTGAATACGTTCTTTTGAAGTATTGAATAATATTTTAGAATACTGGATTTTGAGAGCTATGTATTAATTTTTCTTTTTACTATCAAGCCAGCTCGGTTTGAAACAAGCCGAGCCCGAGCTTAAATTTTCAGCTCTGTTTCAAATCCGAGCCGAGCCGAGCCCGAGCTTGCCCTAGCTCGGCTCGGCTCAGCTCCTGAATAGCCCTAGGTGTGGTGATACTAGTGCAAGCCAGATATTGTTATTAATTCTTTAATATCTTTTTTAGATTTTAATTTACAAGAAGAAGAGATGGGTATGGTAGGGTTGAGTTCGGTACTAATTTTTTTAGATTTAATTTGCAAGAAAAAGAGATGAGTGTGGTAGGGATGAGCTCGGTACTAAAATATGTAATTAACAAGATAAGGAAAAAATTTTAAAAAAAATTCATTCACTTCTCAAGTTAAGCCCAATTTGTGTGTTAACACCCATTTATACCCGAACCTAAATATGTATTTAATATATTAAACAAATTTATACTAACCCTATATATTTATTTAATATATTAAATAAATTTATACAAATAACAAAACTAGAATTGCAGTTCAAAAAGAAAAAAAAAAACAAAACTAGGATTACTTGTGAGAATCAATTTCTGCCCAAATGCCTTTCAGTTCCACCTAAAAAAAATATTCAAATACTCCCGTTCCATCCCCTCCCTCTTAATTTTACGGTTCTAATTTCAACTTAATGAAATTCACAAAGGAAAGGCAATCTGGTCTATTTCAAAACTATGCTGGATTTCGCCATGGCCACCACGAGCGACGGCGACACTGGCATATACGTAAGTTTATACTTCTCCATCACTTTCAACATATTACTAAAATCACCGAGTGATGTAGATCTAGTAAGAAAAAAATGAAACAAGATTCAGGTGTGTTGATGCAGATGTATTCTCGTCTCTCTGGTGAGTTAACTCCACACCTTTGTTATTGTATACGCTTGATCTGAGATCTAAAACAATATCATTCTCTGTGTGTTTGGAGTTAATTTCTTTTTAATCGAGCAGAGGATCAGGATTGGAAGGTGTACGGTCTTCTCGCTCCTCATAGGTCCTAAGACCCACACAAATTTTTAGTTTGTGGTATGCAATTCTTACACTCAGATCTAATGTTACTTGTTCAAAGTTTTGTTTATGCTCATTTTATTGTTATTCGTTGAAAACTTGAATGTTGCGCACCATCTTTTTGTGAAAATTTCAACATCACGTGCTCGATTTGTTTGTGAAAACGTCTACAACATGAATGTTTAACACCATATGTTGTATCAACTCTTTGTTGGTTGACTGGTTCTAGTAGCAATTGTAGTCCTTCAATCACAAATATATGTGGTACTTGTATTTTCCATTATGTTTGATATGTGTTTGTATGTGTGTTTCATATGTGTATGGTACACTTGCTTGATTGCTTCATATTCTTTATGGTCTATTTAAAATAAGACGTGTGTATCTTTAAGATGATTCACTCTAAAATAATATATTGGAATTCAGATTTCCATTAGTTGAAATTGAACTTTAGATCATAATTTGTGTAAATTTCTATGATTCACTGTGAGGATATTGTTTTCGAGCTGATGTGCTGGTGTATTTCATTTGAACTGTATTTAAAAATCGAAGGACATTTCAAAGAACTACTATTGGGAATTAGCAATATAAGATTGTGAAAGTCGTAAAACGTATTTATGGATGTATTGGACTGCGTTTAAGGATCCAAAAATGTGCTTAACCTTTGAAAAGTTGAAAATTCAGTTGTAAGATCACTCTTTTTAAATTAAATTATGAAAAGTTTAAAATTAAAATGTACTTAATTTTGATTGACACCATATTGTATATAGTTGTTGTGTATTTGTTGAAACAGGTTCTATAAAAATAGCACAATAAATACGGTGTTGAGGCAAATTATCGATGCGTAAGTAATATAAATTATCGATAAATAATAATATATGTTTAGTTTTGTAGTGTCCATGTGTTGAAATTATAGCTTTAACTTCATCGACTGAATCAAAATTTTTAATGTGTATTGTCCATATCAGATGAGAGGTACTGAACGTGGCAAATATGTGTTGAAGTTCATGAAAGAGGTGTTTGAAGAATGAATTGAATTACTTGCCAATGATAATGTAAGTACTATTTTTTAAATGATTACTTTGTAATATCATATATCATAATCTTTTATGTTTTGGGTTTCATAATAAAACATAGACGCTTACAGACTAGTGGCAGGTAGACGGGCAACAAGTTGTGCCGCTACCCCCTTCGGAATAGCAAATCCTACTCTGCTAAACACAAAATCCTGCCCCTTAACGTGCGTGGTATTACGACTTACCACCTGGTGAACCCGCTTGAGGAACCACACCGCGTCTGGGTGATAGTTAGCTAACTAGCTGCAAAACTTTTATTAGATCATTGAATTTAGTAACCATCACTAGTACTCTAGTGGTGGCCACGTGTATTTAAGTTCCATCTATGGTGGGTCCGGGTGAGTTTTCCTCCCCAGGTCTCGGGTCCGAGTCTTGGTGATAGGATTTCTCATTGAGGGGTTTAAATTGGGGATCTATTGTGCGAGGGGGCTCTCAAGCGTAGACTCGGTTAAGACAACATATGCTAGACCTCCCGACATTCGTGAATAATACACACCTTTCAAAAAAAAAGATCACTGAATTTAGTTTATAATTTTAAGGATTTTGACGAGACCTGTGTGTTTGATTCGCATACAAAAGAAATGACGTAATAAAGATAACTAAATAAGAGGATGAAATATAATTGTGTGCATATAACTTTTTTTATCATATCAAAGTGCTTGTATATAGGTTTTTTAATTTTGTTTATGTCAACAATTATTTTTTTATATTAAAGTGTATCTACTGAGGTTCTTTAATTTTGTTATCAGGTTAGGGGAGGCAAAGTGGTGTACATGGATGAGGATGTTAACGGAATACGTGAAGGGTGTTAGAGTTATGGGACAACGTTTGTTTTCAAGGGATTATTTTAGATGTCAAAGTATGTATGCCAAAAAAATATTTTTTGTTAACATAAGATGTTTGTATTATGTTTGATATATGTCCATGAAATGAATTGTTTTGGTATATGTGTATTTTATTATGAAATGGATTTATATATTGTTTTAATTTGGTTCTTTAAGAAAAATAAAAAATTCTACAATAATAATAATAATTATAAATTAAAAAAATAAAACAATTAAAACCATGACATGCAATGCATGTCATTAAAACGTGTCATTAAAGCGTGCTATTAAAGTGTGTGACACACAAGTGCATGTCATCTTCAATTAATGACAGAGGCTTCCTTGACACTCTTTTGTGTGTCATCTTTACCCTTTAATGACGCGTAATGTGCGTCATTAAAGGTCTTTTTTCTAGTAGTGAATACTAAATTATTATTGATATCTAGTCTAATGCTTTACGCTGTTAAAAAAAATCTAGCCTAATGCTTTAATTTTGGGTCTTGAAGGATTAAAAGAAAATAAAATAAAACTATCTTTTACTAAGATTGAAATTAAATTTTTATAAACCCTAGATGTTGAATCCTCTTAACCTAATGAATGACGTTTGGTTATGATGGTTGTTCCATAAAAAGACAGGATCTCGCTAGAGCAACCTAGACGAGTGAATACATAATACTATAGACTCACACTAAATCCATAGGCCAAAAGAAAGAATTTGATTTTATGATTTAGAATCTGCTGGGCACACCAAATGAAGCGTCACTTGCTAGAGAAATCTTCACATAACCAATAGTGCATAGGAAAATTCTAACAAACTTTTGAACTCTTTTATTTAGATTTAGCTGTAAGGTAACACACTTGATTAATCAATTAAACCTACATATTTGTCTCGCACTCTGTAGAGAAAATTAGGCCTTAGAATGTAAACCTAGGAATAGGAAATATCATCTCTAAAGTAATATCTTACATTCTTAAATCAGCATATCCACATAAATGATAGATAAATAAGTATAATAAGCACATAGACACATCACAAGAGTAAATACCATAAACTTAACTAAAATCAAAAGAAGTTAATAACCAAATCATACAATCAAATCAATCATTGGTTAAGATTCATCTCTATCTAAGATATAATATGTCTACTTATCATACAATGAAATAAAACAACGAGTCAAAAGACAACATATAATGAAATAGAAAGATAAAATGACGCAACGGCTCTGTATCTCCAATCTTCAATTCTGTAAGGTCATCTACCCAAATATAATGTAATTGACCCAAATATAATGTAATTGACCTTCTATGTTTCTACCATCTCTTTCTGATACTTACTACTAGTGGCTTAAAGGGTAAAATTCGTCATCCTGTAAGTTGTGATCATCATGTCCCTTAAATAGATGCAAATTAGGGTTATTAGCGTCACGATATGCGCCACGGTATGCAACCATACAGTTGTACGATGTCTTCAATTGTCGATAACACACCTTGATTTCTCGACATATGGCATGCATGCATCCATATGGCCGTATGCATGCTTCTTCAATTATCTAAAACAGCAACCAAGTCCCTTTGCTTCAATATCTACTCGGTTTTCAACTAAATTTTTATAAAACTATCAAGTATACCTGCAAATTCACTTATGACATGAATAAGAACAAATTAACATTAATGAATGTGTAGTAGAATACTAACAAACTAAGGATTAATTAATTCATAAAACATATATACTTTTGGTATACATCACAAGGGAGGACGAAGATTGGATTTCGTTCTACCCTTAAATGGTGTCACATGTTTTTGCTTGAAAATGGATATTTAAACACGTTCATAAACTATCTCTCAACTATGTGTAAGTTCATAATTAAGGTATATTTTAAGAAATTTATGTTAATTTTTCTAAGTTTTTTAAAATTTACCAAACACTGTATAGATTTGTGATTTACTTTAATCCTTATATTATTGTTTGTTGCTATACGTTCAAAATTAATGACGTAATTATATTTAGAAGTGTGTTAATAGTTATGGCGTACCACAATTTTCCTCATGGGTTTGATGTGATTCCTTTAGAAACTTTTGTATATTATTGTCTACATCACATAATGATGTGTGACGAGGTATGACTTGGATTACTTACATGAATCGGTCAACTCCCATTCAAAACCGGTTATTCTGGAATTCTCAAAATTATATATGATATACTTTATTAAATAACTAAATACCCAAAAAGTATGGAAGATTGAGTAAATCTCTTACTTTTCGAGAAAGAATACTCGAATACAATTCCCAAGGGGAAAACCCTAAACGACCAAACACTATAAATACAAGGTATGTGAACAGAAACGCTATGCAATCTCTCTCTCTCTCACTTACACCTTTAATCTCCTAAGCAGATACTTATTCTCATGCCGGAGGGTGATCACATGGACAACCCAATTCTTGTGGCGAGATTAACGGTGTTTTGTTTTGCAGTTTAAAGACCCAGGTTGCTGTCATGGAGGAAATTAAGACCTAGATTCCCTGAAGCTTCCGTACACCTTTATTCAATGTGGTATAATCGAGAAAATACAAAAAAGTTCAACAAAGTAAATAAACCCTGCCAGTATAAAAGAATGTGTAATTTGTGTTAACAAAGTAATATACGCAATGCTATCAAGTAACCTGGAACACATCGACTTGTAGTGGTGACATATATGCTATGAAATATGACTATGTAGTGTTTAAATGCGATTTTGAAGTTTTATGATCATGCCTATTGTTTTAAAATTCAATGCAAACCGCAATCCATATCTTACATCACCATTCATGCATCTCTGATTTTCAGTCCCTCTTCGGAATCTTTATTTGGTTTTTCACTTCTCAGACTCGTAGATGTTTGTTTAATACACTAATTGTTTCTAAGTTTATGATCTCTTTATTTCTTGGTTGATGATTTTCAGTTCTTAACTTTCTATTAATAATCTTATTGGTTGCTTGTTCTAGCGAGTTCTCTGTATCTTAGACTCTTGGTTGATTTTTTTAACGACCAACGGAAACTACAAGCACAGCCACCCGGGTAAATTTATTGGTGAAGGCCACACATGCCCTGCAAACACAAATAATGTTGATGACCCAACCTACCTCTATTCTAGGGAAACCCACCACCCTAAAGCCACTATAGTAAAACCACTAGTCCACCTGGAGCAAATTGCAGCTATGGGACTTGATCCCATGACCTCCACATTAAAAGGTCATGGGATGCCTTCTCCAAACCAGATCTCTGAGAGTCATTGGGAAACTCTTGGTTAATGGTTGCTAATTTCAACTACTCAAACTTCCTAATAAATAATATTTGATTCCCTAATAGAGCGCATAATAATAAGAATCAAATGTGATAAAAGTATTGCAGTACTTGCATAACCTAATAAGGTAAGGTCGAACACGTTGCAAACATTGCTAAACAAATGGGTATCATCAACAAAAATTTATGTCAGTATATGAAATCCACGGAATCTTAAAAAAGAGTGATTTTTAACTTTTATTGGATAACTTACCAACGTATTTCCAACGGAACCCATGAAATCCAAAAAACCAATTTTTTTTTCTATTTTTCGTTAGAATCTCTACAAACGGAATCCAAGATATCCAAAATAAAATTAAACAGTAATTTGTTAAACTTTTTGCAATAAGTAAATAAATAAATAAATAACCGAGGGAATAAAAAATCCAATAAAAGTGTATTTAAAAAAATTGATGCCTTATAAATAATATAAACAATGTTAAAAGTTGATTCACAGAACACTGAATTGAGGTATATTTTTCTGTATGTTTCATTACAAAGAAAGGTATTGAATTTATACACAAAACCGTAATCTAAATATAGAAGACAGCTTGGTTTACGGCTGGTTTTACAGCTGATTACCAGTTGTCTTCGATCCTGCTAATCTTAACAGCTGATTACTAGCTGTTTTTGACCCTGCTAATCTTGGGAGATGATGCTTGACTAATCCCGTAATCTTTTATTTTCAACACTCCCCCGCAAGTTGAATAGTTGGATTTCCAAAATTCAACTTGCCCAAACAATCGCTGAAAATTTTCCCGTTAACTGCTTTTGTTAGAATGTCAGCAAGCTGATCCTTTGATCGAACGAATGGTAGTTCAATCGTCCCATCTTCCAATTTTTCTTTGATGAAGTTTCTATCAACTTCCACGTGTTTAGTTCGATCATGTTGTACTGGGTTTTCTGAAATCTGAATTGCAGCTTTATTATCACACATAATCTTACTTGTTTCTTTTGACGGAAAACCAATCTCAGCTAAGAGTCTCCGCATCCACATGGCTTCTGTTAAACCTCGATCTATACCTCTAAATTCAGCTTCTGCACTTGAAAGAGCAACCACCTTTTGTTTTTTACTTCTCCAAGTAACAAGATTCCCTCCAACTAAAGTGAAGTAGCCTGTTGTTGATCTCCGACTTCCCTTATCTCCTGCCCAGTCTGCATCGGTATAGATTTGAACATTTAGGTGTCCATGTGATTGAAACAGGACTCCATGACCCACTGTTCCTTTGAGATATCTAATAATTCTCCAAACTGCTTCCATATGTGACTGTTGAGGTTGGTGCATGAACTGACTTACTACCCCTACAGCATAGGCGATGTCTGGACGAGTATGTGAGAGATATATTAGTTTTCCCACCAGCCGTTGGTATCTTTCTTTATTTGCTAATTTTGCTCCTTCTTCCATGTAAAGCTTTTGGTTTACACTCGTAGGAGTATCTGCTGGTTTGCAATCGATCATTCCAATTTCTGCCAACAGGTCTAAGACATACTTCTTTTGACTAATGAAAATTCCTTGTTTTGACCTTAGTACTTCAATTCCGAGGAAATACTTAAGTCTGCCCAAATCTTTCATTTCAAATTCAGCAAACAAGTTTTCTTTGAGTTTTACCATTTCTTCTTTATCGTTCCCTGTAATGATCATATCATCTACATAGATAATTAGGCAGGTTACGAATTTTCCTCTTTTTTTGAGAAACAAAGTATGATCCGCATTACTCTGTTTATATCCAAACTTTTTCATAGCTATCGTAAATCTGCCAAACCAAGCCCGGGGAGATTGCTTCAAACCATAAAGAGACTTCTTCAGACGGCAAACTTCTCCAGTTTTGAAATCTTTTGTGAATCCTGGAGGAGCATCCATAAATACCTCTTCATCTAGGTCCCCGTGTAAAAAGGCATTTTTTACATCAAACTGTTGAAGCGGCCACCCTTCATTTGCAGCTATCGAAAAAAGAACCCTAATTGTGTTCATTTTTGCAACTGGGGAGAATGTTTCAGCATAGTCAATCCCATGTGTCTGGGTATACCCTTTTGCTACCAGTCGGGCTTTATATCTTTCAATTGTACCATCTGGTTTATACTTAACCGTATAGACCCAACGACACCCCACGGATTTCTTTCCCAATGGGAGAGTACACTTTTCCCAAGTATTGTTCTTGATTAGGGCTTCCATTTCCGTTTTCATTGCTTCCTTCCAATGTTTAGATTTTAAGGCTTGATCCACGTTTGTAGGAGTTTCTTCGGAATAAACAGATGAGATAAATGCTTTGGCTTCCTTAGTGAAATTTCCATCGGCCACACTAGCTATAGGATAACTAGATCTTCTTGGTTCTTTTTCAGGAGAATACCGTTTCGGAGGAACCCCTCTGTTTGTTCTAGGGGGTAACACATATCTTGATGGTGGTTCTTCTTGTCTGGATTCATCTGCCTGCAAATTTTCAGTTTGTTCTGTGGCAGTTTCATGGTTAGAAGTATTGGTATCCTCGGAGTCATTAGAAACTTCAAAAGTACCACCAGACTGAATAGGGTGAGTATTACTTACCTCGGACACCAGGTTAGGAGGAACATTAGGACCGTCAGTGGCACTGAAATTGAAGTCTGGTGACTCTGTAGTAGGTGACTCTTTAGTTAGTACATAGGGAACATATTTTAACCAGCTTAGTGTGTCTAAACACTCCTTCTCCCCCTGACCACTGAGTTGGGAATTGTAGTAATACTCGGTTTCAAGAAAGTCACAGTTTATTGTGGTGAACATATGACGTGTTTTTGGATTATAACATCTGTATCCCTTTTGATTCATTCCATACCCAACAAAGACACATTTTTCAGCACAAGGGTCAAGTTTGGTTCGATCTGATTTAGGTATGTGAACAAAGGCAGTACATCCAAAGATTCGTGGTTGAAGAGTAAGAACTGAGGGTAGTTTGAAGAATTTTGAAAGGGTGTGTAACGGAGTGTTAAGCTTTAGGATTTTTGTTGGGAGTCGGTTGAGAAGATAGGTAGCAGTAGCAAGGGCTTCAGGCCAAAAATATTTCGGGACCTGGGATTCAATTAGGAGAGCTCGTGTCATTTCTAGCAAAATGCGATTTTTCCTTTCGGCGACACCGTTTTGTTCTGGGGTGTTTGGGCATGTAGTTTGGTGGATTATTCCCTTGTCTTGGAAAAAGGATTTAAACGAGGTATTAACAAACTCACCGCCATTATCAGATCGGAATATTTGGATGTTTGTTTGGAATTGGGTTTGGATCATGGCGTAAAACATAGTGAACTTTTCAAATACTTCGGATTTGTTTTTCAAAAAATAAACCCAGGTCATTCGGGTACAATCATCAACGAACATCACAAAGTACCGAAGGTTTTGCCCCCCAAGAACTGGGGCAGGACCCCATACGTCAGAATGGATTAATGAAAATGGCAAAGCAGCTTTAGTATTATTGGGTTTAAAAGTTTTTCTATGGCTTTTTGCTAAAACGCATGTTTCACAATGTGACATAGAGTTAACTGGAAATAGTTTTGGAAATAAAATATGCGAATAACTTGTAGAAGGATGACCTAATCTTCGGTGCCATAGCCAAGCTTCTCGTTCCGATGTCCCATGAGTCAGCATCACAGCACCACTTTGAGTCACCTCATCCACATAGTACAACCCTTGATTTTCAGTGCCACGCCCAATGATCACTCCCGTCCTGATATCCTGTAAAATACAAAACGTAGGGTACATTAGGACATTACAGTTGAGTTCCTTTGTGACATGGCTGATGGAAAGCAGCTTATGTGATAACGAAGGAACATAAAGACAATTAGAGATTTTTATTGTGGGTGAAATCTCAATAGTCCCTCCCGATTTTACATCCATTATTCCTCCGTTTGCCGTTTGAATATGTGTTTTTTCTGGTTTGGTTGTTGAAATAATATCCGATAGCTCATAAGTCATCGTATCGGTCGCGCCACAATCAAAAATCCATAGTTTTTGTTTTTTGTGATGTTCGTGGGCCATATTGACATTTCCCTTATTTTCAGGGACTAAATGTGCAATATTTATTTCTTTATTACTTGTGTGTGACCGAGGGTTTGAGGGTTGCGCCCCAAACCCTTTACCTGTTGCAGTGTTGTCTTCTTCTTCATCTGCTTTGGCCATTCCGCCGAACCCCGATCTGCTCCGGCTTCCATCTCTGGTGACATCTCGGCTGCGGTGCTAGATGACTTCCCCTTTTCCGTAGTCTTTGTGCCTCTCTTCTGACCATCAGACCACCATTCGGGATATCCAACGAGTTTGAAACATTGTTCCCGGGTATGTTTCGTCATACCGCAATGATCACACTTGAGGTGAGTTTTGTCGTCTTTGTTACTTGTTCCGATTCTTTTTCCATCGGCCCGTCGGTACCCCTTTGATGCAAGCCCTAATCCGTCAATTTCAGAGGCCATTAGACCCACTGTGATACCCTGTGTGTCATTGAGAGGTGTTCCCAGAATGTTCTGGTGAGCGGCCTCCTTGCGGACAGTGGCGTATGCAGTTTCTACGGTTGGAAGGGGTTCTAACCGGAGTATTTCCCTCTTTATAGGGTCATATTTCCGGTTGAGGGCGTTTAGAAACTGAAACAGTTTCTGTTCCGTCCTGATTTTGTGATATGCTTGGATATCGGTTGGGCAGGTCATAGGGTTTGGGTCAATCCGATCAATTTATCCCCATACTCCTTGGAGTATAATCCACAATTCTTCTAGGGAGAGATTGTTCTGTTTGATTTCATTCGCCTTGACATGTAGGTTGAAGGTTTGGAGCTTGTCACGCCCACTGCTATATATTATAGCCAGGGCATCCCACAGCGATTTTGCTGTCGGAAATTCGGTTAGATTGCTGGCGAGGGTTGGTTCGATGTTTTGTATGAGCCATGAGAAGACGACTAGGTCGTCTTGTTCCCATTGCTCATATTCTTCGCTGGTTTGGTTCGGTGGGTTGGTTGATAAATGGTTTAGAAAGGCTTTTGATTTACCGCCTATGGCTACCCTCATCATCCGGGTCCATAAAGCATAATTCTGGCTGTTGAGCTTGAGGTTTATTTGAAGGTTATCGGACAGTTTTGGGTTTCGGTTTTGTGGGTTGAGGCCATTCTTGAGCAAATTGGCGATTTGAATTGATAGATCTTCTCCCAAGTTACCGGCTTCGGCCATGGCAGCTTGGTTGAGAGGATGATTGGTTTGGGTGAGCAAGGTAAATGATGAACAGGTCAAGAACGACACTGCTCTGATACCATGTTAAAAGTTGATTCACAGAACACTGAATTGAGGTATATTTTTCTGTATGTTTCATTACAAAGAAAGGTATTGAATTTATACACAAAACCGTAATCTAAATATAGAAGACAGCTTGGTTTACGGCTGGTTTTACAGCTGATTACCAGCTGTCTTCGATCCTGCTAATCTTAACAGCTGATTACTAGCTGTTTTTGACCCTGCTAATCTTGGGAGATGATGCTTGACTGATCCCGTTATCTTTTATTTTCAACAAACAATAGTTATTTACACTTTTTATATTTATAACTAAAATATATAAACTATTTTTATTTTAGTTTTCTCCAAAACCAATTTCCCTCCTAAATAATACATAAGCATTTCGTCCAAAACATTAGATTACTTTCAATATTTTTAAATAAGGAAAAAGTATTGTTTTACTATATTCCAAATAAATATATAAAACTATTTTTAATATTAGTTTCTCTGGTAACCAATTGTAAATTAAAAACGTCATTTATATATATATATGGTTAGATCATATGAGAAACACTAAGCTAATTGAGAAATGTGAAAAACATTCTGGATCACACATATTTCTTAAAATAATACAAAAAAATGCAATAATTATTTGGAAAAATCGAAGCTTTTTTTTGTCAGGTTTTTTTTATATATACATATATATACATGTGATATAATACGATGGTATATTGCCAATTTTTAACTATTCATATATGTATATACTTGTCTACAACTAAAACATAAGTACATATATGTTTGATAATGTATATATATGTACAAATGTGTATAAATGATTGTACATATATGTAGATTAAGGAAGATTATGGTTCTAAATCTGTTTTTACAAGTGTACATTGTGTAAAATACGTGTTTAAAGTTGAAAAATAAGTATCGTACATATATGTTTCGTTGTATACACATATGTAAGACTTGACAATATACATATATGTATATATTTAAAAAAAAACCTCTCAAACTGTGCGATTAAAAGTAAAAAAAAAGGTTAGAGAAAATGTGCGGTCTAAAATTCTTCTCACGTTTCTCAATTACCATGTAATTCTCTTAGGATCCATACCCTATATATAAAAATAGAGTCCAGTTAATGTACTATAGTGTTTATCGTGCGAAGCGTACGCGAGCATCTCAACCGCACAACTGACCTACCCTAGGCTTTCAATCAAATGCGGTGGCACAATAGTAATTAACTTGACATAATTACGCATGTTATTGCATAATTACACATGGTTGGGTAAAACCCTAATCACGCATGTCATTTGCATAATTACGCAGGTTATAATGCATAATTATGCACATTATTACATAATTACGCACGTTATAAAAAATTAAAACTCGCATGCCACCAAACATGAAAATTACCCATGGGTTGTTTCAAACCATAATTACGCATGTTATATATATATACATAATCACGCATGTTATAAAAAATAAGGAATGACACGCGGTGCAATCTGCTACTCGTGTACGCTTCGCACAATAACCATTCTTAGGGTTTAGGTTTTCGATTTAGTTTAGTTTTTTGGGTTAGATTTTTGAGGTGTTTAAAGTTAGGTTTTGAGGTTCAAATGGTTTGAGATCTATTGACATTTTTAATTTATAACAAAGGATGTATTAATATTTCTAAAAAAATCACCCGTTATAACCTACTATTTATAAAATAAATATATACACTACGTCATTATTAACATTATGAGACTTCTTATTTATTATTATCATAATTTTATAGTTTGTATGTGTAAATTATAATAATATATAAATTCAAATTTATATCTACGAATTATATATTCACATATTAGAATATTTTTTATATTAGTTTAATTCAACAACTATAAAGTAGTTTGTATTATTAGTCTAAATATTAATAAAAGACTCCAATTAACGTCACGTGACAATCTCTCCTTCAATCTTATAATTTTACCTTTTATTTTATTTAAATTTTTTTTTATATATCCTTATTATTATTTATTATAAATTCTTTCAATTTTAATTTTAATATTATCTAATCTAAACTCTAATAAACCATCTCAACAAATGCGACATGACAATTCCTCATGCTATCTAAATTTAATGTTAATTAAATTCCTTTTTTATATTTAAAATACTTTACCGATAACTAATTAAAAATATTATACTGATAACTACAATTAATATATTTTACTACAGGTAACTTCTGTTTTGTTTGATCGTTATTATGTTTAACTATCATTACCACATGACAAATTTCCGTTCTATTTTGTTATCATTAACAAATACTTTTTTTGAACGATTAACAAACAAGTATATTTTACTGCGATTAAATATATTCAACAATATTGATAACGATTAAACATAATAATATATAGTTGTCTTTTATATTAATGTATATAATTTAGATTTATAATGTTATGGATATTTTTTAATAAACTTAATATATTTACAATAATTTACTAATACATTAAAAACAAAAATATAATATTAAAATGTAACAACTTCGGGTTTTTTCTAAATTTTGACAAGATTTGTGTGTTAAATTTCGGATACTTAAAACTTTATTGTTGATTCAAGTATGTTGTAGATTCTCCGATGTATTTAATAAAAATTATTTCATTACTTCGTTACCTTATTATTGGTGTAAAAATAATTAAAGAGTTTCCTAAAGAATTGATGACCGCGACGAGCACTTTATAAGTGGGTTGTGTATTAATTACTATGAGTATTGAGTAAAACATTACAAACTTGTGGAATGATTATTATGTACATCTACTTGTATTATTTACAAATAAACTATTTTTGTTATTCATCCCGTGTATAAAGGGGGATATAACCTAGTTATATAATATAATATTATAACAAAAATTATCTCAAATACTTTTAATCATATAAAAATCATTGATACTCTTTTTACAGGTGGATGGAACCGAAAGTGATATAAGGAATCGTCAGATCATGTACGCAAGTTTTGTTGATTTTCAAATGGTGGTTATGTTATTTATTTTCTATTTATCATTTTATCCCTACAAACTTTTCAAACTTATCTATGACATCACCTTCTCTTGCTAATACCATGTGCTTTATCTCCCAAAAGCGAAAATAGTAGTTTCTACATCTATATTTTTGTGTTAAAAGCATGAACACAAGAAAGACTATGACACTATGTGACTGGGTGTGATCACTTTTATATGTTGAGTTGTCATAAAAATCACTTTTAATTATTATATATATATATATATTATATATATATATATATATATATATATATATAAAACTAAGGTAAAGTGTTAAAAAACAGTTTTTTATTCTCTATATAAGTGTAAAAAACAGTTTTTTAGTCTCTTTTGAAACTAGTTTTCAAACCAATAGAGAAAGTTATAGATTTTTTTAGAATAAGTTAATTAGGGTTTAAGGTATACTTTAATTATTCTTAACTCCATTTAGGTACTCATCGACTTTTCCCTATTTCACTCTACTCCACCATAAAGAAATGGTTTAATCTAGCTAACGTCATCTAATCTTATTTTTAATGGTTTTGGGTTTAAAAAAAGAAAACAAATAATTCAATATCTTAACATAAGTTAACGTATTAACAAATAACTTCTTTAACTTCCTTTAACACAAGGCAAAAGTGGTGTGCAACGCCAGTTAACATGTCATGTTAGCCTTAACGCCCCAGATATTAGGATATACACTTACGTACCCCAATCTATACTTGCGCGCACACAATTATAAATGGAAAGTAACAGTGAATTTATTATTTTTTAATTTGAATTTTCTCAAAACTTGAGTTCGTTAGTTTTTTTATAAGATTAAATATGTAGTTGTGTTTAACTTTTTCTTTATTCCCGTATAAACTTTGTTGAATTGAAAGTTTTGTTTGAAAAACTAACTTTTTTTTTATCGTAGGCGGGATACCGATGCCATACAGGTAACACAACGATAAGATCGTTGCAACCAAATTCCCGATCAGCAGTGGGATTCCAACTAGCTTTAAAACAAATATAAATCATTTTTCAAACCTACACATAATATACACATCATTTTTCTATTTTATTATATTTCTATATTTTTTAAACAAAATAATAAAATCTGATGTCATTCACTTGAATAAACCCTAGCAAAAAATATTTATCTTCAATATTGTTTTTGATAAACCTACAAAAATTTAAGTTAATAAAAATCTAATGTCATTCACTTGAATAAACCCTAGACAAAAAGATTTAGAGAGTTAATATTCACAAACCATCTTCTCTATATCTTTCTATACATACATAGATATATATATGAGAGATAAAGTGAAAAAAAGGGCGTGTAAATAAGATTTAGGGGGTGTAGAAATACTGAAATAGTAGAAGCCAAGATTTATTCAATGTAATAAAAATTGACGTACACATAACGAAATACTCTAAAAGAGTTTGTTAAAGTAATTTTCAATATATTTTCTTACCTTCCTCTTTCATAATTAACTGGTTTTAAAACATGTATCATAATACAATATAAATACCTTTGTAAGATTATTTGTTTTTTAATCACATTTACTATTATATAAATTTTTATATGCGACTATTCAACATATATAAAAATCAGAATGATATATGATACAAATTTATATATACGAATTAAAACGTTAATTATTAAACAATCTGGTTTTTATCTATATCTATACTATATAATAATAGAAACAAAAAAGTACACTTGTCATTCATTAAAGTCATCTATTTTTTTATTTTTCCTGCCTCTCTCTTTTACATAATTATAGATAATCAACCTTAATTAAAAGTAATTACATAATTGAATTTAATATAAATTAAAACAATTTAATTTTAATTAAAAAATAATTATACAATTGTATAGGAAATTATCTATATTATATCTATATTCAATCATACAATTGATTTTAATATAAATTTAAATAGGAGAGAATACACTATTATGAAATTTTCATCCTATAATAACAAATGCAATATTAAATGTTAATAGTGTTCATCAATTTGGACGTATATAATTTGAGGAGTTTTTTTTCTAAAGTGGTGTACTTTGAAAATTTATTTACCAAAATAGGTAGTTTTAAAAGTATTTATTAAAATAGGTGGTTTCTAACTTTATATTTTTTCACTCCTAATCTCATTGGATAATATCACTAATAATTCTTTTAATCATATTTTAAGATATTATATATGTTTAATTTAATATTACTCTTTAAAACTAATGTTTTTAACATAACGTTTTTCTTACAATATATAATAAACTTCTTTTTGCTTTTACAAAGAGTTAGTCATGTCATATATTGTATTATGTATTACGAATAAAGAATATTTTCTTAGAATTCTGTAATGTATATCACTAACCTATTTAATATTTAAATATTTTTTATAATAGTTTTTGTTCATTAGTTTTAAAAAAAAGTAAATACGTAGGTGCGTTTATTTTTTTTCTCAACATATATATATATATATATATATATATATGTGTGTGTGTGTAAACAACAAAAGAACAATTTGTTTAAATATTCGGTTCGTAGTAATTCATACAAATACATCAAATAAAATTTGTATGTTAATGACCTTAGCAAAACTAAACTAAAAATTGTATAATTTAATTAACAACAAAACCTTTCTTAGACAACTGTTTATATACGATATTTTTTATATTCTTACTTTTAAGCTTTTTTATTTTAGTTTTTTTCTTCTGGTTTTTTTGTAGTAAATTAGAAATGTAAAAAGGAATAATCGTTCTTCTAAAAAGTCGTTTTCTTGAAAATTGTTTCTTCTAAAATAAAACCTAAATAAAAATAATAAAAAACCAAATATTTAACGGATGGCAATTTGAACAAAAAAATGTGATTAAAATAATGACGAAAAAAAAAGAATTTATTTATATATTATGGATTGTTTTATTCAAATAAATTCATTTTTTAAGTAAAGAATATAAAACATAAAACTAATAATATTCATGCTAAAAAATATGAATTGAATAATTAGTTGATGAATATTATTCAATGAGATTAGGAGTGAGAAATTATGATGTTAGAAACCACCTATTTTGGTAAATACTTTTGAAACTATCTATTTTGGTAAATAAGTTTTCAAACTACACCACTTTGGAAAAAAAAACTCATAATTTGATTCTAATTTTGTGTTTGAAATTGTGAATTAAGTTAGCCTTATAGATTTTACGTACACTTAATCAATTTTTTAAGAGAGAATCAATACTAATCAAAGCTCGTTATAATTTCATTTGTCTGGTCAAGTTTAGCTAAATATGGACTTTTATCACATATAGAGATTAATTTGTAAAGCTTTAGTAAGAATTGAGAATATCCGTTAGTTTTTAAATATACAACTTTTTTTATTTGTTATATAAAAGTAGATTTATTTGTGCAATACACAGGGTTTTTAAAGACATAACCTTTTATTATTTACTATACAAAAATACATTTATTCAGGTTTTTTAAAGATACAACTTTTTCATTATTTAGTATATAAAAATATATTTATTCAACCCGTGCAATACACAAGATTTTTTTAAGATATAACTTTTTTATTTTTAGCATACAAAATTACATTTATTCAACCTACAAGGTTTTCTAAAGATATAATTTTTTTTAATTATTAGTATACAAAATTAAATTTATTCAACCCGTGTAATACACAAGGTTTTTAAAAATGTAAGTGTTTTATTATTTGGTATATAAAATTATATTTATTCAATCCGTACAATACACAAGGTTTTTAAAGATATAGCTTTGTATTATTTAATGTATAAAACTACATTTATTCCACCCGTATAATAAACAAAGTGTCTAACGATATATTATTTTATTGTTTAGTATATAAAATTCCTTTTTTCAACCCGTGTAATACACAGGGTTCTAACTTAGTGTATACATAATCAGTATTTGCGTATAATAGTTATATAACATTGGTTTATTATCCATTTACTTTTGGTTTTATTGTTGTAGCAACCGTATATATAAACTATAATGTGGTTACATAGTATAGTATAGTATATGAATTAGTTATAGCTATTAGGTTCCTGCACTACACCACAGAAAGTCGGTTGATTTTGTTTCGGCTCGTGTCGTTTGGTCGGTTTCGTTTTGCCTCATTACGCTACATGTAACATCCGTAAAAAACCGGGTTAACCAAACCCGCTTCGTTTATTAACCGAACATCCAGTTAAAAATTTCATTGCATATTTAATGCTCAAATTAATTTTTAACGATACATAATTAATAAGTATATTAGAATATAAAATTTATATTTGAAAATGTATTAAAAATAGTGAAATAAAAATAAAACAAGGCTGCCGGGATTCGAACTCGGGTCAGCCGGGTCAACCAGAAGCAAGGCCTTAACTCCCATCCTTCCAACCGCTCCGCCACTTGTGATTTTTGTTTACATATTGAAACAATTAATACATAAATTAAATCTGGAAATCAAAACCCAGTTACACAGCGCGCCCAAAACCGCTGACGCCGGAAATCCCGACAAATTCGTCAAACGTTGCCGTTTCTTTTGGTCATAACGTTTACATTAACAGCCATATCGGTTATAACCGAAAAACTTAATCAATTTCATTCATTACCTTAATTTCCGTCGAAACCGAAAGTCTAATTCAAATCCGGGATTATACTTTGTTCATCAGTTGAGCTCACGAATCTATTCAACTTACACTCTTCATTTCGCTCAGAAAAACCTCGCCGCGGTCGCCGGAATTCTCTGCAAATTTACCGGAAATTATCGCCGGAAAATCGAATTCATTCCATCCTTTCTTCTTACTCTAAAATAATATCTTAGAGCTCATACTGACATCACCCCCACTCACCTTAAACCTCTGAAGAATCTCTGTCGCAAGAAATTTCACTCGCCGGAATTCTCTGCAAGTCGCCGGAAAACCGGGACTTTCATTTACACGGTAAATACCTCGACTTTTCTGTTTCATTCCATTATTAGACAAATTCTAACATCACTCCATCACCCAGAATCAACCCCAGACGACATTGCCGGATTTTCTGTTTTCGCCGGAAAACTTCAGAATCTCGCTGTTAACCGGCATGATCATGTAACCTACTGATAATCGTTACTTAGTAGTTCAATTTCACATCTAATTCATCCAAACTGATTATTGAATCCGAACAGAAGGAGTTCCCAAAACAAAGCCGACGATCTTTGCCGGACTTCTGAAGAAAGACGATCCGTTCGGTACAATCAATCCCCAAACCTTTTTCTGTTCATTACATTACGATTGCTCATAATGTTCGTTAAATTAATTTAACAAATAACAGTTAGTTAACCGTTGTCTGTGTTTTGAACGAAGAAGACGAAGCCGTGTAAGATATAAGATTAATTAAAATCAATATTATGAACGGGTTAGACACACAGTCCAGCGGTGGACTGTATGCAAACAATATGCATACGTCCCGAGTTCGATCCTTGACACACACATTCGCTGTAATAAAAAGCCTTTTTTTTTTAAACTGAACCGGATCCACAACAGTAAGATGTTAAGTATATTAAAAACCAGAATATTTACCAAGTTAGACACACAGTCCAGCGGTGGACTGTGTGCCAAACTAAACCACAGGTCCCGGGTTCGAGACCTGTGGAGAGCACCGAGTCGATACATTAAAATCTTTTTAAAATAAATGATTTTCGGATTAACTTAATTAGTGTATAAATATAATTAAAAACAAAAATATTTCGGGTTAGACACGTAGCTCAGTTGGTAAAGCTGCGTGCACGCGTACGGGAGGTCTCGGGTTCGAGTCCTGCCCGGTGCATACATACACACAATAAAACCGGTCAAACAGTCAACGCTTATGGTCAAACAGTCAACGCTTATGGTCAACGGTCAAAAGTCAACATTTTTTTTTATTATTTTTATTTATTTATTTAAATTAAAAATCAATTAAAAATACTTAAAAATAACATTTTTAAAGTTAGAAAATAGCCTTAAACTCACAAAATTATATCCAAAAATCCTATTAAAATTGTTAATAAAATTCATTTATTTACCTTACTTTTTCGTTATTAATTAGGTTAGTTTTTCCTCGTCGATCAATCCTCTAAACTCGTGCGCATTCAACATCATCAACCGAACGCACCCAATGTGAGTGAATCTCTACAAATTCCCCGTTTTAATCACGTTTTTTGGGGTGTATCATGTGTCTTACCATTTATTATATTTAAATCATTGTGCATACATCATGTCATGAACAAATGTGTATTCAGCTTGTATCAACTGTTTGTGTGGTTATTGTTTAGATTTAATTTATCATTTTCAGTACATGCAATATCATAGGCCGCCGCTCCCCATTACATTATGAGCGTTGAGCAGTTCCCCATTACATTATGAGCGTGAACCAGGTGTTGCCAACATACGATCGGCTCCGTTTGATTGAGCCTTGATCGCACAGACATTTATTATTTTTAGTACATGCAATATCATAGGCCGCCGCTCCCCATTACATTATGAGCGTTGAGCAGTTCCCCATTACATTATGAGCGTGAACCAGGCGTTGCCAACATACGATCGGCTCCGTTTGATTGAGCCTTGATCGTACAGACATTTATGTTATATATTCATGCAAGTTGGGTTGTTATGGTTTGTTATGGTATGTTATGGTATGTTATTGTATGTTATTATTTGTTGTTTGTTATTGTATGCTATTGGTTTGTTATTGTATGCTATTTGTTTGTTATTGTATGTTTATTTACGTTTGTTCATATATGAATATTGCATAATTTTTCCATATTAAACACAATAAGAAATAAATAATAAACAAGGTTCACTCGCCAACTTTTGTTGATCCAAAAAAACAATTTTTTTACACATGATACAGGTGAACAGGATGAAGCAAGGAAAACATAGGAAATTGCCTTAGAAGAAAAATAATGAAGTTTAGAAGGATGAATAGAACATGTTGTATTTGTTTGATTTGATTGTAGGATCCCTTGTAAATTGTAATAATAAATATGAAACATTATAATAAATGTCATGAGCTTTGATGAAAACCCAATCATGCCCCGATCACCTTTTCAGCTGCGGGTCAGGGTGTGACACTACAGACACTCGCTATATTAACCGAAAAAGGAAAGATTGAAATATATATATATATATATGTTATATCTGAGCCAACTCGGTAATGCACTACAGGTCGTGAATTTGGTTGGTTTTGTTTCAGATCGTTACAGTACCAATACTTACTATACCAACCGAAAGAGAAATCCCCCAAAATACATTATATTTGATCCGACTCTGTTTCAAATCAAATCAAACACATATAAAAACAAATATGTGATGATAGTATATTCAAAATTTTATAAATATTATATTGTAAAAGTGTATAATAGAAAAAAACAAAATACTTATGAATTAGAGCATTCACAATAAATTCTTTTTCTTTATCCATATAATTACACTAAAAATCATTACTTTTCTCTCTCCTGTGCAATTAAATAATATTTTTTATACCTTTATCATTACATTTTTTTCTCTCCTCCACTCACAACCACTTTAAAAAATATCAAAAGATTTACAAGGGATGAACAATATTCCCATATATTTACAGATGAACAGTAACATTTTCTCTCTCCTTTACTCACAACCACTCATAACCATTCCTTATAATATAACTAACCCATTCACACAATATAAGAAATCCATTGTGAATGCTCTTAATTCTATTATAAAAATAATCAAATAAATCGAATGAAAAAAAATGTAGGTGTAAAGCCCTCATATGGGGCACCATTTCTTCCTCTGCAAAATGTTGCAAAATAAAAACTTTAGGTGTAAAGCCATCATATGAGGCACCATTTCTTCCTTTGCAATAACGATCATATACTTTTAAGTCTATTACTTTTTTCAGGTTGCTTTTATACCATATATTTAGAAGCTTCATCACACTTAACTCAAAACCATGAAACATGAGATGGTTATGTTTTTATCTATGTATCATTTTACTCACATCTATATTTGAGGCTTTAAGCTTATCTATGACATCGCAATATCATGAAAATACAATTCCCTTTCCCCCAAAACAATGATAGTACATTCTAGTTGTGTTAAAAGCTTGAATAAAATTAATACTACATGATATCATCTTTTATATGTTGAATTGTCTTTAAGTAACTTTTAAATTTTACATACTTCATATACTTAAAAGAAGGTAGATTGCTAAACATATCGTATATATTTGCATAAACGTTGGTACATTTGTTTAAATTAGTGTAATCTAGCATATGTTTTGGACTTGACACCTATGACTAATTCTAGTCTCATACCTGATTAAAGAGCATCCCATATCTAACCTAATATTTGTTAGGTATATGTCGGTTAATTACCCGTTAGGTATTGCGCATACTCACAAATATCGGGTATACCTTAGTTTAAAAAATATACATGTTGGGTTTTTCAACTGTCGGTTAATTACCCATTTATATGATTTTATGTTGTTACTATCTGCTATAAGCTAAAATACGATGAATTACCACTAAATATTTGAAATTTCCAAAATATGAAAATATCACTATATTATATTATATTATATTATATTATATATACCTTTAATTTTCAACAATTCTAGGCATCATGGTTTGTACTTTATGTTTCATAGATTGTGCATGTATATACCTATAATTTTCAACAATTCTAGGCATCATGGTTTGTACTTTATGCTTGATAGATTGTACATGTTTTGCAACATATTATATACAGATATAGTTTGCAATATACCTATGCATTATGCATTATGTGTAACATCCGTCAAAAAACGGATTTACCAAACCCGCTCCGTTTATTAACCGAACAATCAGTTAAAAATTTCGTTGCATATTTAATGCCCAAATTAATTTTAAACGATACATAATTAATAAGTATATTGGGTTATAAAAGTTTTATTTGAAAAAGTCTTAAAAATAGTGATTTAAAAATAAAATGCTGCTGCCGGGTTTCGAACCCGGGTCAGCCAGCGAGTCAACAAGCAACTTATCTTTCAACCCTTCAACCACTGCGCCGCTTACGTTTCTTGTTCAAATTTGAAGACAATTAATTCATAACATGAGAATCGAATTCAAAACCGACGCGCCTATTTGCAGTCGTCGGAAATCCCGACTAACTCGCCAAGAATTGACGGTTTCTTCAGTTATAACGTAAACTTTAATCACTACATCGGTTATAACCGACGCCTGAGTCCGCGACACAAGTTATAACCGCCGGAAAGTTTCTAACCGACGAATCAAGTCGGAAAACGGGCCAAATACGTCGATGTCCCGACCTATAAATACCTCCTCGAACCTCTGCTAGCTTTTTCGCTCAAAACCGCACCTTTACCCGACGTAATTCCACTCGCCGGAAAAGTTCTGTACCTCGTCGGAAAACCGAGCCCTTCACTTCTGAGCCTTACTGAACACCCAGAACTTATACCGAAGCCACTCACATCCATCTCAAGCTCTCTGAAGACTCTCTGCCGCAAGACACACGTCGCCGGAAGTTTCTGCTGTCACCGGAGTTTCGCCGGAGAAACAGAGGAGTCCAGTTCGGTATACCTTACGCCTAATTTTTCATTCTCTTTATTTATCTCACCTGTAATTAACCTCAAAACACTAAGAGAACATGATTAAATCGACGAACCAGTCGGACTCCGATTCTGGTTTAGTCTAACGAAGAAGACGAAGTTTTCCGTTGTCTATATGTATAATTAAAATCACGATATAACTCGGGTTAGACACACAGTCCAGCGGTGGACTGTGTGCACATAAAACACGCTAACGTCTCGAGTTCGAATCTTGTCCCACGCACCTTCGCCCTAATAAAAATGTTCTTTTTTTTAACCGAACCGGAGTCACTGCGTAAGATGTTAAGTTTAATAATAACCGGAATAATAACCAAGATAGACACACAGTCCAGTGGTGGACTGTGTGAATGTTTAATCACAGGACACGAGTTCGAGTCCGGGCTATCGCACCGGTCCGGACAATTATTAAACTTTTTATTTAAGACAGAAATGAAAATATTTAGTTTGTATATAAGTATAATAAAAATCAGTTTATTTAACAAGTTAGACACACAGTCCAGCGGTGGACTGTGTGTTAACCTAAACCACAGGTCCCGGGTTCGAGACCTGTGGAGCGCACCGACTCGTTAGATTAAAATCGTTTTTAAAAATAAATGATTTTCTGTTTAATCTAACTAGTATATAAATATAATTAAAAACAGAAATATTTCGGGTTAGACACGTAGCTTAGTTGGTAGAGCTGCGTGCACGCGTACGGGAGGTCTCGGGTTCGAGCCTCACCCAGTGCACACAATTACACATACGAACCGGTCAATGGTCAACGGTCAAAAAAGACAACATTTTTTATTATTTTTATTTATTTATTTTAATAAAAATACTTAAAAATAACATTTTTAGGGTTAGAAAATAGCCTTAAACTCACAAAAATACGCCCAAACAATCCTACTAAAATGGATTAATAAAATCCGTTTACTTACAAAACCATTATGCAATTATCTAGGTTAATTTCACTCGTGGTTAAAACCACTTCGTGCGCATTCAACATCATCAACGAACGCACCCAATGTGAGTGAATCTTACAACTCCCCTTTTTAATTACACGTTTTGGAGTGTGTCATGTGTCACAAAATTAACTCGTTTATTTAAACTTGTGCCATACCATATTGTGATCTAAACTTAGATTGTATATATATTGCTTGTAGTCATGTATCTCATTTTGTCAATTTATATGCAATTCATTCATTAGGCCCATCAGTTCCTCGTGAGAGACGAGTTGAGCAACGCGCGCCTCAAAACAAATCCATTATTGTTCGTGTGTGTATTATTTAGTTTATATTGTTTGTAGTTATATATTTCATTTGGTCAGTTTATATGCAATATTCATTAGGCCCATCAGTTCCTCGTGAGAGACGAGTTGAGCAACGCGTGCCTCAAAACGGTCCATTATTGTTCATGTGTGTATTATTTAATATTAATTGATTGGTGAATAAGTTTACATCTATTTTTACTCATGTGTGGTTGTGCACTTTATTTTACAATCAATTAAATAAACTTGTTCAAATGTTTTTCATAGGATTCACTCGCCAACTTTTTGTTGATCCAAAAACCATTTTTACACATGATACAGGTGAACAGGATGAAGCAAGGAAAACATAGGAAATGCCTTAGAAGAAAACAATGAAGCCTAGATTGATGTTTAGGACATGATGTAATATTGATTGTAATTTTCCATTAAAGTGTATTAATGAATATGAAGCGTTAAAATAAATGTCATGAGCTTTGATGATAACCCAATCATGCTCCGATCACCTTTTCCGCTGCGGGTCGGGGTGTGACATTATGGGTTGTACATAATGCTTAAAAAAAAAAAAAAAAAAAAAAAAAAAAAAAAAAAAAAAAAAAAAAAAAAAAAAAAAAAAAAAAAAAAAAAAAAAAAAAAAAAAAAAAAAAAAAAAAAAAAAAAAAAAAAAAAAAAAAAAAAAAAAAAAAAAAAAAAAAAAAAAAAAAAAAAAAAAAAAAAAAAAAAAAAAAAAAAAAAAAAAAAAAAAAAAAAAAAAAAAAAAAAAAAAAAAAAAAAAAAAAAAAAAAAAAAAAAAAAAAAAAAAAAAAAAAAAAAAAAAAAAAAAAAAAAAAAAAAAAAAAAAAAAAAATTTTTTTTTTTTTTTTTTTTTTTTTTTTTTTTTTTTTTTTTTTTTTTTTTTTTTTTTTTTTTTTTTTTTTTTTTTTTTTTTTTTTTTTTTTTTTTTTTTTTTTTTTTTTTTTTTTTTTTTTTTTTTTTTTTTTTTTTTTTTTTTTTTTTTTTTTTTTTTTTTTTTTTTTTTTTTTTTTTTTTTTTTTTTTTTTTTTTTTTTTTTTTTTTTTTTTTTTTTTTTTTTTTTTTTTTTTTTTTTTTTTTTTTTTTTTTTTTTTTTTTTTTTTTTTTTTTTTTTTTTTTTTTTTTTTTTTTTTTTTGACATTATGGGTTGTACATAATGCTTAGTGGATTGTACCAAATACAGACAAACTTGTATATTTATATTTATATTTATATATATATTTGTACCATAATGCTTATAGGGTTGCAATCTTTTAAAACGGTTTAAACTGGCCGGTTGTACCGGGTGAGCCGTCCGGTACACCCGGTTAAACCGCCCGATACACCCGATTAAACCATTTTTGAACCAAATACAGTAAGGTATAAAAACCGAATTTTAAAACAATGGTGTGTTGTAGCCACTAAAGACAAATATGTATATTTATATTTATATTATAGTAGTATAATTTGCAACATCTAAATAGGGATGGGTCGGTATCAAAATCTCCAAAAGTGGATACCGGTAACGAATATACCCGGTACGGTTCGGTACCGAAAATTCCAAAACGGTAAATACCGGTACCGAAAATGTTAAAAGTCGGTACCCCGCACCATTTGCCCATCTACATTTAAAGGCAAAAGGATATTCTACAATTTACTTTGATGTTTTTTCCTGCATCAATTTCTTGCATTATGGGTGTGATTTGATTGTAAGCTTTTAAAATAATGGCACGTATTTATTTTCTATCTAGTATTTATATTTGTTTGACATTTGTTTCTTTGTCTTAAAACCCAGACATCTCGTCATATCTTTTTATCTTAGATCTGTTACTCTCTCTGAAACTCTCTCTCTTAGTTGCAGATATTTTTCGACGAGTTTTTGTCCGACCATTTATGGACCTTACGCGGTCGTATTTTGTAGACAGAGGAACATCAATAGGGTTTCTAGAGAGAGAAACAGAGTGAGATGGCACGCTTTTACCCCCCCCATCTAGTTATGATATAAATCTAAAAAGATAAATTCATATTCATAACATATAATTATAAATAATAACATCAAAATATATTTCCTCAAAAAAAAAGATTATTTTGCAATTAATAAAATTACAAGAATAAAGTATTACTAAAAAAAGTGTTAAAGGGAAAATAAAACTAAAAAAATTAGATGGGTATATGATTTGGGTAAATAGGTATACAATTTTAGGTAATCGAGTCGAGTATTATCTATACCTTTGTGTAGTTGAATAACTAAAATGGTAACGTGTTAGTGTCACCTAAGTAGTGTCCAATAAGTAAACCACACAATAACAAGTTTTAGCAGATTAACAAAATAAATAAAAAAATTTAAAAATTAAAAAAATTGTTATTGGTTGGAATAGTTGTGGGCCCCCACCTTTTCGTTAACACAGTAATGTCTAAAGGGGCTTTGAAGCTTTGGCGCCCATGCCATTTGGTATGGGGGTATTAACCACGTTACCATATAGTTCAATCCCAAACTTGTCTCATGCAAGCGAATTTTTTTTCTCAATCACATACCCAAAAACCTAACCTAGATGTTTCAGGTTTTTGGTATTACCGTTAAGCTCAAGTTTTTTCGTCATCCCTAGTTGTCGGTGTGTTGTGTGATGGGGAAAACAGTGTGGGGTGAGGGCTGGTTTAATACCTTTTTTTAATTTACAATATTAATATATATACATATTATATGTGTGTGTGTATGTGTGTGTGAGACTGTGTATAAGGTGAGGTTCGGCTACAAAGTCCAAATTTCCTAAAAAGTGTAAAAAATTATAAAACACTTATAATTTCGGCCATAAAACACATTTCATATCTACAAATAACAGCGTGAAAATTACTAAAACACCGTATTCAGACCTTAATAGTCCATAAAAACTTCAAAAACACCATCGTAGAACTATGAATATAAAACACAACATGCTAATGAACATAAAACACAATAATATTTGTCACTCCATAATCAGAACCTTGTCATCCAAATCACAAAAACAAAATCCACAGATACAATGTTTTAGTAATCTTCATTGCGTTATTTGTGAGTTTTTGTGTGTTTTATGGTTGACATTTTGGTGTTTTATGACTTTTTACACTATTTAAGAAATTTGGACTTTGTAGCCAACTCCTAGCACAACAACACATACAACTATATATATATATATATAGTATGAGTAATCTTGTTAGGAACCTCCATTTAGCGTTTAGGTTATATAACTAGTGGTACCACAAAAATAAACCAACTTAAAAAGTTTAAAACGTAAACACATTTTGTCATTAAATTAAACGTATCAGTCAGTTCAATTAAAAAAACTTTGATAAATCCAATCATAATCCGTCTCTTTTTTGAGATGGATGATGGAGGTTGAGTTTCTTAACTCCCTAAGATTATCTAGTATCAACACCCTACCCATCGCATGACACACAACACACCACAGTCCTCAAAATTATAATAACTATATTCAACTATAAATAATCATATCTATCTTCAAGAGTAAACTACTTACAATTGCTGAGGCATTAGAGCATCAGGGGGCTACTTCACAAGTTTACCATCGCGTTTATCAACTCTTAAGACTATTATTGATTCTGGTTACAACAAAATTAATTTATCAAACATCAAACCAAACTTACAATTCACATTCTTTGCAATGATTTCTCATCTCAAAACGACTAGGAAGTGTATTTTTAAAAAATTGACCCCCCTCCCCCCCTTATTATGATAATTTATAATAGAAAACATTTTTTATACAATTTTCATATATAAGACTACTAAGCATATCTTTCAACAAGATATCCTAATCTCCACTTTGGTTTTTTGTCTACCCAGTTACCCTTAAAAAAAAGGAAATGATTTTTATAAAGAGACTAATACGAAAGACATAGTCAACATGGTTTAAACAAGTTTATAACTGAAGTTAGGGCAGGGGACCAAGCGAGTTCATTTTTTACAAGTTTTGGTACCACGAGTGTAAATAGTAAACCACTGGGACCAACGTTGAAATTTTTTGAAACCACAGGGACCAACCAAGCATTTAACTCTATATATATATATATATATATATATATATATAGGGTGAGGATCATTTAGGAACCACCATTTAGGTTTAGGTTGAGAACTAGTGTGAGCACAAATAAAACCAACTTAAAAAAGTTTAAAAAACACATTTTTTTTAAATTAAACATATGTGAGTTCAATTAAAAAGTAACTTTTTATAACATCCAATCTTAATCGTACAATTTTAGATGGATGATGGATATTGAGTTTCTTAAACTCATAAGGATTTTCTTAGTAACAACCCCTCCCCCCCCCCAATATATATATATATATATATATATATATATATATATATATTATTCTCTTTAGAAAATAAGGTGGGCTCATTAAGTTCATAGTTCTTTTTAAATATTAAGACGTATTAGATGCTAGTTAACAAAAAATTAATAAACGTCAAACTAAATTATAATTTTTATTCTTTATGTTATCTCAAATTATGGAATGTGTCCTTTAAAAAATGACTTTTACTCACAATCTCTTATTTGAAAATTTATAATGGATTTTATAAATTTCATTAATAGACGTTAAGTTTTTCAACCAAGTCATCTAATGTCCACATGAGTGTATTTTAGTTTTTATCCCCATAAAGAATTAGAGGAATGATTATTTGAGAAAAAAAACTTAACACGAGAAGAAATAGTGTAATGGTAAAACAATAAATAGTTTATAACTCCTGTAATTGATTATTTTCTTTCTCGTTAGTTTGGCAAAAACACTTTATCTTCCACATTTCAAAAAATCTCACACATATCGAAATTTATCATATATATATATCCTACACGTATCAAAATTTATCATATACTCTATTCTACACATATCAAAATTTATTCTACACATATCGAAATTGTCCTTCACTACAAATAAAACATTTTTATTGGTTAAAACTTATTTTTTTCTATTCTTACAAAAAAAATAAATCTTCTTATTAAACCCTCAATTAAAGGACTATCTGTTTAAATATAACAAAAATTACTTACAAGGACTATTTATATAAATACATAAATATAACACTTTATAATTTCCACACTTTTTTCTTTATTTTTGTGACAACCATCATTCAAGAAGTCGTCATCCGTACATTCTAATTACATGCATTATTATAAGTGGATCATTTAGACTTAGTTTAACATTAACTAGGTTATGTAACGTGTTGGAGGAAGCAGAATTATAGTAGATCCAGTGGTGAGTATTATCATTAATGAACACGTAAGTACCATTTCAAGCTAACATGATAAATATACGATCTTAAACAACAACAATAGTGATATGGAATAATCAATACAACCCTAATTTGATAAATTCAATTGAATTTATCAATAACAAGTATTATTTATCATTCATATGGTTTCTTGGCTTATCAAAATGTTTATTTTAATAAACTACATATTCTAATATGTAAATTCATTGTCTAGTGAAATAAAAATAAACAACACCTGACCTATTATTTATATATGTTGTAAAATCCCCAAAAAACACTTATATAAATAACTAGACGATATCTACACTTTATAAAATGTGAATTTAATTACCCAAAATCAGATTTATAGGCTTGATTTGTCTAGTCAGCATAAAGATAAAATCAAAATAAATCCAACATTTAACACATGTAATTAGGGGGCATCTAGGCCCTTATGATCCCTAAGCTGGATGCCTTACAACATCAACTCACCCCACCCCACCCCACCCCACCTTACCCTTTTCAGTTTTCTTTCTAAAATCGTAGCCAACACCTTTATTCACACTTACCTCAATTCAAACAAACCTAAGAGTTCTCTTAAAGGATCCAAGTAATCTTCAACTCTCTCTCTAGAAAACCTTGAGAATCATGTCTTTCATGAAGCATTTTAAGCTTTTAAATGATGGAAGAACATGATCATACTTTAAAACCATCAACAAATCACACTCAAAAGGCACAATGTGGTGTAAGAATCCAAGTAGGTGAGTTTGTTTGATAATATTAGGTTTTTAGTGATCAAATGTAGGATTTCATATGGTGATAGAGGAATCATCCGTCGAACATTTGTATGTGCAAGGACATGTTTTATGTATTACATCTTGTGTTTAATTAAGCAATTCTGAAAGATTCTTTATTGGTATGTATATGGTGTTATTAAAGATATATGTATTATGTCTTTCATTAGTTATTAAAGATACATGTATAATGTCTTTTATGGGTAAGTATATTGAGTTATTGAAGATATATGTATCATTTCTTTCAAGGGGATGTTTATCGGGTTATTAATGATATATGTATTATGTCTTTCATGGGTAAGTATATCGGGTTACTAATGATATATGTATTATGTCTATTATAGGTAAGTATATCGGGTTATTAAAGATATATGTATTACGTCTTTCATGGGTAAGTATGCTGGATTACTAATGATATATGTATTATGCCTTACATGGGTAAGTAAATCGGGTTTTCAAAGATATATGTATTATGTCTTTCGTTAGTAGGTATACTGAGTATTCAAGGTAACGTTAATTATATCTTTCAAAAGAAAAATGTGTCACGGTTACAAAGATGTGTCTATTATACATTTTAATGACAATCTTTTGGGAACATATAAGGAAACTGTTTCCATTATGTCAAACAAAACCCATAAACTCACCAACTTTATGTTGACGTTTTTAAGCAAGTTTTTCACCAACGAGTGAGTCTCCCGGCCCCTTTTTACTTGTTTACTTTTGTGGGAATAACAAGCTATTATATTTTTATACATGTCTTGATTACAATATATGTTACATGAGTTAGACAATATCGACCCATCTAAGTCCCAGGACAACATACCATTAACTTAGATAAGCCGTGGAATATATGAATAGAACCATTTGGACTGACACCCCCTTTCGTGGTTAGTCGCGCTAACCTCGACAATTATGTCAAATGACTGCATATTATCTATGTTACTTGAAATGTTTTGTGATGGAGCATTTGTTGGGGCGTACAAGGAAGTCAAGGTATTCGTTATGAGCTTATGGTAACTATATATATGTTACATTGTATTGACAACAAATTGTTTACATATGAATACAAATTTGCGAACTCACCAACTCACTTAGTTGACGTTTTTAAGCATGTTTTTCAGGAAATGGATATTAGCTGGGACATGGACTCTTTTATTTTTTGACATTCATGCTAGCATTGCAACATGAGATCACCCTTTATTTACTAGAGACTAGTTAAAACATTTATTCATGGAACTATATTAAATACATCTATGTAATTCCCTATCATATGAATGCATTTTAGTTGTTCTCTTTTACCATGTGTTCGTATGATATCTGGTTTGTCGGTCTCTATGATTTCGCTTTGGCGGAGGGGGGAGTGACACATTGGATTATCTATGAACCAATATCTCTCCTGGCCATGGTCAATGTGGGATTTTCATAGGGTGTTAGAGTGGTTCATATTAATCTTCCCAGTAGTTGGCATCTTTACAATCACACCCTAGGACTCATCGTCCTTGATGAGGTTTCCCGAAGGATACATGAGTGAATCTAATACCATTTGTAACATCTAGTCTTTCTTACCACCAATATTGTCTGTTTTGCTCTTGATGGGTTGGCCATCCAAGAAATCACAGATTTGTTATTGGTTGCCTTGGTGGAGACTTCCTAGTAGATCACTCATTCTAATACTACTCCCACCTGAACACGCTTAATTATGGAGTTTTCATGTGCTCCAAAGTCAACTAAGCTCAAAACACGTTGGTTATTTAAGAGGCATTGGGTTACTTATGAACCAAGATCTCTCTTAGCCACGGTCGATGTGGGATTTTCCTAGGTTGTTACAATGGTTCATATTATATATAAAATATCACAACTAAAAAACCCAACAAAATTGTGTTGTATTTCTATGTTGTATAACATTTTTGTGCCGAATTTTTTGTACTATATTTTCTGTGCTAAATTTTTTGTATTAGATTTTTTGTGCTACTTTCTTTGTGCTAGTTTTTTGTACTGACTTTTTTACTAGATTTTTTGTGTTATATTTGTTGTGCTGAATTTTTTTATTAGATTTTTGTGTTGAATTTTCTTATTAGAATTTTTTTGCTAGATTTTTTGTACTTGATTTTTTTGTTGTATTTTTGAAAAAAACAAAAGGGTGAAAGTTTTTGTTTTAGGAGTAAAATGTCATTCCATCCTATTTATAAGGAATGTCACATGCAATTTTTTTAAAACCGGACCGGACGTCGAAAAGGTCTCCTTATCGGTTCACTGGTCTGATTGACGTAAGAACCGGATGGTGTTGTAAATATATAAAAAAATAATAGGGTAAAATTTAAAAAATATAAAATAAAACTGGTACAAACCCTTTAAAAACTGGTTCGACCGGCCGGTTTCTCGGTCCAATATCCAGTTCAACCTCCGGTTCAATGCAACCCCGGTGCAATACCATGACCAGGACCGGTCCAACTTCCGGTTCCGGTTTAACCGACCAGTCCGAGTTTCAAAACACTGGTCACATATCATCTCCACAATCATTATTAGGCTACTTATGCAAAACCCACTTTTTAGTGAATCTAACCGTATATATACCTATAAAATATTAAACCATACATCAGTTTACATCACCACCACCATCAGAAAAAATACCTGAAATCAGATTACTAGCTGAACATAAATGCTCTAAAGAAAATCAAAATAAGCTCCAATTATGACTATTCATATTTCAATTTTGACTTGTTCTCCGTTTCTTATCTCTTTTGATCTAAATGGGCTGTAATTCAATTGCTTAAAGAATGTGTTCATCAAGATTAAACACTTTATACCTTTAAATCTTTAACCAAATGTCTCCAAAATTGACATAAAGATCCAACATGCAAAGATCTTTTCACCAAATTCTTCCTCATGTGAAACTTAACTCAACCTGATTATCAAAAATTTGCAATCTTTATGTAAAAAGCAAATGCCCACATGAAGCTTCGATGATCAAAATCTATTGCAATTTTTAACTCAGTGTAGGTATCGAAAATTTGCAATCTTTATGGGAAAAAATTGATGCCCACATGAAGCTTCTTTACAAATTGTTACCATCTGTCAAAGCACAAGACTTTTATCTAAAGAAAATGTGTAAAGTCAAAAGCTTTATACAAGAGAAAGAGAATCAAGAAAAAGGGTATCTTAAACTGACCAAGAAGAAAGAGATCCAGATGGACAAAACACCACCGCCCTAATTTTTGTTAAAAATAAAAAAAAAAGTCGTTAAATCCATGGTGTGGGGTGTGTGTGTGTGATTCAGCCATTAAAGATAGTAGAATTATGCAACGGTGGTGGTCCATTGGGGAGGCGACGGGTGAGAGAGGTAGAAAGAGAGATATGTGGTTTGGATATGTTGTGGGTGGATGAGAGAAAATGTTTAGATTGGTAGTATTGTTAAGTGATGGGGTGGTCGGAAAAAAGGATGAATAGGTTGTGGGTGATCTTTGAAAAAGATGGTTTGGTGTATTTGAAGAAGATGAAGTGAGTGGTGGGTCCTACTTTTCTATTGATTTTATTTGTTTTTATATTAAGGTGTTTTTGTATTTTAAAAGGATTTAATTGAGAAAACTAATGACCATCCACTCTAAAGACTATCCGAGTAACAACCGAGTAAAACCACAGGAAACATGAATGTATTTTTTAAAAGTTTGGGACTAAAGGTGTTACTTTGACAAACCACAGGGACTATCCCCAAATTTTCCGCTATGTTTTACACAAATAGTCTTTTAGGAGGTAAAAATATTAAAATGCCCTTAAGTAATATTGGATTTTAATAATCTCAACTATTGATCGTTGGCCGCCAACAGTCCCAACTTCAAAAAATAATCACTGGTAGTCTTAACAATTAACATATTGGCCTCAAATGGACCCTGACTAACAGAACCCTAATGTCATTAGTCTTCAGTCGCCGGAAAACTGTTTTTGGCGGAAAAAGGTTTTAAAGGTCCGATCTAAGGTTACAAAGAGGTTTGGGATGAAAATGTTGAGTTTTCTAGCCAAAAAGTTGAGTTTTGGCGAAGATTTCCAGCGGAAAAGGAGTTTTCGGCAACTTCAATAGTTGGGGCTTTTACTAAAAAAGTTCCTAAAGGTTCGTAATAAGGTTACAAAAAGGTCTGGGACGAAGATGTTGAGTTTTTCGGCCAAAAATGAGTTTTCCGGCCAAATACGTTTTTCAGCGACCGGAGACTAACGACGTTAAGGTTCTGTTAGTCAGGGTCCATTGGAGGCCAATATATTAATAATTGGGACTGCAGTGGTTATTTTTGAAGTTGGGACTGATGACGGCCAACGACGAAATGTTAAGATTATTAAAATCCAATATTCCATTGTTTAAAAAACCCATTCCATTAGGGATAACATAAAGATTAAAAACTGTAATTTAGTATAAATATCCACTTTTGTGACTGCAATTATCAATTGCGAGCAAACAATGAAGACTAAACCAGTAATATAATAAGTTAGAGACCAAATTATGGATTTATAGAAAAAATGATGATTCTTTTTTTATAATAAATTTGCTACATTTAACTATGTAGCTAAGATTTCTCCGAATGTTAACATTTGAGCATAAATAGTTGATATTTGAAAAATACATAGATGGTTATGTATCTTACTAGCTGATGCCACGTCCGTGTTGCGGGACGATGGCCGAATAATTCTCAACCAATTAAAAAAATACTACTATAGTTTTGCTAGAAAGAAAACCAAAACGATGACAAAACGGTAAGTTTGAGCTCAGGGCAAAACTGTAATTTGTCAGGACTAATGAGCGAGTGTTAAGCAACTCCTTGACACGAAAAAAAAATCGAGTAAACCAATTAAAACAAAACACTTTTCTAGTTTGCTAAAAAAACTAAAACGATGACAATACCGTAATTTTGAACTGAGGCAAAGTTGTAATTCTGGACAGGGGTAAAATCGTAATTCGGAAAAAGCTAAAGTGATGGCATACTGTAAATTTGAACCAGGGGCGACATTGTAAATTTTGTAATTTTCAACTTGGGGTAAAATCGTAATATAAAGTTGAACTAAGGGCAAAATTGTAATTTTTAGCCAGGGGCAAAATCATAATTCGTAATTTTGAATTGGGCCAAAATCAAAATATTAAACTAAAGGCAAAATCGTAATTTTGAATTAGGGGCAAAAACATAAATTATTTTCCACTGGGGCAAAAACGAATTTTGAATTAAGAAATTCTAATTTTGGCAAAATCATATTTTTTTAACAAAGGACAAAATCGTAAATTTAAGCTGGGGGCAAAAACATAACTTTATTTTGAATTGGGGGCAAAATTATAATTGTGAAACCTGGGAAAAATAGTAATTTTTAGTTGGGGGTAGAAATATAAATTTGATTTGAACTGAGGGTAAAATCGTAGTTTTTAGGTAGGGGTAAAAGCATAATTTTATTTTAAACTGGAGGCAAAATTTTAATTTTAAACTAAGTGCGAAATCGTAATATTAAGCAGGGGTAAAATTGTAAAACGATTGGACCAATGGGGGAGGGCCAGGCAGCACTATTCCCCCATCTTAGATTGTATGTATAGTAAACTAGAGTTATGCGCCGCCCGCGTTGCGGGGCGCTAAACCGAATATTTCTTACTTTAATAACATGTACGCATTTATTTTGGTTAGTTATACATGCTACTTATAACACGATATCAAAAAAGATACGTCGAGTTAACCAAGTAAAGAAAAAACTATCATAGTTATGATTAAAAAAATAACTAAAATGATTGCAAGCTTGGGGACAAAACAATAATTGGTCAGGACCAATTAGTGAGTGGTATGCAGCTGTTTGGTATGGAGAAAAACTAAATTGAGTCAACCAAGTAAAATAAAACAGTACCATAGTTTTGCCCAAAAAAAACGATGGCAATGTTGGAATTTTTAGATGGGGTATAAAATCGTAATTTTATAATGGAGGTAAAATAATATTTTGAACTGAGGGCAAAATCATGCTTTTATTTTGAACTGGGAGCCAAATTTGGCAGCATTGTAGTTGGGGCAAAATATATTTTTTTTTTGAACCAGGGGAAAATCGTATCTTATTTTTTAACTGAGGGCAAAATCATAAATTTAAGCGGGGGGCAAAACATGAATTTAATTTTAAACTAGGGGCAATATCGTAATTTTAAACAGTGAATAAAATCGTAATTTAACAGGAACTTAAAAAAATACAAAGTTGGCCGTCATTTTGGCCAACCAATTGCAACCACTATTCCCCGGGGACACTTGTGTTTGTAGTATTGTAAATACGATCCATCTAAGGGTCTTCATTCATTTTCTAGAGAAAGTAGAAAGTCAGATTTTAGCATGCATTTTTAAAAGTGTATTGTATTACATGTTAGTGTTAATGAACCAATACCGGTGAGACCAAAGATTACTTGTGATAATATTATTCACTTGTTCGATCTAGAAATTGCATCCCTAATCCTACCATTTTTGAACTCCAAGATTATGGACGCGGCACGGGGGTGTGCGACGACTGGCCCGGATGTAGAGGGGAATAATTTTTCGGTTTATTAAGAGGTCTTGGAATCTCCTTAGGCCCGATTTCACGAAAGTTGTCTAGCATTTTCACGAGTCTAATTAATTTCTCATAGATCTAGTGCCCCCGTTATTGCGTTGGTCCTTCAAGTTTATGGCCAATGTGGGGTTCAACGACTTCAAACCAATTAATCTGGTTGGATCCTTTAGCAAAGGGGAATTGGATTTTAATAATCTTAACTTTCACACGTTGGTCGACAATAATCCGGACTTAAGAAATTCCTCCTGTCAGTCCCAACTTACAAACATTTTTCCTTCACTAAGCCTTTTCTAACTGAGGTCTAACCTAGTTAGTTTTTTTGTTGGCGCTGCAGCTTATGTGGCAAAAACTTGGTTATTTGTGGACGTGATTGTTATGTGACCTTTTCACCACCTCCACCTCCACCACAAACACCACCCACCCAGAAAACGTGGCTGGAAACCTAAACACACAACGGACGAACAACCAAACCCTAACTCAACCCCCACCACCACCACCACAACCGCCACCACATCCACCTGAGTCGCCGCCGACACAGCATAATATTCGTAAACACCACCGGAACGTAGAGCTTCTAGGTATAACAAGCAAAATAGAGACAATGAGGAATGGTGGTTGTTCTATAGGTTCCGATGTGGTGGGAGAGCGTAGGGAATGTTGTGTCGTTGATGGATGATGGTGGTGTGGCTGATGGTAGTGGGTGGGTGGGTGGTGGTGGCTGATGGTGGCGTTGGGTGGTGGAGGTAATGATGGTGCCACATAATAGCCACGTCAACAAATAACCAAGTTTTTTGCCACATAAGCTGTCACATCAGCAAAAAAACTAATTGGGTTAGAATTAGTTAAAAAAGGCTCGGTGGAGGAAAAATATTTGCAAGTTGGGACTGTCAAAAGGAATTTCTTAAGTTGGGATTATTGTCAGCCAACAGGTGAAAGTTAAGATTATTAAAATCCAATTCCCCGCAAAGTGGTTTATAAAGCCTTGGCGTTGAGTCTTAAAAAGGTGTTGGACTCAGTTATTTCCGACACATAATCAACTTTTTCGACAAACCGAAATATTATTGACGGTCCGCTTGTTAGGAATGAAATAGTCTCATGGGTAAAGAAAAAGAAAGATAAACTTCCCCGTTTTAAAATCGACTTCGAAAAAGCATATGATCATGTCGCTGAAGAGGTATATGGTACGGAGGCGGTGATCCCTGCTGAGATAGGTCTCCCATCACCAAGAATGCTTGCACTAGAAAAACAAAACAATTAAGAGCAACGCCGATTGGATTTGGACTTGGTCGAAGAAAGACGCGAAAACGCAGCCATCCGCGAAGCGAAATATAAATCTCAGCTGGAGAAATATTATAACAAGCGGGTACGCGTTTGCACATTTTTACCGGGGGATTTCGTCCTCCGCGATAATGAAGCATCCAATGCTGAAAAACCGGGTAAACTTGCGCCAAGATGGGAAGGCCCTTATGTGATCCATGAAGTCCTTGGCAAAGGAGCATACACTTTGAAGCGCTTGGACGGTTCTAGCGTCCAGCGGACCTGGAACGCCCAGCAATTGCGCAGATGTTACATGTAATCTCAGAGCTCATTAGCCTTGCGCTTTCCATGAGCCTGCTTACATTAATTCTTGCTTTAATCTTAGTGACAGTTGTAGCTTTATGCTTTATCGATGAAATAAAATACTTTCTGTCGCTACTTACATTTTTTTATATATTTATTACAAATGCATGCAATTCCTTTGGATACACAAAAACACATTCATGAGCCACAAGATAAAGTAATGCTTACGCTCACACATGAGATTGATTACTACTCATTTGTCTATCCTAAACAAGTAATTGGTCACATGCAAACATTGTAAACTAAATATATTGTATTCACATTAAAAGTACTTCCGCAGCCGCGCAAGGATACATCCAAAACAACTGCAAACACCAAGCAAATTCCAAACAATCTAGTTGCCCTATTCTACGATTTTTTTGCTTGATTGCTTCTCCGCCACTGCAAAGATCTCTTTTAACCTATCTACAAAGTCGTCTTGTTGCAGCGCAGCATCCACCAAGTCCATGATCGGGATCTGCAAGTGGTCATATTTTTCTTTCGCAGCAGTATAAATGGCAGAAGTATTAATCCCATGAGTGGCAGCTCGGCTTGTATCCCATTGGGTCTGCAAGGCATGTGCCACGTGCAACGTGCACTCCTTGTAGCCCTCAGAGTGACCATCGTTGCGCACTGCTACCATTAACTCTGCTACTCTTTCATCTAATTCCGTAGAGTTTAAGATGGCATTTGCAATCTGTATACAAACACATCAGTATAAGCTATGATAATTAATCAAGACATATATACTGCAAGATAGGAAAAATACTCCACAATCCCGTACTCGCGCAGCCAGGTGAGCTGATTCATCAACGACTCTGCTAGGCTTTCAGCTGTGGCACGAGCGACCTCCGTGTCGGTAATTTTTTGCTCGTCTTCAGTCAGACGGCGTGTCAACTCGGCTTTCTTAGTTTGATGAAGTTTGATATCCTTTTTCAAGGAATAAACTCCGCCTGCAGTCACTCCTGATCAAATAACATAGAGGTTAGCTCATCAATCTCTTTATTCTTAAGGAAGAGAGTCATTTTGGTCTCTACCTCATTCTGCTCGCTCCCTCCCTATGTGAACGAGCCTCCTCTGCCGCAGCAACCGCATCGGCCTTCTCTTGTTTAAGTTTATCGATTTCGTTGCGCAGAGAAACTTTTTCATTATTATCACGATCACAAGCCTCTACAAAGTGCTTGCGATCTGCAACATGCTGCGCGGCAGCGACCTCATACTTGTTTTTCCAGCTAGTGGCGGACCATTTTTCCATTTTCTTCTCCGATTTAAATTTGTCTTGCTTAGCCTCTTCTTCTCCGATTCAAACTCGTCCCATTCCTTGTTCATGCTGCGCCACTCGCGCACAATACGGTGTGTAACAGATGAGGCTTGCGCAGTCTCTGACAGGTAGGCTTGGTAAATTTGATCATGAGATTGGTCTTCTAGACGTTTCACCTTCGCCGGCGGGTAAATGCCTTTATACCACTCTCTGCAAGCTTGCAGATCGGTAAAGGTATCACTCTGTTTTAATTTCCATATCGGCTCGTGTATGGCGAAGGCTTCTTGGCAGAGTAGGTGCGGTAGTAGTAATTCCCAAGAGTCTCTTCAGGACGGATAGGCGACTCCTATTCAGGATCGTCAGAAAATGAGGAGAACCCTTGACCAGCTGTAGAAGGACCTATTCCCTTAATATTTGAAGTAATATTCTCAGCATGAATATCGGAAGTAGTCGTCTCTTGTTCAGCAGTTGTAGTCTCCGCAGATGGGGGGGGGGGCAGTATCTTTTACCTGCTCGCCAGTAGGATTTTCCACAGAAGGTTTTTGTTGCTCTTCTTCTGGAGCAATTTTCTCCGGCGCATCAAGAATAATTGGGTCTGCGCCAGGAGCCACATCTTCTCCTGTACCTTCGGGATGTGCGAAGATGGCACAGAGGTTGTGGTGGCCTGCGCAGCTTTTACTATTTTCTCTACAGGAAACAAATGCAGTAATTAAAACAGAATTCCAAATATAAGACAGTGCGCAGCTATTACAACAGAATGTTCAAGAAGTAGACATACCAGGAGAAAATTTCTTTGCTAAAGCATCTAGGTTTCTTTTCTTGCTAATGCGCGGCCGCACAACTTTTTTCGGCGGTGAGGGTGGTGCAATCTCAGGATCTTTCCTCTTTTTTGAGGGGCGCTTCAACACCATTTCTGGGCTTGAGGGTATCTCCAAGGGTTCGTCTGGGTGAGACGCAGGAATGGATGATGTATCTATAGGCTCCGCCTTGGGCTTCCTCAAACCTACAGGCACGAGACCCTCTAATGAGTCTGACACCACCACATATTCACACCAAGAATCAGATACGAGACGCGTACCTTTCTTGCCCTCAGGATTCACAGCAGCAGATGTCTTCTTTGGCACATCTGACTTAGGAGGAAGTGTAGCCGTAGCAGATGGTTTTTTTTTCTTCTTTGAATTAGGACCTACGCCCAAGTTTAGCAAATCACCTACATAATCAATGATAAAGGGAAAACGTTGCGCCATAAGTTGCATTACAATATTACTTAGAATTAATATCTAACAGTAATATTGCAATTCTAACTCAGGCTTTACAACATATTATGTACCAGTAGTAGAAGAGGGCTGCGCATTGAGGTTTTCTTTCTTGGGGATTTCAAAATTTCCCAAGATTTGATCAAACCATGGCTCCTCATTCTCTTTAAGTGGCACAGCGGCCATCTTTCCATTTTTTCTCTTGAAAGAAACCAAGTATAACGGTGCAACTGTATCACCAAGCACAGCAATAAACATCATCAATATAAATTTATAGAGAACGGTTCTAAAAGAGTTACGAAGTAATATACCAACTCCATCTTTGGTATAGACTGGTTTCTCTTGACGTTCTTTCTTCCACAAGATGCTCATTCCGGCAGCAATCAATGCCCTTTCTGGTAAAATAATATTGGGCACATCCTTGATATTTTGATACAAGACCTCGTTGATAGGAATGACCAGTGTCTCCAATTCTATCTCTTCTCCGGCCCGAAACGTCATCGCCATCGGAATCACCGCCGCCTTCACATAGAAAAACTTTTACTTCCAGTCGTGGTAAGATTTGGGAGGAACAATCAACATGCGTTTGGCTTGAACTCGTTGCTGGAAGGAATAGAACCCTAAAGCACAGTGCAGTTGGTAAAAAACTTGAAATTTCTTAACCGTCAGAATGATATTCATTGACCGGCAAACAAACTCAAAGTGCCTAACCTCACCATCCCCATTGGATTTACTGGGAGATGTGGAACTTGTAAAACTCAAGAATTTCTAGCATAAAATGGGTCACCGGCAGCCGGAAGTTACCCTCGGCAAAATAATCATAAAATAACGTGATGTAGCAGGCCGGAGCATCTACTGCTGTAGCATTCTCCTTGGGATAAAAAGCTCCCCAAGATTTGGCAAATAAGAAATTTGAGACAAGGGCATCAAAATCTTCTTTCTTCCACTTCAACGGTGGAAGAGTCGACATCATCGGCATATCTGCAGTACCAGAACTGGTCGCCATATAATCCTGGCAGGAAGTTGCAGAAGGAAGATATTGCAGAGAAGAAGGGATTTCTGTGATGAAGAAGAAGAAGTTTTGAAAGCGTAAAAGAGAAATGGGATCCGGAGAGGTGTATATAAAGATTCCCAATTAATGCCTGGGGTAACGTGTAACCGCCTCCACCCTTTCCGGAACCCTAGGCAAATGTCAGGGCGAGTGGGGAACAGTAACCGTCCCCACGCGTGCGTGTGCAACACACATGCCGTCAGGCAATTAATGGTGTACGGTTAACAACTGTTCACAGCTGTCAAACAGTACCCAAAACGTCACAACGGCACGTTGTCTCTCACCAACCCCTGACACAAGACAGTTTTTTCAAAATTCAAAATTTCCTTTCCTTATCCTGAGGATTTCTTCTCCAAGAATTTCTTTTTGCCCTCGGCGCGACTATTTACAAAAGCACTATAGTTTTTTATTTTTGTCCAGTGCTCCACCTACTTGCTACTTGCGCATAGGAGCAACACTGGACTGGTGGGACTTGAAGAGGTATGGTCCCAAATCCTTGCGCCAAGCAAAAGACCATACCCATTAATCTAAGAAAACCTTGCGCAGACATTTCTGCCAAAGAAAGACTTCACTAAACTCTGCGCCGGGTATCCAAATAAGGAAAAGATCATTTAACTACCTTGCGCGGGCTCGCGCAAGGTTCAAGGTTAACCTTGATTAATTTCCTTGGGTAATATTTCATTCCTAAACCTTGCGTGGACATTTGTACCAAAGAAGGAAATTAGCAAACTCTGCGCTAAATAGCAAAGAAGGGAAATGATCATTTAGCTACCTTGCGCCGGCTCGCGTAAGGAAGATAATCTTGAGAATTCCCTAAGTCATTGTTGGTTTCCAAAAATCTTGCACAACCCACAGCATAACAGAGGAGGTTTACAATTCTCTGCGCCAAGCATCTAAAAGGGAAAAGGATCATTTAACTACCTTGCGCCGCTCGCGCAAGGAAACAGTTAATCTTGAAAGACTTTTCCTTAGCAGAGATTTTTTGTCCACAAGAAATGGTGCAGAGGAAAAAGGAATCTTTTCTGTTGTAACAGAATACACACGTGACGAGCAAAAGATAGGTTACAGCTGTGAAACCTTCTAGAAGCCATTAATGCACAATCGTGCAGAGCATCTTTCCGTTATAACCAAATGCCACATGGCAGCATCTGAGACGGCCAGGAAAGATCACAGTGATGGCATGGTTGCATCAAGGAAATGGAATGATCTCATAATGACACGTGGCATCTCCCTAGCCGTTGATAACAGATCAATCCATGTGCATTAACGGTAACGGCAACACTTAACGGAATGGCAAAGATTCCGTTAAGTTTTTATCTCTCCTTTTGGCGCCCAAAATCTGGCTATAAATAGGTAACTTCATGTACAAGAAAGTCATTCACTTTCACTTACTCTCTCTCTTACTTCACTTAAGCTTTTCTTCAAGTACCGATACTTATTCTCACGCCGGAGGGTGGTCACGGAGAGAACCCCCCTTCTCCCCGTGGCGAGGCTAACGGCGTTTCTATTTTGTAGGTATCATCGGAAGTAATTGCAATCATCATCGTGAAACCAAACGAATGATTAACCATTTTATGCAAGAAACTAAACCCTAGATCTGATCAGATTCATATCTATTAGGTCTACGTTTCTTCAGTCACTTGAAATTATCTGGATTCTATTAAAGAACAAATGAACTTCCCGGCTAAGTGGCGAAAGTGGATTATGGCTATTCTCTCGTCAGCTACGTCATCGGTTCTTGTCAGTGGTTCGCCTTCGTTCGAGTTTAAATTCCAACTTGGGATGAGACAAGGTGACCCTAGTATCCATTTTAATTCTAAATCGAAATGGAAGCCTTCTTGTGTTTGATTGATAGAGTCGTGGATGTGGGTCTCTTCAAATAGTTGCAAGTGCCTAATAACGGTCCTCAGTTATCCCACATGTTGTTCGCTGATGATGCTATCCTGGTGGGTGAATGGTCTCATGGGCGAAGTACAAAAGGGGCCGGGGGGGGCCCGATCCCTGAACTTTTCGCTCAGTAGTGTTATATATGTAGTTTTCTTTAGATTTTTGGGTATATACGTTTTCGACCCCTGGTTCTATAGAAATTTTTGGGTATATACGTATTCGACCCCCCGTCGGAAATATCAAGCTTCGCCACTGAATGGTCTAGGAACGATATTTTGAATATGGCACAGATTTTTAAGGGTTTTACGTGTCGGGACTTCAAAATAACTGCTCCAAGTCCAATCTTCATGGGGTGGGAGTAGATATGATGGAGGTTGGCTATGTTTCTAGTTCCATTAGTTGCAGTCTGGGAACTTTGTTGTGTAAGTGTCTAGGGCTAACCCTCGGAGCTAATGTGAATCGGGTTTCGAATTGGAACCAGGTGGTGGAAGCCTTTGATACAAGACTTGCCCTTTGAAGGCCTCTATTTTATAGGTCAAAGGAAGTACAGTACATCGTTAATCGCAGTTATGGAGACAATTCCCACATATTATTTTTCGCTCTTTAAAGCCCTTAAGAAGGACATCGACATCCTTGGGGCGAAAAGGCGAAATTTCTTTTGGAGTTGGGAACGAGGAAAAATGTGTTGGGTACAGTGGGAGAAGATAACGACTCCTTTGGAGGCGGGTGGGTTGGGGTTAGTTCCGATGTGAACACGGCTCTTCTTTTGAAATGGTTGTGGCGTTTTAAGGTTGAGCCAAAGGTGTTGTGGAGGAGAGTGATCTTAGCGCTACATGGATCGAATAGAGCATGGTCTTTTTTTGCCTTTTTCGCGAAGTATGACGGGTACATGGAAGTCGATAACAAGATATGAAGCTTGGTGATGAGGTAACATTGGTTTCTGGCTCGATGTGTGGATGACTAAAGAGCCTTTTAAAGACTTGTTTCCCAACATCTTCAGGCTGGAAAAAGAGAGGTAGTCCAGTTAAAAGTTGTTACGAGCTAATCGATCAAAACATAACTTGGAAACGAGCTGAGATTTCGTACAGGTTGAGCCAGGTCTCGGTCCTTGATCAGGTGGATCAATGGTATTGGCCAAGCGAAGCTAATGATAGTTTTTCAATAAAGCCTATGAAGAATATTTTGTTTAAAGCTTTAGAGACGGAACCTCGGTTTGTTATGGATTGGAACTCATGGGTCCACAAGAAGGTTAATATTCATGTGGAAAGCGTAGACGATTGAATCCCTACTCTACATGCTCTGAATAGAAGACAAATGAATGTTGGATCGATGTCTTGTAGATGGTGCTCCGATAATGACAGTCATGTGAGCACCTTCTAACTTCATGCCTATTTGCTTCGGTTACATGGCAGGGGGTAGGTAGGTGGTGTCTTGTTCAACCAATTTTCGTGTTCTCCATTCGTGATTTGATCTTGGTTCATAAGCATATGATAGATCGGCAAAAGAGTAAACTCCTTCAAGGTATTATTTTTACGACATGGTGTATATGGAAGGCAAGGAACGACCTCATTTTTAGTAAGGCAGGTTTCTATTTCCAAAACCATGGAGGATATGAAGGCAGTGAGTACCTTTGGATTAGAAACAGGATTGTTAAAAAAAATACTAAATAAGCGAAACAGAATGGTTAGCGCTCAAACAGCCAACTGCTTCACGGGTGCCTCTTGAGGACGTCCCCTACGCTGTAACAATAAGAACTCCGGTAGCAATGTAAAATAAAGGAAGCGTTAAGGGCAACAACGGAATATTCTGAAGAATGTTGGGAGATTATAATCATTAAACAACCTCACTGTATTGTGAAAATAAAATTAGGAGATTATAATGATGAATAAAACCCATTAATTACTTATTGAAATTAAATATACTTTTTTGTTTAAGCAAGCCACAAATTTATACTTCACATATCAACACACAGCAAAATTTACTTTTTTTTTTACTTTTAAAAAATATAACAAAATAAAAGGAAATTAAACTAGACACCGGAATCACAACAAGGCATCGTCCTCTGCGGAATCTTTGGAATTTTCGACTGGCAATGAAGCCGAGTGGTCGGTTTCCCTACGAGACGCTTCCCAGAGCTGTTGTTCTATCCCTAACTTCCTCAATTCTGTTAACCCTCGTTCAACTGCGCAAAACCCAAATAAGAGTACAAATTATTAGAAAATAAATAAAAAGAGTACAACTTATTAGAAAATATAAAAAAAAGTTAAAAGAGTGACTCCGGGTCAGAGTTGACGGACCCGCAAACATTTTTGGGCATATTTTTTTATAAATAGTTGTTACCATATGCACCTTTGATCTATGCTTCTCAAGTCAGAAAAACGTGTAGAAAAAATATAGTAAAAAGAAATAATCATTTCTAACTCGCTTTATGCAGTCTAATTATTTTATGGAAAATTAGAAAAAAATACCGTCAACAGCATCATGAGAAGTGGGAGATGTTGCACTACGGCTTATCCAAAAGTGCAATCGGTCTTCAGCGATATCCTCTTCTACACCATGAACTTTCGCTCTTCTCCAAAAGTATGTAAGCCAAGCCTGCACAACAATATAATTATTAGCCTCAATGAATTTTTTTAAATTATCATAAACTATTAATGTGTTACATATCATTAAGAACTACGTTATCACGATAATAACCGTCTTAATCAGAGGCTGTATGTATTCGAATACACTTTGTGCGACTTTTCACCTACTAAAGGCAAAACCTTTACTAAAAACGTCCCATTATCCCTGATTGACAATTTGACGTCATTCATAATATGGCCGACTGATAAGCATATACAGGAATGTGATGATTAAAAGATTAAGAGTAAACTGCCATTTTGGTCCCTAAGGTTTGGGCAGTTTTGACACTTTAGTCCAAATCTCAAACTTTTTGCATCTGGGTCCATGTGGTTTCAGTTTTATTGCCATTTTGGTCCAAAAGTGATTTTTGTCTTCTAAAATCCTGCTATTTTGTCCTTTTTCTCAGGGGCAAAATGGTCATTTTTAAGCAGAGTTTGAGGTTTATTTATATATATAATATATATTAATGCTTAAAATGACCATTTTGCCCATGAGGAAAAGGACAAAATAGTAGGATTTTAGAAGACAAATATCACTTTTGGACGTTTGAGGTTTCTTTATATATATAATATATATTAATGCTTAAAATGACCATTTTGCCCTGAGAAAAATGACAAAATAGTAGAATTTTAGAAGACAAATATCACTTTTGGACTAAAATGGCAATAAAACTAAAACCACAGGGACCCAGATGCAAAAAGTTTGAGATTTGGACTAAAGTGGCAAAACTGCCCAAACCTTAGGGACCAAAATGGCAGTTTACTCAAAGATTAATGCTACCAATATATTTAAATTTTGTGTTTGTGTAAGATTTTCTTTTTTATTATTTATTTTATTTGTGTGTTGGGGGATGGTAAAAATAGGATGATAAACAAGAAGCGAACCTGTTTGAAGGAAACATCTTCAGCCTCCTCACGACTTAACTCTGCAATAGAGGATGGTTAAAGTTAGTCAAAACACAAACTAAATTATTTATATAATGAAATTGCACACAAATTATGCAGTTGAAAACTAAACCATTGTGTTGCGACTTGCGAACATGTGGAAATTACATAAAAACCAAGATCATACTAAAACTATCAAAGCACAGCGAAATCATTACCGAATCCCTCCACAAACTTTGTATCACCCGGGGATTTTGGATCTGCAAGAAAATTTGAGATGGTAAACATTTTGGCGACAATATGATCAGATGGTTGATAAATACAAAAGAAGTAGAGGTACAAGCTTTGGAAGTATGTTATGAGAAACTGATTATCTGATTAATGTTATTTCATGGCACAATTACTGGTTTCTAGTGTATAGATTTTGTTTATCAGACTATTATTAAAAATTCAATAGTCGGTTTCATAAAAACTTGCTTCCTCGTTTTCACTCTATTTTAAAAGACTTCATCCACCTTTCTCCTTTTGAATAATAATAATAATAGTAAGAGGAAAAAGATAAATTATTCAAAGAGGGGACAAATATTTAAAAAAAAAATACCATATTAAAACTAATATTGTAGTCGTTAAAACAGATGTTAATATTTCTAAAACATCTTAACAGTATGTTAAGATGTCCCTTTTGGTTGTATTTAAAATTCTAATATTTTGCCAATAGATATTTTCATAACTATTCATCCACCTTCCTCCTTTCTGATAAAACATTGGGAAAAGTATAAATATTCACAATTTGTAAAGAGACATGTTTTTAAACATTTTTCTGATAAACAATATATAAAAAAATTTATTATAGTTAACAAAAACTAAATTATATTTTAAATTAAAATATATTTAAAAATACATAGAAAAAAATTCAGTTTGGACACTTTATTAGTTTCTTAGTAATCATAGTTTGTCAAGCACTAATACAACCAATTTAATACCAGCCATCTTACGCACACAAATCCAAACACCCATGAATAGAATAATCTTTCTGCTAATAATTTAATTTTACTTGGGCTTAAAGCATGCTGCATGAAACATTAATAATCGGGCCATACCAGGGATAGATTGGCGTACTAAATCAGGACGATGTTGTTGGGCCATTGCCAGCACAACAGCATCTTCTACCTTTAAATGCAAACATAAAACACATTATAAGAATTAAATGAATTTTACATATATTTAACCAACAATCATCAGTCCCAAAATCAGGGTTTTGTAATTTGTATAGACCTTCAAGGACGCCATTTCCCTCAAACCCATCTCAATGAAAGCATACTCTCAATATTTCCTTCCCCCGTTAAGTCATTAATATCACGAACATTTTTTTCCCGATCGGAATCATCGTCACCTGCTTCCATGCATGATAAAATGTTAAAAGAAATTGTAGCCAATAATCTAGAGGGGGAAATTTCAACCCATTTGGGTTGTGTTTTATCTCATATGAGTAAAATACATATTTTGACAAAAAGGGTAATGGGTCAAGGTCAAACGGGTAGAAAGTTATCTCAATTCTATTTTTAGTGTATCCTACCTCCTAAACTGTTTTATTCAAGAACTGAGATTATTATCTAATGATATTAGTTTTGCAATCATAATTAAAGGCAATACTTATTTGGGATTAGGGAGACATGCGGCCACCCAAGTATTCAAAAGTTTTGAATGCTACCCGATAGGGGTGCAAACAAGCCAAGTGGCTCGCAAGCTGCTTGAGATCAGCTCAAGAAAAAGCTCGAAACGAGCCGAGCGTTATCGAGCCCGAGCCGAGCTTGAGCTTTAATTAAGCTCGTTTATTTATCGTCCCCGAGCTCGAGCCTGCATGTGAAGCTCGTCGAGCTTTATCGAGCCTTAGTGTAATATTAGTTTTTATTAATATTTAATAACATTTGCCCCTTATTTAAAGTTGTCTAGTAAACGAGCCGAGCCGAGCTTATTTAAACTGGTGTACGAGCCGAGCCCGAACCAAAAAATAAGCTTGTTTGGTAAACGAGCCCGTGCCCAATCTGAACCGGAGCTTCACTTACCGAGCTCGCGAGCCTAAACGAGTCTATTATTTATATTATTTTTATTTAATATATTAATTAATAGATAATAAACTAGCTGAGCCCGATCCAAGTTGAGAAACTACCAACGAGCCGAGCTAGAGCTCGAGCTCTCATAAGTTAATCGAGCTCGGGATCGGCTCAACTAATATCAATTTGGTTTAGTTTATGCTGATTCTAGAAAAAAACTTACTTTACATTAGAATTTTGAAATTCTAATATTTTGCCAAATTATTTGGGTGGCCTTAGGGAAAGGTTTTGCATATTTGGGTGCCTATGTATACACTATGCCTAATTATTTTTTTAAAAAATGGGTAAAAAGCGTTTTTGGGTCAACCGGAACCGTATTAAAGATGACCCTTATCAACCCAAACATGTTTTGACCTGTAACCTAACCCCGCCCATCTTGCCACCTCTAGCCTGCTTATATGAACTGCGGCAATCAGCCCACAAATGTTACAAGAGTTGTGAACTTGCCACCATGCCAAGCCTCCTCCTTCGCCTTTTGACCAGCCGAAATGACAACTTCAAATGGTAGTGGTGCAAATGATGACCAATGTTCATGCTTTGACCCTGCTATGTCAGCACAAATACCTAAAAGACGAAATGAATATAAAATATCATAACAAGCATGTGGTACTCAGATGTAATCAAATAACATAATAACATGAAATTCAATTTCTAGTATTCGGCATGACATGTAGCAAGAAGATTACCGTATTGTACAGCCAACCCCAATAACGAGAAAGCCAACACCTCTTTAGAACTACCTCCTCCTGAAAGAATTCAAAAGACAAGGAAAAGAACAATTAAGAATTAATAAAAACCACAAAGCCTCGGAAAATACTAGACTTGTCCATTTAATTATTAACAACCTAATTCGAGTTTGTTCATCTCATAAAAGCTCAAAGCAGAATTTTAGCTAAAAGAAAAAATGGTCAAACAGTTCGAATGGGTCAAGCGAGTTGAAACTTGAATGTTGTCCAATGTCTATTTATTGTGTACAACATCCTAATATGTTTAACAAAAGATTTCAAATACTATTTTAACGACTGTGTTTTTGTAACAGTAATTAAAGCATTTATCATATATATATGTATAAGGGGGTGTTTGGGATTGCTTTTTCAAAATAGATTATGCGTTTTGAATAATCAGAATCAGATAATTAGCTGTAACAAAACGTGCTGCAGAAAGATAGTGTTTGGATTTGATTATGTTGTTGATATCCAATAATCAGATAATCAACTATTGAGTGTTTGGCAAATATATATATTTTAAAAAATAAATAAGTGAAATGACAAAAAAAGACATTAACCATCAAATTTTGTGGAATCCCGTTTTCCTGCAGCAATGGGTGACCTACTTATTGATTATCACGTTTTGAACTCTACAAAACGTAAAAAATCAGTTTTTATTAATTTTTTACCAAACACTCAAAATAGATTTTTTGTGATTTCAAAACACAATAATCAAAAAATCAGGTTGAAAACGCAAATCCCAAACACCCCCCAAACAACTAACGCATCAATTTGGACAAAAAAATGTTGGCAAGACAACACAGCACAATCTGTTTTGACCGGTAAAAAAAACTGAACCACTTCAATCAAACCCATTTAATCTTAACCTATGTAGTTAATATCCCGATATATCGGTTATCAGTCCCCTGCCGAGATATTGGTACAAATTATCAGTCAGAATATCGGTATCGATAATATCAGTGATATTGACCGATATTTGAACGATACTGGACCGATATTTGACTGATATATCACCGATTTCCGATATCAGTACCTTTCTTCTTACTTCTACCATTCGCCTGTCTTCTTATTGTTGCTATTAGTGTTTTAAGTCTTAATTGTTAGTGTTTTAAGTCTTAGTGCGTTCCTACTTGCTATAATTGTTAAGTGTTTTGCAAGTTGCAAAAGGTTAATTTGTTAATGGTAGGAGAGTATACTGAATTGTTAGTGTTAAATTTCTATATATATAAATTTAGCATGATATTAAAATTACCAATATCCCACCGATATCCCGCCGCAGTAACCGATATCTCAAATATCGGCCCTTGACCGATATCCGATATTTTACCGCATTAACTACTTAGATCTTAACCCGTTAACCTCTAGAAAACAACATGGAAAAATTAACCCTACCATCTCTTCATGAGTCAAAACCATTCTTTGTGTCATCGTGCGGAGAGCCTTTGCTTCAGATTCAGCTTCCTTCAGCTGTTCCATGGCGCCCTCGGTCTCAACTTTAAATTTCTAATTCAAAAAGACAAAAAAAATGAATGGAGACACTAGTCAGCACTAAAAAAAGAACTAACATAACCAAGAAAAAGCAGAATACCGGTGAGTCGGTAACTAACATGTATTTACCTCCAGTTCTGCACGAAGGTTAGAAACTTCTACATCTCTTCCATCTTTCGTCTGTTGTGCAGCTTTTAGAGCTGCCTGGAACAAATTATATTGCAGAACAAGTATTCATGATTATAAAGAAAAAGAAATCTTAAAGCTAATTTGTACTCTATAATAGGAACCCAACTTTCCAAAAGCTTTTACTAAGGCCACCGAACTATGAAAACAATTAGAGGCCACCCATGTAACGATTCGGTTTCATTGATCCCAATTTAGGCCAAAAGATCTTGCCGTAAAAGTGTAAAATTACAAAAATGCTCTAAAACTTACAGCTTTTGTCATGTCTAGAATTGTAAAACTGTAAAAGTGACAAATATATCCCTCAAGTCTCAATAAATCAACTCAAAATGGATTTTCAGAACATATTTTACAAAGATTCAGGGGTATTTTTGTAATTTTACAACTCAAAAAAATTAGGGGCATTTTGTAATATTACAATTCCAACAAATTACTTGCTGAGCTAGAAATCAGTGTTGTAAGAATCGCTAGGTGCAAGTCGGCCGGTGAGGTACCGACTAGCGATTAATTGGATTGGGATTTTATATGTAATTTTCAATTGTATATGTATATACACACATTTTTATATGTATTTTTTAAAGTAGACATGTTTTAACACCTTCTTCGACCCATCTTTTCAAGTAGATAAGATTAATTGCCGGAATTTACAGGTTTTGCTCAAGAATCTAGCCGAAATTTGGCTAAAATCGCTTGATCGCCACCTACTTTTGGCCAATTAGGACTGGATTTGACCACTGTTGACCGCTCCGCTTACCGATTAATTGGCCGGTTAGATAAAACTTAATCGGTGACCTCCGACTAGCGACTAATCGAAGGTTAGTTGGGATTTTACAACCATGCTACAAATTGATACATGGGTGGCTACTAAAGTTGTTCTATATTATTACCTAAGTGAAAACTTATGAATACATGCCTCTCTTTGACGTATTTAACTACCAAAATTGTATGTAACTTACCTCTCTTTGACGTATTGCTGCCTCTTTCCTGTGGAAACATATATGGGTTCAGGTTCTAAATGTTATGCATAAAAAATGATATGGCATGCTCGCAAATCAAATTTATTATTACCTGTTCAGCAATTTGGCCTCTAAAGATACTCCTTCTCCTAAAGAAGCCACCTATATGACACAGGTTTAGTAGATAAACGTAATTATGTGTATAATCAAAATTATTAAGAGCCAACTTATACAGCAATGTGAATTACGTTGAGTGTATACCTGTTTCTCTAACTCCCGGGCCCGGGCCTCTGCTTCTTCACGTTTTTCTTCTACACGACGAAGCTGAAATAGAAATATAACTAATTTGTTATACAGTCCCCTATATGTATATGACTAAAACCATTAAATAAATCAGAAAGATGGACTCACCTTATCTATAACAATGTCATGCTCTTCTTGTAACATATCAAGCTGCAATTCAGTGTCAATTTACATTAGCTAACACTTGTAAAATTCGGGTGAATGTAAGCTTATCACTTACATCCTGATCAATAGTAACACGCCCATTAAGTATCATAACAATTAATAAGAAATTCATATTTTAATTTTGATAAGATGTTCATACTTCATCGTGAAGTGCAGATGCCTCATGCTGGTCTCCCATATCTTTGCCACGTCCGCTATCTGGTGTAAACCTACAAATTAAAAAAAGAAATAAATACTCCCTTAATTACTTTAGCAAGTAGAAAGCAAAATATCTCTTAAGCTCACTTTCAATTACATATAGGTTATGGATCTGCACTGCTTTCTGGCTTGCAGTTCATGATCATTTATATAAAGAACCTTACGTGACATTCATTAATCAAACAGGAGGGTATTTGTTACCTTATTTCTCTACGTTGATGGCTAGCAGGGGGGTCAATTGGGGGCGGAATAGGGCCAGGGTGTCTCAAAGATGGTCTACTAGGTGGTACAGTTTGTCCTGTGCGAACAGATACTGACGGTCTTCCTGCTGATGTGGAGCGATTAGGCAGAGCGTGCTCCATAAAGTTCCGACCTAACTACATAGGATCATAAGAAAGTGACTAGAACATCAACACAAACCAAAAAAGCGTATAATGTAATTTCTGGAGGTAGTCAATTATGTCATACTCAAAATCAAATTGCAGATTAGCTATACCTACCATCCTAAATAAGCATGTAATCAACCTAAAACACCCTAAACAAGCCTAAAACATGTCTAAACCCCCTAAAATGGTATTTTTAACTATGCATCTAGCTTAAAAAAGCCCTCGCTTTTTAAGCGCTTAGGCTCCAGGCTTGGCTATGCCAGCATAGTTATATACGGAAGAGAATGTGCTTATTTGGGATTCGCATTTTAACAGTATTACACAATTAGCTAATATGTGTAGGGGTGTTCAGAAAAAAACCGTAACCAAATAAAAACCATAAACCGAACCGTAACCAAATAAACTGATCCGAATAACGAATTCGGTTTTTGGTTTGGTTTCTAACCGAAACCGAATTGTGAATATGGTTTTTGGTTCGGTTTATGGATCCACATTTTATTTTATTTGGTTTATTCGGTTTATTTGGATAACCGAATAAAACCGTTTAACTTAATTAATTATTAAATAAAATAATAATATTTTATAAATCATATACAATTTATTAGCCCATAATACCAAATGTAAATCTAAAAGCCCAACTCAAACCCACTCATTTATAAAATAATAGAACTTCATGTATAGATCTATGTTTATAGATCTATGTTTTGAAGCTTTGACTTTGTGGTTATGTCTTCGACTACTTTATGGATTTTTTTGTTTTATTTCACAATGAAACTTTCTTGTATTCATATATTGTTAGGTGTAAATTAGTTGCGATGTTCGGAAGTTGGAACACAAACATAAATATAAATTAGGGAAAAAAAGTACTTAGATACAATTTGGTTAGATTTGGTTTATTTGGTTTCTAACCGAAACCAAACCGAATTGAATTTGGTTTGGTTTGGATTTTTGCATATTTCTTATTTGGTTTGGTTGGTTTTTGGTTTGGGGTACAAATTGAAAACCGAATAAACCGAACCGAATAAACCAAATAAATCATAAACCGAACCGATGAACACCCCTAAATATGTGGTCAGGTCTCCAGTAGTCAACCAAGTTAAGAGTAAATGAGAAGCAATTAAAATCTAGAATCTAAATCATACAGTTTTGCAATAAAGTGAGCATGCATTCCGCAAATCCAACTCTAAATCAAACCGTTTATTCAGCCTAAATCACAACATTAAGCTCTAACTAAACTACATAGCTAATAGGTGGTCTCCGGTAGTCAACAATGTTAATACTAAATAAGATCTGAATCTTAATCAGACAGTTTTACAATTAAGTAAGCAAGCATTCCGCACATCCAACGCTAAATCAAACAGTTTATTCAGCCTAAATCAACACATTAACCTCTAACTAAACCACATAACTTAATCAAACACTGCACAATTAATAATCTACACAGCAATTACCTTACATCTAAGCTATCAACAAACTGATCTAATCAATAATCAGGTCAAACTAGATGAGAACAAATAGCGTTGACTTGTTGACTTACCGCAGGCGACGGCCATCTATTCGGTCGAGCAAACGAAACACCAGACAACGCACTACCGGTACCGGTACCGTTACCGTTACTCTTACTCCCAAACGACGTCGGTTTAGCAAACCGGAACCCTAGTTCATCATCATCTTCATCCTCATCATCATCACCAGTAGTCTGAGAAGCCATAACTTGCGCTAACCGCTGCGCCGCAGCCTTCGCAGCGACGTTCTGTGTCCGCTTAATCGTTGAGTATCCAGACGGTTGACCTAACCTTGACTGCGGATGCGCCGGTGACATCGCCGGAGTTGATGAACCTGTGCTGCTGGAACCGCCGCTCCACTGGCGTGTGTATGACGGACTCTCTGTTCGTTTCCGATCCATTTAGGTCAAATTACAGTAGAAACTGGATGAATTTCGTCTGGATTTGATGAATTGCTGGATTTTGGGATCGAATAATCAGGAATTGGAGGACCGGTGAAGGTGGAATTGGGTTTTTTTTGACGGAGATCCGACATGTAATTATGGAGTTGAAACGGTGTTGAGTGGGATATACGTGTGGAAATCACTTTTCCGTTTAACGGCGTTAAGGTTTAACTGATGGGTTTGAAAAATGAACGCAAGTTGTCGTTGTGGTATAGTTGCAAGCAATCCCGCCTGTCATGCTGGTGACCCGGGTTCGATCCCCGGCAACGGCGTTACTTTTTTTTAATACGACTATTTATTATTTTTTGCCCTGCAAGTTTTCTTCATCTGTATATTTATAGTCTGATAAGTCCTAAAGTGGTTATATTATATATGTGTGTGTGAATGTATCATATAGTTTTGAGTTTTGATGCTTTTGTGGAAGAATTTTATACGTTGAGCTTTTTATAATTTTATGTATCTTTCATCTTTATGTGTGTGTGATCCTAACAGGTATATAGAAGTGTTTTATAAGTGTTTGAATATAATAGATAACATGGAATATAACATAATAGGCTTTGAAGAACTTTGTGTCAAGTTGAAATTGACCAAATTAAGCACACAACCACTATATGGTGACTAATCATGACCATTCGAATAACAATATTTTACTTTAGATGTTCATGTATAAATCGATTAAACTTTAGATGTTAATTTATATTTCATAATTAAAACCATTATATTGAACCAATCTTAATAGTCTATAATGTAATTATGGAAATTTGAATAACCTAAGGTGCTCGTGTACGATCAAGCGAGAAGTGGGGGATCTGGAAACCTAGCATAATGAGGTGAGTACATGGACTTTCCTAACTAGAGATGGGCATAATCGGGTTTTATTATTACCCGGAACCGGTTCCAACCCGGACCCGGTTCTGCTTGGATGTCATTGGAACCGGGTATGGTGTGGAACCGGTTCCAGTTCCTACCCGGGTTCACACCCAAGAATATGGAACCGTGTAGAACCGGGTACGGTATTATGGAACCGGGTATGGTGTGGAACCGGGTTTGGTGCGGAACCGGTTCCTGATAGTGTTCAGAACCGGTTCCTGACAGTAAAAACCTGACTTTTTACTGTTCAGAACCGGTTCCAGTAAGATTTTATTTCTTTGATCGTTTGCTAGCGGCAGGTGCAACACTTTCCGATGAGTTTCTCTTAGGTGCGGGTACCTCGGTACAATCGTCGTCCGAATCGTTAGTCTCCACTTCTTCGTCCTCCTCTTCGTCAACAGTTTTATGCTCTAACTCAACTTCATCTTCTAGACTAGTTTTATGTTGAACACGATCAACGGCATCCAAATGGTCCTTTAAGCATATTGCCATCTCTAGCGATTCCGGAGTTAGTCTTGTTCTTCTAATTGACAAAACCCTGCCACTAAGAGAAAACACACTTTCCGAAGCTACCGTGGAAGCTTGGACCGTTAGTATATCACGAGCCATGGTGGCTAGAATCGGGTATTCGGATTCTTTCGATTTCCACCATGCCAAAACATCAAATTTCCTATACTCCTCGGTGGTCATAGTAAGCGAATACTGATTTTTTTTTATATCTCCCAAGTTCACTTGTTGGTTCACTACCCCTTTGTTGTCTAGCGGTCTCGTCTCTAACGACATTCAACATGGTTATAAGTGGATCCCCGCTTGTTTCATCGTTAGAGGCCGTGGACCGAGACTCAAACAAATTTGTATGATTTTTTTCACCATATTTTTTAAAATAATGATCATAAAGTTTGCCCATACACTCATTGAATATTTTTTTCGTTTTTGCTTTTAAAGTTGGATCCTCCTCATGCATATCCAACTTGTCATAAATTTCATCAATTAAAGCTTCAACACCCGGTACGTTTAAAGCTGGATTTAAAGCAGCGGCACATAGAAAAACGGGTGGTAATTATAAAAAATATTTTTAAATTTTTGAATCATTGGTCTCGTCATATTCCTTAACATGTCACTAGAATTTTTAACGGTAACATTTTTAACGGCTAGAACCGGTTCCAACGGTAACATTATAATGGTCAGGAACCGGTTCCAACGGTAACATTTTAACGGCTATAACCGGTTCCAACGGTAACATTTTAACGGGTATAACCGGTTCCAACGGTAACATTTAACGGGTATAACCATTTCCACGGTAACATTATAACGGGTATAACCGGTTCCTTCTAGAACTGAATTTCCGGGTACTGGTAGGAACCGGGTACGGGTAGGAACCGGTTACTACCCGATTCAAATGGTAAAATTGTGGAACCGGGTTGGAACCAACGGGTATTTTGAACCCGGAACCGGTTCTACTTAATGTCGGGTAGGAACTGGAACCGGTTCCAGTTCGGTTCTACCGGTTCGGGTTCGGAACCGGTTTTTATGCCCATCTCTATTCCTAACACATTGTAACCACCAAATTTTACGCGCTACTTATGTATTCATCGTTTGGTTATGACGTGTGGCCGTATGGGTTAAGTTATTTGGTAAATTTACTTCCAATTATGGTGTGTTAGATATAAAAGTTTGTATAGATTGCGGATAATGAAATTTAGATTCCAACTGTATAATATTAAAATTTATTATTCATATGTCTAATGTTACAATGTAATTGTGAAATTTTGGTAAATTATTAAAAAAATTGGCATGGTGCAAACTAGTTATGGTGCAATATTGGCTACAATTTACAAATAATGTGTCTAACTCATTACAATAGTGCATTCAACTTTTTAGTATTATTAGTTGTTGCAATAAATTTTAATTACGTAAATAAATAGCTTACTCCATTACAACGATACCTTTAACACATTACAACATACATATATCATTATCAAACCCATACATGTTCATGTATCACCTCCTGGCAGGGACGGAGCTAATGTATTAAAAGTGGTTGCACGGGCTACCCCTCAACCCCGTCTCTGTATCGTTTTCATAGTGTAAAAAAATTTTAAAAAAAAAATCCAGTTTTATACAAAGGAAACCCCTTATCTTACAAAAATAAATTTGGATGCCTCTAAAATTTTAGGCTAGCTCCGACCCGTACATTTCTCACTTTACTTAATAAATACCCTTTTTTCTAATTTAACACTCACGCATACAAAAAAGCTTATATCTTTCAAGCAAACCCAACATAGAAATACCAATCCAAGCAATATATCTTTTTTTTCACCAATCCAAGAATATAACTTTTTTTTCACGGCAAAGAATCTCACGTGTAAACTCACCTTATTCAGGGCTATGTCTAAGGCTGACTCCTCAACCGTCATGAGACCGTGCCCCTCCGATGCACGAGAACCGGATGAAATCCGCAAACCCTCTCCCCCTCAGGTTCAAACCCGCGATTAAAGTCCCAATTCGTTCCTTTACCCAGACGTCCCTTGAAAATGACCCAAACGAGAATCGAATCAGTGTCTCCATTAGAAAGAGCAGGCCAATTACCACTACACCAAGTTCTTACAACCAAACAATAGAACTTTTAACATATAAAATATCGACATATTTGAGAGGGCAATTTTTGTAAATTTACAAGATGGCAAAACCGTAAAACCACCAACAAAATTTCCATTTTAAAAGCTATGGCGGGCAAGAAACGAACAACAGCCTTCAAATCCGCATGCATTTCCACCATTAATCCCACCTTCATCTCCCTTAATTATACCAAACCCTAACTCTCCCTTGCATTATTATTAATAATTTAATCTCCAACAAGAATTCCCAGCACAATCACCATGGAATTCATGGATTCGTCACGCCAATCTCTCATCCCAAACTTCCTCTACTCTCCAAAAGGAATCGTTAATTTTCAGCATTCGTCTGCGAGCCAACGGAATTCGTTGCTGTCTTCTAGGTTTTCGCCACTGGTTGCACCGACGCCAATGTCACCGAAAAGATGTTTTGTGGTTCAGGCTCCTAGCGAGCCACGTAAGATCGCGATGTTTTCTCCGGCGTATTATGGAGCGTGTACTGCTGGTGGTATTCTTAGCTGTGGTTTGACACATATGGCTGTAACTCCTTTGGATCTTGTCAAATGCAATATGCAGGTTGATTTGATTCTCCATTCATTTCATGTTGGATATATTTGTTTGGGATTTTTGGGGAACATGATAATCACGATTTATGAATAGTTATAATAATAATTCATTCATAGGTTTGTATAATGTTGCCTTATTATCCTAAGGTGGTGTTTGTTTTTCTAAAAAAGATCTGCGCAGCCTCTTCTGTTTGCGCCGCGCAGATATTGTCATCTGCAGACTGTTTGTTTTTCCGAAGACGTGTTATTAAAAAACTTTTGTGTGAGCTCTTCTTGGTGTAGACTTGACCCAACCACTTCTAAGGTCTTCTAAGGTCTGCAGAGGGTTAAGCACCACCGTTTATCACCACCACCATCGTCCACCACCCACCTATGTCCGTCCACCATCGTTCAAGGACGAAAGTCGCAAAAAATGGTCAAACCTCATGGACCGAAAATGACATTTTACTCCAAAACAAAGAATAAAATAGAACATAAAGTTTTAAATACTAAATAATGAACACTCCATGTTACTTCACATGCCTTGCACATAACTAGATTTAACTCCAAAAACAAAAAGAGTTTAGGATAAATGATTAAATATATTACAAAAAAAGAAACATAAAGGATGTCTAGCGTGATTTTTAAACGTTTAGCTTGAAGCCTGCAAGTTGATACAAACCTAAAAAACGTGTTTTTTGTAGTTTTAACTTTTTTTTTCTATGTATATGAACTATGATATTTTATATATACATTTTTTATATAACAATCTTTAATATCTTTACCATTTGGTGTAATAACCATGTAATTTAACATCAAACTTCTATAAAAACAATAATATGCTTAATGCATATGTAAATGTTATGGATAAATGTCTCTTGATTCTTGCTTTATGATGTACATCTTAATCTTACAACTTTTAAACATTTAATTGCTCAGATAAACCCTGCAAAGTACAAAGGTGTTGCTTCTGGTTTTGGGGTGTTGCTCAAAGAACAAGGAATGAAGGGATTTTTCAAGGGTTGGGTTCCAACCTTGCTTGGTTATAGTGCACAGGGTGCTTGCAAATTCGGGTTTTATGAGTTCTTCAAGAAAACATATTCTGACTTGGCTGGCCCTGAGTATGCAACCAAATATAAAACCTTGATCTTCCTTGCTGGTTCTGCATCTGCTGAGTTTATCGCTGATATTGCACTTTGCCCGTTTGAGGCGGTTAAGGTTCGTGTCCAAACACAACATGGATATGCTAAAGGTCTGTCGGATGGCCTTCCAAAGTTCATTAAAGCGGATGGTGTGTCTGGGTATGATTTTGTCTTTTTACTAGTTTCCTATGTTTTCATAACCGGACCAGTTCTCAGCCCTGGTGCCTTACAGGTCTACTCGTTGGACTGGTTTAAAAACCAGATGACATTATAAATTATTTAAATATATATAACTAGTTCAAAACAAAATATTTTCTTTTTTGATGTGGATTTGCAAAGCTAACAAAATATGAAGTGTATTAAATAAAATATAGAGGTTAAAGTAGTAAATGAGATTTTGAAAGAAAATAAATAATAATAAAAATAAGAAATATTGAAATTCAACCCACCCACCAGTCCAGTTCGTCATTCAACCTATCTGGCTCATAATTGGCCGGCCAAAATGAAGGTGGTTTAAAA